>CM062293.1:183120212-183801637 GCA_031216915.1 Pictodentalium vernedei | reverse complement strand
ATCGAGAATAGTCTCAGTCACTGTTTGGACTCCCTTTATCGTCATCGTGTTTCGAAATGGGACATTTCCAACATTCGCACAGATGGGATCACCATAGAAATACTAGCCGCTTTAGCGGATGCCTCTCGAGTAAGAACTTCAAATTTTTTGAGAGTCGTTACTAACGTTTCTGCCAGATTCCATTGGTTCGCCGTGAGAATTGGGATCTCGTACAAACTGCTAAATTCAACCAATGGTTGTTTTTGTTCAACCAATCTGTTGACCATGTAATACGTACTGTTCCATCGGGTTGGAACGTCTTGAAGGATAGAATATTCATTTATACCCTGCTTTTTCTGAATGATTTTTAATCTGCTACAGGCGAGTGGAGAGTGATTGAAATGCCCCGCTATTTTCCGGGCAATGGCCAAAGTGTCATTCACTGCGCGCTGGCTATCAATACCATCATTGATAGCAAGTTGCAGTGAATGAACAAAGCATCCTTGACTATTTAAGCCGCTCAAAGTTAAACCGCATTTGGCATTAGAAGCATTGTCCCTTAAGACCGTAGTGACCCTTTCATGATTAATGTCCCATATTTTCAGCATATTATTTAATTCATTTGCCAGATTTTCACCGGTATGTCTACTAGTAAAGGAGCTGGCACTGAGAACACAAGATTTCCTAGAAAAGTCATTGTTTATCCAATGGCCGGTCAGACTCATTAAAGAATGAGCCCCTACGTTCGACGACCAAATGTCAGTGGTTAGAGCAATTGTTTCCATTGATTTGAGTTCAAGAGACACTTTGGTTTTAATTTGTTCATACATAGTTGGAATCAGTGTCTGGCTGATATGGTGCCGTGATGGTAAGGAATACCGGGGTTCAAGCCCATGAACAAATCTTCGGAAGCCAACATCCTCCACTATACTAAATGGCTGTATGTCCAGCACTACCATTTCAGCCAACTTTTTGTTCATTGCTGCTGTTGTTCGTGAGTCATTGAATGCCCAGGGGGTTATTTTATTGAAACACTCGGCGAGTTGCAGCTGATGGACCTTTTTGGCGTGGCTTGTTGTTGAATTCTCCTCCTCCTTTGCCATTTTTTCCTCATTTTTAATTTTATTAGAGTTGGCTTGCGATTCCTCAAACTCGGAAAATACAAGAGGGTGGTTGTGTTGAAGGTGGCTCTTCAAATTAGAGTTAGTAAAGTTTTTAACATTAGTGCCTCCTCGCGACACTGCAGCGTTGCAAACATTACACGTTGCTTTTGTGTTGTCACTAGCCTTGACAGTGAAATAGTCCCACATTTTGCTAGTTTTTGCAGTTTTCCCCATTGTTTGGATTATTGTTTGGCTGTAGAATCTGTTTAAAATTTAGTCGATCTTTAAATCAAAACAAAGGTCATGCGTGTGTACGATATTTGAGGTAAACGTCATTGAAATTTGATTATGGTGACGTAATTCCGCGAGATAACTATCACGTCACATGTGGATTTAAATGAAGAAGCATTAAAGGGGAGGCAATTTTCATTGTGAACTTGTGAAAAGCTCTCATTTCGATCACATTATGCAAATATGGATATCATTGGAACCTAGTCACCGGAAGAGTTCCAATGATATCCAAATTTCAATTACGAACTGATGAATATATACAGCTGTGTGTGGTTTTGGTACAAAGCAAACTGATTTTGACATTTGTTAAAACAGGGCGGGGGGGGGGGGGGGGGGGGGGGGGGGGGGGCTGTACTGTCGTTTTCACCCAACCATTTACTTCTCTGCACAAAAAGGAAATCATTTCCAGGTATCCTTATATCATGTTCTCCCCAACTCGGGCCTTCAGTAAGTTCAGTTTCAGTATAGATCTCGTGCCCCCGCCCCCTTCGTCTAGAGTATAATAAGCCCCCCCCCCCCCCCCCCCCGCAGCTGAACGGTGCACAGACAATTGTAAACTTTTGAAATTCTATGGGCATGGAAGATGCGGGGGGTGGGGTGGCAACTTATTATACTCTAGACGAAGTTGACTCAGGAGGAATAGTAAGAAATTTTCAAGTTAGAATTGTTGTTTTGGTGTTTTTAGTCGTATAGCCAAAGACAACAAATTGTATAGGTGGACACAAGTCATGACAAGCGAAGAGCCACGCGCCTCTACACACCCAAAACAAATTACCGGTACTAAATCATTGGAAAGGGGTCAACACGTGAACAGACAGAATTGTAAAAAATATTTAATTGCATTACGTGTGGAGTGGGTTAAAAAAAATCCATCGCACTGAACACTTGTGACAGTGATTGTCTGTTACCAGAAATTGTTACAAACATCCCTCTGATCTTTTGCCGCAGTCGGGTGAAAAATTGAAAAAATGTTGCAAAGTGGCCACGTGCAATCCAGTTAAAAACTCACCATCACTTAAATCAGTCGTAATTGCAGGCGGGGGTCTATCTGGAGACGTTTGATCATTGGTCACCGAGAGTCTTTGAAGGTTGGAAGTTGATACAGACCAACTGAAGCTATTAAATTTGTGCACGTCAATCAATATGCGAAACACTTACCTGTTTAATTTGGTCGTTTGTTTTCATAATTCGGGAGGCTGTTGCACGTGATAATTATTGGGTAGATATGATGCATTTGGTGAGCTGTTGACATATTTTATTTTATAACTTAACTATTGCTGAAAAACATTCAAGTGTTGTCCGAAAATGAATTATCCCACCGATCCCACACTGAACCGTTATTTGTCTATTTGATTTTGACAGCTGTGATTTCACAGAGCTGATTGTTTGAGCCCATGGACAATGACAGGAAATGAAACTATTTCAAACAAAGACAGTTTTAAAATACTTTATTTTTACCGACATGGCGATCATTTCATTTGTAACAAATAGCGACAATAATTGGAAAGACTTTCCTTCAAACATCACTGGCTGGGCTATTAGTTCTAGACCAACGTTAATACGTTATACAGCGTAATACAATGAACGTCTAAAAAATATCGGTATCGGTATCGGCAGATAACTGTTGGGTAATATATCGGTATCGGCAAATACCGATAACAGTGGTATCGGCTCAGCTCTATTATTTATTTATTTATTTTATTGGTGTTTAAGGTCACATACTTATGCACAATGGCTAATCATGACCGTGACAGTTTTACTGGTGGAGGAAGCTGGAGTACCCAGAGAGAACCACCGAGCAACGACGAGCAGCTGCCGGCTCCCCAACATCATAACTCTGCACTGCTGCACAGGCAGGGCTAGATTGGTTGAAGACATGCACACCATTGACATGCAGTACGCTTTAGTACACAGTGTCATCATGCCCCCATGTGGAACATAGGGGTCAAGTGCCTTGCCCAAGGACACAGCGCGGGAAGTCCGAATCGATCGCTCAGACGGTCACCCATCCGAGGACTAACCGAGCTTGACATTGCTTAACTTCGGTGATCTTACGAGAACCGGTTACCACGATGTCACCGCACCCCCTAGCAAGTGGTACAAGATAAAATATTTTCATCCATTAAATGGTCATAAGCTATGTTTTGGAAACAAAAACTGGAAAAAGAACAAAATTTGAATGTCATTTCTGAGAATAGTGCTGGACATGTTTGGCATCCATTAGGTAAAGGGTTAACCATTTGATTGCCGTAAACATTTCTAGAATGGTAATTATAAGTTTTCCTTAGTTTGATATTACAGATATTTATCGAAGTCAATCATCACTCAAATGCTCTTTAATTGCACCTAAAACTAAATATGGTGATAAACCAGTTATTCACGTGAAAATCATTATTGCCTAAACTAAAAACAGCAATATTGCAAATATGAAATCACAGTGTATGTTTTTTCATGGTGTGAGATAATCAGTCCAGGTTTTTGGTGGTGAAAATGAATTTAATATGTAAAAAATGCCATCTCAGTACAAAATTTTCTTGACGTCTGGGGGAGAGCCAATTAAGTAATAGATATATCACTATTTTGTGTACTATATGGGTAAATAATTGTACAGTTGTGCAGGTGTCCGGAGATATTTTGGACGAGGCGAAGCCGAGTCCAAATATTGGAGGATACCTGCACAACTGTACAATTATTTACCCATATAGTACACAAAATAGTGATATATGTGATTTAATCCACAGCCCCTCATGTTAACAAAAGTAAAAGAAATTATATTTTAGAAAGTTTGACCAGAGTAAAACCACATTTTAAAACACTTTTTGCTTGCTCTACCCCCGAAAAACAAAATGGGCATAACCTATTGTTTGCTTGCTAGAAAGTCTATTGAAGTTATGACACGCATCAGGAGTTCAGATATTGTGAACAGATCTGTGGCTTCGAAGTGAACTCACATCATGATGTAATTTGTTCTCCCGCTAATATAATGTCTCAGCTCAAGGGTGGAACACTTATTCAATCCCTCATCGGAAGTGCGGCAGATAAATTAAATAATCATTCATTTTTAAAGCATTTGGAAGAATAATTCTTTTTTTATCTGAAGAAGAGGTTCACTTTCCCTCAGGGGTGGCGGGTGGTAGTTCCTGATTGCCATCTTAATATTTGAAAAAGGGCGTTTTTTTTAGGTTATTTATTTATTTATTTACTGGTGTTTAAGGTCACTTTTCTGCAGCTATGGCTAATTGTGACCGCAAAAAAAGGTGTAAAGTCAAGTTTAGCCAATCGTTTACACCCATGCTGCCCATTTTAGGGGACTTCTACCCCGGGCACTGGTGACCAGGTCCTATTTTACCAGTAAAACTGAACTTGTTTACCACAGAAAACAAGCACTGCTTCACTTCCGAGGTTTCCACAGGAGTCCTTTTTAGGTTACCAGGGCTGTTGGTTATTAAAAGCAATATTTTAGTACAATATAATTTGGACACGATGCACACTCAATTCAGTAGCTCTGTCGAGAAAAGCTTGTCGATAATTCATGTGTTAGAAAGTTTTTCACACCTCCTTTACAGTATCTTTACTTTTGAATGGTTATGATTACAGTACCGTGACAATCGTACAAATATCTAGTTATTGGGACTGTTTCAAAACCGTCCCAATATCCAGATATTGGTACTGTTTTACTGAGCTGTTCCCATCAAAACCGTACTTGGTGTGATTTTATAGGGCTTGTTTTCATGACAGAGAACAAAAGAATTAGTACATGTAACTCTTTGTAATCTAACTAGTACATGTAACTCTTTGTAATCTAACTAGTACATGTAACTCTTTGTAATCTTGTTCTGAGTGGAAACGGCCTTGTATAAGCTTATAGCTTACTGCCAAATCCACATTAATGTATGTAACAACTCTTGAAATAAATAATGTTTAAACTAACAAAAGAAATATTAGGTGGCTGTGGATTAACGAGAGTCTGCACATAGGTATAAGAGAGGTTGTTCAAATTTGTCTCTACTCATGAGAATTAGTTTTGATTCTCACAAAGTCCTGCTGCAAGAATCAATTTTCAGTTCTTGAATAATTTAGAATTTGAATGTATTATTATACAAATGTACCCTTGTGAGTGCAACTAGTGCATATTCCAGAGTGAAAAAACAAAACAATTCATATTTATTTACTTACTCAAGTTTAACTTGAGAGGACCAAGTTCCAACTTTGGTGAGTTTCTTGTCTTACATATACAATTGTACATGAAGAACAGATGTTCCACCATACATGGACAGGCAGTACTTGAGGAGTGGTCTCTAGTGAAGTCTTGGCTGCCAGTAGACATCACAGTTGTTATTTGTTATGAAGCATTCTTGGGACCAGTAGAATGGAATGGTAAAGAACAAATTTTCATCAGTTGTGTCACAGTGTACCACAAACGGAATTGAAAAAATGCTGAGTCAGCATATTTTCCAAAATTTTAAATATCTTCTCCAGAACCATCAATCTGAATCTTTGGATATTTAGTATGCAGCATCCATAGAGAGGTCAGGTACAAGTTTGATCATATTAAGTCCCTTGATTCATATTGATATTTGCCTTCCCTATGGAAGCCCGAATTTTGACTCAGTGCAGTATGGGGTTTGGTCTTTCAATATCTTCTCCAGAACCATCTGTCAGATTTAAGTTTGTTCAAATAAAGTCCTTGGGTTAATAGTTGGACACCCTATGGGAGCCCGAATTTTAACTTGGTGCAAAAGAGGAATATTCTTTAAAATCTTCTTTTCCAGAATCACCATTTAGAATCTTTCGATATTCAGTGCACAACACTCTAAGGGGGGAGCTCAGATTCAAGTTTGGTCAAATCATGACCCTGGATTCATATTTGGACCCTCTATTTGACATGGACAACAGAGGTTTGTTGAGCAAGTGCCTCAGGCCCTCTGGGGCCACTTGTTATCCCCGCATTTTAAAAAATGTGGGGATATAGTCGTGATCTTCGTCCGTACATCCATCCGTACGTCCATCTGTCCAACCGTATGTCACACCCTGAAAAGTTCCTAGGGTATTTAATTCGAAAGTTTAAACTATGCTAATGTGTTCAGGTAACATCTCCAGATGTGCATGAAGGTTTCGGAATTTTGATTTGGCCCCAGGTGGTTCCAGTGGAACCACTTTTATTGTAAGAAAATCAGTTTTCATCGAAGGCTCCTAGGGTATTTAATCTGAAACGTTTAAACTATGCTAAGGTGTTCAGGTACCATCTCTAGATGTGCATGAAGGTTTCGGAATTTTGATTTGGCCCCTTGTGGTTCCAGTGAAACCAATTTTATTGTTAGAAAATCTGTTTTCATCGAAAGGCTCCTAGGGTATTTAATTCGAAACTTTTAAACTATGCTAATCTGTTCAGGTAGCATCACTAGATGTGCATGAAGATTTCAGAATTTTCATTTGGCCCCAGGTGGTTCCAGTTGAACCACTTTTATCGTTAGAAAATTTGTTTTCATCGAAAGGCTCCTAGGGTATTTAATTCAAAACGTTTAAACTATGCTAATGTGTTCAGGTAACATCTCGAGATGTGCATGAAGGTTTTGGAATGTTGATTTGGCCCCAGATGGTTCCAGTGGAACACTTTTATCGTTAAAAAATCTGTTTTCATCGAAAGGCTCCTAAGTTAATTTGAAACTTTTAAACTATGCTAAAGTGTTCAGGTAACATCTCTAGATGTGCATGAAGGTTTCGGAATTTTAATTTGGCCGCATGTGGTTCCAGTGGAACCACTTTTATTGTTAGAAAATCAGTTTTCATCGAAAGGCTCCTAGGGTATTTAATTCGAAACGTATAAACTATGCTAATGTGTTCAGGTAACATCTCTAGATGTGCATGAAGGTTTCGGAATTTTAATTTGGCCCCATGTGGTTCCAGTGGAACCACTTTTATCGTTAGAAAATCAGTTTTCCTCGAAAGGCTCCTAGGGTATTTAAATCGAAACTTTTAAACTATGCTAAGGTGTTTATGTAGCATCTCTAGATGTGCATGAAGGTTTCAGAATTTTGAATCGGCCCCCAGGTGGTTCCAGTGGTACCATTATATCGTTAGAAAATCAGTTTTCATCGAAAGGCTCCTGGGGTATTTAATTTGAAACATTTAAACTATGCTAAGATGTTCAGTTTGCATCTCTAGATGTGCTTGAAGGTTTCTGAATTTTGATTTGGCCCCAGGTGGTTCCAGTGGAACCCCTTTTATCGTTAGAAAATCAGTTTTTATCGAAAGGCTCCTAGGGTATTTAATTCGAAACTTTTAAACTATGCTAAGGTGTTCAGGTAGCATCACTAGATGTGCATGAAGGTTTCGGAATTTTGATTTGGCCCCATGTGGTTCCAGTGGAACCACTTTTATCGTTCGAAAATCAGTTTTCATCGAAAGGCTCCTTGGGTATTTAATTTGAAATGTTAAAACTATGCTGAAGTGTTGCTAAGGAAATGCGGGGGATACACCATTGTGTGCTTTGCACACAAATAACTCGATCTAGTTGTATTAGAGTTTAGATCTATTACTGGAAACAGGAACCTTATTTCACCACAATTTTGTCAAAATCTTATCAGTATGAATATCAGTGGAATAAGTTTTTGAGTCTTTTTTTCACAGAAGATTTTAAGTCTCTGCACATTAATGAAGATGTGTCAAAATTTTATGCTGCAGATGTTCCCATTAATGCAACTGGGAATTTAACCAATTCACTCTCGATTAACAGAGTTCCTTGAGCTTTGTCATACAAAATTAAATTGGTTAAAATCCCAGTTGCATCATGGGAAACATTCGCTGCTTCAAATTTCAGTTTTTTCACATCAGTGTGTAGAGGATTAATATGAGTTTGAAATATACAGATAGTTGAAAGAGGGCTGCCATGATTAATTGATGTATTGACTAACCACTGACAAGTGCACTCGTCGATGGTTTTTTCCTAGAAAATGTGACCAAAACTGTTGCAGTACAGGTAAGTGCTTAGTAATTCTCAGGGGCATAACAGTTCAGTGTTTGGAAAATCTGCAAAATACAGGGGAATATCTCCCGATACCAATTTAGTACAGCTTGTTTTCTGCTCTATTTTTGTCAGTTTTTTGGAATACATTTGTGTTGAAGGTGTAGAATTTGAAGAAATTAAACTGAACCAAAACCATTCTTGATTTGCAAATATACATCTTGGTTCTTTCTGATAATTCGACACACCGTTAAAAAACCTCACGCAAGTAATAAAGTCAGTCAACAGGTCACAATGACATACAATACTGAAGTGATTGTGAACACCAATGTTTTTTTTTCATTTTTCAGAAATCACAGATGTCAAGCTTTTTGGGAATGTCAGTCTACTTCAAGAAAGAATTTCTTCAGTTTACAGGAAGGTCAGTGTTTCCAAGGTTCTGTAACAAAAAGGCCTGGAGGTTGGGTAAATATGTGGGTTTTTAGCTCACTGAAGGGAGCTTAACTTATCACCGGCCGGCCGGCCGTCGTCTGTCGTCGTCCGTCGTGAACATTTTTCAAACAACTTCACTCAAACCACTGGTCCGATTTTCACGAAACTTCATGTGGATGTTCATTACTATATGGCAATTCATTTTTGTTCAAATGAAATGACCACGTCCCATTGGGGCTCTGTATGGGGCATAACACTGATAGCACCGTATGAATTATAGAAAAATTATTTCTTCTCCAGAACCAGTGGGCAGAATCTTTTGATACTTGGTATGCAGCATCTTGGTATGGGTCTGATTCAAGTTTGTTCAAATCGGCCCCCTGGATTCATATTTGGGCTCACTATAGAAGCCCAAATTCAAACTTGGTGCATTTCAGGCAAATTTCTTAAAAAATTTTCTTCTCCAGATCCAGCAGGCAGAATCTTTTGATATTTGGTATGCAACATTGTGGGGTGGATCTGATTCAAGTTTGTTCAAATCGGCCGCCTGGATTCATATTTGGGCTCAGTATAGAAGCCCGAATTCAAACTTAGTGCATTTCAGGCAAATTTCTTAAAAAATCTTCTTCTCCAGATCCAGCAGGCAGAATCTTTTGATATTTGGTATGCAACATTGTGGGGTGGATCTGATTCAAGTTCGTTAAATCGGCTCCCTGGATTCACATTTGGGCTCAGTATAGAAGCCCGAATTCAAACTTAGTGCATTTCAGGCAAATTTCTTAAAAAATCTTCTTCTCCAGAACCAGTGGGCAGAATCTTTTGATACTTGGTATGGGTCTGATTCAAGTTTGTTCAAATCAGCCCCCTGGATTCATATTTGGGCTCACTATAGAAGCCCAAATTCGAACTTAGTGCATTTCAGGCAAATTTCTTAAAAAATCTTCTTCTCCAGATCCAGCAGGCAGAATCTTTTGATATTTGGTATGCAACATTGTGGGGTGGGTCTGATTCAAGTTTGTTAAAATCGGACCCCTGGATTCATATTTGGGCTCACTATAAAATTTTCGAACTTAGTGCATTTCAGGCAAATTTCTTTAAAAATCTTCTTCTCCAGATCCAGCAGGCAGAATCTTTTGATATTTGGTATGCAACATTGTGGGGTGGATCTGATTCAAGTTCGTTCAAATCGGCCCCCTGGATTTACATTTGGGCTCAGTATAGAAGCCCGAATTCAAACTTAGTGCATTTCAGGCAAATTTCTTAAAAAATCTTCTTCTCCAGAACCAGTGGGCAGAATCTTTTGATACTTGGTATGGGTCTTATTCAAGTTTGTTCAAATCGGCCCCCTGGATTCATATTTGGGCTCACTATTGAAGCCCAAATTCGAACTTAGTGCATTTCAGGAAAATTTCTTAAAAAATCTTCTTCTCCAGATCCAGCAGGCAGAATCTATTGATATTTGGTATGCAACATTGTGGGGTGGATCTGATTCAAGTTTGTTCAAATCGGCCCCCTGGATTCACATTTGGGCTCAGTATAGAAGCCCAAATTCAAACTTAGTGCATTTCAGGCAAATTTCTTAAAAAATCTTCTTCTCCAGATCCAGCAGGCAGAATCTTTTGATATTTGGTATGCAACATTGTGGGGTGGGTCTGATTCAAATTTGTTCAAATCGGCCCCCTGGATTCATATTTGGGCTCACTATAAAATTTTTGTACTTAGTGCATTTCAGGCAAATTTCTTAAAAAATCTTCTTCTCCAGATCCAGCAGGCAGAATCTTTTGATATTTGGTATGCAACATTGTGGGGTGGATGTGATTCAAGTTCGTTCAAATCGCCCCCCTGGATTCATATTTGGGCTCAGTATAGAAGCCCGAATTCGAACTTAGTGCATTTCAGGCAAATTTCTTCAAAAATCTTCTTCTCCAGATCCAGCAGGCAGAATCTTTTGATATTTGGTATGCAACATTGTGGGGTAGATCTGATTCAAGTTTGTTCAAATCGGCCCCCTGGGTTCATATTTGAGCTCAGAATGATAACTTAGTTCAAAATGAGGAATTTTCTTTATAAATCTTCTTCTCAAGATCCAGCAGGCAGAATCTTTTGATATTGGGTATGCAGCATGCTTAGGGATGAGATTCAAGTTTGTTCAAGCCAAGTCCCTGGGTTCATATTTGGGCTCACTATGGTAGCCCGAATGATAACTTAGTTCAAAATGAGGAATTTTCTTTAAAAATCTTCTTCTTCTTCAGATCCAGCAGTCAGAATATTTTGATATTTGGTATGCAGCATCTTTAGGGGGGTGAGATTCAAGTTTGTTCAAACCATGTGCCTAGGTCCATATTTTGGCTCACCGTGGGAGCCCAAATGATAACTTAGTTCAAGATGAGGAATTTTCTTTAAAAATCTTCTTCTTCAGATCCAGCAGTCGGAAATGTTTTGATATTTGGTATGCAGCATCCTTAGGGGGGGGGGGGGGGGGGGGGGGGAGGGGGGGGCTGGAGTTTCAAGTTTGTTCAAGCCATATCCCTAGGTCCATATTTGGGCTCACTGTGGGAGCTTGAATTGTAACTTAGTTTGAAATGAGGAATTTTCTTTAAAAATCTTCTTCTTCAGATCCAGCAGTCGGAATGTTTTGATATTGGGTGTGCAGCATCCTTAGGGGGGTGAGATTCAAGTTTGTTAAAGCCAAGTCCCTGGGTCCATATTTGGGCTTCCTGTGGGAGCCCGAATTATAACTTAGTCAATATGAGGAATTTTTCTTTAAAAGTCTTCTTCAGATTCAGCAGTCAGAATGTTTTGATATTTGGCATGCAGCATCCTTAGGGGGTGAGATTCAAGTTTGTTCTAAGCCAAGTCCCTGGGTTCATATTTGTGCTCACTGTGGGAGCCCGAATGATAACTTAATTCAAAATGAGGAATTTTCTTTAAAAATCTTCTTCTTCAGATCCAGCAGGTGAATGCTTTTGATATTTGGTATGCAGCATCCTTAGGGGGTAAGATTCAAGTTTGTTCAAGCCATGTCCCTTGTTCCATAAAATTTGTCTCCCATCACTTCATTCCTTTGTAGTGTTGATGAACCATGTCTAACTGAATATGACCCCAAATACTTCTTTGAACCACTTTGTTTGAATCACTTTGCCCGGTGAGTGATTAAGGCCCCTTGGGACCTCTTGTATTATTTGCTGTAGTCTGGAAAAGTTATGGAAATTTTGTGGTAACAATGCAGTATGCCATTTTCCCCAAAATCACACATAAAAACCCCCAAAAGAGGGTGCGGTGGTCATACTAATGACTGAAAGGTCATGGAAATTCGTAGAAAGTTTTGGAAAAGTAATGAAAAAATCATGGAATTTGATTCTCAAAAATGTGTATGGACCCTGAGAATTTACATTTGTTGAGGCTAACAGGGATGCACAAATTGGAAATTTAAGATAACCCCACAAAGGTTGTGCAAAAAAAACAAAAAATTGCATAACTCTTGAGCCAAGATAACCCCAATCCCATCACACTCTTTTTCCAGTTTTTTTTTTTTTTAACTGTGCTGAATTATTTTGGTTGTAAAAATTTGCTCAATTGTCTTTGACTTGTTACAATTTCCCAACTCTCGCATAAATTGTGACAAGGCACATCCATGCATTTAATATTCTCCTCCCACTTCCTATGCAAGATATGCATGTCTCATGTGAGAAGGCCATGTGAGACAGGTATCTATCTCGCAGGACCCACGTGATTTTTTTTTTGTGTTTTGTTTGTGTTCAAAGTATTGTTTGTTATAATTGATGTTAATAATAACAGTATATTGTATAGTTTGTTCAATTTCTTAACTTAATTCCTATCACTACGCATTCATCAATCGATTGATACACACGCCCGACTGACGTCATCGGAATGTGTCAATGTTCATTTAGCTACAAATCTTTAACCCTGTCTTGTCAACGTTAATTTTGTGTGCTCTTTCCGATAAGCAAATCAGTTTTTTTCAGAAATGGACAACAAAATTGTTCGATATAGCTGCACATGCCCCTGGATTACTTTTGATGACAGCAGAGTGTTTTGTTTTGTTTGGTGGGGTGGGGGGGGGGGAGAACAATTATCCCTGATGGGGGTGGGTATGAGATGGAGATATTTCACCCTCGGGACAAGATATTTAGTCCAGACACTCGGCAAGCCTCATGTCTGCCCCAAATATCTTGTCCTCGGGTGAGATTTCCCCAACTCACACCCTCACCCACCAGGGATAATAATAATCTCACTTCAAAGATAAATAAAATACACTACAGTCGCCGTGGACTGGTCATATTCTATGCTGTCCATGCATGCGTTTACTTGGTAATAAAAATCATCATCAGCAAAATTTTAATTAATGATGCACCAGGTTGTACCAGGTGCTTCATTAATTGAATCTTTAATGATTTTTCCTATAATTATTGTTTGGAATCTAATATTATTGCGTCCATGGAGATATTGTCCACCCGTGGAAAGTGACCAGTCCACGGTGGCTGTACTGTACATCCACAGAATAATGAAGTTTTTAAGTTGTGCCTGCACCTCAGAATAAAGACCAAATATGGGCTTTCAGCACTCCGTTTATGTGCACAAAAAGCAAATGTCCATCTTTAGCATTGTTCAACTGATTTTCTTCCCATGAGTACTAGGTGATGTCTCCACCACTTAACACTTCAACCTTCATTGGCCAACTTGAGTCTAAAAAATACACCATCCATAAGACAAGTGATTGCATAATCCCTTAAAATCTGAGCAATCCCCAACTACTGACAAGCAACAAACATTAAACAAAAAGACAAACCAAAATTTTAACCTAAAGAGAAAGAGAAACTCTTAATTTGAAATGGGTGATTTTAGAGGAGCGAGAAAAGGGTTGTCCAAGAAAATTATTGATAACCTTTGCAGGAACTTAATGCAGGGTTATCCAATTTATTCATCCCTGGTTTAAAAATTGACACAATTAATCCTTTACCTGACACAAGTGAAATCAAAATTCATTCATTAACCCTTTACCTAATGAATCGGGACAATCCTCAGATGTAATTTACAAATTGAGCAGTTGAAAGAAATTTTTTTTAACTGGTTGTGGGCTAGATTATTTTTGTGGTCTGAATTTGTTATTCAGTATTTGTTTTATTACAAATTATTGGAGAGTGCCCATAGGCACTGCAATAAATTGTAATAAAATAAATTTATAAAAAAAAAATTATTTTTCTTTTGACTGAAAGTGAAACTTGAGCTAGGAAAATGTTGGCTACTGCTCTGGTATCCTCATTTTTAGCTTAACTTGACAGAGTTAAGATGAGCTATTGCCATCATGCATGTAGAAGTCTGTGAGTCTGTTCACATTTTCCTTTAGCACAGGCTACACCCCATAGTTCTTGTCTGATCGTCACGAAATTTCATATGCAGGTTTGAGGTCATCTCTAGATGAGAACGTCCCCTTTTGGTCATGATTGGTCAACCGTGATGGCTGGCTGAGCCCAAAACCCAAAAACTTTTGGCACAGTCTATAGGTCGTATTTATGAAGGGATTTCATTGTAACTTGGTAGGATGCCTCTGTATAATATCTAGATGAGAACATCCCCTTTTGGTCATGATCTGTCGACTGTGATGGCTGCCCAAGCCCAAAACCCAAAAACTTTTTGCACAGTCAACAGGTCATATTTAATAGGAGGGATTTTATTGTAACTTGGTAAGATGACTCCATATGATATCTAAATGAGAACGTCCCCGTTTGGTTTCGGTCTGTCAGCCGTGACGACTGCCCGAGCCCAAAACTCGAAAACATTTAGCACAGTCTACAGGTCGTATTTATTGATGGATTTCATTGTAACTTGGTAGGTTGACTCCATATAATGTCTAGATGAGAATGTCCCCTTTTGGTCATGATTGGTCAACTGTGACGTCTACAGGACGAAGCCCGAAAACCTTTAGCACAGTCTACAGGTCATATTTATGAAGAGATTTCATTGTAAATTGGTAGGATGACTCCAGATAATGTCTAGATGAGAATGTCCCCCTTTGGTCATGATTATTCAGCCGTGATGGCTGCCTGAGCCCAAAACCCGAAAACCTTTAACACAGTCTACAGGCCGTATTTATGGAGGGTTTCCAGTGTACCTTTGTAGGATGACTCCATATAATGTCTAGATGAGAAAGTCTCCTTTTGGACGTGATTGGGCAACTGTGATGGCTACAGGTGTCCGAAGCCCAAAAACCTTTAGCACAGTCTACAGGTCGTATTTATAATGGGATTTCATTGTAACTTGGTAGGATGACTCCAGATAATGCCTAGATGAGAACATCCCCTTTTGGTCGCCATCATTCAACCATGACGGCTGCCCGAGACCAAAACCCGAAAAACTTTAGCACAGACTACAGGTCGTTTTTATGAAGGCATTTCATTGTAACTTGGTAGGATGACTCAGTATAATGTCTAGATGAGGACGTCCACTTTTGGTTGAGATAGGTCAGCAGTGATGGCTACACAGCCTGTAGCCTGAAAACCTTGAGCACAGTCTACAGGCCATATTTATGAAGGGAGTTCATTGTAACTTAATAGGATGACTCATTTTGGAATAATTTCACTGTAATTTGGTAACTTTCGATGACATATATTAACTGTGAGGGCCACATACATTAACTGTGAGGGCCACATTAACCCACCCCTCAATTCTTTAGTACAGTCTTCACCTCATATTATTGTCTCCCGCTTTTTGAAAAAAACGGGAGATATTAAATTCGGGGGTGTCCTTCCGTGTTTTACATTTCCAGACTCTAATTGTCCTTACAGTGACCGGATTTCGATGAAATTTGGGTAGTAGATCACTTTCATCAATTGTGGGTCCAAGTTCAAATATGGGCATTTTCTGTGCATATTTAATTAGGTTGCTGAAATTTGATTGGCTGACGGTTTCCAGACTGTAACTTTCCTTAAAATCAACCGATTTTGATGAAATTTCATATATGGATTACTTTTATCAATACCTAGGTCAAGTTCTAATGTGGGAAATTTTGTACCGAAAATCTATCCGTCTGCCCGTGCGTCAACACACCTCGGACTAAAAGCCGTATTTATTAACCAATCTTCACGAAACTTCTTGGGTATCTTTGTTATCATTGCGAGACCAGAATATGTATTTTGGGGTTTGGTCCAAAATTCAAGATGGCCATTTTGTTCCGCAATTGGGTGTAATCAGTTTTTTGTACAGAACTTCTATATGAAAGTTCGGATTTGAATAAATTTTTGTGTGAATGTTTAGTAACATGCAATACATCACATATAATACGGGTTTTGTTCTCGTGCAAAAATTATGCAAATTAGGGAAACTTTGATTTATTCAGTGCTACTACTAATACACAGGAAGTGCACACCTTCTGTGTTTTTCGTTTCCAGACTCTAACTTTCCTTACAGTCAGTCGATTTCGATGAAATTTGGGTAGTAGATCACTTTCATCAATTGTGGGTCCAAGTTCGAACATGGGCATTTTCCGCACATATTTAATTAGGTTGCTTAAATGTGATTGGCTGATGGTTTCCAGACTCTAAACTTTCTTTAGAGTCAACCGATTTCAATGAAATTTCATATATGGATTACTTTTCACATCAGTTTAATGTAATATGTCTTATCATACAGTCTTAATTTTTAGTGATTCTCACAGTTATACTCCACATCACTTTACTTGCTTTGACAGTGACCTCCGTGAAAATAAATCTGATAACCACTGTCTGAAGCACTGTCTGTTCTGTCTCTTCTAAATAACTTCAAATAACTTCCACTTGCAACTCAACTATATTCCACTGGATGCATTAATTCCCCTTGAAACTGCTGCCCAGTGGGAGACATGAATTCACTGAATTTGCTTGCTTTTATTGAAAACATAGCATACAGGGAACAGAAATTAACATATTCCCAATTATCACAATTCTTGTCTTATTTCATTATCCTTTCATAAACATTGAACATTATCCTTTTCATCAAACACAACACACAGACAAGTTAAGCTACAGTGTCATTGACACTTTCATTTTTAAAAGCCCTGTTAGTGGCTTCTAGCACTCAACCAGTTAAATAATTCTTTGAAACCATATCATGTGACCAGTCACTGGAACAAGCTTATCAGGAGTCACATGATATGGTTTTGTCGAAATGTTTTGAAACATTTAAAAGAAAAAAAATTAAAATAACAAATTTTGATATTGTATGCATTGGTTGAAGGGTTAACAACTCAATAATGTTATTGTTACATGTACATAGTCGTTGTTATTAGGGCCCCGCCGAGAGGCAGACGCCCTATAGTGATCGCTCTCTCCGTGCATCCGTCCGTCCGTCCGTCCGGCCGTCCATCCATCCGTCCGTCCGTAATCTTTCTCTCTTAATAGATAAGGTTTTGATATTTGACATGTGGGTATATTATCTCAAGACGATGTGTCGCGTACCATGGTTGCCATGCTTTGACCTTGAACTTTGACCTCAAGGTCAAATTATTCCAAATTCGGGGTTCTTTTCTGACAAGTTTGTGTCCGGGCTGTAACTTTTTTCCCTTAATAGATAGGGTTTTGATATTTGGTATGTGGATAGATTATCTCAAGACGATGTGTCACGTACCACGGTTGCCATGCTTTGACCTTGAAGTTTGACCTCAAGGTCAAATTATTCCGAATTTGGGGTTCTTTTCTGACAAGTTCGTGTCCGGGCTGTAACTTTTTTCCCTTAATAGATAGGGTTTTGATATTTGGTATGTGGGTAGATTATCTCAAGACGATGTGTCGCGTACCACGGTTGCCATGCTTTGACCTTGAATAAGGTCAAATTATTCCGAATTCGGGGTTCTTTTCTGACAAGTTTGTGTCCGGGCTGTAACTTTTTTCCCTTAATAGATAGGGTTTTGATATTTGGTATGTGGGTAGATTATCTCAAGACGACGTGTCGCGTACCAAGGTTGCCATGCTTTGACTTTGAAGTTTGACCTCAAGGTCAAATTATTCAGAATTTGGGGTTTTTTCTGACAAGTTCGTGTCCGGGAAGGGATTTTAATCAGATTTTACCTATTGCTTGAAATATTTTAGTATTACGGTTCACATCAGTTTATACCTAACATCGGTTAGTTGCTGCGGGGCCCGCAGAGATGGATTCCATCTCCGTGATATCTAGTTGTTACATGTACTTAGTTATTGTTATTGTTACATGTACATATAGCCTCCAAAATATAGCCTCTGAATCAGCGATGTATTGCAGGGGGAGCATGGGGAAAGGCGCCCCCCTTCTTTTTTTACCCGAGGAACGGCATTCCCCTATAAATTCCATAAACCATCAGAAAAAAATGTAACAAAAACGTGAATTCGTAAATATAACTAATAGAAAATTTGATTATAAATTTGTAAAAACAAAAACGTGAGCACACATAAATAATAGAAAATTCTTATTTATGTTGGGTAAAGGGTTTAAAACTCCACAAACCCTTCCAAACTTCTAAAAAAAAATGATCAGAAGTGAAGACGTTTCGGCCCAATTTCCAAGACGTTTCGGCCTTTTAGAGGGCCGAAACCAGGGTTGGGGTATTCGTATTCAGTATTCATATTCAGTCGTTTTCGAATACAGTTTATCAAGTATTCACATGTATTCAGTATTCACTGAATGTTATGAATACATGTATTCATATTCAAATACATTAAAATTTGAGCTGTATTCATGAATACATTTTGAATACTTTTTGAATACTTTCTATATTTTGGAATTAAAGAACCATATTCTGAATAAAAGGTTTTCACAGATCAAGCCCATGGACTCCAGACAACAAATTCACGCCTCATATCAATATTAAAGACTTAATGAATGGAATGGTTTAACGCGCCGAAGGCGCGCAGGGACGATATGGGGAACAAGCCCCTTTCGACCCTCGTTGACTGTAAGTGACTAATTTCCACATGTCTACTCGTGTTGAAGGAGGAACTAAAGACTTAATAATCCCTGATTATTAAGTCCCTGATATTATTAATAATCCCTGATATTATTTACATACCACCAAACACCTTGTCTGAAATTTATGCATTGAAAGCAGACAATAGACTTAATTATCAATTAACTTGTCACAATACAACCTATTTATGTAACAATGACCACATATCCCCATGGCTTTTTAAATTGTTGAAAACATGGACAATAAGTCCATAAAAAAAGAACCTCTGTTTCTCAGACCCGCGCGCATGGTCATTTTTGGTGCACATGTAACCTTTTTATGACACCAAAAAATCTTTAAAAAAAAATTTGAGATATTGTGCTCATTTCGGAAAATCGATATCGATGCGTTCGCAAATTTTAAATTAACACACTTCAAGCTTTTTCTACATCATACTTTAAGAAGGAAGGTGTCTTTCAGTCTGACAACAAACAGTCACAAAGGGGAATGGTCGATTCGCACCACGTTTGATTCGCACCAAACCTCAGAAAGTCTGTAAAGTCAGGTGCTATGTTGAATGGAACACAGTCTCCTGGCATTTATTTTTAGTAACATTTGTATTGTAAATGTTCGTCATTGGGAATTTGTGTACTGTTATTTGAAACCATTACGCGTTTCCCAGTTAAATAAATTTGAGATGGAGGATAATTGGATAACTAATAGTAACTGTTGCTTGATATAAAAGTAACAGTCATAGTTGAAAATAAATCGCATATAGGCAGGTATGTGCGGTCGAATTGGTTAATAAAAACACGCAAACATTCGTTTTGTATTTCATTTTCAGATTTCTGAAAAATAGGATTTATGGATGAACTGCCCGTTCAAATGGGTTGTGATAAATTTGAATATAATGGGGAAAAAATGGGGAAAAATTGCGATTCACGATTTTATTAGGCAGGTTGTGAAAGGATTTTTTTTTTTTGGTAAAATAAATCTGTGAAAGTTGGTACTTTGACATTTGATTTGTCCCAGAGACGTTTCATCGGTGTCTTCTCATTTGGTCAAATCTCATTTGGTCAAAACCCACTTGGTCAAATCTCATTTTGGTCAAATCCCAGTTGGTCAAATCTCAGTTGGTCAATAACATTTTGAAAATTTTCTGAGATTTATGGGGAGGTGGAGATGTCAAATAAATAGAATAGAAAACAAATCTCCAGCTCCAAATATTAGTATGTTTTTATCCGCACTACTTGTCAGGAGAAAGTTTTCATCTTCTGCTGTTGTCAGCCATTCACCCTCCAAACAAATATCTGATCTTTCTTTTGGCAATGTTGGATACTTTTTATGTCTCTGTCTGTACAAACTGCTTCTAACAAAATCAAATGTTGGTAACACGGTGGCAATTTCTTGTAACCGAGCATTTTGAGAGTTAATGACATCTTCCACAACTTTATCATATATGCTCTGAATAGGTTGTGTCTCAGTTAAAACTCTTTTTCGCATCTCACTCACTGCAGAGTATATTAAAATCTTTCCAAAATCTGGACTGTGATTGTGATAACCCGTCATTGATGTCAGGTTACCATCACTTGTTGTAGCTTTTGCAAGACATTTCAGGCCTCTACTTTTTTCACATCTCCAGTATATTTTATCGTTAGCTTGACGAATTTGCAAATATTTAAAATGGTCAACAACAGGAGCTTGTTTACCTCTAGACGTTAGGATATAGTTAACCTCCTTCTCCGTGATGTACCTAAGACTGATATTTGAAGAGAAACTGAAGAAATATATAGATTTAGATTTCTTTTGAAGTATGTCATCAAAGAATTTCAAAGATTCTTTAAAAAATAACTAAAAAAAACTTTCTTTTCTACCCACTCTGACAGCTTTTCTACATAGCTTGGGTTTCTAAATCCGTATAAACTGAAGAAGATATTCTTGTTAAAACACCCAAACCTCTCAGTAGACAGTAGACTATTGTTATACAAACACTGACAGTAATGATCATTAAGGCAGAAAAGAGCCAAACCACCCAGTATACAGTAGACCATTGTTATAAAAACATTGACAGTAATGGTCATTATAGCTGAAAGCAGGCCAACTTCTCATTATACAGTAGAATATTGTTATAAAACACTTACAGTAATGGTAATTAAGGCAGACTTGACAACTAAGCTTCAATACAAGCTGGAAATATCACAAGCAAAAGTGAAAAAAAGTAAAAAAAAGTTAAAAAATCCATCACAGAAATACATTGCAAATACTTATAAAATTTTTAAAAAGTTGTTGACCAAACTGGGATTTGACCAACTGGGATTTGACCAATTGAGATTTGACCAACTGGGATTTGACCAAATGAGAAGGAACCGTTTCATCCAGAGACGTTTCACCCACGAGGTGTTTCGTCCTGTGTCATAATTTTCACTTCTCACTGAAAAAACAAACATTCAAACCCCACTTCATTTATGACCCAACATGCCTACGGTGAATAACCAATATATTTGAGAAATTTTGCGTGGTCCACCAGTCATTTGGGTGAGGGTCGAATTATTGGACACAACTCAGTTATTGAATGATATTATATTCTAACATTTTTGGATTTATTTAAAGTTTTTCTATTTATCCATTATTTCACAGTGAAAACACATATTTATTAATTTATTTATTCCTGTTTAAGGTCACCTTTGTACAGCTCGGTATGTCTAATTATAATAGGTGAAAGCACGTAAATATTATAAAGAAAATACTACTGCTGTTAGCAAACTTTCAGCCAACAGACCTCCAGGTTTAACCATGAAGTGCATTGGCTAAAACTTTACTAGTCCTTCTTATGTGGTGTCATTGCAATTGATACTTAACGTTCAGGAGGAAACGCCAGTCTGTGATTTTTTAGAGGTAATCCACTGACATTTTGTGATGTGTTGTCCATGGAGAGTAATCTAATTACTATGACACCCATATAGTGGATTTCCCGTCAGGTAATTACTTTAGTTTTCCAACAAAGCATGGTAAGCACAATTAAAGCTTCAGCTAAAGGACCATCAGTTTAAAAATGACTTTTAACCCAACAAACAAAAAACTTAAAGGTCTTGCTATAAATACTTCTAATTTAAAAAGTATTCAAGTATTCAAAAATGTATGTATGAATACATTGTAATGTATTTGTATTCATATTCAAATACATTTGAAAATTTGTGTAATTGTATTCGTATTTGTATTCATGAAATTTCAAAGTATTCGTATTCAAATACATTTACAAAGTATTTGCCCCAAGCCTGACCGAAACGTCCCAGGCCGAACCGTCTCAGGCTCTTACTACTTGTTCTCTCCCTGTAGAAATAATGTTAACACTTAACAGAGCTAACACAAATTCGATGTGAACAGGCCCTGTTCACATCGTATTGTGTGCTAGCTCTGTTAACGTTACTGGTGTGTTTGAATTAATAGTTCCAACGAAACGAAGTTTATCCATTTTCGAAATGTCGTCTCAAAAAAACATCATGGAGTTCTTTGGAAATACTATTAGACCTTAAGCTGGTTCAAATAAGATTGCTCAACACGACACTCATATTGGACCCAATACTGAAAGTACTCGGGCTGATGACAAACTTTTCCCGGTACGTGCGTGTCAACTTGATTTTCCGAAAAATCAATAGCTAGAGGAGCAATGCCAGGGTACTCCCAAAACAGCCCGGGAATAGCCAAAATAGCATTTTTTCTGCTCCGATTTCCAAAAATACCCCCTCTCGTGCTCTCCCCCAGCGCCGTCTTCAGCGGCGGTCATCGCTTCGCGATGATTGCCATCAGCCCCCCCCCCCCCCCCCCCCCCCCCCCAAAAAAAAAAAAAAAAAAAAAATTTATTTAGCACTGCTCTGAACCCAATTCCAATGGTGAGTCATAAACTACATGTAAATTTGGAAGGAAATATTAAAAATAACAAGATCTGAATGGACATTTCTGTGCACTGGGTGGATGTTATCATTTTATTTGATAATCTGACACTGGTTGTTGATGAGCACACAGTACAAGAATATTTTCCTGAATAAATATAATCCTTTTTTTTTTTTTAAAATTCCAGTGTTGTTAGATCAAAACAAAAAGCATTAATCTTTAATTTTGCTTAGGGATTTCTGGTTTAGAGCTTGATTTTTAGATAAAATGGTTGGATAAGGGAAGGCCCAACAAGTTGACGGCTTCCATTTGAATGAAGTGTGGACATTTTTGGTATCAAATTTTGTATCAAATCATGTTCTTCTCAGACATCATCAACATAATTAAATGATCAAAATAACTATTTTATTTAGTTATGTAATCAACTAGTGATCATTTTAAACTTGATTGTTGCTGAAATACCTGAACTTCAGGGTGCCATTTTTAGCCCGACTGTTTACAGTGAGGGCTATAGTAATGACGTTTGTCCCTCCGCCCATCTGTCCGTCTGTCCGTCTGCCTTTTTCTGTTAACATTTAGAGTTTTGGTTAAAGTTTGTGGTTAAAGTTTTTTACTGAAGATTCAAGTTTTTTTTTGTTTTTTTTGTTTTTTTTCTCTCTCTTATTCCTGTTAAGTTGACATCTGGAGTTTTTGTTAAAGTTTGTGGTTGAAGTTTTTTATTCAACCTTCCAATACAGACTATACCCAGTATTTCTTGTCTGATCGTCACGAAATTTCATATGCAGGTTTTAGGTCATATCTACATGAGAATGTCCCCTTTTGGTCGTGATCGGTCAACCGGTATGGCAGCCCGAGCCCAAAACCTGAAAACCATTAGCACAGTCTACAGGTCGTATTTATGAAGGGATTTCATTGCAACTTCATAGAATGCCTCTGTATAATGCCTAGATGAGAATGTCCCCGTTTGGTCATGATCTGTCAACCATGATGGCTGCCCAAGCCCGAAACCCAAAAACTTTTACCACAGTCTGCAGGTCATGTTTAATATGGATGGATTTCATTGTAACTTGATACGATGACTCCGTATGATGTCTATATGAGAATTTCCCCATTTAGGCGTGATCTATCAACCGTCATGACTGCCCAAGCCCAAAACCCGAAAACCTTTAGCACAGTCTACAGGTCATATTTAGGGAGGGATTTCATTGTAACTTCATAGGTTGACTTCATATAATTTCTACACATCAGAAAGTCCCCTTTTGGACGTGATTGGGCAACTGTGACGGCTACAGGTGCCCGAAGCCAGAAAACCTTCAGCATAGTCTACAGGTCATATTTATGAAGGGATTTCATTGTAACTTCGTAGGATCAATCCACATGATGCCCAGATGAGAATGTCCCCATTTCGTTGCGATCATTCAACCATGATGCCTGCCCGAGCCCAAAGCCCGAAAACCGTTAGCACAGTCTACACGTCATATTTATGGAGGGATTTCATTGTAACTAGATAGGTTGACTTCATATAATGTCTACATGAGAACATCCCCTTTTGAGCAACTGTGACGGCAACAGGGGCCCGAAGCCCGAAAACCTTTAGCACAGTCTACATGTCATATTTATGGAGGGATTTCATTGTAACTAGATAGGTTGACTTCATATAATGTCTACATGAGAACATCCCCTTTTGAGCAACTGTGACGGCAACAGGGGCCCGAAGCCCGAAAACCTTTAGCACAGTCTACAGGTCATATTTATGGAGGGATTTCATTGTAACTTGATAGGTTGACTGAAGGATTTAGACTGACCACATGTGGAAAAAAAAAATGGACTCCCGTAACACAAACCCACTCTCCCCCACTCTCCCACCCATCATTCCCCACCCCACCTCCTCCTCACCCAGGGCCATTCATGCAATATTTTTTCTTTGGTACAAAATGCATTTTTAGCCTCACTGTTTATAGTCAGGGCTATAGTCATAACTTTTGTCTGTCCATCTGTCGGTCCATCCATCTGTCTGTAAACAATTGGTTTCCGACTGATAACTCCAGTTTGGATTATTTGATTTCAACCAAAGTTGATATGTGTTTTTTCCAGCTAGTAATACAGGCCAGGTTTCAATATAGGTTCCACAACTTGAATAGCAAATTTTGTATCTCACGAGTGCAGATATGGCAGATTCGTTAGGTAAACTGTTAACAAAAAATGGCTCCAACTATTTTGCGTCTAAGCATTGCCATTCCTGGGACAGTCAGGCTGCATGCGTGACATCACTCTAGTTTATACTTATCATTAGGATTTTGTGCCAGTCCTTCTCACGAATATATTGCACCAGGAGTGAAAAATTGCTCTCGCAAAATCCATCACGGGAGCTATTTGCTCTCGCAATGACACATCACCAGTATTGACCAACTGCAATGTGCTTTTCGTGCATTTTTGAAAGGGATAACTCCAGTCAGGCTTTGTTATGCCATGTTTATGCAATTTTCCAATGACAGAGAGATTTTCATTTTTAATGCCTGTTATGGAGCATTTTCAACGTGTGACACTTTTTGAGGGTGGGGATGTACAGTCTAATTATGTTTTGAGCCCCTGTCACTGGGAAGGGGGGGGGGGGGGGGCACTGGATTCAGATTTGCATTATTGTTCTAATCTCTATGTGAGGAGGTATTGTGGTCCAAAAACATTACATAAGAAACTGGTCTATTGATGTGCTAGTTTTGACCTTTTTTACTTTGTATTTCTTTGATGCTATCATTTATTAATAATTATACTGAATGTGATCCTTTTCTTGGATAATATATTATTGTTATAGATACATGTATACTGTTGTTGTCCCCCCCCTCCCCCCCCCCCCCACACTCTTCCTCTTCCCAAAACAAAAACATCTGAGCCTCAAAATGAGAGCCCAGTGGTGAAAAATATCAGTATTAGAAAGCACATCAGTGCCCCCCCCCCCCCCTCTATTCACCCACATCAAACCCGATTATTTTTTATCCCCTGAATTTTCCAAAACAGCAACCCATGCAGACCTTCATTTTAATGGTGCGCAATCGCTCACACAATTACCATTTGCAGCGGACGATCAATCGCACACGTGCAAAAAAAGAAAGCAGTTACTTTTTTAGTTCACGTCAACAATGTCCGAGTTTCAGAAACTGTGTCTGTAATACTAAACACTTGACTGTCTCACCTATTCGATTAATCGAATAACCGGTGTAAGGTCAGGTGCTCTAGTCTACTATTATTTTTCATAGTCAGCTATTTTTTTAGCCGTATACATCATGCCACTGAATGATAATATTGCCCTGCGAGGGACACGTAATGTTTCTCGGTGCCTATTATCCTTCGTATTCATTGTTTATATCATGAAAATAGGCAGTAATTTTTCTTTACCCTTGCATATTATTTCATGAAATGGACGTTGTCATACCTAAACTCCGCTCTGGATCAAGCTATTGTGATCAAATTGTTGATAATCCAAATTAATTTTTGCCATTTTAATTTTTAAATACGATAAATTTAATGGCGATGTGGAATTTATTGACACTAAATTTCTGAAAGAATGGACACGCTTTGAACAGTTAGCATCATGTGACAGTGACTGTCACAAAATTGATTACGTCATTGAGGAATTCCCAGTAAACCCACATTTTTAGATGACCCAATTGGCTGGAATAAACACCGTGTGCTATATTCCTGGCAATTTTCATCAAGCAACAGTTTCTAGATACCCAAAATGACCCAAATGAAAACTTCAGAGTTCAGACGGTGCATTGATTTTCACTTGTGTTGTCAGGATTTTGAACTGCATTTACATGTACCTCGCTAAATATTCCACTGTATATTATACGCCCATCTCACTGGCTTCAACTGACTGAATAATCCCGTCCCGGGCCTGAACCACTTCAACTGACATGTGCAAGCTGTCTTCCCACAGTATGGTAGACGGGCGCATCAATTTGCGCTCGGAAAATAAAAAGCCCGGGCGTTCCCAAGTGCGAGAGCGATAGCGCCCACTTCGTGAGAAGGACGGTTGTGCCTTTGTTAAGTTAAGGCTTAGTCCATGTATAAGCTATGGAAATTGTGAAGCGGCCTTTTGGGGAATTGAAGATCCATTTGGATGACCAATACATGTCAAGTTTAAACAAACTATGTCATAATTCCAGGGATGTGCGATAATTTTGTTTGGTGCCACAGATCTTTTGAGGTCCTTGGAACTGAGGTAGTTAAAACAGCCCTGGCAACTAAGTGACAATATATTAAACCTCATGAAAGCCAGACCCAAAGATAGGATATCAAAATTTCCACAAATGGTGGGTCAAGAGTTAAAAGTTTTCTGACAGTGCTCCTGGGTTGATGACTGCAAGTACAAACTTCTAACCTCACCCGAGATACTTCTTTAACTGGTAGATGCTAAATTTTTCTTGGTTGCCAAAATTTGTTCTCACGTCTTTGCCTTCTTATAATATATGGGAGAGTGCCTATAGGCACTCTCCCATAAATTGTGACAAGGCAAAATCTATACAGATGAAATAAATTCACTTCAAAGATAATGTGAACCACATTCACAGAATATAAAGTTGTACCTGTTCTAAAGAATGTAGCCCCAATATGGGCTTCAAGTACTGAACGATTTAAAAGAATAATGAATGGAACAGGCTGGAAACATTCATTTATTCTTCTTCTTATTTTTTGGAAATATTACTTTCGATTAATGAAAGTAATTTTTTAAAATAATAGTAATACACAAAATTATTTCATGTACCAGACTCTTTGATTGATTATAAGCATTTCATACAAAGGATATTCGAAACATATGGATTATTTTGCATAATGAAAATTGTAGTTTGTCCACACAGTCAACATTTTTTTCAAATTAGTGGCTTTCATAGAAAATGTTTGCGTTCATGTAACCAACAGTTTTTCTGATGGGCAACAAAAATTTCTATCAGACAGCATCAGTGGGGGCATCAGTACCCCAGTAGCTTCAGGCCCGATGAAATCATATTTTATGGCAGTTTACATGTAGTATCTACCGGTAGATGTATATACATGTACGTTTGTCATTTATTGATTAAATTAAATTTCTGGCAGATGATACAGTACAAGTCAAAATAAGTTGTAGGATAACCACTATAAACTATGTATCTTTCTCTTCACTCACTGATCCGACCAGAATCTGACATCATTTTCTGGAAAGCTCTCATTGAGAGCTTTCCAGAAAATGATGTCAGATTCTGATTTTATCAGTGCAGAAGCAGCAGTATACTTAGTTTATTGTGGTTATGCTACAACTTATTTTGACTTGTACTGTAGATTACGAAAAACCTAGTCAGTTTAGATGCAAATTTGTGTAACTCTTTCAAAAGTCTCATGGGACTGGGACAGAAATTTCACCTCTCATAGGGTATGGGTTAATTCCTGTATTTCTTTAATACTGTTTGATGATAGTTATTTGAAATTTTCCGAACACAATATGTGAACATATTCAGCAGAAGAGTTTTTTCATTCATCACTTAGATATGCTGCTAAAAAGATAATGTATGTGTGTGTTTTGTACTTGATTTTCCTCCTTATGAAGTGGGTGTATCATGTTTGTTGGAAATGTGCAGTTTACAAAATATTTTATAAGTTTTACATTTTCTCATATTGGAGAAATCAAGACAGAACCCACCATTGCCATTCCAATTTTTTTTATATTTTTTCATTTTTTGACTCCAGAAATAAAGCTTGTGACCTCTTACTGGAAGGGGCATGTTGAGATCATTCCATCAGGCCTGGCGTTCTTAAAAATGCAGGAGGGCTAAAAATCACTCTCCTTGCATGGCCTAGAGGAGGAAATAGCTCTCCTCAAGCTTATTATTAATTAATTCTGCCTAGGTGGCATTGTACATTCTATTTGGTGCTGCTAACAAGGTAGTCTCCGTGAGACGGCTACACTGCCGCTCCCACACCTCCGGGCCTTGGTATGGCCTGGAGGTGTGAGAGGGGTAGAGTGGCCGTCTTACAGAGACCACTAAAATATCAGAGGTTTTAGGAATAGGCTGTTATGGCATTCATTATTTTCTAAGGCCAGGAGGGCTAGTTTTCGCCCTCAATTTTTTTAAGGCGAGCAGTAGGCGAGCGAATAAATCGCTCTTCTGAAAATGACAGGCATGTTCCATTGAGAGATCAAGCTATGTTTGGAATGCAAAAAAATAAAATATTTTTAGTTTTTCCAAAAAATTTGTGTTATCTTCTAAACATGTCAAGTAAAGAGTGGAAACTGGTGCTCTCTATATATAGTCATTGGATGTCTACCTGAAGCAAACTTTCCAAATATTTCCTGACAAGGAGGGGGTGGAGGAGGTTATTGGGGAGGAGGGTGCAAAGATAAGAGTTTCTGACTGGGGCTCTGACATGGTATTCCATGTTCAAAGTACAAAGCATCATGTTTGGGGAAGGAATAGGAGTTTATTTCTCCCAATACCAAGGGTTTTGGGATCTCTCCCAGAGAGAACTTTTAAACTTTCCAAACAAACATTTTGCATGGGTTGTTGGATTTCAGGGCTTAAAATCTGTTTCAATTTACACGAATCACATTTGATTCGCATCATCTACACTCACGCGAATCCTTTGTTAGGAGTTCTCAGAATCATAGTACAAATCCAGATAATAAATTTGGTTTGGTTAACACAGTAACAGTAAGTGTTACTTGAATGGCCTGGAGTGTAATAAAACAATACACAATTTACCTTACTTCACTATGCAGTATGGGAGGGCAGGGAGGAGGGGGGGTATATTTCGATCACAGAGTGCACATGCCAAAGTCATCTGGTGCAAGTTCTAAAGGCACCACTAACGTTAGGGGCAAATGTGTGTGCACGAGAGGGTTCTCCCCCAGAAAATTTGTTAGGATGTGCCGTGAAATAAAGTATTTTGGTGACATTTGGGGTGAACATCCAATTGATTTTTGGATGGGCGAAAATATCATCTCTGTTTTGGGGCCAATAGACAACTGATTTTTTTAGTTTGGAAAATATAGGAGGGGGGGGGGTGGGGAGGGGGCCTGAATCTGCCACTGCATAGACAGACTAACCCATTCAAGGGGTGTTGTAGCCAGCGAAAGAGATGCACTTCTTAATATAATAAATTTTCTTGCGACAAGAAATTTGATTTATGGCTATGTGTAACTCTTAATGTGAGATCATCAGGTGACTTCATTCTTTCCTGAATCCATGATCCATCATTAGTGACGTGGTTGCATGATATCTATAATCTACATACTGCCCTTTTAAATCTTAATGCCTGCATGTCATTGAATAAGACTACAATAAGACACAATGTGTCGGTATGTTGAGATGGGGTGGGGGGGGGGGGGGGCTGTGTCTCCCCCCCCACACACACACACACACACACACACACACACACACACACACACACACACACACACACACAGAGTCTTGTCTTCCCTACATACCGAGGTACCCCATTGTTTGTCCTTTGTGTGGACTAACGGTTTCTACCTCGTTTTGCCGGTACAGTTCTGGGAAAACAACCGAGGTAAAGGGTTTCTTTTGTCTTTTGTACCTCGGTAAGGCGAAACACGCAAACTCTTTTGTCTAGTTACCTCGTCAAGTTGGTAAGACAAACCCACACACACAAACACAAACACACACACACACAGAGTCTTGTTTTCCCTACATACCGAGGTACCCCATTGTCTGTCCTTTGTGTGGACTAACGGTTTCAACCTCGTTTTGCCGGTACAGTTCTGGGAAAACAACCGAGGTAAAGGGTTTCTTTTGTCTTTTGTACCTCGGTAAGGCGAAACACGCAAACTCTTTTGTCTAGTTACCTCGTCAAGTTGGTAAGACAAACACACACACACACACACACACACACACACACACACACACACACACACACACACACACACACACACACACACACACACACAGAGTCTTGTCTACCCTACATACCGAGGTACCCCATTGTTTGTCCTTTGTGTGGACTAACGGTTTCTACCTCATTTTGCCGGTACAGTTCTGGGAAAACAACCGAGGTAAAGGGTTTCTTTTGTCTTTTGTACCTCGGTAAGGCAAAACACGCAAACTCTTTTGTCTAGTTACCTCGTCAAGTTGGTAAGACAAACGTTTCAGTAGGAAATGTCTGTGCCAGTGCGATTTTTTAACCTCAAACACACACACACACACACACACACACACACACAGAGTCTTGTTTTCCCTACATACCGAGGTACCCCATTGTCTGTCCTTTGTGTGGACTAACGGTTTCAACCTCGTTTTGCAGGTACAGTTCTGGGAAAACAACCGAGGTAAAGGGTTTCTTTTGTTTTTTGTACCTCGGTAAGGCGAAACACGCAAACTCTTTTGTCTAGTTACCTCGTCAAGTTGGTAAGACAAACGCACACACACACACACACACACACACACACACACACACACACACACACACACACACACACACACACACACACACACACACACACACACACACACACACACACATTCTTGTCTACCCTACATACCGAGGTACCCCATTGTTTGTCCTTTGTGTGAACTAACGGTTTCTACCTCGTTTTGCCGGTACAATTCTGGGAAAACAACCGAGGTAAAGGGTTTCTTTTGTCTTTTGTACCTCGGTAAGGCAAAACACGCAAACTCTTTTGTCTAGTTATCTAGTTACCTCGTCAGGATTTAATCCATTGGACCACGAGAACCGCCAATATTATGTACGATCACTGGTTGAACCACCTAAATTTAAACTAAGTAAAGGCAAAGGTAACAGCTGCCTAACAGATGTGGGATTAGGAACTAATGTGGTTAACCTGTCTGGCACCAATGACCTAACAACCCAAGAGAAATCTCTTTTTAGATCGCGGTTTAACTTTTGTACCAACACCAAAGCCTAAAACTGATAACCAAACAAATTTACCATCATACAACTGTAATTTTCTCAGGCAAATGAAATTAGCAGACCGCTTTAGAAACTCCAGCGGTCAGAAACTTCCTTTTACAGAATCATCTGGTTGGTCACCTCCAGATAGTGAAGTAGATCCCGAAATTATTGAGGCTAGTAAACGAATCATCCAAAAGGTGTTCAGCATGAACATACTCTCCGATAAAGACAATTTAACAGCTGGTGAACGGAGAGCCCTCACGAAACTTCGAAAAAATAAGAAATTAGTAATTAAACCAGCCGACAAAGGTGGGTCGGTAGTTGTTCTATCTCGGGATAATTATATAAAGGAAGCCATGAGACAACTCAGCAATACTAAACATTATAAGAAAATAGATTCACTTACTTGGCCTAGTAATATCGAAAAATTCAATAAGATCTTAAAATTTCTCCTCGACGAAGGTCACATTACCAAAAAACAATTGAAATATTTAACAGCTAAGCTCAGTGCTCAAACAAGACAATTTTATATCCTACCAAAGATCCACAAGGACCGTTCTTCATGGACGGATGACTTAACTCCACCCGGGAGGCCAATTGTATCAGATTGTAATTCGGAATCTTATGCGATCTCGGAATTAATTGATTATCATCTGAAACCTATAGCAAATAGACATCCGAGCTATCTAAAAAATACACAGGATTTCCTGTCAAAAATTTCGAAATTGAAAATATCGAAAAATGCAATTTTGGCTACTTTGGATATCGACAGTATGTATACGAACATTGATATTGATAAAGGTGTTAAATCAGTCAAAAATGCATTTGAAAAATATCCGGATGCGAAACGCCCGGATGAACAAATTTTGGATCTTTTAGAGCTGAGCTTAAAAGGTAATGACTTTCAATTCAATGGAGAATATTTTCTACAAATAATGGGTTGTCCTATGGGCAAAAGATTCAGTCCTAATTTTGCAAGCATTTATGTAGCGGAATGGGAGGAAAATGCCTTAAGCAAATGTGCAAAGCATCCTCTCGTATATCTCAGGTATTTAGATGACATTTTTATTATTTGGGAACATTCTAAAGAAGATTTTGATGAATTTTTAGAAATTTTGAACAATCACGATCCAAATATTAAATTGAAAGCTACTATCAGTGAAAATTCTGTTGATTTTCTCGATGTGACCGTGTATAAAGGCAAGCAATTTCAGGCGTCCGGTCATTTAGATTATAAAGTGTATTTTAAACCAACTGATTCACATCAATTGTTGCACACAAAATCATTTCATCCTCAACATACATTTAAAGGTATCATCAAATCACAACTCATTCGTTTCCACCGCAATTCAAGTGATAAGGTAAATTTCAATGAGGCTTGTTCTACTCTATTTGGCGCCCTCAGATCGAGAGGGTACTCGCTGCGTCTCTTGCGTAGCCTGAAATCCCAAACCCTGAAAAAGCTCGAAAGTCCAGCTGAAACTACCGATTTCGAACCACTGAAGATTGAACACAACAGACCGTTGCAGAATGGTAGTGGCGCGGTATTTAATTGCAAAAAGACTCGTTGTAGACTGCATACTTTTATGCCTGATCAGAAAGAGGAATTTTCCTCCGAACAAACGAAAAATCATTATCAGATCCGTAACCCCCTCCATTGTGATTCACCAAACATTATTTACCTTATCACTTGTAAGCGATGTCGGAAACAGTATGTTGGTCAAAGTCAAAACCCTTTTCGAGAACGTGCTACTAGACACAAACAGGATATAAAACATAATGCTGATGCCCCAGTAGCACAACATTTTAACCTTCCTGGCCATTCTTTGGACGATTTCGAAATCCATCCTATTGAACAACCACCAATTAAAGACACATTAGAAGAAACGGATGAATTTAGAAAAAAACGTGAAGCTTTTTGGATCAATACGCTTCAAACTCTCTGGCCATTTGGTATGAACATATCAGAGGGCGAATGCGAAAGGAGGTCCATCATTCCTTTCACTTTAACGTACAACAGAATGAATATCGAAATAGCAAAAATGTTAAAAGATGAATTCAATTTTACCAATGCTAAATTAAATGAACCTTTGAATCTTCGACCTGTCATCGCCTATAAGAAAAACAAAAGCTTGCGTAACATCCTTGTAAGGACTAAATTAGAGCCCATCAATGAATAACATCCATTTTTGCCAGTCAGTTTAACCAGTTCCTAAGCTCATAACTTAGTTTAAACCAATTTTATGTACTTTTTGTCATGTTTGAAACCAATCAGGGTTCAGTAAATGAAAACAATTTTTCGGCGGCATATTAAAAGAAAAAAACGTTTCAGTATGAAATGTCTGTGCCAGTGCGATTTTTTAACCTCAAACACACACACACACACACACACACACAGAGTCTTGTTTTCCCTACATACCGAGGTACCCCATTGTCTGTCCTTTGTGTGGACTAACGGTTTCAACCTCGTTTTGCAGGTACAGTTCTGGGAAAACAACCGAGGTAAAGGGTTTCTTTTGTCTTTTGTACCTCGGTAAGGCGAAACACGCAAACTCTTTTGTCTAGTTACCTCGTCAAGTTGGTAAGACAAACGCACACACACACACACACACACACACACACACACACACACACACACACACACACACACACACACACACACACACACACATTCTTGTCTACCCTACATACCGAGGTACCCCATTGTTTGTCCTTTGTGTGAACTAACGGTTTCTACCTCGTTTTGCCGGTACAGTTCTGGGAAAACAACCGAGGTAAAGGGTTTCTTTTGTCTTTTGTACCTCGGTAAGGCAAAACACGCAAACTCTTTTGTCTAGTTATCTAGTTACCTCGTCAGGATTTAATCCATTGGACCACGAGAACCGCCAATATTATGTACGATCACTGGTTGAACCACCTAAATTTAAACTAAGTAAAGGCAAAGGTAACAGCTGCCTAACAGATGTGGGATTAGGAACTAATGTGGTTAACCTGTCTGGCACCAATGACCTAACAACCCAAGAGAAATCTCTTTTTAGATCGCGGTTTAACTTTTGTACCAACACCAAAGCCTAAAACTGATAACCAAACAAATTTACCATCATACAACTGTAATTTTCTCAGGCAAATGAAATTAGCAGACCGCTTTAGAAACTCCAGCGGTCAGAAACTTCCTTTTACAGAATCATCTGGTTGGTCACCTCCAGATAGTGAAGTAGATCCCGAAGTTATTGAGGCTAGCAAACGGATCATCCAAAAGGTGTTCAGCATGAACATACTCTCCGATAAAGACAATTTAACAGCTGGTGAACGGAGAGCCCTCACGAAACTTCGAAAAAATAAGAAATTAGTAATTAAACCAGCCGACAAAGGTGGGTCGGTAGTTGTTCTATCTCGGGATAATTATATAAAGGAAGCCATGAGACAACTCGGCAATACTAAACATTATAAGAAAATAGATTCACTTATTTGGCCTAGTAATATCGAAAAATTCAATAAGATCTTAAAATTTCTCCTCGACGAAGGTCACATTACCAAAAAACAATTGAAATATTTAACAGCTAAGCTCAGTGCTCAAACAAGACAATTTTATATCCTACCAAAGATCCACAAGGACCGTTCTTCATGGACGGATGACTTAACTCCACCCGGGAGGCCAATTGTATCAGATTGTAATTCGGAATCTTATGCGATCTCGGAATTAATTGATTATCATCTTAAACCTATAGCAAATAGACATCCGAGCTATCTAAAAAATACACAGGATTTCCTGTCAAAAATTTCGAAATTGAAAATATCGAAAAATGCAATTCTGGCTACTTTGGATATCGACAGTATGTATACGAACATTGATATTGATAAAGGTGTTAAATCAGTTAAAAATGCATTTGAAAAATATCCGGATGCGAAACGCCCGGATGAACAAATTTTGGATCTTTTAGAGCTGAGCTTAAAAGGTAATGACTTTCAATTCAATGGAGAATATTTTCTACAAATAATGGGTTGTCCTATGGGTAAAAGATTCAGTCCTAATTTTGCAAGCATTTATGTAGCGGAATGGGAGGAAAATGCCTTAAGCAAATGTGCAAAGCATCCTCTCGTATATCTCAGATATTTAGATGACATTTTTATTATTTGGGAACATTCAAAAGAAGATTTTGATGAATTTTTAGAAATTTTGAATAATCACGATCCAAATATTAAATTGAAAGCTACTATCAGTGAAAATTCTGTTGATTTTCTCGATGTAACCGTGTATAAAGGCAAGCAATTTCAGGCGTCCGGTCATTTAGATTATAAAGTATATTTTAAACCAACTGATTCACATCAATTGTTGCACACTAAATCATTTCATCCTCAACATACATTTAAAGGTATCATCAAATCACAGCTCATTCGTTTCCACCGCAATTCAAGTGATAAGGTAAATTTCAATGAGGCTTGTTCTACTCTATTTGGCGCCCTCAGATCGAGAGGGTACTCGCTGCGCCTTTTGCGTAGCCTGAAATCCCAAACCTTGAAAAAGCTCGAAAGTCCAGCTGAAACTACCGATTTCGAACCACTGAAGATTGAACACAACAGACCGTTGCAAAATAGTAGTGGCGCGGTATTTAATTGCAAAAAGCCTCGTTGTAGACTGCATACTTTTATGCCTGATCAGAAAGAGGAATTTTCCTCCGAACAAACGAAAAATCATTATCAGATCCGTAACCCCCTCCATTGTGATTCACCAAACATTATTTACCTTATCACTTGTAAGCGATGTCGGAAACAGTATGTTGGTCAAAGTCAAAATCCTTTTCGAGAACGTGCTACTAGACACAAACAGGATATAAAACATAATGCTGATGCCCCAGTAGCACAACATTTTAACCTTCCTGGCCATTCTTTGGACGATTTCGAAATCCACCCAATTGAACAACCACCAATTAAAGACACATTAGAAAAAACGGATGAATTTAGAAAAAAACGTGAAGCTTTTTGGATCAATACGCTTCAAACCCTCTGGCCATTTGGTATGAACATATCAGAGGGCGAATGCGAAAGGAGGTCCATCATTCCTTTCACTTTAACGTACAACAGAATGAATATCGAAATAGCAAAAATGTTAAAAGATGAATTCAATTTTACCAATGCTAAATTAAATGAACCTTTGAATCTTCGACCTGTCATCGCCTATAAGAAAAACAAAAGCTTGCGTAACATCCTTGTAAGGACTAAATTAGAGCCCATCAATGAATAACATCAATTATTGCCAGTCAGTTTAACCAGTTCCTAAGCTCATCACTTAGTTTAAATCAAATTTGGTGTAATTTTTTGTCATGTTTGAAACCCATCTGGGTTCAGTAAATGAAAACAATTTTTCGGCGGCATATTAAAAGAAAAAAACGTTTCAGTATGAAATGTCTGTGCCAGTGCGATTTTTTAACCTCAAACACACACACACACACACACACACTTTCCCTCAATGTTGGTCCTCGAAATTTGTCCAAAAATGGCATAAAAATTGTAGGGGAGTTAGGTTGTAGATTGCTTTCCTAATATCTGTGTCGGTGAAAAGGTAGACAGTCATCAGTACATGAACTAGAGTGCACTGTCACAGTGCCGAAGCTGCGACGATTCGTGCAACGCCAATGATGTTTTAAAACTCGGTGACAAAAAAATTCATTGGTGACAAGTCCATAAATGTGATAGAAATTATCCCAATGACATGCACTATTGAGAGGGTGTAGACATCATGAAGATACATTTGCATACCAAGTATGGTGTATTTTCATCAAGTATTTTAGAAGTTATGGTGTTTTAAAACTCGTTGGTGACAAAAAAACTTGTTGGTGACAAAAAGACTTGTTGGTGACAGGTCCATAAATGTGACAGAAATTATCCGAATGACATGCACTATTGAAAGGGTGTAGACATCATGAAGATACACTTGCATACCAAGTATGGTGTCATTCCATCAAGTATTTTAGGAGTTATGATGTTTTAAAACTCGTTGGTGACAAAAAAAAAACTCGTTGGTGACAAAAAAAACTCGTTGGTGATAAGTCCATAACTGTGACAGAAATTATCCAAATGACATGTACTATTGAGAGGGTGTAGACATCATGAAGATACACTTGCATACCAAGTATGGTGTCATTCCATCAATTATTTTATGAGTTATGTTGTTTTTTAAACTCGTTGGTGACAGACCGACCGACAGACAGACAGACCGACATTGCCACATATAGAGCTGCTCGTCACAGCTAAAAACCACAAAATATCCGCTCAGATGCAAGGAGATGGGGGTTTTTGAACCCCAGAATACTGATACTGGGTACTGATGACCCTTGTCCGCCTCATATCGGACACATTTATTTCCCTCTGGTGGAAACCCTGATTATTATTACCTTGGTTACCTATCTCAAACTTTAGGGATGCAAAATTCTGAAATGTGAAGGCTTGGAAAGCTTTTCCTGCACACCCCTCACCACCCTCCCCCCCCCCCCCCCTATTAAAACGGCTCTACACCAGGTTCTGTGAGTTTGTCCCCCCCCCCCACACACCCCCACCCCACCCCCCCACCCCCCCACACTTGCTTTGGGCTGGCTATGCCACTGCTCTCTCCTATATTTTTGAGTGATCATTTATTGTTCATTTCACTATAATATTATATTTCATTCAAGAAAATCAATACATCTCTTGTTATGAGTTGTTTCAAGACACACATCCTGGTGGCTTTTTTGATATACATGTGTTCAAAAACCACTCTACCAGTATTTCCTTCTTTACATAGAATAAGTACAAGTAAGTTGTTTAGAGTCATACATGTATATATTATAAGAGAAAGCAAGCCCTGCCACAACCAAATGAGTTGTTACCAATGTTTAGTTCTTAATTGTTTTTAATAGTTCACAGGAAGCACTTTCAATAATCTCTAAAATTTGATGACAGTTAGATTCGGATAAATTTGTCAAGTTAGAGAAATTTAGTTCATTTTGGTCGTTTGCTTTCATATTTTGTCAACATGCAAACCAAGGTAATTCTTTAGCTGCCATTTTTTCAAGACTGTCAGTTCTTTTCTTGATCAAGGTTGTGTTTAATCGGGTCAACTGTTGGTTTCTCAAATTCATGATTATGTCTCTCTGACATACTTTTACAGGGCTCAGTTACGACTGACTAATATTCCAACTACATCATTCAGGCATGCCTTGATGATGCAGTTGGAATATTAGTTAAAAAGAACTCCAGACTTCCTGGAAATTTATTGTTGAATATATAAAATAATACATGTAGTAGTCATAATGTAACTTATTTAATTATTACGTACAGTTCTGGTACTCCAAATTGGTCATGCTGGGCCCCAAACAACCCAACTCTGGTATTACAGACCTCCATTGGGGGTATGTTACCCCCCTCCCCTCCACAAACTCTCCTCCCCCCTTATCATTGCCCCTGTACTTGAATATGATCATGTATGTATATTATCCTATACTCAAGTGTTCAAACAGACAGTTATAGTTTGATGATGTTTTCCACATCAAGTATTTCCTTATCTGTCAGTGGCAATAGAGTGCACCCTGTTAATTGAATAGCCATTTTTTCAGTGAAAATTATTAGTTTACAGGAGTGTTCAGTTAACAGAGATTTGCTCACTTTCCTGTATTCTGTATATAAACTGAGCATTTAAGCTATTATGTCTAGTTTGACAGAGCTCATAGAGCTGTCAAACAAGATACAAAATATTAAATGTCTGTATTGGATGTACTTTGATATTAGGTGACCCTGGCTATCGAAAGTGCCGTTAAACTTCAGTAAATAAATAAACAAAATAAATTAGATGTACTGAATTGGTCTATACACAAGGGGAATTTGGTGATTGTCAGGGTAATTTCTCAATATATTACAAGATTTTTAATCAGTTAACCCAAGAGTTTATTCTATAACCTATATGCAATTATTACCACTTGAGCCGGCATTCTCTAGTATATTAACAGAGCCTAGCGGTCTGATAAAACTCTGTGATTCATGACCTCATGCAACTGGAAGCAGGTGGTGGGTCGTTAATGAAAACAAAATGCATCAATGGCCTGCCACCCGCTTCTGATCATGGTAATAATAGTGATAACATGACTTTGTCAGGCATCCCATCCCCATTCGTTAACAGCCCTTGAGGACTGAATGACAGTCCTATAGCTTATTAAATGCTTCGTCTCGGGCTGGTAATAAAGCCTCAAACTTTTTATTCATTCCTCTCGGGCCATGAATAAACCGTAATGCCCTCCAAAGTGATGTTATATTAACAGGTGAAGTTTGTGCTGAAAGTATAGTAAAAAGGTTTGTGTTTGGGAATTATATTCATTTAACAGGGTTATTCAAATAAGAGATATCCAATTAAGTGGGCTCCACTGGACTGCATGCAAATGGGTAATACATTTTTTTTTATTTCTTCCATAATTTTCTAAAGGAGCTGTTTGCTTTCTGTATTATCTTTCCATCCGGATGCCAAAGATATACAATAATCGGAATCTGTCTAATTGTGGACCTTTGGATTACACTTGTACTCGGTAGTTGAACATTTTTTTTTCTGACTGTTAACCCTTAAGAAACTGGACAAATTTCTTGAATCCCCACAAGACCACATCTGCATGTTGCCAGAAGCTAGGCAGTGACGTTTGGTCAAGTCTTGGCTGCCCATTTAGGCAGTCTGCCCATTTAGGCAGCCAAGACTTAACTGGAAACCACAGCAAGATAATATGTATATTTTCAGCAGGATCTCCTCATGATTGCTTGTTAAGGGTCCATGTTCTGAGGTCGTAAAAGTCGGAAATGGGCCTTTAAAGATTAAAAACAACAACAAATGGGTGACCCTTTCAGTGTGCTGTATCAGGCTTTATGACAGTTTATACCACATGCCTGACTGAAAGAAATATGGGATTGTTATTATCAAGGGAGGGATATAGCATAGAGCTCCGATGTCGGTCTGTCCGTCCGTCCATCCGAACTTTGTTTGTGGCATAACTTGTTAACAGATTTCAATTCTTTTTGGTATATGTCTCTATAGCAACAAAGTCTACCTCAAGTTCGATGACCACCAATATCTCTTGAAAATTATGGGAGTTATTATCCTTTGTTATGAAAATATTCTGTAAATCTTGTTTACGGCATAACTTGAAAAATAGTTAACGGATTTCAATTCTTTTTGGTATGAGTGTCTTTATAGCAACAATGTCTACGTCAAGTTCGATGACTAGCAATATCCGATGAAAATTATGGGAGTTATTGCCCTTTATTTAATAAAAAATATTGTGTAATGCTTGCTAATAGTATACCTTGAACAATAGTTAACAAATTTCATTTCTTTTCGATATATTTCTCTATAGCAGCAATGTCTGTGTCAAGTTGATGATCAGCGATATTCGATGAAAATTATGAGTTGTTGCCCTTTGTTAAAAATATCGTGTTATGCTTGTTTATGGAATAACTTAAACATTAGTAACCAAATATCAATTTTTAGCTGCGACTAGCAGCTCTATAATTAGCTGCGACTAGCAGCTCTATAAGTGGCAATGTCGGTCTGTCAGTCTGCCTGTCGATCTGTCTGTGACCAACGAGTTTCAAAACTCAATAACTTTTGAAATACTTGATGGAATGACTTTATATTTGGCATGTAAGTGTATCTTATTGATGTCTAGCCACTGTTCAATGCATGTGTTGTACCAAATATTTTTCTTGGAGTTATGGCCCTTGATGAACTTAGAATTTTGTGAGATTGCACCACCCGTCGCAGCTACAGCGTCGATGTCATGATTTTTTGGGTATATAACTCTTTGGGAACAATGTCTACCTCAAGTTTGTTGACCACCATTATTCAATGCAAATTGTCAGAGTTATTGCCAACCCCCACCCCCCACCTCCCCCCCCCCCCACCCCTTCCCCCTGCCAATGAGGCAATTCTTTTTCATTGCTCCAAAATGCATTTTGAAAGATTTAGAGTGACTACATGCAGAAAAAAAATAGACTCCTATAAACCCCTCCCCTTAGTGCATATTAGGCAAATTGTTTTCTTTGCTCCAAAAAGCATTTTGAAGGGTTTAGAGTGACTACATGTAGAAAAAAATTTGACTCCTATAACCCCCATTATACAACACTACAGTTATAACAAATTTTGCTTGTTATTTTCCATTCTCGGTTTAAATGTTAATTATTAATTTATCTACGATTTGCATGAACAAGTTTTCTTCAATGTTGACTACAGTACATTGTGCAATGTACATACTTTTTAGTCCTTGGATTGTATTAATTTTTTGTAATTCATAATTTAGTAACCGTCAGTGCATAACTTTGGGGGAAACAGCAGCCTTTGGCAACCACCTCTAATTTGTTGTCGATTCTGGATCCTAAAATATTTTTGGCAAAAACAAGTGAGATAGAAACACAACTGAAATGTGTTTTTGAGAAATGCGGAAAGTTGTTCTCAGCCTCATTTTCTAGTGGCACTTTTGTTTATGTTTATAGGACCAAAATCTGTTTTGCAAGATTCTGCGACGTTTGTATAGGAAAGATGTCATCCATGATTTATTGAGGATATTTTAAGGGAATATATATTTATTTTCAGCTTTAAAGAAAGGGGAGCAAGATATACTCTCTTGAGACTATCTCAGGTACTTATAGCTACAAGTATAGAAGAACCCTGTTAATTCATTGGTAACTTAGTGAATGAAAAGTTTTCTTTTTGCAGAAGTAATAAATTCAACAGGAATTTGATCATTTTGTATGTATTTTCTATTATATGTTGTAGTCATGTAGTCAAACAAAATATAGTAGATTAAAAGAGTTGAAAAAAAACATATTTTTCAAAGGATTTCAAGAAAACCGTATCATGTGCCCCCTCACATGATATGGTTTTGTTGAAATGTTTTGAAAAATGTTGAAAAGCAATAATTAAAATAATAAATTTTGATATTGTGCGAGTTGGGTGAAGGCAGGGCAGATAGTTTTCTGGAAAAGGAAATGTTAAAATCTTATCTTTTTGTCCTTAAAAAAAAAACAATAATAAATTGATATACTGAAAAAAAAACACTTTCGACACATGCTTTATAAAGATGCTGATGAAGCCTTTATTCAGCATGTTCGCAACAATCAATATTTATGATTAACTTGTCAAAATATTCTGAGGTAATAAGTAAAATCACATCACAGCATTATCTCTTATGTTTGATAGCAACATCTTTAAAATAATCCAAATTATTCAGTCCAAGTCCAAACCTGGAATGAAAGGCCACAGGTTAATTTTTAGTGTTGTCTGTCCTTAAGGTCATACCACATCAGAAACTAATTTATGTCCTTATTGACTGGATTTAGATTAGTGCAGTTAAGTTTTCTCTCTGTTGCATTCTTTATGAGTTTGGAAGAGGGTATTTTTACATTGTCTTGGTATTTTTTGTTTTCAAGAATATTACAGAAATTACAGGAATATAATTATCCAGCTACTGCCAGATTTCAGGCTTTACATTTTGTTCCGAGTTTAATTTTTCATTCCATCTTTTTGTGGAAATAAGTGCCTGACACCATATTTTGTCCATATTTTGAACCTTTCTATGTGTTCCATGTTCTGAACATTCTGCAATTTCATCTTGCCAGCCCTCAAAATCAAATTTCATTTGTAATAAAAACATGTGCAACACTAAACAAGATCTTCCATGAAAAAGTTAGTTTTTAAACAGAGACTGAATAATCAGTTTATGAATGTAGGGTTTCAACTTATTGACAAATGTATATGATTGTGGTTGTCCCATGGGAACCCTAGGGAGTGGAGCTTTGTTTGCTGTGGTTAACTGGTAGATTGCTAAATTATTTTTGGCCATAAAATCTTGTACACATTCCTTTAACTTGTTACAATTTATGGGATAGTGCCTATGGGCACTCTCCCATAAATTGAAACAAGACAAACCCTTACAAAGTAAACTAGAATGGTGTCATTTGTGTGCAAAGCACACTAAGGTGTATCCTTGCATTTTCAGTATGCCACCACAATGATCACAAATCAGTTCACATTCTCTAACGACAAAGTGGCACCACATGGGGCTGAATCAAAAATCCAAAACCTTTATGCACATCTAGAGACCCTACTTAAACATATGAACACACTTTCAACGTTTTGAATTAAACCCCCAAGGAGCTCTTTGCCAAAACTGATTCTCTAATGACAAAAGTGGTTCTACGGACGCCACATGGGGCTGAATAAAAAAATCTGAAACCATATTTTCAGTATGCCACCACAATGATCACAAATCAGTTCACATTCTCTAACGACAAAGTGGCGCCACATGGGGCTGAATCAAAAATCCAAAACCTTTATGCACATCAAGAGACCCTACTTAAACATATGAACACACTTTCAACGTTTTGAATTAAACCCCCAAGGAGCTCTTTGCCGAAACTGATTCTCTAATGACAAAAGTGGTTCTATGGATGCCACATGGGGCTGAATAAAAAAATCTGAAACCATTATGCACATCTGGAGACCTTACCAGAACATAACACACTTTCAACGTTTCGAATTGAAACCCCTTGGAGCCTTGCACTGGAACTGGTTCTCTAATGACAAAAGTGGTGCTACTGGCACCACATGGGACCGAATACAAAATCCCAAACCTTTATGCACACCTAGAGACCCCACCGGACATATGAACACACTTTCAAAGTTTCGAATTAAAACCCCTCAGAGCCTTTCGCCAGAAACCAGTTCTCTAACGACAAAAGTGGTGCTACAGGTGCCACATGGGGCCGAATACACAATCCAAAACCTTTATGCACATCCAGAGACCCCACCGGAACATATGAACACACTTTCAACGTTTTGAATTAGAACCCCTAGGAGCCTTTTGCAGGAAACCGATTCTGTAACGACGAAGTGGTGCTACGGGCGCTACCGGAACATATGAAAACACTTTCAACCTTTCGAATTAAATACCCTAGGAGCCTTTCGATGAAAACAGATTTTCTAATGATAAAAGTAGTTCCACTGGAACCACCTGGGGCCAAATCAAAATTATGAAACCTTCATGCACATCTAGAGATGCTACCTGAACACCTTAGCATAGCTTAAACGTTTCAAATTAAATACCCAAGGAGACTTTCGATGAAAACTGATTTTCTAATGATAAAAGTGGTTCCACAGGAACCACTTGAGTCCAAATAAAAATTACGAAACCTTCATGCACATTTAGAGATGCTACCTGAACACCTTAGCATAGTTTAAACGTTTTGAATTAAATACCCTAGGAGACTTTTGATGAAAACTGATTTTCTAATGATAAAAGTGGTTCCGCTGGAACCACCTGGGGCCAAATCAAAATTCCAAAACCATTGTGCACATCTAGAGATGTTACCTGAACACATTAGCATAGTTTAAATGTTTCAAATTAAATACCCTAGGAGCCTTTCGATGAAAACTAATTTTCCAACGATAAAAGTGGTTTCACCGGAACCACTTGGGGCCATATCAAAATTCCGAAACCTTCATGTACATCTAGAGATGCTACCTGAACACATCAGCTTAGTTTAAACATTTTGAATTAAATACCCTATGAGCCTTTCGGTGAAAATGGATTTTATAACGATAAAAGTGGTTTCACCAGAACCACCTGGGGGCCAAATCAAAATTCTGAAACCTTCATGCACATCTAGAGATGTTACCCAAACACCTTAACATAGTTTAAACGTTTCGAATGAAATACCCTAGAAGTCTTTCAAGGAAAACTGATTTTCTAACAATAAAAGTAGTTCCACTGGAACCACCTGGGGCCAAATCAAAATTCCAAAACCTTCATGTACATCTAGAGATGCTACCTGAACACCTTAGCATAGTTTAAACGTTTCGAATTAAATACCCTTGGAGCCTTTCAATGAAAACTGATTTTCTAATGATAAAAGTGGTTCCACTGGAACCACCTGGGCCCAAATCAAAATTCTGAAACCTTCATGCACATCTAGAGATGTTACCTGAACACATAAACATAGTTTAAACGTTTCGAATTAAATACCCTAGGAGCCTTTCAATGAAAACTGATTTTTCAACGATAAAAGTGGTTTCACTGGGGCCAAATCAAAATTCCAAAACCTTCATGTACATCTAGAGATGTTACCTGAACACCTTAGCATAGCTTAAATGTTTCAAATTAAATATCCTAGGAGTCTTTCGATGAAAATTGATATTTTTATACTGTACCAATGACCCAGACTTAGCTGGTGCTAACTCCTTAAATTCTAGGGCCAAACACAAATTTTCCTCCCCAATCCCCAAAATTTGCATCAAAATCCAAAATTTCAATGTCCTATGTGGTCCTCCATACTTTCTATCCACTGTGCATGCGCAGTGTCAAGGAGGTCTCGAAATTGGCGCAAATGTCATTCTCAAAGGGCCTCCCGATTCAACTCTGGAGAGAGTTATACCCCCTCCTGGGGGTTTTGCAGTCTTTTTATGACGTGGATACCGCTTGTAGCTGCTGACTTTCTGGTGAAGAGATGCCTGGTTCTGGGACTACTGTCCCCCTCCAGTCGACATCTGAGGCTGTCACTAGGGTTGTGACTCTCTCCGCTTTTCCGCCTGTGTCAACAGCTACTGATGTATCCGCTCCTGCTGCTACTCTGTTGGTGACGTCGTCAGTCTCCATTTCAGCCGGCCTCGAACTACCCCTGCAGGGGTCTGCAGAGCTTTCTGCTTGGACGTGGGATATCGGCCTCAACTTTCCTTGGCTTCAACTCGGCGAAGTCGGAAGAGGTTGCCGGCCGTGGTCTCTCAGCTGTCGGGTCCAGCAGGTTTTGATTTGGATGCAGATGTCCAGGTGGGATCACCGTGGACTCTGTTGCGCTTCCGTCCACGCACTCTGGTCTTTCGGACAGTTTTGCGGGACCAGCGCATTTTTGTGCAGCCTGGACCTTCTGTCCCTCAGAGGTCTGCGGCGACTCTCGTGAGTTCCCGCACTTCAGATCCTCAGGGTATTTCATACCCCTATAAGCATCTGTATTCAGATGTTTCGGCTGCCACCTGTCACCCCACTTCGGGTGTTCTAGAGGATCGTGACCCTTCGCTGGTTTAGAGGGTCAGATGTGAAGCCACTTTGTTCCTTCAAACCGTCAGACCAGCTGGAGGTTTCAGCCAGGCCGCGATCATCGGCGCCTTCGACCGCACCAGCCGGTACAAGTTGTCGAAGCTTTTGCAGCGTTGGACTCAAAGCTGAGTTCCAAGGCTATGAAGACTTCATTCTTCACAAGGCTGATACTTTTTTGCCCCCTGTGCGTTATTGTTCCTACGATTCCGCCAATCCGTCGGTCTGCAAGACTTTCACGGTCTTGGATCTGGACTCCAACCCCAAGTTAGCTGTTATTCCTATGGCGACTTCAGAGTCCATGTTGGTCTTATCCAGAGAGATGCTAGGCATGCTTTCTCTCTTGGATCACGTCGTCTTTGTCCTTGGCTGCTTATCTGCCTCCAGATAAGTTTGATGACATACAGGCTCCTTTGCATGTGATCTCTAAGATGCTCATGCATCTTACTCACACGCATGCCTGTAACATGACTATTTTGGAATTAGCTCGCCGGGACGCTGTGTTGGTCACAAGCCGTTCCCTTCCTGAAGTGCAGGGCGCTGCTCTTCAATCTGCTTCTTTGGTGGGTCCGTGAGTATTCCATGATTCTGTGGCAACAGTCCGGGATGATGTCCTGCATCATTCCAAAGATCAGCTGCTGCCTCGCCAGCTTGATCTGCCTTCTGTTGGAGGCCGAGGCCGTTTCAAGCCTAACAAAAGCCCTTCTGCTTCCTATGTGAAGCCAAAGGCTGATCCTCCTGCTAACACTTCTTCCTCTTACGTGGTAAGGGTAAGCGTCGGCAGTCCAGAGGGAGGTCTCAGGAGCTTTCATATAGCAGAGGAGGTAATTTCTCCTCTCACAGGCCTTGCCGGGGCTCGAAATCAAGATCCTCACCTCGATTCATCTCAGGTTGGAGGAGGGATATCCGAGTTTGCAGACTGTTGGGCCACGATCACATCCGATCCTTGGGTGTTAGATGTTCGGTCCAGTCTGCAGATATCCTGTAGGAGGCACCCCACTCTGTTGAGAGTGCCTCTTCCAACCCATGTTCCTTCAGATGTTTCACGTCGGGAACTTTTATCACAGAGATAGACAATCTCCTCCCAAAGGGGGCGATCAAGGTCGTCAAGAACATGCATTCGGTGGGATTTTATTCCCTCTGTTCTTGGTGCTGAAGAAGGATGGCCGACTCCGACTGGTTATCGATCTGAGTATCCTGAGCCAGTCCGTCATTGCTCCCAAGTTCAGCATGGAGACTTTCAAGTCAGTTTGCCGCTCCTTTCACCAGGGAGATTTTGCTTCCAGTATCGACCTGCGAGACGCTTACTTTCATGTTCCGATTCATCGGACGTCACGAAGGTATCTCAGGTCTGCTTTTCATGGACAAATTCACCAATTCAGGGCCATGCCTTTTGGCCTCAACCTGGCTTCTTGGGCCTTCATCCGACTGATGTCCCATGTGATAGCTTCCATCGCACTCAGTCCAGGGTGGTTACTTCGGTGTATCTGGACAATATCCTCTAGAGACACTCCAATGCTGCTCTTCTGGAATCAGATGTCGACACATTGTTGAGCCTGCTCACATCACTAGGGTTCAAAGTCAACAAAGAGAAGTCGGGCCTGGTCCCTTCTAAGTCGTTTTGTCATCTTGGGATGGACTTCCGTACTTGTCTGAATACAGTGGCGGTTCCCCGGGCGAGAGCTGTTATTCTCTCAGCTTTCGCCCTGACTCTGGCCCAGTCCACATCCACGACAGCTCAGGAGTATTCCCTGGCTACTTGGTCTCTGCAGTTTGGTGACAGATCTCATTCCTCTAGGTCGGCTACATGTCAGATGTCTCCAACACTTTCTCAGTCGTTGGAGGCCGAATGTCTATCCTCTGGATCTGGTGCTTCAGTTACCAGCATCTCTTTATCGTCACCTTCTTCCCTGGACAGATGTTCAGTGGATTATGCAGGGAGTTCCATTGGACTTGCCCATGTCCGATCGTGTTCTGACGGCTGATGCCAGCGACCTTGGATGGTGCGCGATGTTGGATCCTCTGGTCTTTCTTTCACGGTGTATGGGACCAGGATCAATCAGCTCTTCACATCAACTAAAAGGAGCTTCTTGCTATTCTCTGAGTTTCCAGCAGTGGATCTCCCATCTTTTCGAATCATCAGGTGTACACAAGCTGAAAAATTGAAAGAAAAATGATATCTGATAGCATTTTTGAATCGATGCTGACGTGCGACCATAATGGTATATATAAATATTATGGGGGTATGAGTACCTGTGACAAAGACCAGGGGAAATAAAAACATTTAAGTTGATTTAACTGATCATTATGATGACGCGGTGTCACTCACTTGATGGGCGGAGCTTACTTTGATGGATGTCTGCTTTCTTTTTTCAATTCTCCATTGAAAATTCTGATATTGATAATTTGATATTTTGATTTTTTCTCCCGTCAATGCTTCTTTCATTATCTCTGATAGAGTATTAGTGTTGTTTAATAATAGAGTTATCATGACTAGGTGTCACTTTATCTGGACATTTGCCGGGATAGAGTCATAGGTTGGTGTTAATGTCATTTCCCTTTTTCATCACATGGCTGTGCCATTTCACAAAACATGCGTGACGTAAATTGCAGCCACCTCTGGACGTGATTCCAATAGACCATCATTTCATTAATTTGATGATAAATCCGTCGAAACCGTGGGTAGTAAATTATCGGAGCTGTCATTTGGTAGTATAATAGTACTCTGCTGATTTCTTGCTATCAGCAGACACTTTGCGAAATTGCCGTCCACGATTTGTGACTTGTGTTAAAAAAAAAAAGACAATCGGTGAGAACCGATATTTTTCTGATAGTGCCGATTCGATTCCGATACCTTATAATCGGCCGATTATATCAGCCAATTCAGTTAACTGTTTGATCACTATTGTAAACAATTGTAAGGTAGGTTGATAAGAAATTGATGTTTAAAAGTAAATTTTCTTTCTTATTATACCTACTGCAATTGTTTACTTGGAGGCCCTCCCGTCTTCTTTTTTGGGTAAGAATCCTTCCTCCCCGCTAATCACATAACTCCAATGTTGGCGGATTCAATAGAATGACACATTGGTTATACGTCTGCACACTGGTTCCGGAAGCTGTGGATTAGTACAAGGAGAAGAGTGTCCCCTAAGTACTGGGTGTGCGCTAGTCGCACTCAACCCAGTTTTGGCTTATTTTTTCAAATCGCTTGGGAAAGAAGAAAATATAGCGTATTTTTCCGAGTTAGGGACTTCCACTATAGTGCAAGCCTGTTGTAAACAATTGTGGTATGTATAATAAGAAAGGAAATTTACTATAAAATTTAAATATTCAGGAGTTAAAGTGGTTCATCAATTTGAATGTAGTGGCTACTCAGATTTTTGGGGGGTATTTTCTTGTATTCTCGAGATTAGCAGAGTATTTATTCTACTATATCTTGTTTGACACTCTGTCAAAGAAGATATAATAGAATACATTCTTATATTGGATTAACTAACTTTACATGAAATAAGTGGTTGATAATCATGGGGAATTTAGTGGTTAACAGGGTAATTCTTTGTGAGATCACAAGGTTTTTTTTATTCAGTTAACAAAAAATTTCCCTATAATGAAAATGCAATTAACAGGTTAAGTTTGTTCTTAAGATATGGTAAATGGTTTGGTGTTTGGCAGTTATATACAGTTAACTTGGTTAATCTTTCAGGAAATATTCGATTTAGTGAGACTCACTAGATTATTTATTATCATTTATGACTTTTTGATGGATATTTTTAGCTGCGACTAGCAGCTCATAAGTGGCAATGTCGGTCTGTCTGTTGTCTGTCGGTCCGTTTGGTCTGTCGGTCCGTTGGTCTGTCGGTCTGTCGGTCTGGTCTGTGACCAACAAGTTTCAAAACTCAATAACTTTTGAAATACTTGATGGAATGACTTATATTTGGCATGTAAGTGTATCTTATTGATGTCTAGCCACTGTTCAATGCATGTGTTGTTCAAATATTTTATTGGAGTTATGGCCCTTGATGAACTTAGAATTTTGTGAGATTGCACCACCCGTCGCAGCTACAGCGTCGATGTCGCAATTTTTTCCAAGATTATTCCCAAACCATCTGGAAAGTTGGCTCTGCCATCATACATGTACATTGAGGGGAGGATAAATTAATTAATTTGTTAATTTACATTGATTTTATGTATTGGACTTCATTTCCTGGGAACAAAGAGAGAAAGGAGTTGTAGCAGCTAGTGCAGGAAACCATGCATTAGCACTAGCTTATCATGGAAAAGATTTGGGTGTACCAGTCACTGTTGTCATGCCAATGGTGGCTCCACTTATGAAAGTACAGGCCTGTCGACAGTATGGTGCTAAGGTTATTAGTCATGGCACAGATATATCTCAGGTAGATCTCTTTGAGTTTGATCTGTTCTCTTTTATTTTCCTGTAAGAAAACATATCTCAAATGTTTCCTGAATTTCCATGTTTGAATCAAATGCCTTTACTATCTTTGTTGAGTAATTTACTTTTTAGCTCATCTTGACAAAGTCAAGGTGAGCTATTCTCATCGCTCTCCGTCCGTCGTCCGTCAACACCATGTTTTGGTCTTCTCCTCCAAAGCCAATGGGCCAATTCAAGTGAAAATTTGTGTGAGTGATGGTCCGAAAGGGGCATTTCATTTTTGTTTCAACTCAACATACCCAGCCCCATAGGGAGGGAGAGGAGGAAAATGCTCCCAAAATATTTTTAAAATCTTCTTCTCAAGAACCAGTGTGTATAATGACTTGATATTTGCTATGGAGCTTCCATATGAGGTGTAGAATCAAGTTTCTTCAAACAAAGTTCGTGAAGTAATATTTGGCTTTGTAATAGGAGGGGTAAGATTTTTGGCCCCGCCGAAAATTTCTATTTTCTGAACCAATGGTCCGGTATGAACCAAATTTGGTTTGTGGTATTATTGGGTCATAAGTACTTGACCCATGCAAAAAAAAAAAATTCCCGCATCCCATGGGAACCCTGGGAGCTAAAAATTAGAAATATTTTCAAACGCCCATATTTCCCAAACCACACGGAACAGAGAGCTGTTATTTAGTATGAAGTATCCTTAGGACTAGTAGAATTGAATGGTAAAAAAAAATTGCCATCGGTTATGTTAAAGAATTCTGTAATGGGCATCGAAAAAATGCTGAGTCAAAAATTTTAAAAAATCTTCAATTCCAGAACCAATCATCAGAATCTTAAGGGGGGGGGGGGGGGGGGGGGGGGGGGGGGAATAAACGTTTGTTGAAATAAAGGTCATTGGTTCATATTTAGGCTCTCTACAGGAGCCTGAAGTTTTAACATAGGGTTAATAGTGGGAATATTCTTTAAAAGTCAGAATCTTTTAAATTTTTTTTGGTAAAAATGCTTTGATATTTGGTGTGCAACATCTCAATGGGGGTCAGATTCAAGTTTGTTCAAATCAGATCCCTAGGTATACATTTGGGCTCACTATGGTAGCCCAGATTTTTACTTAGGGCAATATGAGGAAATTTCTTAAAAATCTTCTTCTTCAGATCCACCAGTCGGAATGCTTTCATATTTGGTATACAACATCTCTAGGGGGGTCAGGTTCCAGATTGTTCAATTTGAGTGCCTAGGTTAATATTTGGGCTCCATATGGGAACATGAAATTTAACTTCGTACAATATGAGAGAATTTCTTCAAAAATCTTCTTCAGATCCACTGGTCAGAATGCTTTCACATTTGGTATACAACATCTCTAGGGAGGGTCAGATTCAAGTTTGTTCAAATCGGATCCATAGGTTAATATTTGGGCTCGCTATGGTAGCCCAAATTTGAACTTCGTGAAATTCGAAGAAATTTCTTTACAATTTCTCTTCTTCAGATCCAACAGTCAGAATGCTTTCATATTCGGTACACAATGCTTCTCTAGGGAAGTCAGATTCAACTGTGTTCAAATCAAGAGCTGGGTTAATATTTGGGCTCTCTATGGGAGCCGGAATTGGCCATTTTGCTGAAGAATTAAAAATTGTGTATTCAGTACCCTCGAGAGGTGTGTAACTAATGATTAATCCACATAGGTTGTATCAAGGGGCTTCATAGGGGAGCTCTACATTTTACTTTATGATCAACTGAAGAAAAGGCATGATGCCCAGATTATTTTTATCACTCCTGAGGGACTCAAGGATTGACACTGTAGCCTATGGAGATGGCTTGCTTAATGTAGACTCATTCTTGGTCTCTGTTTAAAATGTATTCTGTTCAAGATCAGTGCTTCAGGCCCCGTGGGTCCTCTTGTTTTGGTTTAAGCTTACTTATTTTACAAGGATTGGCAAGCACTTCTACAACTTATATTAGCGCCCTTCCTTGGCTGTTTAGTAGAGGTATTTTAAGAATTTTGTGTAAAATTGGGCTTTCAGAAGGTTACATTTGAAATACGAAAATTTGGAAATTACCAGTGATATATATGTTGGAAAACTTGTGTAGTTTAACACCTGGTACTCTACTAGTATATGAGAAAATTAAATGGTTCTTTTTGTACCCCTGCAATGATTTGTGGGGGGGGGGGGGGTGGTATACTGGAATCACCTTGCCCATCTGTCTGTCCATCCATCCATCCATAGATATAATTTTCTCAGATGGTTATGGACCAATCTGCTTGAAACTTTGTATGAATGTGGGAACCTGTGCACCTGCGATTATAGTCTGGATCGGTATTATTTTTGCCAGAATTATGCCCCTTTTTCGACTTGGAAAGCAGACCTATAATTGTATGTCCGGAGATTTTCTCAGATGTTTAAGAGTTGATTCCTTTGAAACCTGGTATGGATGTTTACTACCATGGGAACCCATGCACCTGTGATTATAGCTGTTATCAGACTTTTTTAGCCAGAGTTATGCCCCCTTTCATCTTAGAATGCCTGAATTTTGTCCGATTTTCTCAGATGTTTATGGGTCGAAATCCTTTGAATGAACCTTGGAATGGATGTTCACTATCATGGGAACCTGGTGCACCTGCGATTAAAGTTTCGATCGGACTTTTTTTTTGGCCAGAGTTATGCCCCTTTTGTCTTAAAATGCCTTAATTTTGTCCAGAGATTTTCTCAGATAGTTATGCCCCTTTTCATCTTAGGAATAATCATGGTGTGTGTAGTGTGTGAGGGGGGGGGGGGGGGGGGGTGGTATGGACAGGGCCCATCTGGGACAGTCCACTCTCTAGTTTTTTGTTCTTGTAGGATTGGAATCTAACCAAATATTGTTCCTGAGTGCAAGTAAGGTATCATCTGAATTGTTTTAGCATTGCAGATGGTGCCTTGAATCACTCACGGGACGATATATTTTTCTTTGACATAGCTCAACCAGCTCTGTCAAACATACTATAATTGATTAAATTCACAGCTGTAGTATTGGAAAATGGTGCTGCAGAAAACTTTGAAATTTTGACATCACTGTGTTAGAGGGTTAAATAGACTGGAGTGACTTCAAATGGAATCAGACTACTGAAAGTAGCTCCATCACTACTCATTTTGGATAATTTTGCCCCCCCCCCCCCTCCTTTCACTGTGGCACTGAGACAAACCAATAGTTTGTAGCTTTTGTAAAAGATAAAAAAGGATTATATAAATAGATTTTTGTTTAGCCTGTTTTTGCCCCCGAGAGATTCTCTCGGGAGCATTGTCTTCACCATGTCCATCCATCCGTCCACCCATCGTCCGTCCATTAACTTTTGGTTTTCGTCAAATAATTAAAGAACTGCTTATTTGATCAAATCATAATTTTAGGGGTAACTTGTGAATGACTAGACAATGCTTCCTTTCTATTTTGGTCCAGCTAGCCAATTCAATATGGCCATCATGGCAGCCATAATGAATTTGGTTTCCATCTAATAACTAGTGAATGCTGACTCAAATCATTTTTATTTTTTAATTATGCATTGTTGGTGTCTAGAAGAAGCTTCCATTTGATTTTGGACCAGTTAGCTGATCCAAGATGGCCACCAGTGTCCAATTCATTATGGTAGCCATCTTGAATTTGGTTTCATGGCAGCCATATTGAATTTGGTTTTCATCCAATAACTAGTGAATGCTGACTCGAATCATTTTTATTTTTTAATTATGCATTGTTGGTGACAAGAAAAATCTTACTTTCGATTTTGGAACAGTCTGCGGATCGAAAATGGCCACCAGTGAGCAATTCATTATGGCTTCCATGGTGGCCATCTTGAATTTGGTTTCCGTCCAATAACTAATGAATACTGACTCGAATCAATTTCAATTTTTGGTTATACATTATTGGTGTCAAGAGGAAGCTTCCTTTTGATTTGGGATCAGCTAGCCTATTCAATATGGCTGCCATGGTGGCCATATAGAATTTGGTTTCTGTCCAATAATAACTGATGAATGCCGACTAATATAAAAAAAAAATTATTTTTTTTCTGCATTATTGGTGTCTATAAGAAGCTGCCTTTTGATTTGGTTATGCCCCATACCTACCCTTTTATGACACTGTCGGGAGCATATGCTATGCTTTGCATTGCTCTTGTTCTTGTACTACTTCTGTACTACTTCTGTTCTACTAAGTAGATTGGACCATGTTTATACCACCCACTTGAAAAGTGGGTGGTATATAGTGTTCACTATGTCCGTCCGTATGTCTGTACATCCGTCCGTCCGTCCGTTATTATACCACCCACTTGAAAAGTGGGTGATATATAGTGTTCACTATGTCCATCTGGATGTCTGTACGTCCATCCATCTGTCCATCCATCCGTGTACACATCTGCTATCCACAACTCCTCCTAAACCAGTGAACAAATTTTATTGAAACTCTCAAACATTCTTTTACATACATTGAAGATGTGCACCTCCTATTTTCTTTTCAGATATTTTCATTTCTACAGTTTCCCGTATTGAAAAATGAACTTTGTCAAATTCAATTGACATTCTGTACAGATCTACTATCCGCAACTCCTCTTAAACCATTGAACAGATTTCATTGAAACTTTCAGATGTTCTTTTACATACATTGCAGATGTGCACCTCCTATTTTCTTTTCAGATATTTTCATATTTACAGTTCCCCATATTCAAAAATGATCTTTGTCAATTCAGGTTTTAGTAGGGAGGGGTATAGATCTGCTATCCGCTACTCCTCTTAAACCATTGAACAAACTCCATTGGAACTCTCAGATCTTCTTTTACATACATTTAAAATGTGCACCTCCTATTTTTCTTTCAGATATTTTCATATTTCGATGTCCATCCGACTGACCATCCATCCATTACGCTTTAGGGATGTACACATCTGCTATCCACAACTCCTCTTAAACCAGTGAACAGATTCCATTGAAACTCTCAGACATTCTTTTACATACATTGAAGATGTGCACCTCCTATTTTGTTTTCAGATATTTTCATTTCTACAGTTTCCCATATTGAAAAAGAACTTTGTCAAATTCAATTGACATTCTGTACAGATCTGCTATCCACAACTCCTCTTAAACCAGTTAACGGATTCCATTGAAACTTTCAGACATTCTTCTTTTACATATATTGAAGATGTGCACCTCCTGTTTTGTTTTCAGATATTTTCATTTTTAGTATTTAAAAATGGGCTTCGTCAATTCAAGCTTGCATGGGGGGCGGGGGGTTGACATTTGCTATCCGCAACCTCTTTTAAACTAGTGAATGGATTTCAATGGAACCTTCAAACATTCTTTTACATACAGTGAAGATTGGTACCTTCTATTTTGTTTTCAGATATTTTCATTTTTAGCTCACCAACTTCAGTTGTGTGAGCTTATGGCATGGCTCGATCGGTCGGCATCAGCGTACGTGTCCAATAATGTTAAAGCTTCTGTTTAGGTCACTTACTCACCCTATTTCCATATCATGGCTGTTATAATGCTGCTATATGATGATTATTATCATTTTACCATGATTTAACCCCTCATACCGTACATTTTAGACATTTTTCTTGACATTTTTAGTTGCGTTTAGTTTTCTGTTTAGCTCAGAATTTCATGTTTAACTTAGTGTTTAGGTCAGCTGCTGTGCTTCTTCTCTTCCCATGGCACTTATATTTATCATACATGTTCCTCAGTATCATTGTTCCATGATTAACCCCTCATACCCTGCATTTTAAACATTTTTCTTGACATTTTTAGTTGCGTTTAGTTTTCTGTTTAGCTCAGAATTTCATGTTTAACTAAGTGTTTAGGTCAGCTGCTGTGCTCCTTCTCTTCCCATGGCACTTATATTCATCATACATGTTCCTCAGTATCATTGTTCCATGATTAACCCCTCATACCCTGCATTTTAAACATTTTTCTTGACATTTTTAGTTGCGTTTAGTTTTCTGTTTAGGTCGGAATTTCATGTTTAACTTAGTGTTTAGGTAAGCTGTTGTGCTCCTTCTCTTCCCATGGCACTTATATTCATCATACATGTTCCTCAGTATCATTGTTCCATGATCATGATTAACCCCCTCATACCCTGCATTTTATACATTTTTCTTGACATTTTTAATTGCGCTTAGTTTTCTGTTTAGCTCAGAATTTCATGCTTAACTAAGTGTTTAGGTCAGCTGCCGTGCTCCTTCTCTTCCCATGGCACTTATATTCATCATACATGTTCCTCAGTATCATTGTTCCATGATTAACCCCTCATACCCTGCATTTTAAACATTTTTAGCTCATCTTGACAAAGTCAAGCTGAGCTAATCTAATCGCTTCCCGTCCGTCGTCCGTCAACACCATGTTTTGGTCTTCTCCTCCAAAGCCACTGGGCCCAATTCAAGTGAAAGTTTGTGTGAGTGATGGTCCCAAAGGGGCATTTCATTTTTGTTCAACTCAGTATGCCCGGCCCCATAGGGAGGGAATGGGGGAAAATGCTCCAAAATATTTTAAAAATCTTCTTCTCAAGAACCAGTGTGTGCAATGACTTGATATTTGCTATGGAGCTTCCATATGAGGGGTAGAATCAAGTTTGTTCAAACGAAGTTCGTAAAGTAATATTTGGCTTTGTAATAGGAGGGGTAAGATTTTTGGCCCCGCCCAAAATTTCTATTTTCTGAACCGATGGTCCGGTATGAACCAAATTTGGTTTGTGGTAGTATTGGGTCATAAGTACTTGACCCATGCAAAAAAAAAAAATTCCTGCATCCCCATGGGAACCCTGGGAGCTAAAAATAGAAATATTTTCAAACGCCCATATTTCCCAAACCCCACGGAACAGAGAGCTTTTATTTGGTATGAAGTATCCTTATGACCAGTAGAATTGAATGGTAAAAAAAAATTGCCATCGGTTATGTTAGGGTGTTCTGTAATGGGCATCGAAAAAATGCTGAGTCAGCATATTTGCAAAAATTAAAAAAAATCTTTTCTCCAGAACCAATCATCAGAATCTTTTTATATTTGGTATACAGCATTCATAGGGGGGTCAGATAAAAGTTTGTTCAAATAAAGCTCATTGGTTCATATTTGGGCTCTCTACAGGAGCCCGAAGTTTTAACATAGGGTAATATGGGGAATATTCTTTAAAAATCTTTTTCTTCAGAACCACCAGTCAGAATCTTTTAATATTTGGTATACATCATTGTTATGAGGGTCAGATTCTAGATTGTTCAAACCAAGTCCCTAGGTTAATATTTGGGCTTCCTACGGAAGCCCAAATTTTTATCTTTGTTCAATATGGAGGGTAATTTAAAAAAATCTTCTTCAGATCCATCAGTCAGAATGCTTTGATATTTGGTATGCAACATCTCTATGGGGGTCAGATTCAAGTTTGTTCAAATCAAATCCCTAGGTATATATTTGGGCTCACTATGGTAGCCCAAATTTTTACTTAGTGCAATATGAGAAAATTTCTTTAAAAATCTTCTTCTTCAGATCCACCAGTCGGAATGCTTTTATATTTGGTATACAACATCTCTAGTGGGGTCAGATTCCAGGTTGTTCAATTCGAGTGCCTAGGTTAATATTTGGGCTCCATATGGGCACATGAAATTTAACTTAGTACAATATGAGAATTTCTTCAAAAATCAGCTTCTTCAGATTCACTTGTCAGAATGCTTTCACATTTGGTATACAACATCTCTAGGGGGGGGGGGGGGGGGGGGGGGGGGGTCAGATTCAAGTTTGTTCAAATCGGATCCATAGGTCAATATTTGGGCTCGCTATGGTAGTCAAAATTTGAACAATTTCTCTTCTTCAGATCCAACAGTCCGAATTCTTTCATATTCGGTACACAACATCTCTAGGGAAGTCAGATTTAACTGTGTTCAAATCAAGAGCCTGGGTTAATATTTGGGCTCTCTATGGGAGCCGGAATTGGCCATTTTGCTGAAGAATTAAAAATTTTGTATTCAGTACCCTCAAGAGGTACTAAGATTAATCCACATAGGTTGTATCAAGGGGCTTCATAGGGGAGCTCTGCATTTTACTTATGATCAACTGAAGAAAAGGCAATATGCCCAGATTATTTTTGTCACTCCTGAGGGACTCAAGGATTGACAGTGTAGCCTATGGAGTTGGCTTGCTTAATGTAGACTCATTCTTGGACTCTGTTTAAATTGTGTTCTGTACAAGATGAGCGCTTCAGGCCCCGTGGGGCCTCTTGTTCTTGACATTTTTAGTTGCGTTTAATTTTCTGTTTAGCTTGGAATTTCATGTTTAACTTAGTGTTTAGGTTTAGTGTTTAGGTCAGCTGCTGTGCTCCTTCTCTTCCCATGGCACTTATATTCATCATACATGTTCCTCAGTATCATTGTTCCATGATTAACCCCTTATACCCTGCATTTTAAACATTTTTCTTGACATTTTTATTTGCGTTTAGTTTTCTGTTTAACTCAGAATTTCATGTTTAACTTAGTGTTTATGTCAGTTTCTGTGTTTTACTTTTAAGAGGTTGTGTTTAGGTAAGCTTTGTCGCATGTTATGAGCCTGTTTGATACAGTTCTTGTGTTTGCCAAAGTTACTATCAAAGAGGAATGTTGGTGAGCTATAGGGCGTTGGCGTCCTTCTTGTTACAGTTTCACATAATTGGCTTTGTCAATTCAAGCTTCAGGGTGGAGGTGTGGGGCGGGGGGGGGGGGGGGAGTCAGTGTTTGTGCTCTCTACATTAAATACACTTTTACTGTTATAAAATGTTTCTTGGTGGGAGTGGGTGGTATCATTGAGCAGGGCTCACAGTTTTTCTAGTTCTGTTTGTTTCCACAATTTTGAAGTTGGTGGTCACAATGAAACACAATATAACAAAACAGCAAAGCCACACCTTTTTGTTTATACTTTGAACTGAGCAGCAACCTACAAAAGCAAATGATATGTTCCAATAACACTAAAATCCTCACCCTCTGATTGGACGAGAGCTTGCTTAGTTTTTAGCTTTTTATTTTTATGGCTCCAGTGGCATATTTTTCTGTCTGGTATCGCCAAGTGAAATATTTGAAAAGATGACAACAATGGGGGAGATTTAAAGTGCATACTGCCTATAAAATCATATTGTTCGATGCCAGAGACAATTCTATGAATGTTTACTCACAACCCACTTATAAAAAAGTCCACGTTATTCCATCTCAGTTCAAATCGTGAACTTGTTCATGATTTGAACTGAGATGGAGTAACCTCAACCTTTATCTTAGTTTTGATTTTTTGTTGTCCAGTGATGTCGTGGGGGTACAGAAGAGGTTTATTTACTAAATTTGTTACTGTTAAAGTTGCAGTGTTCATTGAAGTTGCCTTATTTCACAATGTGAGTTTTGGGCTATGGGTAGAATATTATTGGAACGTAGACGTTATTGTGATGAATTGATGGTAACAAGGTCTGAGGATTGTGGCTCGGAGCGTATATTCAACCTTGACGCTTTGCGTCTCGATTGAACAATATAATATTGTGTTAAAAACCATCAAAGCCTCCAAGCTTATATTAAGAAAATCCTTTTCATCCATCACATTCTACAGACACATACAGGAAATGCAGATTTTTATGCATTTAAGCCTGAAAGGCACAATTCTGACTTTCATCAATATTTACTACAAAGAACAGGTGACCCAACTTTCTGAGTGAACTCAAAACTTGTATTCTAAGTACTTTGACAGTTGTTGGAGGCAAGTCTTGACAGCCAAAACTCACCTTCAAACAATTTCATGGCAATGGGATGTGCACTTGTCAATGGGCAGCAGAAATGTACAGTACAGCCACCATGGACTCGTCATTTTCCATGGGTGGGCAATATTTTCACAGATGCAATAATTTTTTATTCCAAACACTAATTATAGAAATAATCTTCAAAAAATTAATTAATGAAGGTATAACCCAGTGCTTCACTAATTAAAATTTTGGTGAAGATGACTTTTAGTACAGGTCTGGTACATCACTGCCCACATCTGGATTATGACCAGTCCATGGCAATTGCACTGTATAAAAAGTCTCCAGGCCTTTAAGAATTAAATATAATTATATATGATAAGGACCTGAGGAGATTGTATTTATTCTATTGTATTACTTCTGGCAGAGAGTGGAATTCTGGTTTCTTCTGTTAGAAAATGAATTATGAACAACTGATTCCAGTTTATTGTGGTAGAAATTTGAATTTCTGTTTCTGCCAGTAGAAAAAGACTAAATAACAAGAATGTTACCAGTGGAAACTAGAATTCCTGTTTCTATCAGTACAATTTTAGATTCTCATGAATTCCATTTTCTACCATGGTATATACATACATATACAAAGTCAGAGAAGATTAAAGTAATATGAGGCAAAAATCCTTGAAAGTTCCCTTAAAAGTTGTGATTTTATTTGTTTTTAGCTCAACTTTGACGAAGTCAAATTTGAGCTATTGTCATGGCCCGTCGTCCGTCTGTCCGTCCATCCGTCTGTCCGTCTGGCCGTCTGTCCGTACGTCAACAATTGGCTATGGCTCGGGCTAGAGGTCGTATTTATGAACCGATCTTTACGAAACTTCTTGTGTACCTTTGTTATGACCCTGGGACGGGAACGAGTGTTTTTAGGTGTGGTCCGAAATTCAAGATGGCTGCCAGTGGCCATTTTGTACCGATGATGCAAAAATCAGTTTTTTGTACAGAACTTCTGTATGAAAGTTCTGATTTGAATAAAGTTTTGTATAAATGTTTAGTACCATGGGATACATCACATATAATACGGGTTTTTTTCTCGTGCGTAAATTATGCAAATTAGACTGACTTTGATTTATTTAGTGTTACTTTCAGAGCTGTAAGTGCCAAGCTGCTATGGCTCGGGCTAGAGGCCGTATTTATGAACCGATCTTTACGAAACTTCTTGGGTACCTTTGTTATGACCGTGGGACGAGAACGAGTGTTTTTGGGTGCGGTCCGAAATTCAAGATGGCTGCCAGCTGCCATTTTGTACCGACGATGCTGAAATCTGTTTTTTGTACAGAACTTCCATATGAAAGCTCTGATTTGAATAATTTTTTGTACGAATGTTTAGTACCATGGGATACATCACATATAATACGGGTTTTTTTCTCGTACGTAAATTGTGCAAATTAGACTAATTTTGATGTTTTTTGGGGTTACTTTCAGCACTGTAAGTGCAAATGCCAATACGGCTCGGGCTAGAGGCCGTATTTATGAACCGATCTTTACGAAACTTCTTGGGTACCTTTGGTATCACCGTGGGACGAGAACGAGTGTTTTGGGGTCCGGTCCAAAATTCAAGATGGCCGATGGCAGCCATTTTGTACAAAATTAGGTGCAATCAGATTTTTGCACAGAACTTCCATATGAAAGCCCTGATTTGAATAATTTTTTTGTGTGAATGTTTAGTACCATGGGATGCATCACATATAATACGGGTTTTTTTCTCGTGCAGAAATTATGCAAATTAGATGAACTTTGATTTTTTCAGTGCGACTTACACACAGTAAGTACACATGTCAATACGGCTCAGACTAGAGTCTGTATTTATGAACTGATCTTCACGAAATGTCTTGGGTACCTTTGTTATCACCTTGGGACGAGAACGAGTGTTTCTGGGTGCGGTCTAAAATTCAAGATGGCTGCTACTGGCCATTTTGTACCGAAATTAGGTCTAATCAGTTTTTTGTACACAACTTCTATACAGCTCAGACTAGAGGCCATATTTATGAACCAATCTTTACGAAACTTCTTGGGTACCTTTGTTATCACCGTGGGATGAGAGCAAGTGTTTTTGGGTGTGGTCCGAAATTCAAGATGGCCACCAGCAGCCATTTTGTACCAAAATTAGTGCAATCAGTCTTTTGTATAGAACTTCTGTATGAAAGTTCTGATTTTAATAAATTTTTGTATGAATGTTTAGTAACATGGAATACATCACATATTGTAAGGGTTTTTTTTTCGTGCAGAAATTATGCAAATTAGATGAACTTTGATTTATTCAGTGCTACTTACACAATGTAAGCACACATGTCAATACGGCTCAGGGTAGAGGCTGTATTTATGAACCGATCTTCACAAAACTTCTTGGGTACCTTTGTTATCTCCTTGGGATGAGAATGAGTGTTTCTGGGTATGGTCCAAAATTCAAGATGGCTGCCAGTGGCCATTTTGTACCGAAATTAGGTCCAATCAGTTTTTTGTCACAAGTTCTATACAGCTCGTATTTATGAACTGGTCTTCACAAAACTTCTTGAGTACTTTTGTTTTCACCTTGGGACAGGAACGAGTGTGTTTTGGGGTGCCTTTGTTATCACTGTGCTATGAGAACAAATATTTTGGGGTTCAGTCAGACCCACTCTGGGACTCAAAGATTTCTTTTCTAGTTTAGCATCTGTCTGTCACCCACCTTTACAATACTTTACCTATACATTTGTTACAGGCAACGGTCAGTATTTATGTACAGACCGTTACAATACTTTATATGTACCTTTGTTATCAGGTCATTACCTAGATGTTTGTCATTGCTGTGTCACATACTATACATGTACATGTCTTTGTCTTGACAAGTTGAGCTACAGTGTCATTGACACTTTCATTTCCTTCAGGGTTTACAAACCCTTGAAAATATTGTAACTTGAAAGAGGGAATAGAGCTGAGTGAATTGGGGTGTATGTGTGTGTGTGAGGGGGGGGGGGGGGGGGTTAAATGGATTGAGGATTTTATGTGTCTGATGCTACTGATCAAACTTCTTTGTTCATAATAAAGTACATACAGTACGTGGAGAGAGAATTGTTACTAAATCACCTGTAGAGTGGAGTTATCACCCAAACTATCACTTTCAAATTTTGTACCTATGGACAAAAACACAAGCAATGTTTCAGCCAATGGATCTCTGCATTTCACCCGCAGGTCCAGTGGCTGGAACTTTGCTTCTGCTTGTTATGCTTAGCAATAAATTTGCAATTATTACTTATGTGAAATCTCCGCTCTGCAGGTGATTTAGAGATAATACACTCTACACATACTGTAAGTACATTTCAAGACTGAACGTTCAAACCTGATTTCACTTCAAAAGTAAATAATGTTTTTTCTTATTTCAGTCCAAGATTTTTGCTATGGAGATAGCCAGAAATGAAAAAATATTGTACATAAATGGGTATGTTAATCTTTAATGATTATACACATAAGTCATAGTTGTATGTTGTGAATAACCAAATGGATGACAGAGAATTTGCTGCACTAGGTTGCGTTGAATATAACCTTTTATTTGCCAGGCTGCAGAACAAAGCTTTTCACCGGGAAGACTACTTCTGCAAGTAAAGGAGACCCAGATAGGTATTAAAAGTACCTCTTAAACAATGAAAATGTTTGAGAGAAGTTGATTGTATTTTTATGCCCCCTGCAATTTGGCGAAGGGACATTAAGTGTTACCCTTGTGTGTCCGTCTGTATGTACTTACGTCCATATGTCCATCCCAAACATGGTTTCCATACGATTACTTTAGTTTGACTGAAGAAATGAAACAAAATTTTATACATATGTTTATAACCACACAATACAGGTTGGGATTGATAGTGGGCTTGTTCCAATATTTTGGGGCAGAGTTATGACCCTTTTCTGACTTCGAAGACAAAAAGCTGAGGCATTAGTGTCCCATGGACACATATTGTGGCCTGCTGTATTGGTGCTATGGTTTCATGGAGATATTTATTAATTCATTACCAATAAAGATAAATGACTAGAAACTCATGCTTGGCAGTGGGAAGGTGGGGGGCATAGCCACCTTGAATTCCTTGAAAGTCCTGGAATTTAGAAATCTCTTGCCATGAACCTGAAAAACCCATAAATATTAATACCTTCATTGTAAACCTTGAAAAAGAGGTATCTGGCAATCGGAGGAGATTCATTTCATATTGCTGAATATTGTGGAAGTGGATCTGCTTTATCTGTTGGAATGCCTGCCTGATAGAATAATATCCAGGTGTAAGTTTGTAGATGTTATTTTCACATGACATGTACCCTTTACCCAAGGCACACGATATCTAAATTTAGTTTAATTTTACTTTTTTCAAATTTAAAAAAAATAAAAATAATCATAAACCATCTCCATTTTTGGCTGAAAGGTATTGAAAATTGGTAGCAATATTGCCCAAGATATGTATATGTATGCATCTTTAAACAGTCATGAAAAATCAAACTCAGAACTTAAGAATAATGCTAAAATGGTTGGGGGATTTTGTAACTAGTTATCCATCAAACAAATACCAGTTATCCACAAATCGGTAGATGATCTATATATCAGATTTGATATTTTCAATCTGGCAATCGCCCTCGCCCTCAGTTGCCTGATTTAACTCAAAATTGTGTGAATGGATGATGGAAATTAATTTTACGAAGCTGAAAGTATTGGTATTCCCTTCCTCAGTTGGAATTTTTCACAGACAGGAGATGACAACACCACTAAGTTCCAATTTGGAAGTACAGTAGAACCCTGTTAATTGAATAGCCACTTTGCCAATGAAAATTATTCAATTAACAGGAGTATTCAGTTAACAGGGATTATGTCATTTTCCTGTATTGTAGAGATAAACTTCGCATTTATTCTGTTATATCTTGTTTGACAGGGCTCCATGAGCTCTGTCAAACAAGGTATAATAGATTAAATGCCTGCATTGGATGTACTGAGGCCAAATATGTCTATAAACAAAGAAAAACTGGGGAGAGTCAGGGTAATTTCTCGACAGGTAGAAGATTTTTTATTCAATTAACATGAGTTTACTCTATAACCTATATTCAATTAACAGGTCTGATTTGTACTAGAGGTATGGTAAATGTCATTCTGCATCATGAGTTCCTATCATCGACCTCTGGAAAGCTTTTATTTTGAAAAGGGGGATACAATATCACTCAAAATAAATTGTAGACTGTAACAAGGGAGTTCTGCTCTCAATTTAACTGATAGGCCAAAATCGCACACCTGTTGATTTATGAGTCAAGAAAAAAAAATTAGAAATTACAAAGAATTAAAGCCTGGTTTGGTCAATCTGAAAATGTTCATGGAATGTTATATTGTTCAAACTTCAGTGAGACCCTTACATGTATCAATGTGTTGATTTCACATTCACAGTCGCATTGGGTCATGATGATACATCAAATAACATGTGAACACTGATCAGTGTACGTGCATGGGTCAGACAGCTTGATTGAGACAGCTAGATATGTTGGCATTGAAGTAACAATGTTATTTTTACTTAGTGGGGAAAATAAATTACACTTGAATATAAGGTATCACAGATGAAGCAACATGTTATGCGCCTGTCTGAATGGTTATCCAGATGTAAATATCGTAACCTGTATTCACGAGAATCATAATCATCTGTAATCAATGAGATAACATTTACAGCACTACTTCGCAGGGTTTGTACACAAGTCTGGAAGTCTGGAAAAAGTATGGAATTTTTAAAAACATTTTTCAGGCCTGGAAAAGGTATGGAAAATGACATATTTTTATACTGTACCAGTGACCCAGACTTAGCTGGTGCTAACTATAAAATATTTAGGGCCAAACACAAATTTTGCCCCCAATCCCCAAAATTTGCATGCAAAACCGAAAATTAGACGTCCTATCTGGCCCTCCATACATTTTACCTTCCGCGCATTCGCAGACTCCAGGAAGTCACTGAATCTGGCGCCAAATAAATCATTCTTTGTTTGAACCTTGTCAGATAACAACAAACTGATATTTGTGCTTTTAAATCTCAATTAATAATGATGCCAGACACAAATCAATGATTAAATTGGTGGATCCAAGGACAGAACTGGATGAAGGAAGGAAGAAACAGTGGTTTGATACATTCAGGGCTGTAATTTTTTATTATTTAGTAAAATTAGTTCATGTTCCCTAATTTCGGGACATGAGCCTGACGTCATCTCTGATTGATTATGATCTATCCACTGTTTATTTAGTATTCCTTCCCTGCCATCCGTTGATCCCCCCAGTTAAGCTCCCAAGCTTTTTGGCTTATTTTTATAAATTTATTGGGAGTTTAACGTTTTATGCAGAAAATTATTCTGTACTTCCCTAGGGTTACGTCCTCATCCTTAGGGTGTTCGAGCATTTTGGTCATGCATCTTACATCCAATGTATCGTTTTTTCTTCTGAGGAAGATCTTGCTTTACATCGGATAATCTTGTTTCTGTTTCTGACTTCGGGCCGTGTTGCCTGGGGTCTTGATTCCGGTGTTTTGTTTACATCTTTAGATAGTTTCCTAATTTTATTTAGGAACAACAGTTGTAGGTAACATTAAATATTCTGATAGTGTGGTAGTTTATTTTACACAGTTTTTATAATTTTGTCCACACTTAGGCTTTTTGGGGCTCATCGTTCCCTTTGGGAGCTTGGGCTCTTATATTAAGAAAATTTTTTCAAAAATTTTTATTTTATTTTTGAAAGAGTTTTTCTTTTGGATACATTTCTGTCATTGATTATATTTAATGTTATTTTATATTATATGTAGATTTGGTGGTGGTACAATGACATATATTAGTTTTAGGTAATTATTTTTATCTAATAGTATGGCAAATAGAGGAAACATTTCCTTTATTTACTCGGTCATTGTAATGAGTTTACTTGATGTACTACCACTAATTCTACTCCTTGTATGAGATTTGTTAATCTGAATGATGGGCGTTATGTTTGTGTTAGGCAAGTGGACACTATCGGTCATATCGCGGTGAGGGCACTCGGTGGTCCTCTCGTCAAAAGTTCACTATAGTTTTTTAGTTTCTATTTACAGAGGAACAGGGACATGATGTGGCTTTTGTGACGCCATCAAGGAGTGTGCTGTCATCACAAATCAAGAGCTAGCGGCATAAGTGCTCAGGTATTAGGCAAGGCCTAGATCCTTAGTAGGATTCATGACGTTGTCGCCAGCTAGCTCGACCGGCAGATCTACCTTGAGTTGAGGGACGTGATGCCGGGTATGTCCGTTGCGGTCGAGAAGAGGAATAAGGGTGTAGCGAGCACTATAAACATACAACATGCTCACCCTGCGACGCCAGGAAGGAGGAAGCACAGGAAGGAGGAAGTAGACAAGTTCCGAGGTATGCTCGTCCTGATCTTCGTGATCGTTAGCAAGAGGGAGTTCCCTCTCTCTTATGGCAACATCTGCAATCAGAGGTTGCTGGTAGGAACTTGGCGGTCAAGTTCTGAGGTATGCTCATACAGATCTTCCGTGATTGTGAGCAAGAGAGAGGTCCCTCTCTCTTATGACAACATCTGCGATCAGAGGTTGTTGGTAGGAACTTGGCGGTCAAGTTCTGAGGTATGCTCGTACAGGTCCATGATTGTGAGCAAGAGAGAGGTCCCTCTCTCTTATAACAACATCTGCGAGCAGAGGTTGTTGATAGGAACTTGGCGGTCAAGTTCTGAGGTATGCTCTTACAGGTCCATGATTGTGAGCAAGTGAGAGGTCCCTCTCTCTTGTAACAACATCTGCGGCAGTTTTTGTTGGTAGGAACTTGTGTCAGTCTGACAAGATTGGAGGTGTGCTCGTCCAGGGCGGCCGTTATTGCGAGCAAGAGAGAGGCCCCTCTCTCTTATTACAACATCTGCGGTCAGAGGTTGTTGGTAGGAACTTGGCGGACAAGTTCTGAGGTATGTTCGTTCAGGTCGTCCGTGATTTCGAGCAAGAGAGAGGTCCCTCTCTCTTATAACAACTCCTGGGGACAGAAGTTGTGGGTATGAACTTGTGTCAGACGCTCCTTCCGTAGACTGCCGCGGTGGCAGGTCTTATAGTTTCCTCTTAGACTGCCGCGGCGGCCAGTCTTATAGCTTCCTCTATGTTCGAAAAGCACACGACCGTGCAGGTCCGTTGTCGCTAGTTAGCTCGAACCGTGAAATAGTTACTCAGCCCATGAGAACTATGACGCTGGGTGTAGACAATCCGGGCTAGAAAAAGTGAGATCATATAGGGTGGAGCGATCGATATGATATGCAATTATGCTCACCCAGTGACAACGGAAGGAGGTCCGAGGCCGGCTAGTCTTATGGTTTCCTTCTACATATGGATAAAGTGATCTTTATTTTGCACAGTGCTATAAAACCCGATGAGTGGTGTCAGTTCCCTGTCGCCGGTTAACAGTTAAGATTGGATACTTGGACCGTGACTCCGGATGTGTCGCATTTTCATTGTATTTAAAGCTAGTGGGTAAGTGTTCTATGATTTTAAAAAGACAAGGGCTAGGTTTCACGGAGGCTTATGTCCCTTGTCCCTTGTCTAAAACAGCTAGCTCATCTGGCAGATCTCACTCGTATGTGGATGATGTGATGCCGGGTATGCCTGTGGCGGTCGAGAGAGAATAGGGTGTAGCGAGCACTGTGGATCGAATCCATGCTCCCCTAGTGTTGATGGTAAGAAGAAGACGACAAGTTCTGAGGTATGCTTGTCTGGTAAAGAGAAAAGAAGAGGATCAAGCGCTCCCGACCACACCTTGGCTAAGTGACTCAGGTTTCCCGGTCTTCATCATCAAAGGTCCATCTTTAGTAAGAAGTCGCACCATCTAGTAGCCAAGGAGATGAGGTTTCATTCATGAGGGTCGTCCTCATATTGGACTCCCTGTCCTAGGAGCCGGCTATTTGTGACCGATGCTCCTCAGGCCTCAGTAACGGACTTGCTGTCGCAGTTGCACAGCTAATCGCAGTATTCCTGCTAAGGCAGAAGCACTCAATGTTGATCTCAAAATCTTGAGCTGTTGCATAGTGCTTATTTGGTCCAGTCACCTACCTGTTTAGATGCTAGTGACTGTGATTCTATCTGATTTAATCATATTATGGATAGGATAACTTTCCTTCCGGAACAACTCTTGGATAATATAGATATCATACATTATCATTTCCTTGATCTTGTGCCAGTGATTCAAAATGCTGCGAGCAATTTTGAGAAACCACTAGCGTAGTTAGATGCTGACTTCATCCGGTTAAGACCAGGTTAGTAAGATCTCTTTCCGGTTAAGTCTACATGGGTGTCACAGATCTTCGATTCTGTATACGACACCATATATTATCTTCCGACGGAAAAAGTAATTCGGTTTCTTATCTTCTTCCTCTGTACTTTTAATCGTTTGTGATGGTTCACGTTCTTTTAAAAACAGCAGGGGAAGACGTTGAGAGTTCCTCAGCATTGATTGGGCAGGCTAAGATCCTAGTTTTAGCCTTACCTTCATCATTTAGCTGTTCGCTCGGATGCAATTGAGAAGATAATTTCTTTAGTCAGAGCGAATTTAGTCTCATGGTCTTATGTACTTAATTTAAGTACTGTGATGCATTGTCTGTATGGAAGGAATTTTGTGGTCGTTGTACCTTTTAAAATTCTTTCCAAACATAGTATTTATTTCTCGGTCTTAACTTATGTTAAGTGAGAGTTATGCTGATGCAACGAAGCCTTGTGCCTTCATCTTTGCATTTGACTAGGTGGAAACTTGCTGTAGGTCGCTTTAGTCTTCCAACTCTAGTTTTTATGATAAGAATCTATTCTTGTCTCTTTAAGCTGGGGTCTAATGTACCATCACCAGCAGAAAGAGTACGAGAGGTTGTCCTAGACTCAAATCGTCTATTAGGACTCATAGCAAGGTATAGATATACCTAAGTCTTTGATGGTAACCTTTCATTATTATAGGATTAAACTACAAGAAAGCATCTATTCTCGACTCTTTTAAGTTGGGGTCTAATCGACTACAGCCAACAAAAGAGTAGGAGAGTTTGTCCTAGACTCAATTCGCTTATAAGGCTCATAGCGATGGTATGGGTATCTCTCCTATACATAATTCTTTAGGTTTGTCTATACAACCACATGGTTAGGAGTTTCTCGTCAGACTGAGTTACTGATCAGACTCCCCTGAGCCGGTGGTTCGAGGCTCTTACAGAACTCGGTATGGCATATTTTGACTGGATGTCGATAATTAGATTATTTATGATTATCTTTCAGTCTATAAGCTAACGTTCGGCAATTGCAGCGACTATAGATCTTTAGATCACTTGTTTTGTGAACTAGATAATGTCTCATGGGATTTATGGTAGGATTCATGTATCCCACTATTCATTTGGTTGGTTCTTCTGTTTTTTCATACCTACCTCCATTTCTAGATCCTGGTCTCTATTTTGACGGTTCTCAAATCTCATATTCTCACGTGTTTATAGTTGTAGATATCAAATAGTACACGTTGGAGAGTGTTTTTACCGGATTTAATATTTCCGAGGCCTCCTGTGAATGATCTTGAAGCATGTTTTCTCTGCAGAGATTGTTCATCTTATCCCACTTTTGTATGTTATAATTGATTTTTCACTGATTTCGCCGTACCTGTATACGGCGTCTGCAGTGCATATTTTATAGCGGATAATGTTATTTACTAAAATCATCGCTATAGCCTTGGATTGTGAAGTGGCATTAAGCACCATTTATTATTCATGAATTAATTTTTTGAGTGCCTGATCGATATTTTTATATCGTTTCCGGGTACTGCTTATTGATTCTAGAGCTATTCCCTCCTTCTTTTGAAGTAATGTTAAAAAAAAGGGTTGGGGGGGGGGGGGGTCATTTTGTCCACTTCTCTGCCTTATGGGGGTTTGTAACTATTGACGAAGCTGTCTTGTCCGCACTATGTTTGGCGATCAGCTGCAATATTATTGTGTGGCATAGGTTTATGGGAAATTTCTCTCATTCTCAGTATGCCTTAATTATTTTTAGGGCCTAGACCAGACTAGTCTCTAAAATTGTTTATTTGTTACATCTTAATTAACATGATTTTATGCTTAGATTTAGGATGTACATAATTGGATACATATTAGGTTATGTCTCTTCTATTATGGTATTAAGAGACATACATGTAATTCTTATTTCTTCATCATGGATTGAAGGATTTGTTCTATTTTGATCTACTATTTCCGAAGTTCTAGGCCCTCCACCTTTTTACGATTCAGCTAAGTCTGGGTCACTGGTACAGTATAAAAATGTTAAAAAATTTATAGTAATTTATATATTTTTTATACTTATCAATGACCCAGACGGGAATGGCCCTCCCATGAGTGGGCAGTACTGGGCACTCATACCTCCCCGCTGAATTATTATAATCTTTTTTAAAACAAAGAATGATTTATTTGGCGCCAGATTCGGTGACTTCCTGGAGTCTTTGCATACGCGGAAGGTAAAATGTATGGAGGGCCAGATAGGACTTCTAATTTTCGTTTTTTGGGGATTTGGGGGCAAAATTTGTGTTTGGCCCTAAATATTTTAGAGTTAGCACCACCTAAGTCTGGGTCATTGGTAAGTATAAAAAATATATAATTACTAAAAATTCTTAGCTCAACTTTCGCGAAGCCAGATTTGAGCTTTTGTCATGGCCCGTCGTCCATCTGTCCGTCCGTACGTCAACAATTGGATACGGCTCGGGCTAGAGGCCATATTTATGAACCGATCTTTACGGAACTTCTTGGGTAACTTTGTTATGACTGTGGGACAAGAACGAGTGTTTTGGGGTGCGGTCTGAAATTCACGATGGCTGCCAGCCGCCATTTTGTACTGACGATGCAGAAATCTGTTTTTTTGTACAGAACTTCCATATGAAAGCTCTGATTTGAATAATTTTTTGTATGAATGTTTAGTACCATGAGATACATTACATATCATACAGGTTTTTTTCCTTTGCTTAAATTATGCAAATTAGACTAACTTTGATTTATTTAGTGTTTCTTTCAGCACTGTCAGTGCAAATGCCAATACGGCTCGGGCTAGAGGCTGCATTTATGATCCGATCTTTACGAAACTTCTTGGGTACCTTTGTTATCACCGTGGGACGAGAACGAGTGTTTTGGGGTCCAGTCCAAAATTCAAGATGGCCGATGGCAGCCATTTTGTACAAAATTAGGTGCAATCAGATTTTTGCACAGAACTTCCATATGAAAGCCCTGATTTGAATAATTTTTTTGTGTGAATGTTTAGTACCATGGGATGCATCACATATAATACGGGTTTTTTTCTCGTGCAGAAATTATGCAAATTAGATGAACTTTGATTTTTTCAGTGCTACTTACACACAGTAAGTACACATGTCAATACGGCTCGGGCTAGAGGCTGTATTTATCAACCGATCTTCACGAAACTTCTTGGGTACCTCTGTTATCACCTTGGGACGAGAACGAGTGTTTCTGAGTGCGGTCCAAAATTCAAGATGGCTGCCAGTGGCCATTTTGTACCGAAATTAGGTCTAATCAGTTTTTTGTACACAACTTCTATATGGCTCAGGCTAGAGGCCGTATTTATGAACCGATCTTTACGACACTTCTTGTGTATCTTTGTTATCACCGTGGGATGAGAACGAGTGTTTTTTTGGGTGTGGTCTGAAATTCAAGATGGCCACCACAGCCATTTTGTACCAAAATTAGTGCAATCAATCTTTTGTACAGAACTTCTGTATGAAATTTCTGATTTGAATAAATTTTTGTATGAATGTTTAGTAAAATGGAATACATCACATACAGTACGGGTTTTTTTCTCGTGTAGAAATTATGCAAATTAGATGAATTTTGATTTATTTAGTGCTACTTATACACTGTAAGTGCACATATCAATACGGCTCGGGCTAGAGGCTGAATTTATCAACCGATCTTCACGAAACTTCTTGGTTACCTTTGTTATCACCTTGGGACGAGAACGAGTGTTTCTGAGTGCGGTCCAAAATTCAAGATGGCTGCCAGTGGCCATTTTGTACCGAAATTAGGTCCAATCAGTTTTTTGTCACAACTTCTATACAGCTCGTATTTATGAACTGATCTTCACGAAACTTCTTGGGTACCTTTGTTTTCACCTTGGGACAGGAATGAGTGTGGTTTGGGGTGCCTTTGTTATCACTGTGCTATGAGAACAAATATTTTGGGGTTCAGTCAGACCCACTCTGGGACTCAAAGATTTCTTTTCTAGTTTAGCATCTGACTGTCACCCACCTTTACAATACTTTACCTATACATTTGTTACAGGCTACGGTCCATATTTATGTACAGACCGTTACAGTACTTTATATGTACCTTTGTTATCAGGTCATTACCTAGATCTTTGTCATTGCTGTGTCACATACTATACACGTACATGTCTTGAAAAGTTGAGCTACAGTGTCATTGACACTTTCATTTAACTTTCATATAAATGGTATGGAAAAAGTATGGAAATTTAATTAAATATATTCAGAATCCCTTTCGCTGTCCATGAAATTCAAATTTCGTGCTAAATTTACTTTTATTTTAGTTTTTATTTCATTTTGAATCAAATTTCGAAACTCGTAAAATTTAGGCCTATTTAACCCAACACAGAAATAACTGATCTGACACAAACATTAACGACCATTAATTGAACAATATATTTCCGTGATCAAAATGGCTGTGCCCAGTGATAATGTGTTTATGTTGTGAACGTCAAGAAAAACAACACACAAACATCAAAGTTTAATCTGCTAACTTGAGTTATTGTGTAATACTGTCAACAAATTAATGTGAAAGGAAATGTGGAAATGTTTGTTTTCAGAAACGTGGTTGGAAAATCCTAAATACACACACTGGATTAACAGCCAGGAACACAAAATTCAAAACAAAGTCAGAGGCAAAATGTCTGTGACAAGTCTTTTGACATCTCAAATACAGGGGAAGTGGCATTAACAAGACATTAGCCCTCCAGAAAACATACAATTTTGGATAAAAAACGCTAAAAAAATACACACACAAACCCCCTCCCCCCCTCCCCCCCCCCCCTCCCTCCCTCCGCAGCACAGCCAACAGTTGTTGATTGACTTGTTACTAAAGAATTTTAATAGTTTTGGTTCATGACATTAGTTGTGATAATTGGTGGTAAAACTCAAGAGATCTGGCAGTAATGTTAAACTCCAACACATTGCATGTACATGTAAGTGTTTTGTAAGATATATTTTTGATTTATCTGGTCACCCTAGAGGTTAGAAAAACAACACTGCGATTGCTGTGAAGGGTATGGAAAAATTTGAGGAGGGTCTGGAAAAAGTGTGGAAAAAGTATGGAATTTTTTTTCTTGGCAGGTGTGGGAACCCTGACTTAGGAAACTAATTTATAGCTTTCCGCCCATATCCTCCTTCATTTGAAGTTGAAATTTTGTAGGATAATTACTCAGGATGCGTGGATGCATATGCACTTTCAAAATTGTACCTAGCTGATCAAGGTAAAGACTAGAGCTTGAAAAGGTGCCATTTTTCAGTTTCTTCAGTCAACATTTCCCTCATTTAAAAAGGGAGAGAGGGTCAAACCTTGGTAGCAAATATTGCTCAAAAAGCTGGGATGTGCTCCTCGTTCATTTAAATCCACTGGGAATCAAAACTTTAAATAATTTGGAAATTGTTCAGGATGTTTAAATATGACTGGGCCAGAGATGCTAAAAGTGACCTTAAACACCAATAAACAATAAAAACTCTGTTGTACATTTCCTTTGGTAATAGGAATGGTACTAGACATTAATGTTTTAACCCTTCTTTTATTTGCCAGTTATGATCAATTATTCAAGTATAAAGTATTCTATATGAACATGTCACTTTTAGAGAGTGACCTTAATTAATATTTTGATAGATAAACTAATACACTAACATTAATTTGCAATAGTTATGATGCATTTTCTGAATGTTACATTAGATAGATAGTTAAAGGTTAAAGCTTAAGCCTTGGAAATTATTAAATTGCCATTAGTAAATGTTTCTCTCTAATTTTTTTCATATGTATTGCCAGACCCTGGCATTAATTCCAGGAAAGCTATAGAACAGTTTTCAAAGAATTAGTGTTAGAGGCTAGTGTTTTTTCATTGAAGAAAATGTAAAAGCACACTTTTGTGGGGTTTGTCTCAACCCTTAAGGGCCTGGAGATTTTTTATATATTTTTGCTTCACTTTGACAATCCACATCCTATGACTTTGCAGTTGTTTCTTGGAAAGTCTTGGCTGCCTATATAGGCAGCCAAGACTTTCCAAGAAACAACTGCCATGTCACTTCGAATGTAACTTGCAAGCTTCCCCCAAAACTGCATGTTTAGGCACCTGTTTTGTTGTAGAAAAATGTGATTGAAATCGGAATTAGGCCTTTTAGGGTTAAAACTTACTTCACTCGATATGGTAGATTTTTTTATTATTAATAAAAGTATTGGAATTGTGCCTTCACCATTTAGTTTTGTAGTCAAAAGTGAAAGCATCTTGCTTGCATTCATAAGCAGGCACAACCATTTTTGAGTCTTTTGATCAATTAGGTATAGACTTTTGAATATTATGTTGATATATTTAGAGCCCTGTTGAAAGCTAAAATCCAATAAAATTTATTTTGTTGCAAAGAGGCAAGTTTGATATTTTTCAGATATGACCATCCAGATATTTTGGCAGGACAGGGAACAATGGGGCTAGAAATAATTGAACAAGTTGCAGACTTAGATGCATGCATAATTCCTATTGGAGGTGGTGGTTTAATAGCCGGAGCAGCATTAGCCATTAAAAGCATGAAGCCACATGTAAAAATTATTGTGAGTTTATGATGGTTCCACCTCTGAGTTTGTGATGTCATGTTGTCATAAATATATTGAATATCCTGGATTACTGAAAATTTACTTTTCATTGCCAGTACGATTACAGTACCCTGCTAGTAGAAATAACTTCACCATATGCCTGATAACCTTTTAATTTAGAAGTTCTCAAAGATCAAGTTTCAAGAACAGAAATGTCCAAAAAACTCTGGAAAAAGTGATTTAAAACTCGTTGTGTAAAGTGTTCAAATGTAGGGATAGAATTTTACAAGAAAGTTAATTCTGTGAATAGGTGTTGCAGGAATGTCACAAATCATGTCTTGAATTGACCTCTCAGGGCATCTGCACCAAGTGATGATTTGCATCAGGTAATTAATGTTTTTAATGTTTTTGGTTTGAAATGTGCACTTTCTGGTTTAATGTCATTGCACTTGAAACTTCATGTAGACTTCCCAGTTTGTTAGTTATGAACTTTTAATAGCTTTCCTGAGATGTAGTATATTATGATAATGATTTTAGTTGCTTCCATTTACGGGACCTTATTGAAGGTCACCAAACATGACCTCCTTTTTACATGTGGGTTAATACTAAAATGCAGCCCTTTGGGATGTGTTCAATGTTGGGACCTGCGAATATTCGAGATTTGATTTGATATTGATACCATATGTCTGCTTCGAGCTCAATCCCAAATCAGTCTCAAGATTCGATTTTTTCGAATCTCTCATACTAACTTCAATTTGTTACATTTCCAACAATAATTGGATAAAATTGACATTAGACAATTCATTCATGTAGGCTCAATTCATATTTAATTCAGTAATTGACATTGTTTAATTGTTAGGTAAGTAGTGAATTTTGCCCAGAACATTATTTATAGTTTTAGTTTTTGAAGGCTTAACTTGTTATTATTTACGTTCTTAAGAATGTGAATAGTAACAAATTAAGCCTTCCATACTAAATCTATGGATAATAAGCCTAGCTGTTTCAGTGACAGTGCTATAGAAAATATTTATTTGCGTTTGGTGCAAAATGAAATAACTTGTCGATTTGATTTGATATTGTTATCAGAGATGCAATTCGATTCAATTCGATATTCGATTCTAAAAAACGTGTGATTTGCAGATCCCTAGTTCAAGGCCTGTGGTCCATGAAGAAAACCTGGTAAGTGGAACAATGCTTGTTTACTGTGGTAAACAAGTTCTGCTTTACTGGTTAAATAGGGTCAATAACCACTAAGTGGTGTAAAAATCACCTAATATGGGTAGCATAGGAATAAATAATTGGCAAAACTTGACTTTATACTTTTGTTTTATGTTATGGTGATGATATAGGCATAGATGCTGAAAGTGACCTTTGAACATCAGTAAATGAGTAAACAAATACATTGGGCTTGGGGTTGACATTTTAATACTGTAGTAATGGAATATATTGTGAAGAAATTTCCTTTTGAACTTCTTGTCAAAATATTTTGATCCAAAAGTTCTTAAGTATGTTTGTATCAACTCATGGGCTCATATTTCTTATGGTCTAGAGTTAGGCAGTATTTAACAGTATTATTTGTCCCTGTATCAGAATTAAACACGTCTTCTGATCAGATAAAGTTGCCAAAACAAATAGCAATGATGCCAGACATTCTAAAACATGCAGTTAATAAGAGCTCAAGCTGTTGTTACCTGTTTGTTGCTCAAGAAACATCCAGGTACTAAGAATAATCTTTGATCCCGACTAGCTCGCTTCGACTGTTTAAATTCCCATTAGAATTAGTGCTGAAACAATTAATCGGTTACGGTTTGGTTATTGCGGTTACTAGTTAAGATTTTTGCTACCGGTTAACCATTTGCATGTATTTGGAGTCAGAACATGCCATGTGTGGTTATGTTGGTTGCTTTTAGAAGACTCCTTTAATAAGGATTAATTTTTTTATTAGCTCAACTTGACAGCATCAGGTATGAGCTATTGGGAGGGGTTGTGATTCATCACAATTCCTTTAGCACACCATACATGCTGCATCTCGCACCTGATCAGTTCAAATTTCATTTGTAGCTTTGAGGCAATGTCTAGATGGCGGCTACCAAATTTTTCTGAATTTTGTTGAAAAAAATGGCCGCCAGTGGCCATCTTGGATTTGGATATAAATTGTCCAACAATTCCTTTAGCACACCCTACAGGCTGCAACTCTCACCCGATCAGTCCCAAATTTCATATGTGGCCTTGGGGCAATGTCTAGATGAGAGCTATCAAATTTTTGTTAATTTTGTTTAAAAACATGGCCTCCGGCGGTGATCTTAGATTTGGCGTATAAATTGCTAACAATTCCATTAGCTCACCCTACAGGCCACATCTCTCACTTGATTTTTTTTCAAATTTCGTATGTAGCTTTGGTGTGATGTCTCGACAGGAGCTATCAAATTTTTCAGAATTTTGTTGAAAAACATGGCCTCCAGTAGCCATCTTGGATTTGGATATATACAGGTCTAGATGAGAGCTAACAAATTTTTTCGAATTTTGTTGAAAAACATGGCCGCCAGTCGCGATCTTAGATTTGGCGTTTAAATTATCAACAATTCCATTAGCTCACTCTACAGGCTGCATTTTTCACCCGATCATTTTCAAATTTTATATGTGGCTTTGGTGTGATGTCTGGATGGGAGCGATCGAATATTTCTGAATTTTATTGAAAAACATTGCCGCCAGCAGCCATCTTGGATTTGGATATAAATTGACAATTCAATTAGCACACACCACAGGATGCATCTTTCACCTGATCTCTTTTTTTTAGTCAAGTTGTGACGAAGTCAAACTTTGTGAATGTCGGATGCGCGTAAACACGACCCACATTCAGGAAACTTCATAGGTAGGTTGGCAACAGTGAGAGGAAGAACCCTATTTATTTTGGACTCGCTTGGTCAAAGGCCAAGGTCACAGTGACCTCAAACATAATAAATTGTCAACAATTGGTTTCCGGATGATAACTTGACTATGGTTTAACCCACATTCATGAAACTTCAATGTAGATTGGCCTTCGTGAGAAGAAGAACCGTATATATTTGGGACTCACTAGGTCAAAGGTCAAGGTCACAGTGACCCGGAACATAGTAAATCAAAACAATTTGTTTCCGGACGATAACTTGATAATGGTTCAACCCATGTTCATGAAACTTCATAGATAGGTTGGCATCAGTGAGAGGAAGAACCCTATTTATTTTGGACTCGCTAAGTGAAAGGTCAAGGTCACAGGGCCTTCAACATAGTAAATCGTAAACAATTGGTTTTCGGATGATAACTTGATAATGGTTTGACCCACATTCATGAAACTTCATAGGTAGGGTGGCCTAGATGAGTGGAAGACCCTTATTTTGGACTCATTAGGTCAAAGGTCACAGTGACCTTGAACATGTAAACAATTTGTTTCCAGATGATAATTTGACAATGGTTCCACCCATGTTCATGAAACTTCATAGGTAGGTTGGCATTGGTGCAAGAAAGAGCCCTATTTATTTTGGAATCACTAGGTCAAAGGTCAAGGTCACAGTGACCCTTCACATAGTAAATTGTAAACAATTGGTTTCCGGACGATAAGTTGATAATGATTAAACCCACTTTTGTGCTGTCACAACTCGACATTGGATCGGCGATCCTATCAGAATTTTTAATTTCATATATGGCTTTGGTAAGATGTCTAAATGGGAGCTATTAATTTTTTTGAATTTCATTAAAAAATATGGTTGCCAGCAGCCATCTTGGATTTGGCACATGAATTGTCAACAATTCCATTAGTATACCCTGCAGGCCGCATCTCTCAACCAATCTTTTTCAAATTTCATTTACTTTTGGTGTGATGTCTAGATGGGAGCTACCAAATTTTTCTGAATTTTGGTGAAAAACATGTTGCATTTGGCATATAAATTGTCAACAATCCCATTAGCACACCCTACAGGCCACATCCCTCACCCCATCTTTTTCAAAATTTTGTATGTGCCTTTGGTATGATATCTAGATGGTAGCTATACAATTTTTCTGAATTTCGTAAACGTGGCCATCTTGGATTTGGCATATAAATTGTCAGCAATTCCATTAGCAGAACCTACAGGCCACACCTCTCACCTGATCTTTTTCAAATTTCATATGTAGCTTTGGTGTGATGTCTTTTGTGTAGAAATTTGAGTGAATGACTTGGCATTACAGGATCTTTCTATTTACTTAGTCCCTTCTTGGCCAAGTTGTGCTGCAGTGTCATTGACACTTCTAATACCTTACTGACCCGCCAGTAAGCCCATTCTTGCCTTTAAGCCCAGTCCCCAACTTTCCTGGGTATGCTTTTGTGAGGTTGCAGTTGCACCTGCATTTACATGTTGGCCCATCCCCAAGAAATGTGGTAAGTTTGAATGACATATATTCAAAACCTTTCGAACTTCGAAGCACGCTAAATGGGTAAGTGATAAAGAAAAGTATTCAAATAAAAGTGTTTAAAAACATACCTAATGTTGTTTGTTCTGTACATTTTTTTATGAGTTCCATGAAAATAATCAACAACTGAAGCCCAGTTATTGTATGTTTAATGAATATTCATCAAACTGAGTTATATGTATATTCATAAGGCCATAACAAAGTTGATTGTCTGTTTCTCAGGCCATTTTTTCCAAAAAAGCATGCGGGCGGGCAGGTTTTTTTTTTTTCTTTTTATTTTCTCCCCGAGAGGTTGTTTGTGGTAATTTGACCCCCATCCAAACGCCTGGTGGACCACGCAAAATTTCGCAAATATATTGGTTATTCACCACAGGGGTGTTGGGTCGTAAATGAAGTGGGGTTTGAATGTTTGTTTTTTCAGTGAAACGTAAAAATTATAACACAAGACGAAAGTCACGAAACGCCTCGTGGGTGAAACGTCTCGGGTTGAAACGTCTCTGGGACCAATCAAATGTCGAAGTGCCAACTTTCAGAGATTTATTTTACAAAAAAAAAAAAATCCTTTCACAACCTGCCTAATAAAATCGTGAGTCGCAATTTTTCCCCATTATATTCAAAATTATCACAACCCATTTGAACGGGCAGTTCATCCATAAATCATATTTTTTTTAAATCTGAAAATGAAATACAAAATGAATGTTTGCGTGTTTTTATTAACCAATTCGACCGCACATACCTGCCTATATGCAATTTATTTTCAACTATGACTGTTACTTTTATATCAAGCAACGGTTACTATTAGTTATCCAATTATCCTGCATCTCAAATGCATTTATTTAAATTAACTGGGAAACTCGTAACGGTTTCAAATAACAGTACACAAATTCCCAATGACGGCCATTTACAATACAAATGTTACTAAAAATAAATGCCAGGAGACTGTGTTCCCTTCAACATAGCACCTGACTTTGCAGACTTTCTGAGGTTTGGTGCAAATCAAACGTGGAGCGAATCGACCATTCCCCTTTGTGACTGTTTGTTGTCAGACTGAAAGACACCTTCCTTCTTGCTGTCATTATGACTTACCTTTTACAGAATAAAACACTTTCTGTCGTGAATATTGCTAAAACCCACCCACTTTATTAAGGTATGATGTAGAAAAAGCTTGAAGTGTGTTAATTTAAAATTTGCGAACGCATCGATATCGATTTACCGAAATGAGCACAATATCTCAAATTTTTTTGGAAGATTTTTTTGGTGTCATAAAAAGGTTGCATGCGCACCAAAAATGACTATGCGCGCGGGCCTGAGAAACAGAGGTTCTTTTTTTTATAGCCTAAGCTGGGTTGATTTGTTTCTCCAGTCACGTGTGAGTGCCGACATTGTCAAAACACTGTGGCTTCTAGTTTTGAGCAGTTTCATTGCAAACGATGTTTCAAGAAAAGCCTGTTACATTAAATAATTGCCAGGTTTTGTCAGGGAGTTACACATGTAATATGAGGCAGTGCAAGTATAAATGTTTCCTGAAGCCTGCAATGCCCAATCCAATAGTAAAAGATTTCATTTCCTTCTATGATGATGTGATTGGTTGTAGTAAAGGAATTCATCTAATCAAATCGCATGTTTTAGTCATGCATCAAATAATTTAAATCCCCATTGTTCAATTGGACAGTAAACTGCCGTCAGTTTATGACATGGGGGAAACCTCCAAATGTACATATTAAGCTGGATATATCAAGGTAAATTTTGTACTGTTTTGATACTTACCATTGCAATCAAATAAAAAACAAGACATTTTATATATTTGTAAATTTATTTAATTCTGTAGAATCGCATAAATATCTTTACTGAAAATGATAATAAATAAGCAATGAGAACCCCCGTACATCTGTTCGGTAATTTATATAGCCTTTTTATAGGTCGAAAATATTCAACTAGGACTTTGCCAAATTAGTATTAATTTTTTACATTTATACCAGTTGTATTATCTTGTCAACATGCCGTGAGGCTGGGATAAGAATCACTTAATATGCCAAATGATGCCAGAAAGAACGGGTGTTAAAATGATTGAGGGAAAGGGTATCGTAATATGAAATTTTGATTTGGCAGTATAGTCAGCTGTATAGTCACTTGTGTATGGTAGAAAAACAGCTGAAACTGTTCTTCAAATTAACTTTGGTGTAAATGTAGCAGTTAATCGCTCATTATTCGAATAATAACAAATGGATACCGGTTACAAAATTTACTGACTGTTTCAGTTCTAATTAAGAATTGTTAAGCCATCTCCAACTAATATTCTTACTGCAGTTAATGATACCAATCAAAACGTACAAACATCTGTAATTGCTATAAATGCTAACAAATTGCAAGAGAGAAATTATGTGAAAATGTTATTCTATAATTTCCAGTTCCACCCACGCTGTCACACTGGCCCACACTCCCCAGACATTGTCTGATTTTTGTAAACAATATGGCATAAAAATGTGTCATCAATGACTGATAACTTTTCTGGGCTTTCTGACGGTTAAAATTAAAAATGTTCACTATTATTAAGTGCAACTACCTCTTCTAAATTCAAAAAGCACTGGTTATTCCTTCGGCTTCAAATACAAGCCAAGACTGCAAAATCACTTGAGCGATCTACACAACTTGCCACAATGTCACTACCACCTTCTTCACATTCCAGCACAGATTTTGAGTTTGACAGCATCGTTTTAAATACTAACAATCCTCCTACAGACATGAATGTGACACACAACATACAGCCCCACACATCTAATATGCTGCAAAGTTTATTCCATGGCAATAAGAATTATACACTAGACATTGGAATGCTGAATATACACCAATTCAAATTCGAGTAAGTAACAAATTTCCCGAGGCATGTGGCAAAGTTTCATAAATAGACTCTAAATAGAATCTATTTTTAGTCCCAAGATTGGCATGATAGCATTTGTTTTGGTTTGTCTTTTCATGGCCTCATCTCAATGTGTGTCAAATTAAACTGATTTCATGGAGGGTAAATATGAATTTGGGAGATAAAAAATTCATTCTCCTATTTTCTTCACTCAAGGATGAGAAAATCAACTTTAGTACACATTCGCCTTGGCTTACATTGGGGTGAAATTCAAGTCACTCTTCAAAACTTCCTTGGGAGACATGGCAGTTTTATGTATTTTCTTATTTTTTATTTAAAAAACACAGCTGCTGTTAAAATCTGTCATACAGCTCTGGAAATAGTCTAAACTAGCCCAATTTTATATTTTTGAAAAGAGTTGTAATGGCGAAGTCATTTGAACGATATGCCCCAACTGATAGCATCCAGCACAAAATGGCTATTTAAAAACAAAGTGCTGGCAAAAACAACAAATCACACAAGACACACATCGTGTTAATTAGAATTTATTAAAGTTAACCACCATTTCAAAACAAAAAAATCCATAAAAACGTCGAAATTGCTTACAGTTACACTCTTTTCCATTAAAAAATTGGTTGCATTGAAATTCGCCCTGCAATTTGCATTGAAAGTTTTTCTTTGAAAACTTGTGTTGGAAGGGGGTTAAATGTAATAAGGCTATGATAGAAATCACACATATTAGGATGGATAAGGATGGCAGGCCTTCATAGCACCAATAGCAATGTAAAATGGTCAGGAGAAATTGTCATATTTTAATACTAAAACCAATGGCCCAGACTTAGCTAGTGCAACCTCAATATTATTAAGGGCCAAACACAAATTTTGAACCCCCAAATCCCTAAAATTTGCATACAGTACCGAAAATTAAAAGTCCTATCTGGCCCTCAATACTTTTAGTGGTTCCTCATGCACAGTACCCAGGAAGAGACCGGAATTGGCTCAAACATCATTCTTCTGTTTGGCTCAAAGTCAGTAACAACTGAATTGACATCTGTGCTTTAAAATCTCATTTTTGAAGATGCCGGACACAAATCAATGATCATTTTCATGGAATTAACAGTGTAGCAGGATCCTGGAAGTGAATAATGGTGGTTTTGGATATTCAGGGCTGTAACTTTATAATATTTATGTAAATTATTCATGTTCCCCAATTTCGGGATATGCTTCTAAACGTCGTCATTATAATATGACTCCAAGCTCTTTCGGCTTTTTTATTGAAGAATTTTTTATCAAATTCTTGGGAGTTTAACTTGTAAACAGAATAGGTATTATGTTCAACTCCTAAGTTTACGTCCTGTCTATTTTGGTTCAGGACGTTTTTGTATTCTTGCATCTTCTACCAGATGCATTGTTTTTTCTTCATATGAAGATCTAGCTTTGCATCAGGTGGTTGTGGATCGGTTACTAACTCTGGGCCTTTGTTGTGCCTTTTGTTGGTTAGTTTCTGGTTTTTCCTCTTGGCATTGTTGTCTGTTCACTAACGTTTTGGATTCGTATTAATTCAATGTTTAGTTGAAAAACTATTACTGTTTTTCTATTAGGATACATAGTATAGTTTAGCTTTAATTAGTCAGTGGTTGTCCATACTTAGGCTCTGTCAGCACACCCTTGGGTTCATGAGGTTCCCTTGGGGCACATAGGCTTCATTCAAAAATTTTTGAAAATTTTTTTTTTTTTTTAATACTATTTGAAAATTTTGTTATTGTCTATGTTATGTATCCTTGTGATGTTTATTTTTGGGAGTGCATCAGACTTACATTTTTGGCATCATTATTATTGTTGCCATTATAATAATTGGTACTTAGTGTAAGTCGAGGAAGCCTCAGAATAAAGGCCTGTTTTTGCTGATAGTCACGGCACTCCTTCAGTACTTGTACTATGGGATGCGAACGATGGAAACGGGTGTCAACCAGTGTGGTGGGTGGTGAAGTTCCGATGGGAGCCTTCACACTGGCTAATACTAGTCTTTCAGTCTCTTTTTCAGAGGAACAAGAACATGCTGATGGTACTTTGACACCTGTCCGTTACGTGCTGCTGTCATTGCACTCTGATGAGTCCCACTCTGATGAGTAAAATACAGCTAACTGCCAAGGTGCTCATGATATAAATGCACAGGATTAAAGCTGGAGTAGCTTAATTCTCTGCATGCAGCTAGCTCAACCGGTGCAGTGGTGGTCCCTTTTTAGGGAGCCGAAATGCTGGGTAGGTCAGTTGCGGTCGAGTAGTACGACAATGGCAATAAGGGGAAGAAGCCTTTAAGTTTTTCTACGGGACGCCCGGCAAGATCTGGGGTCAGATCGCGAGTTGGAGAGCCCTCTCTGTCCCGTTAGCAGTCGGTGTCGAAGTTGGAGAGCGTTCTCCATCCCGTTAGCAGTTTGTCCATTGTGAGAAACTTCAATGAGTCGGAGCAATGCCACTTCCACACTTGAGTCGGCATCGGTTGTTGTCACGGCTTCCTCTACTTCCATGAAAAAGCACGCTAGGGGGTAGAAGCCTACAAGTTTCTAAACAGAACACTCTGCGAGGTCTAGAGCCGGACAGCGAGCTGGAAATCCCTCTCCTTTCCGTCAGCAGTCGGGGCCGACTGTTTTCGCTTCAAGAAACTTTAGTGAGTTGGGATGCCCATTCACGCTTGCGGTTTGGGGCACTCCTTCCACACTGTAGCCGGGGCCGGTTGCAGCTATGGCTTCTTCTTCTGCTTCATCGGGATATTGCAATGCTGTTTCAGCGGGATATTCCTTGCAATAGTGCCATGTTCATCTTTCACATTCAAACTTGCGCTGCTGTTAAAACGACTTCACATTAGCATGCCAAGATTGACAATGAATCAACGTCTCCTTGCCCTGGGTATGATTAGAGCTGGCAGAACACACAGAGAGGTCGCCAAGCATTTGAACTGCCACTGTAACACTGTAGACAGGCTAGTCCATCGACATGCACAACATGATGATGTTCGAGACCGACCCCCGCTCCCGGAGACCCCGAGTTACCACCCCTGCACAAGATCGGTATATCCATGTTGTCCATCTCCGGAACCAGCAAGAAACGGCAACGACGACAGCCAGGAACATCCCTAACCTGAGACGGATACATCTTCAAACAGTAATCAACCGCCTGAGAGAATAAGGCTTACGTCCTCGAAGACCTGCAATTCGTCCGATTTTGACATTATGTCATCGTCGTGCTCGACTGCAGTGGTGTAGAGTAGGGTTAGGGTTAGCCTAACCTAACCCTAACCCTAAACTAACCCTAACCTAACCCTAATGTAACCTAACCCTACCTAACCCTAACCTAACCCTACCCTAACCCACTTCCATGCTAACTTGTTTGCTTCCATGAGGCGTAGATGCACAGCAGTAGTCGATGCAGACAGAGGTCATACCAGATATTGAGTGTGTGACTGTTGTGTTGGACCCTTAGTGTCTTTGACTCTCCATGGCACCAAGAGTATTTGTCGTAGCGTAATGAAATTTCTCGTGTTGATCACAAATTGATTCATCTGTGATTGAATAAAATTTCCATGAATGAAAATGATATATATCTTTTTTCAGTGTTATTTTTTAGCATGCACACTTTCTTTTTTGGTAGAGTATATGTATATATTATTAGGCAGACATATTACGGAATAGATTCTCTTAATTCTGGCTCTGTGTTAGTATATAGCTTATGAGAATTTTGGGGCTAGTTGGATCAGTTATGGAGTTTTCAACAAGCCGTCTATGCATATGTTCTCTATTTTTGGCTTCATTATTCGGAGTGGTGTATTCTTTCTCCGAACAGTCAGTGGTTTTAACGGGCCTAGGGAACAATGAATTATTTGGGGACGGTCCGTGACGTTTTTTTTTAATCATATCCCGATCCATGTTCTGAATCCAGTTTTCAACCGTAAAGCGGTACACGAGGCATATTCCTACTCTCATATAATTGAACTGTTACATTTTGGAGGTTCATTATTGGAATTAATTGTATACCTGAACATGGTCTTCTGTTTGTTGGCTAAGAAGCATATAAGTTCTATCAGATTACTTTTCATTGGGATTCAATTGGACAAGTTTAAGGTTGTAAATATTGATATCACCGGTTTTCGACCTATCTACGTATTCTGGATGCAACATACGTTTTGAAGCTCGCGATTTAAATAACCAGGATCGCCACGATATAGCCTTAGCTGCTGATGTGGCATTAAGCACCAATAAATTAATAATTAATAGCCGAGCGCCTTTTAGACGAATATATACATTATTCGGCAGCTCTGTAAGTGGCAATGTCTGTCTGTCTGTCTGTCTGTCTGTCTGTCTGTCTGTCTGTCTGTCTGTCTGTCTGTCTGTCTGTCTCTGTCTGTCTGTCTGTCTGTCTGTCTGTCTGTCTGTCTGTCTGTCTGTCTGTCGATCGGTCTGTGACCAATAAGTTTCAAAACTCAATAACTTTTGAAATACTTGATGGAATGACTTTATATATGGCATGTAAGTGTATCTTATTGATGTCTAGCCACTGTTCAATGCATGTGTTGTTCCAAATATTTTTTTTGGAGTTATGGCCCTTGATGAACTTGGAATTTTGTGAGATTGCACCACCCGTCGCAGCTACGGTGTCGATGTCGTGATTTTTCTATTGTGGTATAGTGAGGCATATAGGTAATTCCTTAAAATTTTAATCTCCTTTTCACCTTGGGAGTTCTAATGCAGGCTAAGGAGCTGTATTTTGGTCTGCTAATTCTTTAAGTCCTAGGCCCTCTGCCCTTTTACGATTCAGCTAAGTCTGGGCAGGTCAAAATTTGTGTTTGGCCCTTAATAATATTGAGGTTGCACCAGATAAGTCTGGGCCATTGGTAAGTATTAAAAATAAACAAATTACTTTAAATTTATTATTTTTCTGAACAGTGTATTGGTATTATTACCCAGCGCAGAAGGGGAGGGAGACAACTGAAATATTTTGTCATTTACCTTAGAAATAAATTAACTCAAATTGTTAATAATGCTTAATTTACAAAGGATATCGAAACTTTTTAACTGCTCTTTTCAGTTCAATAGGGGCATTCAGAAACCATGAATGACCCAGCTTCTTATGTGAACATGAAATTTATTTTAAATGCTTTAAATATTTTTTTTTAAAAAGAATATACCATTTTTTATGGAAAAGAATACTCTCACAATGGGTAATGCTAAATTTCAAATCCACTTCATTGAGGCTAATACAAAATCAACTGCATGGTAACCATAGTCATCTCTGGTAGGGAAAGAGTTAGGGCATTCAGAAACCAAGACACAGTTTTTTTCGTGGGGTTGGGGGATTTGAACCTACTTTCTTGTTATATACCATCTGACTTAGTTTTGTGCACGTATGTATGGTTGTATAACTTTTATTTATTTTTTTCTCCACAATTCTGTCCTCTGTGTACATTTCTTTTGTCATGATGTCATATACGTTTTATGTTTTTTTCTGACTTCTCCCTCATGTCCACTGACATCTCCCTCCTGGCCCCTGACTTCTCCCTAAAGTCTCTGGAGGGAGAAGTCACTTCTCCCTAAATCAGCTGCCACTTTGACCCCTGTTAGTACACTGAGCTATTTGTCTTCTTGCAACTTGGTAGCATGTACACGTTCACATCGGTCGAGAGATTGCAAATTACTTCTGAATTTAAGGATCATTGCTGGTCTTCAGCTTTAATATTGTTTGAGTCTACATTTGGGATTGTTTATGGCATTTATTGAAACACTCATTATTTTCATGGTAAGAGGTGGGACAAAATCATTATCTCGAGCAACATCCAGGGTACATGGAGATTTAATACTTGGCTATCTCTTTTTCAACCCTCTGGCTTGCACCTCAGGTTTGAAAATCAACGAGATATTCAATTGCCATGTTACATGGATATTGCCTGAGATAACATTTAATATGGCTGGAACTGAAAAATCTTCTGAACTACTATACCCGGCATTATCCTATGTAAAATTGTTTAAAAATTTAGAAATGTCATTGTGCTTACACATCTCAACAATAATAGTATATAATAGTAAACATCTTCTTGTGTATTTCTGTGCCAAATACATTTATATCAAACCTTTGGCAATTTGAAAAAAAATGTCATCTCGATTAATATTGGTCTTCATTGAAAAATGTGAAAAAATAAATATTTTTGTACCATATTTAGTACTTTTAGATTTTGAGAAAGCTTTCGTTGCTATGGAATGGTCTTTCATACAAAAAAACACTGTTTTTTTGGCTTTGGTCTGTCAATCATTCAGTGGTTTTATACATTTTATAATAAGATCTTTAGCTATATTTTGAATAATGGACAGAGCTTGGGAGTGTTTCAGTCTGCAAAGAGGTATTAGACAAGGAGATTTTCTTTCTCCTTACCTTTTTATGCTTTGTGCCAAGATTCTTATTGCTTGTATCAAATATGACCCTAATGTAAATGTAATAGAAATTAGTGAATTCTGAATACTTGCTGCAAAACAAATAAGCTGATGATACAATACTTTTTTCTACAGGTGACGAATCCTCTTTGAACAATGCTCTGTAAACAATGGATAAGTTTTTTGAAAAGAAATTTTTACCTATAAGGCCTAAAAAAGTTAAAAGTCCGTTTCCCGAGCCTTTCCCCATGGTCATTTTGGCTGTCGCATGCTCTCTTTTTATAACCAATGCAGATTTTTAAAAAATTAAAATTACATGGTTTATATCTGATATTTTACCCAGGTTAATAAAATTGATAAGTTTGTCCCTTAGGCACAATAAGACTTTGCAATGCATTATAATGCATTGTAAAGCCTTCTTGCACTCAAGGGACAAAATACACCACAACATATGCTATTCTGTAGATTATGAGGCCTAAAACATAAAACAAACTAAGAACTTTAACTTTTGATGGCAAAGAAATAATATACAAAAAATGGCCTGAGAAGCAGAAGATCTACTTTGGGGGCGGGAGGGGGGGGGGGGGGGGGAACTTCTCATAAGGGGTAAAATGAATTCGGCAATTTCTCATAGTTGATTGAGTGACATTTTTCTACAAGTTCTCATATTGAGTTAACTGACATTTTTCCCCATCACATAACGAGTTACTTCTACAATTTATCATAATTGGTTAACCCTTTACCCAATGCAGACGATATCAAAATTCATTATTTTAAATATAATTTTTTCAAATTTTTCAAAAAATTTCAACAAAACCAGATGAGCTCGTTCCAATGAGGGGGGTCACATGATATGGTTTTGTTGAAATTTTTTTTAAAATAATATTTTTTCAACGACTGAATTTGCATATTACTCGGGCGGATGTGGCCGATTCGTTGGGTAAAGGGTTAAATGATTTGAATTCTACAATTTCTGACTTTAGCTATATAATACTGCATAATGGGGTAACTTCCTTAACTTCTACAGTTTGTCATAATGGGCAACTAAAGTCACCTCTACGGTTTTTGGTAGTAAACAGACCTTGATTCTACAATTTCCCATTATGAGGGAACAGACTTTTCTTGTACAATTTCTTGTGCAACATATATCCAGCCAGATTCTTTGTTGGGAGTACTTGAAGAATCTTGGAAAATTGTATTTTGAGTACATGAACACTGTGATAGGCACAACTGTAGAATGTTCTGATGATATGAGAAAATACAAGTTAATTTTCAAGTGGAAAAGTAGAAAATTTCAATTTTTTATTTAAATTGTACACAACTGCACCTGGTTTTTAGATTTTGCCCATATCTTTGTAATATTTTCTTATTACAGGGTGTTGAATCAGAAAGATGTGCAAGTTTTACAGCTGCCATGAAAGAAGGAAAACCAACTTTTACAAAAGCCTTATCAACACTTGCTGATGGTTGGTAACTATGACAATTAACATCTGTGATTATTTTTAGTTTAACTTGACAAAGTCAAGATAAGCTATTGCCATCATGTGTGCGGGAGTCTGTTAGTCTGTGAGTCTGTTCATATTTTCCTTTAGCATGGTCTACACCCCGCTATTCTTGTCTGATCATCACGAAATTTCATATGCAGGTTTGGGGTCATGTCTAGATGAGAACGTCCCCTTTTGGTCACAATCGGTCAACCGGTATGGCTGCCCGAGCCGAAAACCGTTAGCACAGTCTACAGGTCGTATTTATGAAGGGATTTCATTGTAACTTGATAGGATGCCCCTGTATAATGCCAAGATGAGAACGTCTCCTTTTGGGTATGATCTGTCAACCGTGATGGCTGCCCAAGCCCGAAACCCAAAAACTTTTAGCACAGTCTGAAGGTCATGTTTAATATGGAGGGATTTCATTGTAACTTGGTAGGATGACTCCTTATGATGTCTAGATGAGAATTTCTCCATTTGGGCGTGATCTGCCAAACCGTGACGAATGCCCGAGCCCAAAACCCGAAAACCTTTAGCACAGTCTACAGGTCATATTTATTGAGGAATTTCGTTGCAACTTGGTGGGTTGACTTCATATAATGTCTAGAGGAGAAAGTCCCCTTTTGGATGTGATTGCTCAACTGTGACGGCTATAGGGGCCCGAAGCCTGAAAACCTTTAGCACAGTCTACAGGTCATATTTATGAAGGGATGTCATTGTAACTTCGTAGGATCACTCCAGATGATGCCCAGATGAGATTGTCCCCTTTGGTTGTGATCATTCAACCATGATGGCTGCCGGAGCCCGAAGCCCAACGCCCGAAAACCTTTAGCACAGTCTACAGGTCATATTTATGAAGGGATTTCATTGTAACTTGGTAGGTTGACTTCATATAATGTCTAGATGAGAGCGTCCCCTTTTGGACACAATTGGGCAACTGTGACGGCCACAGGGGGCCGAAGCCCGAAAACCTTTAGAAGAGTCTACAGGTCATATTTATAAAGGGATTTCATTGTAGCTTGGTAGGATGACTCCAAATAATGTCTAGATGAGAACATCCCCTTTTGGTCGCGATCATTTAGCCTTGATGGCTGCCCGAGCCCAAAAACCTTTAGCATAGTCTATAGGTCGTATTTATGGAAGGATTTCATTGTAACTTGTTAGGTTAACTCCATATAATGCCTAGATGATGGCATCCTCTTTTGGTCGTGATTGGTCAACTGTGTTGGCTACAGCTGCCCGAAGCCCGAAAATCTTGAGCACAGTCTACAGGTCATATTTATGAAGGGATTTCATTGTAACTTCGTAGGATCACCCCAGATGATGCCCAGATGAAAATGTCCCCTTTTTGTTGCGATCATTCAACCATGATGGCTGCCCGAGCCCAAAGCCCGAAAACCTTTAGCACAGTCTTCAGTTCACATTTATGAAGGGATTTCATTGTAACTTAGTAGGTTGACTTTCATGTAATGTCTAGATGAGAACAGATGAGAACAGCCCCTTTTGGACACCATTAGGCAACTGTGACGGCTACAGGGGCCTGAAGCCCGAAAACCTTTAGCACAGTCTACAGGTGATATTTATGAAGGGATTTCAATGTCCAGGGCTTGCCTTGAGTAAAATGGTTGGGGCCTAAAAAAGTCCCCCAGATGTTGAGGTCGGGGCCTGCTGGGGGGCCTGAAAAAAGTCCCCCAGATATTGAGGTCGGGGCCTTTTGGGGTAATTTTATGTTGTTACATTCTTTCCAATGGCGACCTTAGTTGATTGCTTTTGCTTAGAAAAAAAAAATCCCAGGGACGAAACGACTTGGACCCATCATGTGGGTGCTGGACGTTTCGTACATAGACATTTTGGATTTTTTGTTTATAAAATTTTAGGATGTTTCGTACATATTGTGGGGTGTGTATTTTCAATGCAAGGGTTGTCTCAAAGAAAAAAATTGAAAAAAAACATTTCAGTTTACAGTTTAAATAATTTCAATCTATGAAAATTCCCCACAGCTGTGGATAATTCAGAAATGGAATGCAACCTCCCCCCACCTAGCCCCCAATGTTAATTCGAATCAGACAAAAACAGTTTGTATTATTATTTTATCTGTTATTTGCTGCTTCTATAGTAATCACACTTGCGTGAATGAGACGTGAATGGAAAAATTAATCTCGCAAAATTTCGTTGCCCAAACCTACCAACTCTGAGATTTCGGGAGCCAAGACTGAAAAAAAAAAAAAAGTCAGGGCCGAAAAAAAAGCCCCGAGAAGGTGCCTCTCCGGGCCGATCTCGGGGCTGGGGCCAATCGGCCCTGACTCAAGGCAAACCCTGAACATTCCCTTTTGGTCGCGATCATTCAGCCTTGATGGCTGCCCGAGCCCAAAACCTTTAGCATAGTCTATAGGTCATATTTATAGAAGGATATCATTGTAACCTGTTAGTTTGACTTCATATAATGCTTAGATGATGACATCCCCTTTTGGTCGTGATTGGTCAACTGTGACGGCTTCAGAGGCCCGAAGGGGGCGTGGTGGCTCAGTTGGTAGAGGTGCAGGCTGCAAGCCGAGAGGTCCTCGGTTCGTATCCCACCTGTGGCAACCGCGTTGTGTCCTTGGGCAAGACACTTCACCCCCATTGCCCACGTGGGGGCACGATGATGTTGTGTACGAAGGCGTACTGCATGTCGATGGTGCACCTGTCTTCAACCAATGCTAACCCTGCTTGTGTGGATTTGGTATGTTGGGGAGCTGACAGTTGCTCGCCGTTGCTCGGCTGTTCTCTCTGGGTACTCCAGCTTCCTCCACCCGTAAAACTGTCACGGTCATGGTTAGCCATTGTGCAGAAATATGTGACCTTAAAACACCAATAAATAAATAATATTCAGAGGCCCGAAGCCCGAAAACCTTGAGCCCAGTCTACAGGTCATATTTATGAAGGGATTTCATTGTAACTTTGTAGGATCACTCCAGATGATGCCCAGATGAGAATGTCCCCTTTTTGTTGCGATCATTCAACCATGATGGCTGCTCGAGCCCAAAGCCCAAAAACCTTTAGCACAGTCTACATGTCATATTTATGAAGGGATTTCATTGTAACTTGGTAGGTTGACTTCATATAATGTCTAGATGAGAACGTCCCCTTTGGATGCAATTGGGAAACTGATGGCTACAGGGGCCCGAAACTTGAAAACCTTTAACACCGTCTACAGGCCATATTTATGAAGGGATTTCAATGTTACTTGATAGGATGACTCGTTTTGGAATAATTTCACTGTAACTTGGTAACTTTCGTTGATATACGTTAACTGTGAGGGCCACATACATTAACTGTGAATTCATATTAACCCACCCCTTAGCTCTTTAGTTCAGTGTACACCTCATATTATTTTTATGTGTACCCATACTATGTATGGTACACATAATGCCGGCATCCTGGGTGACCATCCGTCGTTCGTCCATCTGTCCGTCCATCTGTCTGTCTGTCTGTCTGTCTGTCTGTCTGTCTGTCTGTCTGTCTGTCTGTCTGTCTGTCTGTCTGTCTGTCCATCTGCCTGTCCGTCCGGCGTCCGTATCCATTTCTTTGGCATTCGATAACTTGAAAAATATTGCTTGGATTGTCAAGTTACTTTATATTTGTGTTCAGGTTACTGATGTGCCGAGCTGTATAGTTTTTGGTGTAAATCGGATAATTTGATCCTGAGATATTAACCCTTTATCCTTCAAATTGAAAATTCCTCCAATCCCTTTGGCATTCGATAACTTGGAAAATATTGCTTGGATTGTCCAGTTACTTTATATTTGTGTTCAGGTTACTGATTTGCCGAGCTGTATAGTTTTTGGTGTAAATCTGATGATTTGATCCCGAGATATTAACCCATTATCCTTCAAATTGAAAATTCCTCCAATCCCTTTGGCATTCGATAACTTGAAAAATATTGCTTGGATTGTCAAGTTACTTTATATTTGTGTTAAGGTTACTGATGTACTGAGCTGTATAGTTTTTGGTGTAAATTTGTTATTTTGATCCTGAGATATTAACCCTTTATCCTTCAAATTGAAAATTCCTCCAATCCCTTTGGCATTCGATAACTTGAAAAATATTGCTTGGATTGTGAAGTTACTTTATATTTGTGTTCAGGTTACCGATGTGCCGAGCTGTATAGTTTTTGGTGGAAATCGGATAATTTGATCCTGAGATATTAACCCTTTATCCTTCAAATTAAAAATTCCTCCAATCCTTTTGGCATTCGATAACTTGAAAAATATTGCTTGGATTGTCTAGTTACTTTATATTTGTGTTCAGGTTACTGATTTGCCGAGCTGTATAGTTTTTGGTGTAAATCTGATGATTTGATCCCAAGATATTAACCCTTTCTCCTTCAAATTGAAAATTCTTCCAATCCCTTTGGCATTCGATAACTTGAAAAATATTGCTTGGATTGTCAAGTTACTTTATATTTGTGTTCAGGTTACTGGTGTACTGATCTGTATAGTTTTTGGTGTAAATCTGTTATTTTGATCCTGAGATATTAACCCTTTATCCTTCAAATGGAAAATTTCTCCAATCCCTTTGGCATTCGATAACTTGAAAAATATTGCTTGGATTGTCAAGTTACTTTATATTTGTGTTCAGGTTACTGATGTGCCGAGCTGTATAGTTTTTGGTGTAAATCTGATAATTTAATCCTGAGATATTAACCCTTTATCCTTCAAATTGAAAATTCCTCCAATCAGTTTGGCATTCAATAACTTGAAAAATATTGCTTGGATTGTCAAGTTACTTTATATTTGTGTTCAGGTTACCGATGTGCCGAGTTGTATAGTTTTTGGTGTAAATTGGATAATTTGATCATGAGATATTAACCCTTTATCCTTCAAATTGAAAATTTCTCCAATCCCTATGGCATTCGATAACTTGAAAAATATTGCTTGGATTGTCTAGTTACTTTATATTTGTGTTCAGGTTACTGATGTGCCGAGCTGTATAGTTTTTGGTGTAAATCTGATGATTTGATCCCGAGATATTAACCCTTCATCCTTCAAATTGAAAATTCCTCCAATCCCTTTGGCATTCGATAACTTGAAAAATATTACTTGGATTGTCAAGTTACTTTATATTTGTGTTCAGGTTACTGATGTGGCGAGCTGTATAGTTTTTGGTGTAAATCTGTTATTTTGATCCTGAGATATTAACCCTTTATCCTTCAAATTGAAAATTCCTCCGATCCCTTTGGCATTCGATAACTTGAAAAATATTGCTTGGATTGTCAAGATACTTTATATTTGTGTTCAGGTTACTGATGTGCCGAGCTGTATAGTTTTTGGTGTTAATCTGATAATTTGATCCGGAGATATTAACCCTTTATCCTTCAAATTGAAAATTCCTCCAATCCCTTTGGCATGAGATAACTCAAAAAAGATCGATCCTATTGTCATGTTTCTTTATATATTTATTCAGGTTACTGATGTGCTGTGCTGTTTAGTTTTTTATGTAAATCTGATAATTTGATCCGAAGATATTAACCCTTTATCCATCAAATTAGACAATCCTCCAATCCATTTCTACATGTACCCATACCTTGTATGGTGTACATAATGTCAGCATCCGTGGTGGCCCTCCGTCATACAGCTTTCTACTAGTTGCGCGTATGGGTACACATCTGACGATTTCATCGGCCTATTTTTATCAAAAACATAGCATACAGGGAACAGAAATGAACATATTCCCAATTATCACAATTCTTGTCTTATTTCATAATCCTTTCATAAACATTGAACATTATCCTTTTCATCAAACACAACACACAAGTTAAGATACAGTGTCATTGACACTTTCATTTTTATCCAACAAACATGCTGTTCGCGACTTCTCCAAACCTACTGGATCGATTTCAGTGAAATTTGAGGTGATTGTTCTTACATCGCATTTTGTTTTTGTTCAAGTCAACTTGCTCTTCCACATAAGGGGTGTGGAGGAAAATGCTCCCAAATTTTAAAAAAACCTTTTCATAAACCTATTGATGCAATGACTTGATATTTGATTTGGAGCTTCAGTTTGAGATGTAAAATAAAGTTTGAACGAAGTTTGTAGGGCAATAATTGCCTTTGTAGTGGGAGGGGCAAGACTTTTGGTGCCACCCAAAATTTGTTTCCTGAAAAGATGAGAACCAAATTTGGTATGTGGTATTATTGAGCCATAAGTACTTGATTCATGCAAAAAACAATTTTCTTGCGTTCCCATGGAAACAACAGGAGCTAAAAATAGAAATACATTTAAACACTCCTATTTCCCAAACCGCATTGAACAGAGAACTGTTATTCAGTATGACTTATCCTCAGGACCAGTTGAATCAAGTGGTAAAAAACTGTCATCAGTTGTGTCATAGTGTAAGGTAGGGGGTAAATAATAAAAATTATAAATTTAAAGTAATTTGTATATTTTTAGTTGAGTTGTGATGAAGTCAAACTCGACTTATAGTTTGATGAATGGCCTGCAGGCGGGCATAACTAATTGGTTTCCGGATGATAACTTGATAATGGTTCAACCCATGATCATGAAACTTCATAGGTAGGTTGGTATCGGTGAGAGGAAGAACCCTATTAATTTTGGACTTGCTTGGTCAAAGGTCAAGGTCACAGTGACCTTGAACATAGTAAATTGTATACATTTGGTTTCCGGATGATAACTTGCCTACGGTTCAACCCACATTCATGAAACTTCATATGTAGGTTGGCCTTCGTGAGGGGAAGAACCCCTATTTATTTTGGACTCACTAGGTCAAAGGTCAAGGTCACAGTGACTCTGAACGTAGTAAATCAAAACAATTGGTTTCCGGATGATAACTTGATAATGGTTCCACCCATGTTCATGAAACTTCATAGTTAGGTTGGCATCAGTGAAAGAAAGAACCCTATGTATTTTGAACTTGCTAGGTGAAAGGTCAAGGTCACAGTGACCTTCAACATAGTAAATTATAAACAATTGGTTTCCGGACGATAACTTGATAATGGTGTGACCCACATTCATGAAACTTCATAGATAGATTGGCCTTTGTGAGAGGAAGAACCGTATATATTTGGGACTCACTAGGTGAAAGGTCAAGGTCACAGTGACCCTGAACATGGTAAATCATAAACAATTGGTTTCTGGATGATAACTTGATAATGTTTCGACCCATGTTCATGAAACTTCATAGTTAGGTTGGCATCAGTGAAAGAACCCTATTCATTTTGGAATTGCTAGGTGAAAGGTCACAGTGACCTTCAACATAGTAAATTGTAAACAACTGGTTTCTGGATGATAACTTGATAATGATTAAACTCACTTTTGTGCTGTCACAACGCGACATTGGATCGGTGATTTTATACTTACCAATGGCCCAGACTTAGCTGGTGCTAACTCAAAGTTACCAAGGGCCAAACACAAATTCTGAACCCCCCAATCCCTCAAATTTGCTTGCAAAACTGAAAATTAAAAGTCCTATCTGGTCCTCCATACTTTTACTCTCCGCGCATGCGCAGTCGCCAGGAAGGGACCGAAATTAGCACCAACATCATTCTTTGTAGAAAAGAGTACTACATAATAACTCAGTGGGGAGGTATGAGTGCCCACTCAAAGGAGGGTCATACCCGTCTGGGCCATTGATAAGTATAAAAAATATACAAATTACTTTAAATTTATAGTATTTTTATACTATAACCCAATGGCCCAGACTTAGCTGAATTGTAAAAAGGCGGAGGGCCTAGGACTTCAGAATTAGTAGACCAACACAGTTCCATAGCCTGTAATCCAAGGTGAAAGGAAATTAAATTTAAAAGGAATTACATGTATGTCTGTCTATACAGTAATAGAGAAGACATATCATCAATAAGGCGCCAGATTCAAGTAATTCCATATTCTTAGCATGAAGACTATTCTAATTGGATGTACCGAGTTCCCAATTTTTTAAGGCTAGTCCGGACTAAGCCCCAAAAATTAGGATGGCGAACTTGAGAATGAGAGGCTATCCCCCCACAAATATACGCCTTATACAATAATCACAAGCTGTATCCAGGATATAATCTACAGACAAAACAGCTTCACTCATAGTTACATACTTATCAAGCCGGATGAGAGGTAAAAAATCCCCCCCCCCCCCCTTTTTGAAGGAATCTTCAAAAAGAAGAGGGGAGCGCTCTGAAATCAGTAAAAGCGGTACCGAATAACAATATAAATAGTTGTTGAATAGGCATCCAGGTATTAATTATTATTAATAAATTGGTGCTTAATGCCACTTCAGAAGCTAAGGCTATAGTGGCGATCCCACTTATTAATATCGCCCTCTTTTACGTATACCGGAGTCAGCATATGCAGATAGGCCGAAAACCAGTTATATAATGTGTAACATACACATGTCCAATAGAATCACAATGGACGATCTCTGGAGAGTAAACACATTTCCAAGGTAACCCACAGGCAACCCCATTCAGGTGTACAATAAATTCCAGTAAAAAACACTCCTAGACGTGTTCTATCTGATATCTATTTCCTGGAAACGTTCGAATATACAAGAGTGTAAGAAAAGATGTATTGGATTGGGTACTGCCATTAATAGAAACCTGGATCTAGAAATGGATCGAGCTTTGAGTAATAGACTCGCCACGAACTGCCCCCGAAAAAATTCATTGTTTCTAAGGTCCATAACATACAATAATACGTCTGCCTAATAATGTGATTATTATGCATGTGAGCATTGAAATCCCGCATGTAATCATCTGAATACCAGTTAACTGACTAGACAGCCTCCCAGGTACCCCAAGGCTAGCAATTTATTGACGATGAATCATATGCTCGTATATGACATATAGACAAACAACCACAGGAAAACAACCAACTAGAAAGTGGGTGTGCCCATGAGGTCGCCATAGAACACGACCCAGCCACCAATCGAGAAGTCTTGAAATGCATGTATGTACTTAAATGCATAGGAGGCTTACGGGAAGAAAGCTACGTAGAGGAAGCTTCTGGGGAACGTCCCATAACAGACACCTGAGAAGATTGATACAAGGTTTCTGTGACTACAGAGGTGCTACTATCAGGATTTCGCAATGAGACTGTTTGAACTAAACAGAAATTGCTAACTCAATGGAGTTGGAGGATAAGCCTATCCTATCATTCCATCCCATGAGATCAACTGAGCGTCTACTATGTACACTCGATGATCTTGACATGATGACATGAACATCGGTAGCTGATTGTTACGGTGTGTCGCAAACAGATCTATCATGGAACAATCCCATTGGTAGCAAATCTGCTTGAATATTCGCTTGTTGAGAGTCCAGTACAATGGCAACAGGCGACCTTTCCGAGAGAGCGAGTTTGCTAGTACATTCAGATGACCCGGTATATGACGGACAGAAAGATGAACATGATGATTCATGACATATAGGAGAATCTTCATAATTTGCATAATGGCATTGAATGAGTGTCACCTTGGTTCCTGATGTTAGCTACTACTGTTGAATTGTCCGACAAAATCGGAACATGGACGTCCGCTATTATGTGAATCCAATGTTGTAGCGCTAACCAAATTAACATCATCTCTGTGATGTTTATGCGCTTCTCTAGGAACCGAGAGTCTCAAAGACCCTGACACCTCAAGTCTGCGGGACTTAGGGTTGCGTCCCAACCCGTCTGACTCGCATCCGTCATAATTGTGAAAGCCGGATCCGGCAGTTGCAGCGAAACTCCCTGAGTTAACCACTGAATATCTGCCCAAATCTGAATCCATATTTTACTATGTCTGTTAAAACAATACTGGTTTTGAGCAAATTCATCATCATACTCCAGTTCTGAGTAAAGAATATCTGGAGGGAACGCGTGCACAGGCAACTCGTCAGAATAAGATCCGAAGACGCTCTGCACAGCCCCATCAGTCACATGAATTCCTTCGCTGTTAATGTGTCTGAGTGTAGAAAAAAGCGACAATAACAACTGACAAATTTTGCTCTGGGTAACGGCTGACGAACAAGATTGTTGTGAGTCTCGAAGCTAATTCCCAAGTGAGTGAACGACTTAGACGAAGCTATATCTGACTGTTTCTCGTTTACGATGAAACCGAGATGGAACAAAAGAAGCAGCATCCGAACATTGTTCTGAAGAATAATTCTGTTGCTGTATCTCTGAAGAATGTCGTCCAAGTAAGCTGACGTTACCGCAGACGAATGAGCTCAGAAGTATGACATTACCGAGTTCATTATATGAGTGAATGCCCAGGGAACTAGGTTCAGACCAAAGCACATTGCTCTGAACTGATACACCTTCCCTTGTACAGATAACCTCAGGTACTTTCTGAATGCTGAATGTACCAGGACATGAAAGTACACATCCATTAGATCTATGCTTGCCGCATGGTCGTTCACTCGAACCCTCACTTTTACCGACCGAATGGTCCCCATATAGAATTTTGGAGCCACGATAAGCTTGTTTATCCAGCTCAAGTCTATTACTGGTCGGAACAAGCCGTCTGGCTTCGGTACCAAGAACAGGTGACTGTAAAAACCCTGAGAATCCTGATTCTCGGCGACCTCTATTGCTTCCTTTAATATAGAGCCTGTATCTTCACTAGGAAAGACTCTCTTTTGAAAGGATCCGACGGAAGATCTGACCAACGCAGACATCTAGTTAGTGGGGGTGTCACTCGGAATGATAACCGTAGGCCATCCGAGACTGGGGGGAGAAACTACGTCCTCCCCATGAAGAACCTCGTCCCATCGGCCTAGGGGGGGTCTGACCGATAGAGCCAATCAGACCTACGCCCCTTTCCCAAGTCGCTATATTGACGACCTCCAGAGTAATTGTAAGAGTTCTTCTTGTATTCTTGTGAGGAGTTCCCTTTTGACATTTATCACAGGCTGACGAAAGCTTGTCATCCAAAATAGTATGTCCGTAGACCAGTCCGTAGACCAGAGCGTCTCGGAGAGAGCTTGTCATCTATAAGTGATGATGACGCAAGGGCAGCATCATGTCTGAATTAACTCCAGATTAACCATTGTAAGGGCGGAGTTATACGTGGAATACAAATTGCCCTGGAAAAAACTCTAAGAGAGGTACAAACGTCCTCAAATTCCTTCCCGTTGAGACGTTGTGCCATAGCTCTGGTAAGGTGATCTGCAAAAGACATTGCTTCCAAATTCACTGTACTTGATGAAAATGCCGTTGTAATTGTGTCTGATGAATTGTGAATGATGTAGGCAATGATACATCTAGATCCCCAGGCTGCTATTTCAAATGCAGAGGAGCTCTCCGAACATCTTCTCCAACCGTTATTAAATGAACACAATCCATGAAACAGTATGTTTAAGGAAGATGTAGCAAAGAAACCTCCTTTCCTTCTCGCACTCGAGAGGTTAAACATGGCGGCGTCTATATGGCCGAAGGCCTGCGACACCTGCCTAAACTGAACCAGAAATGAAAGGACCTCCTCCTTTTTCCGTATAAAGTCTGCGTCAAACGACGCCAGCAATTTCTTCCTTGTCATTCTGATTCGTTTGAACAAATTCAGGGTAGTACTGATGGATGAAATCCATCGCAACCCTGTGCTGTTCCGAAAGGGAAGGGTAATCCTCTTTCTTATCCCTTTCACCATCCAAGAGAATCAGTTGCGAATCTCGGTCCCTTGCATCTGCGTGAATAGACGACTGGACCGACCCAGTACTGTCCAACAGCTCAGGTTCTGGGACTGAGGGAGGTTGCATCTGCACTTGCTGGGACGCTGTGATCAGTTGCGCAATCTGTGACAACAAGTCCATCATCAAGGCCTGAGGAGCAGCGGTCTTCTGTTTCCTAGCTGCTTGCAGCTCCTGGGACGGTGTGTCAGAGGTGGATCTCTTCTCCGAACGTCCCAATGATCGAGGCCTCAACAAACAGAGCGTCCCGAGTGAAGGGCGGACATATGCTCCGACCCGTGCAAGTTTCTCATAACAACATTTGGCCCCAAATGTCTGTTAGGTTAGACCTCGCTGAGTACAAGAAACTTGTTGACTTCCTCCCTATTTCCTCCCTATTTCCATTGTCTCTGGGTGAGCTATTTATATTAAAGTGCTCGCACTACCCATTCCACTTCTTAGACCACAGTGGACTTACCTGGCGTGACGGCACTCACAGAGTATCACTTCACTGGTCGAGCTAGCTGCTTACAAGAGATTAAAACCCTTAACAAAAGGTCCTAACTCTTGCAATCATGAGCACTGCAGCTAGCTCTATGTGCTCCACGAAGTGCGACAACGGTAGCACACTTGGATGGGTGTCAGAATATCATCACCATGTTCATGTTCCTCTGAAATGGAAACTGACAAAATGAATTATAATGCAGTGAGAGTCCTGCCCTCAGAACCTCACTGCCAACAACGTGCCATGACACCCATCTCCAACATTAGTCATTCCATTGAACACAAGAATGACAAGAGTCCACAGGAGTGCATCGACTAAAGTCGATATCAGACCTCCGCACTCCACAACAAAATATATATAATTAAGATACATGAATAATAGCAATCAAAAATTAATTCAAAAATATTTTTTCGAAAATTTTTTTTTTAAAAAACGTCTAAGTTCCCAAAGGGAACATTAAGAGCCCAAAGGCATCCCAAAAGAGCCTAAATGTGGACAAAATTTAAGTTTTTTGAGATACACTACCGGAATAATAATCCATGTATCCTATAGTAATTCTACAATAATAGAATATAAAAAAAACTACCTATATATGAGGACGTTGTCAATGTAAACAACATCAATGTAAACAAGACATCAGGCACACAAAAAGGCCCAAAGTCAGAAAACAATTAATGCTATCAGATGCAAAGCTAGATCTTCTTACGAAGAAGAAATGATACATCGGATAGAAGATGCAAGACTAAAAATGACCTAACACCCCTAGGGTGAGGACCATAGAGAAGAAGCAGAATAATATTCTGTAATACATGTTAAACTCCCAAGAAATTTAATAAAAAATTTCAATAAAAAATTAGCCAAAAAGCTTAAGAGTTTAACAGGAAGGGTTCATGGAAGGATAGGGAAGGAATACTTAACAAATGGAATAATCATTAACAAAAATGATGACGTCAGGCGTATGACCCGAAATTGGGAAACATGAAATAATTTTATAGTTATTATAAAGTTACAGTCCTGAACGTCAAAAACCACCGTTGAACACTTCCATCATCCAATAGCAGCATTGGATCCACCAATTCATGCATTGATTTGTGTCTGGCATCCTCAAAAAGGAGATATTAAAGCACAAATGTCATTTCATTGTTGATGACTTTAGGGCCAAACAAAGAATGATGTTGGCACTAATTTTAATCACTTCCTGGCGACTGTGCATGCGTGGAGAGTAAAAGTATGGAGGACCAGATAGGACTTTTAATTTTCGATTTTGCAAGCAAATTTTGGGGATTGGGGGGTTCAAAATTTGTGTGTGTCCCTTGATAACTTTGAGTTAGCACCAGCTAAGTCTGGGCCATTGGGTTATAGTATAAAATTATGTTGTGTCTGCATATTCCAAAAATTTTTTAAAATATTCTCCAGAACCACCAATATTTTTGTAATTGGTATACAGCCATAATTTTAATTTAGTGCAATATGAGGAATAATCTTCAAAAATCTTCTTTCTCACACCCACCAGTCAGAATCTTTTGATATTTGGTATACAGTATCCTTGGGGAGGTCAGATCCTAGTGTTTTCAAATCAAGATCTTGGGTTAATATTTGGGCTCCTTGTGGGAACCTGAATTTGAAGTATGGGGAATATTTTCTAAAAAATTTCTCCAGAACCACCAGAATGTTTTGTTATTTGGTATCAAGCAGCCTTACAAGTGTCATTTTCAAGTTTGTTCAAATCGTGTCTCTCATTAGTAATATGGAGCACCCAGTAGGAACACAAATTTTTATTTAATGCAATATGAGGAATAACCTTTAAAAATTTTCTTCAGATTCACCAGTCAAAATATTTTGATATTTGGTTTAGAGCATCCTTAGGGAGGTCCAGTTCAAGTCTGTTCAAATCAAGTCCCAGGATTGCTATTTCGGACCCTTATGGGAGGCTAAATTTTAATGTTGTGCAGTATGAGGAATATTTTTAAAAAATTTTTTTTCCAAACCACCAGACTGAATCTTTTGAAATTCGGTATACAACATCCTTCAGGGACAGGGGTGGAGGATCAGATTCAAATTTGTTCAAATCAAATCCCATAGTTAATATTTGGGCTCTTCATGGGAACCCAGATTTTAACTTGGTGCAATATAAGGAATATTCTTTAAATATTCTTCTTTACCAGAACCCCCAGTTAGAATATTTTGATATATTGTATACACTATCCTTAGGAGAGTCAGATTTAAGTTTGTAAGAATCAATTCCCTGAGTTAATATTTGGACTGCCTGAATTTTAACTTAGTCCAATATTAGGATTCAGATCCATCATTTAGAATCTCTTCATATTTGGTATACCCCATCATTGGGAGGGGGAGGGAAGGAGATCCATCATTTAGAATCTATTCATATTTGGTATATCCCATCAATGGGAGGGGGGGGGGGGGTGGGAGGGAGATCCATCATTTAGAATCTATTCATATTTGGTATACCCCATCATTGGGAGGGGGTGGGATGAGATGTCATATTCAAGTTTGTCCATGTTAAGCCCCTAAGTTAATATTGGGCTTCTTAGTTTTGCATTACTGGAAATCAGGTAATTATTTCTATGGTAGCATCTTAATACTAGAAAAAAATCATCTGCCATGGACAACACAGTTATAAATAATTACAGGACTTCATTCCTCAGTGGTGTTAACTAGCCATAAATATTAATTAAATCCTTCTTGAAAGAACTTTGTCAGGTGAGCTCCTCAGCTCTTGTTTTCCCTATTGTCAGACAATAGTTAAGCTATGACATTAATGGTGATCACCAGGTCGGAAAATGTTGAAATAAAGTTTCACTGCATAGAGTAGAAAGCAAAGGAACTCTTGCTACTCATGATCTCAAATAATAAGTTGAAATTTTTTTTTAAATCTGATTTCAAATACTGGAGATATGAAGTCAGTACTGACACTTGTTATACCATCCCATTTGGTGACTTCCCTACCCCCAAACTACATAACATAGCAGTACATGTATAATAATATCACAGGCTAGAAAAGGAATAGTTGAGGGCCTACAGTGCCACATGTTTTTCCACATTATCGGAAAATATTTAATAGTATGACGTTAAAGGTGATCAAGGGTCAGAAAACGACAAAATTAAATTTCACAACGTAAAGTTGAAATCATGGGAACTGTATTCATAATTCTGAATAATTAGTTGACAAAATTTTGAAAATCTGACTTTAAATACTGGACATATGATGTCAATACCGACAGACTGTACCCCCTCCCATTTGGTCACAACCCTACCCCCAAAACTGCATAACATAGTACTATAATAATATCACGGGTGGCAAAAGGAATAGTTGAGGTCATCATTCCCACATTTTTTCCATTGTCAAACAATAGTTAACACTACAACATTAATGACGATTGAGGGTTGGAAAAGGTCAAAATTAAATTTCACCGCATAAAGTTTATATCATGGAAACCCTTAGTACTTGGGTTCCTGAATAACAAATGGAAACAATTTGGAAAATCAAACTTCAAATACTTGAGATACGACATCAATATCGATAGGTGTCCCCCCCCCCCCCCCCCCCCCCCCCCCCCCCCCATCCATTTAGTGACATTCTTACATCCTGCCCCCCAAACTAAATAACATAGCACTGTAATCTCACGGGAGGGCAAAAGGAATAGTTGAGAGTGTGCACTGTCACATTTTTTTGAATGTTGTCAGAAAGCAGTTAACATTCTCTGTGGGCCAAACTGCTATTGGCTGTGCTTTTTAATGACTTCCGGAAATTCACTGAGATTCTGAAATAATCTTGCTTTCATTGCATTCATTATATAACCTCAACAGATCCAATAAAGGCGTGGTCAGTTTTAGGCTGTCTGTTTGACCAAACAACCACATCACTTGCTAACAGGCTGTGTGTTACAGGCAAGTGTGATTAACTATATAGGATTTCTTGTTGGGCCATGCAAATTGGAATTTCTATCCTCGAATCGAGGACAAATCAAATCAGAAATAGTGCAGGAAGAACAGTCTGAACAGGGTTTTATCACGGAATTAACTACCAGATATCTTATTTTCTCCGACAAAAATTGAAACTTATTCTCTGAAAATAAAACTGTGAACATAGACAAACAGCATGTTAGCATCACAAAATTCTCCCATTCCACGAAAAATATCACCAGTAGCTCATTCACATTTCTAAAGTTAGGAAACTGAAATATGTTTCGGTTTCATGTCATGCAAAATTAACTTGATCTCATTCTATAAAAATGTATGAAACAAATATATAAGAATAAAGTTGAGAGTGCGCAAAACAATTTTTGTGAATTTTCTTTCATCACATTACAGTTATTACCATAACTGTGCAGTTTGCATGTGATGCTGGTCACATGAGTACCCAGATGTTATAAGTTACATCATTGTAGGGCAGATATGCTGATACACCGGTTGAACTGAAAATGCAACTGGCAACTACTTATTCATTTCTGCAACATGATTCAGCCAATAAAGTACATTCATATGCCCCTTCATGAAAAAAAACCCAGAGTCATCTGATTCCAAACTTTTCAAACCAGGAAGACGATTCAGTGTCAATCCCAAATTAGGCCATCAGTGTTGACATCAAATCAAAGCTTCTCACAGCCATTATTCCCGGTCTGAGTGCATGTATTTTTCTAAAATATCTCTTGTATATCAATCCATTTGAAATAATTTTGCATGTGTGTGCTGTTGAACACTGTTTAAAAATGTAATAAATACAGTAGAATCCTGTTAATTGAATATCCATTTTGCCAGTGAAAATTATTCAATTAACAGGAGTATACAATTAACAGGAATTTGTTCAGTTTCCTCTGTTCTGGGGGTAAACTGAGCATTTATTCTATTATATCTTGTTTGACAGAGCTCACAGAGCTCTGTCAAACAAGATATAATTGAATAAAGGTCTTATTGGATGTAGTGAGGCCAAATAGGTTGATAAATAAGGGGAATTTGGTGCGTGTCACAGTAATTGTTTTGACATATTACAAAAAATTGTATACAATTAACAGGAGTTTACTCTACAACCCATATGTAATTAACAGATCAAATTTGTACTGAAGGTATGGTAAATGGTTTTGTGTTTTAAAATTATATTCAATTAACAGGGATATACAATTAAGAGATATCCATGTATATAATATTAACTTAAGACCTTTTTTGGTTTCACACAATGTATTCAAACAATTTTCCTGTTATGCTGAATTTATCTTCTGGTGTTTTTTTTATCTGCGACTAGCAGCTCAATAAGTGGCAATGTCGGTCTGCCAGTCTGTCTGTCAGTCTGTCGGTCGGTCTGTAGGTCTGTCGGTCTGTCTGTGACCAACGAGTTTCAAAACTCAATAACTTTTGAAATACTTGATGGAATGACTTTATATTTGGCATGTAAGTGTATCTTATTGATTGATGTCTTGCCACTGTTCAATGCACATGTTGTTCCAAATATTTTTCTTGGAGTCATGGCCCTTGATGAACTTAGAATTTTGTGAGATTGCACCACCCGGTGCAGCTATGGTGTCGATGTTGCGGTTTTTTTTCCATTTGTTGGTTGAGTTTTTTTCAGAAACTTTACCTATAGTTTGATGAAGTCAATGCGAGCAGGTGAGGTAGAGGAGGTGTGGTTGGGAAAGCAGGTGGGTGTCACCTTTCTCATCTGCGATAGCTTCAACAAATATGTATTTAGGCAATATTTTGTATGTGAGACTTTTAACAATGTCTTGGAACGACTTCGAAAGCTGGTACAGTTTGGCCATATCAAGTGGATTTATGACCCTTATTTAGTTAATTTTTGCCTGTTTCTCAGCTCATTAGCATGATAACAAATATCAATGGATTCAGTCAATATTTGGTATGTGAGACTTTCTCAATGTCTTGAACGAGTTTGAAAACTGCTGCGGTTTGGCTATACTGAGCAGAGTTATGGCCCTTAATTAGTTAATTTTTGCCTGTTTTCAGCTTGTTAGCGCAATAACTTGAACAAATATCAGTGGATTTGGTTTTCTTATAATGACCAGCCTTAACATGAGCGAAAAAACTTGACCCCCACATTGGCAATGCATAATCTTTGTTATTCAAGAAATCATGGACAAGTCCTTTGCATGCATTTTCTTTCTGTGCATTGTGCATCAATGTTTATAATTGGGACAGTATACATAACATATGCTTTAAAGTTATAATTGCCTCTTCATTTGGTGACATGGATGGAGATTTAACACTTGTTGAGTGGGTTACTTTATACAGTTAGCATTATTGTTCTTAAGTTTATTATAAATTTGATTAAACTTGTAATTGTGCAACTATGATCATAACTCATGAAGCTAAAACAAATCATGACTTCTTTAGGCTTATCATTCACTGTAATACATGTACTGAGATATCTACATTATGCAGAAGAGCATAATTCAGTATGGAAGCCATTTTTCAAAATGAGTAATTCAAGTTGGTGTCTTTGAATTTTTTTGTCATTTGAATTTCTACAGTGTAATTGTGTTTGATGTGTATGTTTACTAGGGCGAGTAGCATCGTCTTTTGTTAAAAAAAAAAAACCATGAAACTTATGTACATTTACATGTATATAATATTCAACAGATAAAATAGCTGTGTCTGTGTGAAAGTGTTTAGTTCAACTGTTGTTTATTTCACTAATTCTTATGAGATTTTGTTTGCATTTTAATGGAGAACATGACATGTTTTACATTGCACTGGTATCCATATACCATGCTTTACATTGCTGTTAGGTCTTTTGACATTGAGTTTTTTTTAATTTACCAACTGTTAGGAACAAATTGTAAACTTTTCTTGTTTTCAGGTTTATCAGTTCCTGTTGTTGGTGTGAATGCCTTCCACACTGCTAAGCAGTATATAGATAAAGTTGTAGTTTGCAAGTAAGTACCTTTTCACCTATGTAGGAAACTGTTAATTGAAGTACTTCCCACTGACAACAAGGAAGCTGAAAAAAGTTTGAGACAGACTGCTTACACTCTGCTAATGTGGTGAAATCTTGATGTCAAAACAAAGTATATGTTCTTTAATTTTAAACCTGTATTTTGCTGGTGTATATCTCCATCATGGCAATGACTAACGTATTTTAAAATTTGATTCTACTGAAAGAAGAATATTATCTTATTTATCCAAACAGAAACCCCCCTGTTTGCTGTGTGAATTCCATTTAAAAAAGATCTGTTAAGATATGGCTAAATTTGATTGACCCTGGGAACACTATTTTCACATGTAAAGTATACAAACACTTAGTGACACTTTGCATTATATTCACAATAACCATTAAGGGTCTAATTCCAACTTTGATTGCTTTTTACTGCAACTGCAGTCTCCAGATTAACTCAGAAGTTACTCTCTAAATACCTTAGCAATTGTTTTAGGCAAGTCTTGGTTGTCTATAAGGACATTCAAGACTTGTCGAAAAACAACTGCAAAGCCAGAGGATGTAGACTCAAATGTAGCACAAATTTATAAAAATCTCCCGTCCCTTAACTGGTTGAGTGCTGGCAGCCACTATCAGGGCTTTCAAGAAAAATGAGGGTACCAGATCAAAAGTCAACATATTTTTATACTGTACCAATGACCCAGACTTAGCTGGTGCTAACTCTTAAAAATTCAGTTCCAAACACACATTTTGCCCCCCCCAATCCCCAAAATTTGCATCAGAATCAAAAAAATCCATGTCCTGTATGGTCCTCCATACTTTTGTCCACTGCGCATGCGCAATGTCAAGGAAGTACCAAAATTGGCGCAAAATCTTCATTCTTTGTTTGGCCCTTCAATCAGTAACATCTCACTGATATCTGTGCTTATAATCTCAATTAAAATGATGCCAGACACAAAATTATGAAGGAAATGGTGGATCCAAGGATGAAATAAGAGGATTAGAGGAGGAAACAGTGGAAGGATGTGTTCAGGGCTGTAACTTATAATTTTTAGGTAAAATTATTTCATGTTCCCTAATTTCGGGGCATGGGGCCTGATGTTTTCATTCTTGCTATGAAATCTCCACTGTTTGTTCAGTGTTTCCTCTCTCCCTTTCCTTGATACCCCCTGGCTAATCTCCCATGCTTTTGGCCTAATTTTGGAAATTTTTTTTTACTGAAATTTCTTGGGAGTTTTAGCATAGTTACAGAATGTTTATTCTGTTTTCCCCATGGTTACATCCTCACCCTTCTTAACTGACACACGAAATCAGAATATTTTTTATTGTTGTTGTGCGAGGCCTAGAACTTTCATGTGCACTCCAATGCGCATGTCAGGAATAGAATGATAAACCAGATAACCCTACTCTCCAGGAGGTTTAGTTGGTTTAATCCAGAATGATAAACCAGAATATAAACTGCTCAATAAAACGACCTGGTTTTTATTCCGTGTGTCTACGCATGCTCACAATAAACCAAGTAAACCGGAATAGCTCACTGAAACATACCCCTTGTCTTCTGTTTTTGTTTATAGCCAGATACATTAATATTGTCCGTAAGTGTAACATTAATTTTTAGATATGTTTTAAAATTGTTGTCCACACTTAGGCTTTTTTGGGATCCATTTGGGCTCATTGTTCCCTTTGGGAACTTGGCCTCATCCCAAAATTTTTTTGAAAATTTTTTTCTTTTGAATTATTTTTCGAAATTTTTGTAATGGATTATATTATTATTATGTATCTTTGTATTTTCAAGGGTTAGTGCTAGTACTGCGGCTGTTTAATTTTTTTTAAATATGAAAGAATATTGTTCAAATTGTAAATCGAGGAAGTCTTCCTCGGATTCTCATGCTCATTGTATTTGCTGTAGTCAATGTACTTGCACTAATTGCTCAGTGTGTGCCAATTGGGATGACAAACGTTGGAGACGTGTGTCACGGTATATTGTTAGTGGTGAGAGGTCCATGCCGGTCCTCTCGCCACAGGGTCACTCTAGTTTTTCAGTCTCTTTGAGAGGAACAAGTTCAGGGGGATGTTTCCATGATGTCTTCAGGAAGTGTGCTACCGACGTCGCAATCAAATGAAGAGCTAGCGGCAAAAGTGCTCAAGGAAATATGACAAGTGCCTAGATCCTTAGTAGGATTGATGACCTTGTCGCCAGCTAGCTGGCCCGGTGAAGCTATCACTCGTAAAGTGGGTGATGTGATGCCAGGTTCATCCATTGCAGTCCAGGAGAGGAGAAGGGGTGTTGCGAGCACTATAATCTCGGATCACGCACACCAACGACGACGGATCGGAGGATGGAACAGAGAAAGCCAGTCAGTCCGGTAGCTAGCTCGTTCAGGTCTACCCGGACCGCGAACGACAGAGGTCCCTCTCTCTTACAACAACATCTGGGGCCAGATGTTGTTGTACGTAACATTCATCAGTCGGAGCATACGTCCACTCCTCCTGCTCGGGACTCTCCGTCGTATAGACAGCAGAGCACAGCTAGTCTATTGGCTTCCTCTTCCACACGTCAGCACACATGACCGCACCTTGGCTATGTGACCACAGATATCCAGCCTGCTTCACTGACCAGTGATTCCACATCGACCAGGTCACTCCATCCGGTAGCCAAGGACACGAGGCCTTACCAGTCTGGACGTTCGCATAAAAGAATTATGCAAGAGGTACCGTCCCAGGAGCTTCCAGCGGCTAAACAACGTAAGACCTCAGCTCCACAGGCCTCCGTGACGGACTTGCTATCGCAGATAGCACAGCTCTTTGCAGCATCCCAGCAACCTTCAGAAACTCTTTCAGATCAGGAACTGTGTGAGGAAGCTGGGTCGGTACGCTCCCCTGCAGTGTCAGATAGGGACGACCGAGATTCACATTTGGTCCAGTCGGATGGTGAAAGGGAATCTGCTGGCAGCTGGATTTTAGCCTTCCAGAACAACATAAGGTGGCCGTAGATCTCATCCGGCAACACCTTCCAGAAGTTGTTCCTTCGGACCAGAGAGCTGCGATACCAGATAAGAGACTGATAGCATCACTGGACACAGACTTTTTCGGCCGGGCTAAGGACGTCGCGCCTGAGTTTCCAGTCCAGTCCAGAAATGTCTCACGGACATTTGAATTGCTGAATGACGCTATTTTCAAGCTAGCCTCTAAGACTGGCAGATCCAGTTTCTTATCGTCTCATGCTCTACATCTGCCGTTCATCAACAGTAGAAATAAATTTGAAATGGCAGGACAGGTCATTCTGAGAGTTCCTCTGCGTTTAGACGACCAGGCAGAGGATTTGGAGTTATCTTTGCCGGCATCTATGTCGATTCTCTCCAGTAGGTTGGAGACGACAATCTCGTCTAACAGAGCCAGTTTAGAAGCCTTATCTTACCAGAGCGTTATCACAACGTCTCGATGGAAAAGAATTCCAGGATGTTCAAACTTCCTTGAGAGTTCTTTCGAGGGCAGTCTCATATTCCACGTATAACTCCGCCCTTTCAGTGGCAAATTTGGAGTTAGTTGTGATGCTGCCCTGGCTTCATCCACAAGAGTGGATTCTAAGGTGAAAAACTCTCTTCGAGTCGCTCCGGTTTCAGGAGAACTTCTCTTTGATGGTAAGCTTTCATTAATCTACGATCAGATTACCAAGAAAGCTTCAGACTCTCTGCTCTTCAAGTCCGTTTCGAAAAAACCAGACTCAGCAGAACGGAGTAAGTCAGGGACTTTTGGGGCAAGTACGTCCAAGGGAAGTTCCTATAGAGGATCTAAGAAAGCCTCTACGTCTTACTCCAGAGACCGTCAGATTAGCGACTCAGGTTGGGGACATAATGCTGGCCGAGACAACTGGTCAGATGCCCCTAGGTCGACTGGTCGAGATGCGGGTCGGGAGGACGTAGTTTCTCCTCCCGCAAGCCTCACAGGTCCAGGAGGTGAAGATCAGAACCTCTATTGCGCTCCAGTGGGTGGAAGGCTGTCAAGATTCTTAACCAATTGGTTGTCAATTACGGACGACCGATGGGTTCAGGGGGTTATTTCGGAAGGTCTAAAACTGTCCTTCAGAGAAAAACCTCTGTTAACACGAAGTCCACAATGGATTCAGCTTCCGTCAAACCTTCAGAAGAGAGTTTTGCTTCTATCAGAGGTGCAATCTCTTCTGGAGAAGAACGTAATAGAGGTCGTTGAAAACCAGGAATCTCCCGATTTTTACAGTCACCTCTTCCTGGTACCAAAACCAGCATTTTCCTTGTTCATGTTTCATATTCAGTCAACCGCAAATAATTTTTATATAATAATAAATTTGTTTTATTACAAATTATTAGAGAGTTCCTGTGGACACTCTCCAATAATTTCTAATAAAACAAATTTTGATGAACTAATTCAGACCACCAAAAATAATCTAGCCCTCACTCAGTTATGGGTTAACACTTTTATATAACTTGAAAAGTAGACAATATTTTCAAAAACATTTCCAACATAACTCAAGTTTTTTATTTTTTGTTTCAACAACATAGCTTACGACTCCTTTTATTGGAAGGAGCTCACTTAACTCATTCCATTGAGGAATCAAAAGGTAATGTAGTATACTCAAAATTGCTACTGCAAATGTGCTCACAAATGATATATAGTCCTCTGTGCATTCCCTCAAACCTTTGATGTTTACTCCAATTTTGTGAAAATGAAAAAATATTTCCTTTCGGAACGTGGTGTTTCTTCATTGCATAGATAGCCCTTATATCACATAATACAAAGTGCAATGCCTTGTGATCATTTTACCACTAAGGTTCTGTTCCAAAGTTTTCCAGGCATTTCCAAAAATGACATGCCATACACTCTCTTCAAATAGAAATATTCTGTAACTTAGTTATCTAACCCATAACATGTATTACATTTCCCAAATCCACAAAAAACATATTACACTATCTAAGTAGAAATAAACAATCTGAATGTGAGTGGAATAATTTATTGTCAGAGACAAGACTTCAACCTGAAAAATGCCGAAACCAATCATTTTCAGCCACTCAAAAGCAGAATTTTCCAACCAACCCCCACCTACCTACCCCTGGAGCAGAGAATCCCATTTCTAAAATGCAAAAAAAATTTTACATGTTAACGTTTCATTTTTAGCTCACCTGAGCGAAGCTCAAGGGGAGCTTAACTAATCACTTTCTGTCCGTCGTCCGTCGTCCGGCGTCCGTCGTCCGTCGTCGTCCGTCCGGCGTTAACTTTACATTATCGACTTCTCCTCCTAAACCACTAGCCCAATTTTATTCAAATGTTGGCTAAATGTTTATTACCTAATGCCAATTCAGATTTGTTCAAATGAAGTTGCCCCTCCTCCTGGGTGGTGCCACACCCCCAAGGGGCACCAAAATCTTTGTAAATCTTCTTCTCATGAACCAGCAGTAGCAGAGACTTGATATTTGGTGTGCAGCTTCCTTTTGAGGTGTAGACTCAGATTTGTTCAAGAGAAGTTTGTGGGGCTATACTTGACGTTGTTATGAGAGGGGCAAAATTTTTTGCCCCGCCCAAAATTTCTATTTTCCAAACCGAGAGGCTGATTTGAACCAAATTTTATGTGAGGGCTTATTGGGAACCGCAGGAGCTAAAAATAGAAAAAATTTAAAACGCCCATATCTCCAAAACTGCACGGCACTGAGAATTTTTATTTGGTGTGCAGCTTCCTTAGGACCAACAGAAAGGATTGGTCAAAAAAAATTGCCATCGGTTTTATCATAGGGTACAGTTTCGGGACTTTGAAAAAGTGCTGAGTCAGCACTTTTTAACACTGTAGGCAATGGGAAAAACATTAAAAAATCTTCTTCTCCAGATCCAGCAGGCAGAATCTTTTGATATTTGGTATGCAACATTGTAGGGTGGATCTGATTCCAGTTTGTTCAAATCGGCCCCCTGGGTTCATATTTGGGCTCAGTATAGGAGCCCGATTTCGAACTTAGTGCATTTCAGGCAAATTTCTTAAAAAATCTTCTTCTCCAGATCCAGCAGGCAGAATCTTTTGATATTTGGTATGCAACATTGTGGGGTGGATCTGATTCAAGTTTGTTCAAATCGGCCCCCTGGGTTTATATTTGGGTTCAGTATAGGAGCCCAAATTTGAACTTACTGCATTTCAGGCAAATTTCTTTGAAAATCTTCTTCTCCAGATCCAGCAGGCAGAATCTTTTGATATTTGGTATGCAACATTGTAGGGTAGATCTGATTCAAGTTTGTTCAAATCGGCCCCCTGGATACATATTTGGGCTTACTATAGAAGCCCGAATTCGAACTTAGTGCATTTCAGGCAAATTTCTTAAAAAATCTTCTTCTCCAGATCCAGCAGGCAGAATCTTTTGATATTTGGTATGCAATGTTGCGGGGTAGATCTGATTCAAGTTTGTTCAAATTGGCCCCCTGGATACATATTTGGGCTTACTATAGAAGCCCGAATTCGAACTTAGTGCATTTCAGGCAAATTTCTTAAAAAATCTTCTTCTCCAGATCCAGCAGGCAGAATCTTTTCATATTTGGTAAGCAACATTGTGGGGTGGATCTGATTCAAGATTGTTCAAATCGTCCCCTGGGTTAATATTTGGGCTCAGTATAGGAGCCCGATTTCGAACTTAGTGCATTTCAGGCAAATTTCTTAAAAAATCTTCTTCTCCAGATCCAGCAGGCAGAATCTTTTGATATTTGGTATGCAACATTGTAGGGTGGATCTGATTCAAGTTTGTTCAAATCGGCCCCCTGGGTTCATATTTGGGCTCAGTATAGGAGCCCGATTTCGAACTTAGTGCATTTAGGCAAATTTCTTAAAAAATCTTCTTCTCCAGATCCAGAAGGCAGAATCTTTTGATATTTGGTATGCAACATTGTGGGGTGGATCTGATTCAAGTTTGTTCAAATCGGCTTCCTAGATTCATATTTGGGCTCACTATAGAAGCTCGAATTTGAACTTAGTGCATTTCATGCAAATTTCTTAAAAAATCTTCTTCTCCAGATCCAGCAGGCAGAATCTTTTCATATTTGGTAAGCAACATTGTGGGGTGGATCTGATTCAAGTTTGTTCAAATCGGCCCCCTGGGTTTATATTTGGGCTCAGTATAGGAGCCCAAATTTGAACTTAGTGCATTTCAAGCAAATTTATTAAAAAATCTTCTTCTCCAGATCCAGCAGGCAGAATCTTTTGATATTTGGTATGCAACATTGTGGGGTGGATCTGATTCAAGTTTGTTCAAATCGGCTTCCTAGATTCATATTTGGGCTCACTATAGAAGCTCGAATTCGAACTTAGTGCATTTCAGGCAAATTTCTTAAAAAATCATCTTCTCCAGATCCAGCAAGCAGAATCTTTTGATATTTGGTATGCAACATTGCGGGGTGGATCTGATTCAAGTTTGTTCAAATCAGCCCCCTGGATTCATATTTGGGCTCACTATAGAAGCTCGAATTCAAACTTAGTGCATTTCGGGCAAATTTCTTCAAAAATCTTCTTCTCCAGATCCAGCAGGCAGAATCTTTTGATATTTGGTATGCAACATTGCGGGGTGGATCTGATTCAAGTTTGTTCAAATCGGCCCCCTGGATTCATATTTGGGCTTAATATAGAAGCCCGAATTCGCACTTAGTGCATTTCAGGCAAATTTCTTCAAAAATCTTCTTCTCCAGATCCAGCAGGCAGAATCGTTTGATATTTGGTATGCAACATTGTGGGGTGGATCTGATTCAAGTTTGTTCAAATCGGCCCCCTGGATTCATATTTGGGCTTAATATAGAAGCCCGAATTCGCACTTAGTGCATTTCGGGCAAATTTATTAAAAAATCTTCTTCTCCAGATCCAGCAGGCAGAATCTTTTGATATTTGGTATGCAACATTGTGGGGTGGATCTGATTCAAGTTTGTTCAAATCGGCTTCCTAGTTTCATATTTGGGCTCACTATAGAAGCTCGAATTCGAACTTAGTGCATTTCAGGCAAATTTCTTAAAAAATCTTCTTCTCCAGATCCAGCTTCAGAATCTTTTCATATTTGGTAAGCAACATTGTGGGGTGGATCTGATTCAAGTTTGTTCAAATCGGCCCCCTGGGTTTATATTTGGGCTCCGTATAGGAGCCCAAATTTTAACTTAGTGCGTTTCAGGCATATTTCTTAAAAAATCTTCTTCTCCAGATCCCGCAGGCAGAATCTTTTGATATTGGTATGCAACATTGTAGGGTGGATCTGATTGTGATTCATGAACGTATTTATTTGTAAAGTTGATAGAATCTTAGACAAAATTTGCAGAAAAGATCTACTATAGAAGGGATGGTATCCAGGGTGAACCGTTTACCCAAATCTAGCAGTACTAATGCATTATTCACACAAATCTTCGTTCAAATTTTATGACCCCTCATTGGAACACTCGCATTCAGCTCATTCCAACAAAGGTCATATGCCATGTTTTCGAGACAAAGGAATAAAAATTTTAGTTATTCATGAAATTTTTAGGCAACTGTTGTCTGTTATTCACATTGCTTCATGAAATTTCAGTACTTTTAGAAGTTACCTCAGTAATCAAGGGTTAATTCCCCTTAATTAAATGTCGCCTCTAAAAAACAACCACTTTGCATATCTTACCTTTTTACCAGCATAACTGCCAAAACTTGTCAGCATTCTTCGCAAAAATCGCTATTCAAATTTTAATTTTTGTCTCTTAAACATACATGTACTTATCGCTTGTAAATACCCCATTGGAATGAGCTTTTTGAGCTCATTCCAATGAGAGGTCACACACCATGCTTTTTGAGTCAAAAAAGCAATTTTTTTAGTTATTCCAGAATTTCGTACGTAAAACACAGCTTTATGACTTCACATTAAAATGAGCTCTCTAAGCTTGTTCCAATCAACATTCACGCACTATGTCTTTCACACAAAAAATAAAATTTTCCATTTATTCAGGAATTTTGTTTGCAAGAACACTCTTACCCCCCCCCCCCCCCACCCCACAAACACACACACACAAACACACACACACACACACAAACACAGACACACACATCTAAAAGTTTGTCAGCAAAAAAACAGTTACTTCAATTTTTAAATGCATTATAGGAACAACTTGCCTAATCAAATTTAAATACTTTTGCATCATTCTGTATCTAGAACAAACCATTTACCATATCTTTACGCAAAATTCTCCAGCATCATTCACAAAAAAACACCATTATTTATATATTCACATTTCTGTCTCAAAAATATACCTGATCTTCCCATACCCCTATTGGAATAAGCTGTTTGAGCTTGTTCCAATGATGATAAAAAAAAATAAAATTTGTGAAAATTTTTGTTTTCTTGCATGCAAATATATACATGTAGCACATGGAAGATATCCACAGTTGGGGAGAGATGTCCAAGGCTATCTCATCACATTCCTTGTTTGTGCTTCATGCTAAACCAGTTTGTCTGCAGAGATAAATTTGCTTTATTAAAAATCATTGGAGATTGGCCACACACCAATGATTTTAAGTAAAACTAATTTTAGGTAACAAATGTTGAACTTCAAACAAAATCTATCACTCAACCAGTTAATGTTGATGAGGCATGACATGGTGAAGGTGACCTAAAATACTTCTTAGAGTCACTTTGTCAGGTGAGCGATTAAGGCCACGTGGGGCCTCTTGTTTAGTCACCTGTCTGGTAACAAACCCATGTAAAAATTACATTTTAAAAAATAGCCAATTTTTCGAAGCCACTGTTTCCCATAATTCATCTAGTAATTTACCACTATGTATCAGACTCCAACTTTGGGACCAAAACTTCAAATTATCTTGTCCAACAAAAAAGCCTAATGTAATCATATATCTGATACTAAAAATATATCTATATTTTACATGGCCTTTGTTTCAACATATGCCCTATGTTTAGAATTTCACCCCTGTGCAATAGTGCGAAACTGTTGAGTGGAACGTTAAAGAGAAAACAAGAGTGATCTACCCTTGGATTTCCCTCAGGCAAAAGAATCTGGAGTCTATCCTGAGTTGAATGAACAAAAACAACAAGTCTGTATTTTCAACCAGTTAAAAGATACAGCATGGCCTTTCTAACCGCCAAATAGCTTTTGCGGCCAGTTTTTGCCTGATTTTCACAACCACACTACACCACACCATCTCAGCCCTCACATTTCTCTGAGCCACTTCAGAGAACATTTTTGTTATTACCACCAACCACATTGACTACCCAGGTCCTGTCAATATCACTGTTAAATACAATCAAAATGTAAAACAATAAGCAGTAATAACCATTGCTTTGGGGGTGGGGTGTTGCCCTCTAGATATGAAAGTGTAAACAGCTTAATGGACAGATGACACACAGACATTACACCAGTTACCAAAATGAAAAAGTAGACACCATGACTGCAAATCTCTGGTCAACAGTAACAACCAGGCTGTTCATAATTGCATATATTTGTCATGAATACAAGGCTCAGTGTTTAGGAAAGGCAGTACTCTACCTTAATGTGTTTTCGAAACCTTGACGAAAATTCAAAACAGGTGCAGAATTAGGCTACATCAATAAATTTCTCCAAATTTCCACTTATTTCCTTCCAGTTGTGCTGAGATATCACTTGATGAATGTTAACTATCACTAACAATTGCACACAAACCAGAAAAAATGGTGTCTTTATAACTCAAACACAAATAAGGAACTTCCTGGTTCAAGAATTGACACCGACGGCAAAATGCTGTTTAAGGTTCCACTCCACACTTTTCCAGGCATTTCCAAAAATGACATGCCATACACTCTCTTCAAATGCAAATATTCTGTAACTTAGTTATCTAACCCATAACTTGTATTAGACTTCCCAAATCCACAAACAAACATTTAACACTATCTGACTTAGTAGAAATAAACTACTGTGGGTGGAATAATTTATTGTCAAAGGTAAGATTTCAACCTGAAAAATTGCATGACAAAATGCCAAAACCAGTCATTTTCAGCCACCCAGAAGCCTCAAAAGCAGAATTTTCCCACCTACCTACCCCTGGAGCAGAGCATCTCCTGTTTCTAAAATGCAAAAAAAAATGTACATGTTTCTGTTTCATTTTTAGCTTAACTTGACAAAGTCAAGATAAGCTATTGCCATCACGCGTGCAGAAATCTGTTAGCCAGTGAGTCAGTTTGTCTGTGAGTCTGTTCACATTTCTCTTTAGCACACCCCATACTTTTTGTCCGATCGTCATGAAATTTCATATGCAGGTTTGAGGTCATGTCTAGATGTGAACGCCCCCTTTTGGTTGCGATCGGTCAACCATGATGGCTGCTCGAGCCCAAAACCTGAAAACCATTAGCACAGTCTACAGGTTGTATTTATGAAGGGATTTCATTGTAACTTGGTAGGATGCCTCTATAATATCTAGATGTGAACGTCCCCTTTGGGTCGTGATCTGTCAACTGTGATGGCTGCCCAAGCCCGAAACCCAAAAACTTTTAGCACAGCCTACAGGTCATATTTAATATGGAGGGATTTCATTGTAACTTGGTAGGATGACTCCGTATGATGTCAAGGTGAGAACTTCCCCATTTGGCCGTGATCTGTCAACCGTGACGACTGCCCTAGCCTAACACCCGAAAATCTTTAGCACAGTCTACAGGTATTTATGGAGGGATTTCATTGTAACTTGGTAGGTTGACTCCATATAACGCTAACTGATAATGTCCCCTTGTGGACGCAATTGATCAACTGTGATGGCTACAGGGGCCTGAAACCCGAAAATCTTTAGCACAGTCTACAGGTCATATTTATGAAGGGATTTCATTGTAACTTGAAAGGATGACTCGTTATGGAATAATTACACTGTAACTTGGTAACTTTCAATGAAATACATTAACTGTGAGGGCCAGATACATTAACTGTGTGGGCCACATTAACCCACCCTCAATTCTTTAGTACAGTCTACACCTCATATTATATTTTTATACAACAACCAATGGCTCAGACTAGCAGACTAGCTGGTGCTAACTCAAAAATAATCCAGGGCGAAACACAAATTTTGCCCCCCAATCCCCCAAATTTGCATGCAAAACCAAAAATTTAATGTCCTATCTGGTCCTCCATACTTATTGGATCTACACATGCACAGTATCCAGGAAGACACCGAAATTGGCTCAAACCATCATTCTTTGTTTGGTCCTGAAGTCAGCAACGATGAACTGACATCTGTGCTTTTAAATCTCATTTTTGAGGATTCCAGACTCAAAACCAATGGTAAAATTGGTGGATCCAAGGATATAATTGGATGATGGAGGTGAACAACGGTGGTTTGGAACATTCAGGGCTGTAACTTTATAATTTTTATCAAAATTATTTCATGTTTCCCAGTTTTGGGACATCGGCCTGATGTCATCATTCTTGCTGATGATTTATCCACTGTTTGTTAAGTGTTACTTCCCTATCCTTCCTTGAAGCCTTCCTGTTAAACTCCCAAGCTTTTTGGCTTATTTTTATTGAATTTTTTATTAAATTTCTTGGGAGTTTAACGTGTATTACAAAATGTTTATTTTGTATATCCCCATGGCTATGTCCTCACCCTAGGGGTGTTGGGGCATTTGGGTCATGCATCCTCTTTCCGATGTATCATTTTTTCTTCATCTGAAGATCTTGCTTTACATCGGATAGCTTTAAAATCTGTTACTGACTTCGGACCTTTTTTATTCAGTGCCTGGGGTCTTGTTTCCGTTTTTTTCATTGACGTTGTTTAGATTGGCAACGTCCTATAAATATATGTAGTTTCACCTTATTATTACTGTATGATTGTTGTAAGATACATGTTATGATATTCCGATAGTGTAGCAATAATTTTTGGAATTTTGTCCATACTTAGGCTCTATCGGGATACCTTTGGGCTCGTCATGTTCCCTTTGGGAACTTGGGCTTTTGTTAAAAAAAATTTTTTTAATTTTTTGAAATTAATTTTTCGATTTGTATTTTGAATGTTGATTATTATGTATCTTTATTATATATTTATTGTGGAGTTGGTGGGAGCTCTATCAACTTTGTTTGATTAATCATGAAAGCTTATTGCTCAAAATGCAAGGCGAGGAAGTTTTCTTCAGATTTACATGCTTGTTGCCTTGCTTGTAGTCGATGTACTCCCGCTAATTCTTGTCCTACATGTGTTGATTGGGATGACAAACGTTGGACACGGGTGTCACGGTATATTTTTAATGGTGAGAGGCCAATGCCGGTCCTCTCGCCGCAAAGTCATTCAAGTTTTAATCCTTCATCAGCAGCTAGCTCGACTGGTGCAGCAGTTACTCCGTCTGTGGGTACCGTGACACCGGGCATGTCCGTTGTGGTCGAAGAAAGTGCAGTGGGTAGAGCGAGCACCTTAAAATCTAAACATGCTCACCCAGCGACGATGAAACTACGGAAAAAGCCAGCAAGTGTTTTGGGAAGCTCGGCGAGGTCTGAAAGGACTGCGAGCGGGAGAGGTCCCTCTCTATCCCATCAACAGCTATGGCCAGATATTGTGGTGAAGAACTTGCGCGGGCCGGAGCATACGTCCACACCTGCTGTTTGGGATATTCCGTTTAGATTGCAGCCAGCCTCGGCTACAATCATGGCTTCTTCCGCTTCGATTACTAAGCACACACGACCGCATCCAAGGTACCCGACTTTAGATATCTAGCCTGCTACACAAAGAAGGGATCACTCTTCACCCGTGAAGTCGGACCATCCAGTAGCTAGGGAGACGAGGCCGCATTCATCAGGACGTGTGGAGAGGAGAGCCATCTCCGACACACTGTTCCAGGAGCAGCAAGCGGCGAAGAAACAGAAGACCGCTGCTCCTCAGCCCTCAGTGACAAACTTGCTGTCGCAGATTGCACAGCTGATCGCAGCATCCCAGCAAGTGCAGGTGCAGCCTCCCTCAGACTCATAATCTGAGCTGTCGGACGGTTTTGGGGCAGTCCAGTCGTCTGTTCACACAGATGCAATGGACCGAGATTCACAACTGATTCTCTCAGATGGTGAAAGGGATAAGGAAGAGGATTACCCTTCCCTTTTGGAACAGCACATGGTTGCAATGGATTTCATCCATCAATACTACCCTGAATTTGTTCCGCTGAATCAGAATGCTGCGACGACAAGAGAGAAACCGCTGGCATTGTTGGACGCAGACTTTATCCGGACAAAGGAGGAAGTCCTTTCTTTTCCGGTTCAGTCTAGGCAGGTGTCACAGGCCTTCGGCCATATAGACGATGTCGTATTTAACCTCTCGAGGAAGAAAGGCAGTTTCTTAACTTCATCTTCCATAAACATACCGTTTCTTGGACCATGTTCATTTAAAATGGTCGGGGAAGATATTCAGAGAGTTCCTCTGCATTTGGATGAGCAGGCCGGGGATCTAGAGGTATCCTTACTTGCATCATTCACTATTCGCTCAGACACAATTGAGAGGGCAATTTCGTCAAATAGAGCGAATTTGGATGCAATATCCTATGCAGATCACCTTACAAGAGCTATGGCGCAACGTCTCAACGGAAAGGAATTTGAGGACGTTCGTACCTCTCTTAGAGTTCTTTCCAGGCCAATTATGTATACCACGTATAACTCCACCCTAACAGTGGCTAATCTGGAGTTAATGAGACGTGATGCTGCCCATGCGTCGTCATCACTGATAGATGACAAGATGGAAAGCTCTCTCCGAGTCGCTCCAGTCTCCGGACATACTATTTTCGATGACAAGCTTTCGTTAGTCTATGAACAGGCTACTAAGAAAGCATCTAGTGCTCTACCTTTGAAGTCGGCGTATCAACAACCAGCTTCAGCAGACAAGAGTAAAGGAGGGCATTCCAGACAAAAATCGTCAAAAGGAAACTCCTCACGAGGGTACAAGAAACCCTTTTATAATTACTCTGGAGGTCGTCAGTATAGCGACTTGGGAAATGGGCATAGGTCTGATCAGGACTATCGGTCAGACACCCCTAGGCCAACAGGACGAGGTTCTTTGTGGGGAGGATGTGGTTTCTCCTCCCATAAGCCTCGCAGGTCATACATGTGATGGTGAAGACCTCTATTGCTTGCCAGTTGGCGGAAGGTTATCAAGCTTTGCGACAAATTGGATAACAGTCACGGAAGATCAGTAGGTGAGAAATGTAGTCTCGGCCGGCCTATGGCTATCAAGGCGAGCGAAACCCCCACTAACAAGATGTCCGCATTGGACAGATCTTCCGTCAGATCCTTGCAAAGGAGAGTCTCTCCTAGTGGATGTACAGGCTCTCTTATCAAAGGAAGCAAAAGAGGTCATCGAGAATCAGGATTCTCAATGTTTTTGCAGTCACCTGTTCCTGGTACCGAAGCCACATGGCTCGTTCCGACCAGTAATAGACTTGAGCTGGATAAACAAGCTTATCATGGCTCCAAAGTTCTGTATGGAGACCATTCAGTCGGTAAGGGCGAGCGTTCGAGTGAATGACTATGCGGCAAGCATAGATCTAAAGGATGTGTTCTTTCATGTCCTGGTACATCCGGCATTCAGAAAGTACCTGCAGTATGCCATACAAGGGAGGGTGTATCAGTTCAGAGCAATGTGCTTTGGTCTGAACCTGGCTCCCTGGGCATTCACTCGAATAATGAACTCGGTAATGTCAAACTTCCAAGCCAATTCGTCTGCGGTAATGTCGGCTTACTTTGACAACATTCTACAGAGATTTGGCAACAGAATTATTCTTCAGAACGATGTTCAGAGTCTGCTTCCGGCGTCTCTGATTCATCGTAAACGAGAAAAAGTCGGATCTTGCTCTCTCAAGTCGTTCATTCACTTGGGAATGAGCTTCGCGATTCAGTACAATCTGGTTCATCAGCCGTTACCCAGAGCGAAATTAGTCAGTTGTTTTGCTCGCTTTTGTCTACACTCAGATGCATTAACAGCGAGGGAAGTCATGCGACTGTCAGGGCTGTGCGGAGCGGCTGCAGATCTTATTCCGATGGGCCGCCTGCGCACGTGTCCCCTCCAGTATTTCTTTACTCAGAACTGGAGTGTGAAGACGTATTGTTTTAACAGACTTAGTAAAACAAAGGGTTCAGATTTGGGAAGATATTCAGTGGTTAACTCAGGGAGTTCCGCTGCAACTGCCAGATCCGGCTTTCACGATTATGACGGATGCGGGTCAAGACGGGTTGGGGCGCGACCCTAAGTCCAGCAGACTTGAATTGTCAGGGTCTTTAGGACCCTCGGTTCCAGGAGAAACACATAAACATCAAAGAGATGATGTCAATATGGCTAGCGCTACAACATTGGATTCACATAATAGCAGATGTTCATGTTCAGATTTTGTCGCACAACTCGACTTTACTAGCGTACATCAGGAACCAGGGCAGCACTCATTCAATTCCGTTATGCGAACTAACAGTGAAGATTCTCCTATACGTCATGAATCATCATGTTCAGCTCTCTGTCCATCATATACCGGGTCGTCTGAACATACTAGCAGACTCGCTCTCTCGGAAAGGTTGCCTGTTGTCATCGCAGTGGACGCTTAACAAGCGAGTATTCAGATAGATTTGCTACCAGTGGGATCGTCCCACGATAGATCTGTTTGAGACGCACCTGAACAATCAGTTACTGACATTCGTGGCACTATGCCCAGACCATTGAGCGTCTGCAGTAGACGCTCTGTCGATTTCATCGATTTCATCGATTTCATGGGACGGAATGATAGGATATGCATATCCTTCAACTCCGTTGATTCAGCAGATTCTGTTAAAGATCAAAAAGTCTTGTTGCAAAATTCTACTAGTAGCACCTCTGTCGTCACAGAAACCTTGGATCAATCTTCTCAGATGTCTGTTATGGGACATTCCCCAGAAGCTTCCTCCATGAGAGGACCTTCTTTATCAGGGGAAGTCCCACGCACTGCATCACAACCCGGAAGGTCTCAACCTTCACGTATTTCCATTGTGCAGTCCTTCTTGTACGGAAAACAGTTTACAGAAAGAGCAGTGGATGCAATTTCTAACTGCAGGAGGTCCTCCTCTTCGTTGAATTATGCAGCGAAGTGGAGGGTTTTCTTCTTGTTATCAGACATTTATGCTCATCATGATAACTTGGCTATTGGATCAAATGCTTCATTGTCCAAGCTGGTTAGAAATTTCTCTATTAATAGACCTAGAACCCTTAGGTTAATTCCTAAATGAAATTTGGCTTGGGTGTTTTTGTGGATTGAGTATGACGTATAGGAGAATCTTCACCATTGAAGCTTAAAGAAGCTCCGTTTGAGCTGTTGGACGTTGTAAAGTTCAAATTCTTGACCTATAAAACGGCTTTTCTCTTAGCCTTTACATCTGCTAGAAGAGTTATTGAACTTCTTGCTTTATCTGTTAATGAGTCTCATTACCATAGTGTGGGTAATACCATTACCCTGACTACGAAAGTGGGATTTCTGGCTAAGAATCAGACTCCAGACAAACGGCCTGAGCCTATTACCATTAAGGCTCTGCCATCCTCGGACAACCTATGACCTTTGCTGTGTCCAGTGAGGGCTATGCACATATATAAACGTTGATCAGATTTTATTAGGAAAGGAAGAAAACGTTTCTGCCTTTCATTGATTCCTAACAGGAAAGATATTTCTGTTCATTCAGTCGCTAGATGAATTCAGTACATATTGCCTATGAAAATCTATCTTCGTATCAACGTTCTGTTAATAAGATATCAGCGCATGAAGTTAGAGTGCTGTCCACTTCTTGGGCTTACTCTAACAGTATAGCCATTACTAATCTCATGAAGGCTGCGTACTGGACACAGACCTCTGCATTTACCAAGTTTTACCTGAGAAATTTAGAGTCCATCTCTGGTGACCTTAGATCCTTAGGTCCTCTTTCTGTTGCTCAGAATGTCATCCTCTATAGTTATTTAGGCAGCCCATTCCAGCAGTGACGCTGTTCCGCTGCCCTCTTCATTCTGAGGACACACACCTCAGAACAGGGGGGGGGGGGGGGGGGGACGTTTTTTTTCCTTATAATCATCTGGCTTTATAGTGAAAAGCAAGGGAAGACCTTCTCCAGTGTCAGTAGTCCTGAGTCGATGCTGGGATGGATTTAATGTGTAGCTCGGTGTGAACCAATAACTATGTCTCATTTATGTACTGTTTTTAAAGTGTAGCTCACTGTGAAGCATTTGCATATGTCATGTGTCAAACGGGCGTTAGTATACAAGCCTCAGACACTTTTAAATGAGTATAAAGAGTCTCATTCTCTGGACTATCTTTATATATTGGCTTTCCTTCACCAAATTAGCATAACAGGTTATGCTGGCATTAAATGGAGAATTATATATTATGGAATACTCAATTACTTTGTTGGTATTATGTCTTTCTTGTTTCTCGTAAAGGAGAAAGACATATATAATTCCTATCTTCTCCTATTCTCCTGTGGGAGATATCCTTTACTGAAGTAAATTAGGGATTGGATTTTCCTTTATGTCCTAGGCCCTCCAGCCTTTTTACGATTCAGCTAGTCTGGGCCATTGATTGTTGTATAAAAATATTATAAATTGTAAGTAATTTGTATATTTTTTATACTTACCAATGACCCAGACAGGTATGGCCCTCCTATGAGTGGGCACTCATACCTCCCCACTGTTTACAACATTTAACAGGCAGTTATAGAAAGAATGATGATTGGCACCAATTTCAGTGTCTTCCTGGATACTGCGCATGTGCAAATCCAAAAAGTATGGAGGACCAGATAGGACATTAAATTTTCGGTGTTGCATGCAAATTTTGGGGATTGGTGGGCAAAAGTTTGTGTTTGGCCCTGGATTATTTTTTGAGTTAGCACCAGCTAGTCTGCTAGTCTGGGCCATTGGTAAGTATAAAAAATATACAAATTACTTAAAATTTATTATTTTTATTGAAAACATTTCATACAGGGAACAGAAATTAACATATTCCCAATTATCTCAATTCTTGTCTTATTTCATAATCCTTTCATAAACATTGAACATTATCCTTTTCATCAAACACAACACACAGACAAGTTAAGCTACAGTGTCATTGACACTTTCATTTAGTTACCTGTCTGGTAACAAACCCATGTAAAAATTACATTTTAAAAAATAGCCAATTTTTCAAAGCCACTGTTTACCATAATTTATCTGGTAATTTACCCCTATGTATCAGACTCCAACTTTGGGACCAATACTTCAAATTCTCTTGTCCAATAAACAGCCTAATGTAATCATATATCTGATACTAAAAATATATCTATATTTTACATGGCCTTAGTTTCAACACTATGCCCTATGTTTAGAATTTCACCCCTGTGCAGTAGTGCGAAACTAGAGCGGAATCTAAGCAAGCAGTAATGCCTTGCCTAGCATTTTCAGGGAGGCGATTTATGAAATCGCCTACTGCTCGCCTTAAAAAAATTAAGGAGGACAGAAACTAGCCCTCCTGGCCTAAGAAAATAATGATTACCATAACTGCCTTTTCCCAAGATCCACATCTGTTGAGATCTTGGCCATGTTAGTGGTCTCTGTAAGATGGCACACTACCCCTCCCGCACCTCCAGGCCTTGCCAAGGCCCGGAGGTGTGGGAGGAGCAGTGTAGCCATCTCGAAGAGACTAACTACCTTGTTAACAGCACCAAATAAAATGTACAAATCCCACTAGGCAGAATTCATTAATAGTAAAACTTCATTTTGCCACTTTTAGCTTTTGTAAGCTTGAGGAGAGCTAATGCTCGCCTAGACCAGGTGGTGAAGTGATTTTTATTCCTCTTGACTTTTTAAGAATGCCAAGCCTGGTAGTGAGGTCAAATATTAAATCTTCGCAACTTTTTATGGTTACAATTTTTGTTATACTCAATCCACAAAAACAGTGAATGATGCAAAGCAAAAATTTCTCGGGTAGTTACTGTAACGTCTTAACCCTTAAAGGCCTATTTACGAATTTTTCAACCTCAGAACAGGTGCCCTTAACATACCATCATGAGGCTGTCTTGCTGACAATAGGCAAATTACCTGAGCAGTGGTTTCTAGTCCAGTCTTGGCTGCCTTAACAGGCAGCCAAGACTTAACTAGAAATCACTGCTAAGCCATTACACGTAGAGAGACTGTGGAATGGTGGAAATTCAAGACACTTGTCCAGGCCCTGAAGGGTTAAGAGTGCACCTCATGTTTTGGTTGTAATAGGTAATCAAATGTGTATGCTATATCATAAGTGAACAGTGTACAAACCAAGTCTAAAGTTTAATTTCACCACACAAAGCTGAACTTTTGCAGCCTGATCACTGTCCTGATGGAATTTATGTCCCTAATAAGAAGATGGAAAAAGTTTCAAAATCTGTATAATTGATGATGTTATTGTCATCATGTGGACTGATTTTGAAACGCATTACTCAAGTTCAGTGAATGATCAGAAGCCACATTTTTACAGCTAGTTGTAGTGTTGAACTCTTAAGAACCTAATTCCGACTTTCATCACGCTTTCTGCAACAGAACAGGTGCCTCAACATGCAGTATTGGGGTTCACTCACAATTTACATTCTAAGTACCTTGGAAGTTGTTTTTAGACAAGTCTTGGCTGCCAATATAAGCTGTTGGCCCTAAGGTCAAGGTCACTGAGACTCCATCCGTGCATTGGTCTCGAATGTGGTTTCCAGGCAGTATCTTTAGTATGACTGAACAAAATGAAACAAAATGTTATTTTTATACTTTTTTTTAAATTTAAGATTAGCCTCAAAGTTTATATTTACAAAGGTTTATCATAAAGCGAGATCATTAATGTCCTATGGACACATAGGGTGGCCTGTTGTGTTGGTGCTATGTTTTAATGGAGATAAAATAAGATATTTATTAATTCAATATAAACAAAGATAAATGACTAGAAACTCATGCTTGGCAAGGGGGGGGGGGGAGGGGGGGGGGGGGCACTACCGTTGCCCTTGTCCAGGGGCACTACCATTGCACTTGTTGTTTTAAATCTGTATTTTTAGTTGGAAAAAGGCTTTAAATTCCAAGCAAGTGGGTGAATAAATTTGGACACTGAGAATATGAATTGTTTATTCAGACCAATTTGTTTCTTCACTCTAATTTCAGAGAAGAATACATAGCCTTAGCCATATTAAGACTGATAGAACTAGAGAAGGCTGTTGTGGAAGGTGCTGGTGCAGCAGGTCTGGCAGCTGTATTACAGGGATTACTACCAGAGTTGGAAGGAAAAAAGTTAGTTTTGTTAGGTGTCACTGACGGATTCACTTTTAGTTGTGATATGTACAACTGTCAATTTTTAGCTTAACTTGACAAAGTCAAGATAAGCTATTGCCATCACACATGCGGAAGTCTGTTAGTCCGTTCACATTTTACTTTAGCACAGGCTACACCAGTGTCCATTATCTGTCGGCCATCAACACCATGTTTTGGTCTTCTCCTCCAAAGCCACTGGGCCAATTCAAGTAAAAGTTTGTGTGAGTGATGGTCCCAAAGGGGCACTGCATTTTTGTTCAACTCAGCATGCCCAGCCCCATAGGGAGGGGGTGGGGGTAAATGCTCCAAAAATATTTTTTAAATCTTCTTCTCATGAACCAGTGGTTGCAATGGCTTGATATTTGTTATGGAGCTTCCTTTTGAGGTGTAGAATCAAATTTGTTCAAACAAAGTTCGTGAAGCAATATTTGGCTTTGTAATGGGAGGGGTAAGATTTTTTGGCTCCGCCCAAACTTTCTGTTTTCTGAACCGATGGTCCGAATTGAATGAAATTTGGTATGTAGTATTATTGGGTCATAAGTACTTGACTCGTGCCCCCCCCCCCCCCCCCCCCAAAAAAAAAACAAAAAAAAAACAAAACTTCATCCATATGGGAACCTCGGGAGCTAAAAATAGAAATATTTTCAAATGCCTATATTTCCAAAACCTCACAGAACAGAGAGCTGTTATTTGGTATGAAGCATCCTAAGGACCAGTAGAATTGAATGGTAAAAAAAAATTGCCATCGTTCTTGTTAGGGTGTTCTGTGGAGGACATCGAAAAAATGCCGAGTCAGAAAAGTTTTTTTTTAAAAGAAACGACAGTGTTTTTCTAAATTGTAGCGCATGTATTGAGTGTCGAAAAATTAAGTTTTATTAAAAAAGTACAAACCATTTTATATAAAAGATTTGTCGCGATGTTGGGAAGGACATGACACTGGGAACTGAATGGCAGTTTTTAGCTCTGTATCTGAGTTTAATGTTTCTTTAGAGAGGCAAATTTTATATTGATAAGGTCATAAATTGGGTGATGGGACGTCAGGAAAAAATATAAAAATAAAAAAATAAAAAGTTTTTCCTGCCTAGCATCCCTATTTTTTGCTCACCTCTTTATTTTATCAGTTGTTTTATTATGGCAATCTGTAAATTTATAATTTAATGTTGGCGCATCTAGAATTGACAAATTGACTACCATAAATCCTACTAAAAACCTCATTTCATCCACCGTAATGGTTTTCTCAATGATTTTCCTGAACCATCGTATAATTATAGAAGTGATCAGACAATCATGTTGGGCAAAAACATAATAAATAGTGATGGGTGTAAAAATGTTGTGTAATGTTGTTTTAAATGTTGAAAAAGTTGTGAAAAGGTTGAAATAAATATGAAAAATAAGTGCTATTACCATTGGAAAATAAAATTTTATTTCACTTTATATTACTGTTATTTGTATTTTATTTTGAAAATCGATGGACATTTTGTCTGATTGGCATTTTGTCTGACTGGCATTTTGTCCATTGGCATTTTGTCTGATGAGCATTTTGTCCATTGCCATTTTGTCCTGGTTTCATCAATTTCTTCTGTTAAGAGGTCAATGGAGTTTCCTATTTTCATTTCTGTTTCCAAAAAACATTGTGCCCAGACAAATGAATACTTGAAAAATTAATATTGTGGCTGTATCCTTAAATGTTATCTAGAAAGAGATTTTTGTGGAATTTTCCATTCCTTGTATGGCATAGTATATCCATCTCTGTCAAAGAGATATTAGTTACAGATTTTGAAAGTGACCAAATATGGTATATAGAGTCACTCGAATGAAATTAACACACATAGTACATACCGAATTTGTTTCTGGTTAATTAAAAGTTCCCCATAATGTAAAGCTTGCAGCATGTATAATGAAACAGTGTTCTTCTGTATTGCAGCTATTTTAGAAATCATCTGTTTTGATTTGCCAAGAATATCCAAGGTCGTTCTTAAAGTTTTTAGCTCACCTGACTCAAAGTTTTAGGGATCACTTCATACATCGTCGGGCATCTGGCGTCCATTGTAATGGTGGTGTTTACGACTTCTCCAAAACTGCTGAACTGATTTCAGTTAAATTTGAGATGATTGTTTGCTCTAACATCACATTTTGATTTTGTTCACATCAACTTGCCCCACCCCATAGGGAGGGGGAGGGAGAAATTGTCCCAATTTTTTTTAAAAATCTTCTCATGACCCGATGGGTACAATGACTTGATATCTGGTACAAAACTTCCTTTTGAGGTGTAGAATCAGATGTGTTCAAATAAAGTTCGTAGGACAATATTTGCCTTTATATTGGGAAGGGCAAGGTTTTTGGCTCCACCCCAAATTTCTATTTTTTTGAAGCAACGAACCTATTTCAACCAAATTTGGTATGTGGTTTTATTGCATCACAAATACTTGAATCCTGCAGAATTTTTGTTTTCCTACATCCCTGTTAGTGATGAACCGATCACCGATTATTTCACCAAACATTCTGCCGATGCCACTTCCGAGGTTTGAATAGGGCACAGAAAAAAAGAGTGTTCTCGCCTGTTATACCACATTATTTTGTTTATAAATCACCAATTATCTAAATTTAATAGCTCATAAGTTCGCAGACTATGCATGTTTAGTGCTGGGCACTGTTAGCCAAAATAATATTCGCAGGTTTTTGGGGGAAAGATCACGATTGACGATATAATCACATGATATTGTTCTCTTGTGACTGTACCCATACTTTGTATCTCAATTTAATAATAATAACTTTGATGTAGATGTGTGTTGTTAATTTGTGTCCATGCATGCTTTACAGATCGATAGGCACAGTGGCATATCAGAATTTAATGTACATTTTTTTCAACTTTTTACCTCCCTTCAAGTGTTTCTCCAATATTTCCAGTCAACATTGAAAAGAAACATCAAGGGAGGTAACTGAATTGAACAATGAACTTGAACTGAAAACGTGGTTTTAAGAGTCATGCAACACACATGTTGTGTAACAATAATCTGCCATTAAAAAAAAAATTTTTTTTAAATTTTTTTCTCCAATTTTATTCTCCTATTGTGTTGTGATGTCTGCATCAAAAAATACTGCAGACTGCCAGCGGAACACATTAAATTTATTTGTTAACGTTATGTACCTAATGCAATGTTATGCAGCATCATGGTCGAAGGCCATTGACTTCGATCAGCCAGGAAATCGTGCCGATCTCATACTGATTGCAGGTGGTAAATTCTGTAATGTCACGGCACTACAGATTCTTATTAGCTAAAATTGACAACATCCGATATGAGCTATTGGGATGGGTTGCAATCTGTCCATCCATCCATCTGTCCATCCGCACACACAAATGACTATTTGTGTGGCTACGAGTTAGTAAAACAGGATACTTATGTGGTTAAAGTCTGTTACGTGGTTAGCCACATAACAGAATCTCTTATTGTGTGTGTGTGGGGGAGGGGGGGGGGGTGGTGGGGGTGGATAAACGTAGAGTAGAGTTAGGGAATTCCGGGGTGGGGTTTAGGGGTGGGGTGGGGGTCAGTGAAGGGGTGTTAGAGTTATGTGGCTAAGGTTAGTTTAGAGTTAGGGGTGGGTAGGGTTAGGGTCAGTAAAGGGTAGGGTAGGGTTAGCTGACCCCCCAAAAATTTTCCCCCAAAAAACTTATTTTATTAGCTCACCTGACTGAAAGTCAGGGTGAGATTTTCTTATCACTCTTCGTCCATCGTCCGTTGTCCTGTGTGAAGGTGGTGTTTGAGCCTCTTTCTCCTAAACCACTGGCCACATTTTAATTAAATTTCATGTAAGTAGTGGTTATACAGGGGCATTTGGGTTTTTCTTCAAATTGGATTTCTGCTCATATTGTGGAGTGGGGTGGGGCGAAAATGCACAAAATTTTAAAAAATCTTCTCATGAACCAGCCATAGCAGAGACTTGATATTTGGTATGCAGCTTCCATTTGAGGTGTAGACTCAAGTTTGTTCAAGAGAAGTTTGACAGGCAATATTTACCTTTGTTTTGAGAGGGGCAAGAATTTTTGCCCCGCCCAAAATTTCTATTTTCTTAACCCAGAGGCCGTTTTGAACCAAATTTAATATGAGGTATTATTGGGTTATAAGTACTTGATTTATGCCAAGAAATTTTTTCCTGCAGCCCCGTGGGAAACGCAGGAGCTAAAAGTAGAAAAAAATTAAAACGCCCATATCTCCAAAACTGCACGGCACCGAGAATTTTTATATGGGGTGAAGCTTCCTTAGGACCAACAGAAAGGATTGGTAAAAAAAAAATTGCCATCAGTTTTATCATAGGGTACAGTTTCGGGACTTTGAAAAAGTGCTGAGTCAGCACTTTTTAACACTAGGCAATGGGCAAAACATTAAAAAATCTTCTTCTCCAGATCCAGCAGGCAGAATCTTTTGATATTTGGTATGCAACATTGTGGGGTGGATCTTATTCAAGTTTGTTCAAATTGGCCCCCTGGATGCATATTTGGGCTCACTATAGAAGCCCGAATTCGAACTTAGTGCATTTCAGGCAAATTTCTTAAAAAATCTTCTTCTCCAGATCCAGCAGGCAGAATCTTTTGATATTTGGTATGCTACATTGTGGGGTGGATCTGATTCAAGTTTGTTCAAATCGGCCCCCTGGGTTTATATTTGGGCTCACCAGTATAGGAGCCCAAATTTGAACTTAGTGCATTTCAGGCAAATTTCTTTTAAAATCTTCTTCTCAAGATCCAGCAGGCAGAATCTTTTGATATTGGGTATGCACCATGCTTAGGTGAGTGAGATTCAATTTTGTTCAAGCCAAGTCCCTGGGTTCATATTTGGGCTCACTGTGGGCGCCCGAATTATAACTTAGTTCAAAATGAGGAATTTTCTTTAAAAATCTTTTTCAGATCCAGCAGTCGGAATGTTTTGATATTTGGCATGCAGCAACCTTAGGGGGCTGAGATTCAAGTTTGTTCAAGCCAAGTCCCTTGGTTCATATTTGGGCTCACTATGGGAGCCCGAATGACAACTTAGTTCAAAATGAGGAATTTTCTTTAAAAATCTACTTCAGATCCAGCAGATGCATGTTTTTGATATTTTTTATGCAGCATCCTTAGGGGGGTAAGATTCAAGTTTGATCCATCCATGTCCTTAGGTCCATATTTGGGCTCATTGTGGGAGCTCGAATTCAAAATGAGGAATTTTCTTTAAAAATCTTCTTCTTCAGATCCAGCAGTCGGAATGTTTTGATATTTGGTGTGCAGCATCCTTAGGGGGGTGAGATTCAAGTTTGTTAAAGCCAAGTCCCTGGGTTCATATATGGGCTCCCTGGGGGAGCCCGAATTATAACTTAGTTCAATATGAGGAATATTCTTTAAAAATTGTTTTTTTTTAGATCTACTGGTCAGAATCTTTGGATATTTGGTATAAGCTTTTCTTAGAAGGAGCAGATGCAACTTGTTGAAATCAATTCTCTGGGTTGATATTTAGGCTACCATGTCAGGTGAGTGCCCTCAGGCTCCCTGGGGCCTCTTGTTATGTTGGACATGTGTTTCAGGTTAGCCACCTAACATGTCCATAAAATAGCCACATAAGTAGCCATTTGTAAGAACGTCCGTCTGTCTGTCCATATGTCTACATCTGTACGTCTGTCCATAACTCCCTCCATCCACAATTCATTTAGCACTCTCTCACCCAATCAATTCCAAATTTCATACATGGCATTGGGGCAATGTCTAGATGGGAGCTATCAAATGTTTTCTGAATTTCGTTGAAAAACATGGCCACCAGTGGCCATCTTGGATTTGGCATATAAATTGTCAATAATCCTATTAGCACCCCCCTACAGGCTGCTTTCCACACCCCATCTTTTTAGTCGCGTTGTGATGAAGTCAGACTCGACTTATAGTTTGGGGGCAGGCGGTTTTTTGGGCGGGCGGTCGTAAACGATTGGTTTCAGGGTGATAACTTGATAATAGTTCGACCCACGTTCATGAAACTTCATAGGCAGGTTGACAACGGTGAGAGGAAGAACCCTATTTATTTTGGACTTGCTTGGTCAAAGGTCAAGGTCACAGTGACCTTGAACATAGTAAATTGTAAACAATTGGTTTCTGGATGATAACTTGACTAGGGTTCAACCCACATTCATGAAACTTCATATGTAGGTTGGCTTTCATGAGAGGAAGAACCCTATTTTGGACTCACTAGATCAAAGGTCAAGGTCACAGTGACCCTGAACATAGTAAATCAAAACAATTGGTTTCTGGATGATAACTCTTTTGATAATGGTTTGACCCATGTTGGCATCTCTATTTTGAACTCGCTAGGTGAAAGGTCAAGGTCACAGTGGCCTTCAATAAATCGTAAACAATTGATTTTTGGATGATAACTTGATAATGGTTTGACCCACATTCATGAAACTTCATAGGTTGGTTGGCTTAGATGAGTGGAAGACGCCTATTTATTTTGGACTCGCTTGGCAATGGTTCCACCCACATTCATGAAACTTCATAGGTAGATTGGCATTGGTGCAAGAAAGAACCCTATTTATTTTGGAATCACTAGGTCGAAGATCAACAAGGTCACAGTGACCCTTCACATAGTAAATTATAAACAATTGGTTTCTTGTTGATAAGTTGATAATGATTAAACCCACTTTTGTGCTGTCACAACTTGGTGATCCTATCGGGATTTTTTGAATTTCATATGTACCTTTGGTGTGATGTCTATTTGGGAGCTATCAAATTTTTCTGAATTTTGTCGAAAAACATGCCCGCCTGTGGCTATCTTAGATTTGGAATATAAATTATGAACAATTCCATTAGCACACCCTACAGGCCGCATCTCTCACCCAATCTTTTTCAAATTTCATTTGTAGCTTTGGTGTGATGTCTAGATGGGAGCTATCAAATGTTTTTGAATTTTGTTGAAAAACATGGCCACCAGTGGCCATCTTGGATTAGGATATAAATTGTCCAACAATTCCTTTAGCACATCCTGCAGGCCATAGTTCTCACTTGATCAGTCCCAAATTTTATTTGTCGCTTTTGGGCAATGTCTAGATGGGAGCTATCAATTTTTTTCTGAATTTTGTCGAAAAACATGGCCACCTGTGGCTATCTTAGATTTGGCATATAAATTGTCAACAATTCCCTTAGCACAGGCCACATTCCTCACCCCATTTTTTTCAAATTTTATATTTAACTTTGGTATGATGTCTAGATGGGAGTCATCAAATTTTTATGCATTTCGTTGAAAAACATGGCTGTCACTGGCTATCTTGGATTTGACATATAAGCTGTCAACAATTCCATTAGTACACCCAACAGGCAGCATCCTTCAACTTCAAGAAACTTGAGTGAAAATGAATTGGCATTACTGAATCTTTCTATTTAGTTCATGTTGAGCTGCTGTGGCATTGATACTTTCATATTCTGCTATGCACAACATTTTTAATGGACAAACTTCATTGAAATGGCCAGATATCAAAGAGATTTTTATTAGTCAAGGTTAAATATAGATTAATCGGAAACTGCTGCCGATTGTCATAATGGGCCGATGCCCAATAACCATCCAGTTCTGATTGCCGATTCAAATTATCGGTTCAACACTAATCCCCATGGGAATGCCCATATATTTTTATACTGTACCAATGACCCAGACATAGCTGGTGCTAACTCTTAAAATATAGGGCCAAACACAAATTTTGCCCCCCAATCCCCAAAATTTGCATCTAAAACTAAAGAAAACATGTCCTGAAAGGTCCTCCACACTTCGCCCCTACTGCGCATGCGCAGTGTCAAGGACGTTCCGAAATTGGCGCCATTAATCATTCTAAGTTTGGCCCTTCATCAGTTAACATCTGACTGATCTTTGTGCTTTTAAATCTCAGTTTAAATGATGCCAGACACATAAATATTAGTGAAATGGTGATTCTAAGGAGGATAGAGAAGGAGGAGAGGAAAAGAATGTGTGACAGAATATTATCAGGGCTGTAACTTAAAATTTTTTAATGAATTTATGTTAAGTTACCTATTTTCAAGGCAGCAGCCATTTTGTTGTCATTCTGATTATTTAGTTACACTGTTTTTTTTTAAGTGTTTTCCTCTCTCCCTGTCCTTTAAGTTCCCCCTTGCTATTCTCCCATGCTTTTGGCATAGTTTTTGTAATTATTATTACTAAATTTTCTTGGGAGTTTTAGCTGAATAACAGAATGAATTCTGTTCTTTCCCCATGTTTACGTCTTCACCTACGGGTGTTTAGGCGTTGTGTTCTGCATCTACCATCTGATGTTCTGCAGTTTCTTCCCTGGAAGTCTCTGTTTTGCATCAGATAGTGTATTTTTGGTAACTGATTTCGGGCCTGGGTGCCTGGAGTCTTATTTTAGTGTTTTTACACTCATTGTTTACATTTACAACAGCCCTCTGTGTGAGGGGGGGATTTCTAAAAAATAATATCTTGATGTTATTTTAATCATAACTAGATACATTATTATTGTTCGTAAGTGTTGAATAAATTGTTTAAAATATTTTTAAAATTTTTGTCCACACTTAGGCTTGGGATCCATTGGGGCTCAACGTTACTTTTCAGAAACTTGGGCTGTTCTGAAAAAATATTTTTTCAAAATATTTTGATTTCAATTATTTTTTCTATATTAATGGATCATATTATTATTATGTATTTTGATTGCCAGGGGTTAGTGCGAGTACCAGGACTTGTTTTCTTTTCACATTGAAAGGATATTAATCAATTGTTTTAAGAGGAAGTCTTCCTCTGACTTTATTATCAATCTATATGTGGTCAGTGTACTCGCATTAACTCCTGTTCTGTATCGTATGATTTTGATGACAATATGGGAAGCGTATGTCACGGTATGTTGTTGGGGATTTGGACACTCCGGTCCTTTCCCCGCAGGGTCACTCTACTTTATCAATTTCTATTTCAGACGATCAAGATTAGGGTGATGTATCTGTGATGTCTTCCAACAGTGTGCCTCCGTCGTCACAATTAATGAAGGGCTAGCGGAAAAGTGCTCATGTAAATACGCCAATTGCCTAAGAGGACCCTAGTAGGTTTGACGGCCTTTGACGCCCGCTAGCTCGCCCGGTGTAGCGTCCATTCACCGAATGGTTCGGCAGCCGGGTTCGTCCGTTGCGGTCTAGAAGGAATTTTGGGGTGATGCGAGCACTATAAATTAACCTAATGCACACCCAGTGACGGCGGATCGGAGGGAGAACGCAGGAAGCCTTTTAGTCGGTTCATAGCTCATTCCGGTCCATCCGGACGGCAAGCGAGAGAGGCCCCTCTCTCGTTCAACAACATCTGGCCCCAGATGTTGTGGTACAAAATGTGTCGTAAGCGGAGCATACGTCCGTCGCTCGGGACGCTCCGTTGTATAGGCAGTCCGCTGAGACTGCTAAGGCTTCCTCTTCTCGTCAGCGCACACGACCGCACCTTGGCTGCGTGACTGCCGATATATTACCAGCTTCGCCGATCAAGGATTCTTCGGCGACCAGGTCACACCATCCGGTAGCCAGGGACACGAGGCCTGCAGACTCCGGACGTTCGCATAGGAAGTGTGCGGGAGTCAACGTACACGGAGCTTCCGGCGGCAATGCATCGTAAGACCGCTACTGCACAGGCCTCGGGAACGGACGTGCTTTCCTTAATAGCACAGTTTATCGCAGCATCCCAGCATCAACTGAATCTGTCGCATATATTTTATCCGACGATGCTGGGTCGGGACGCTCCGCGGAAGCGGGTACGGACATCCGAAAGTTTCATCCGGTCCGACGGGATACCGAAAGGGATTCGGAGGATTTCGAGCTTTCCCTTTCGGAACAACATATGCTGTTGTGTATGTCATCTGACTTGGTCTTCTACAGCTTCTTTCGTCGGACCAGAATGCTGCGATGCCGGATAAGAAACTGATAGCGTCGGTGGACTTAGAATTTTTTGGTTCGGTTCAGGGACATCGTCCCTCAGTTCCGACATAGTCCAATAATGTCACACTAACTTTCGAATTATTGAACGACGCTATATATATTATTATTTTATGCTTGCTAACCAAGCATTTCTGGTTTCTTGTTCGAAGAGTTATGGAGATGTCTTTCAAAAGTGTGCCTCTGTCGTCATAGTTAATGAAGAGTTAGCGGCAATAAGTGCTCATGGAATATGTCTATCGCCTACGGAGTGACATTCGCTAGCTCACCCGGTGTAGCATACATTCATCGAATGGTTCGGCTGCCGGGTTCGTCCGTTGCGGTCTAGGAAGGAGATTTGGGTGATGCGAGCACTTTAATTACTTTAGTACTCACCCAGTGACGGCAGATTGAGGACAGATCGGAGGAAGCCTGTTAGTCCGGTTCCTGGCTTGTCCAGGTCCGTCCGGGCTGTGAGCGAGAGAGGTCCCTCTCTCGCCCAACAACATAGGGGACCGCATGTTGTGGTTCAGATATTTTACATTCGGAGCATATGTCCGTTGGTTGGGACGCTCCGTTATATTGACAGTCCGAGAGACTGTCTTTAATGCTTCCTCATCCTCACAGCAGGGCACACGACCGCACATTGGCTATGTGACCTCGAGTATCCAATCAGTTTCGGCATTCAGTGATTCCACGGCGAATAGGTCGCGCCATCCGGTAGCCAAGGGACACGAGGCCTATACACTCCGTTCGCTCGCATATTGATAGTATGCACGGGGTAACGATCACGGAGCTTCCAGCGGCAATGCATCGTAAGACCGCTTCTCCTCAGGCCTCAGTGACGGACGTGCTATCCGAGTTAGCACAGTTGTTTCGCAGCATCCCAGCAATTGACAGTTTCTCGGTCGATTCAGGAATTATCCGACGGCGCTGGGTCGGTGCGGTCCGCGGTTGCATCAGGTACGGACGACCGAACGCTTTATAGGGTCCGACAGGATGGCGAAAGGGATTCGAAAGATTTCGAGTTTTCCCTTTAGTAGTATCGGAAGATGCCTTTCATATCTTCTGGCATTATCTTCCAGTGATTATTATTTCGGACTTCATTGCTGCGATCGTGGATAAGAGACTTATAGCGTCATTGGACTCGGAATTTTCGATCGGTTCAGGGACATTGTCCCTGACTTACCGACGCAGTCCAATATTGTCATTACAACATGTGTTTTATTTTTCGACGCTATATATATATATATATACAAGCCTGCTACTAAGCATGATAGTTTAGTTTCTTGTCCGCATTGCTCATTTCTGCCATTTTATCATTTATACAAATAGTTTATTTTGGCAGAGCAGGGCATACCGAGAGTTCATATGCGTCTAGACGGTGTGATTAAAGACTGCATATATTCTTTTTCGCCGTTTATGTCTTTTCCAATTTCAATGTTGGGAACGACATTATGTATAGTAGACTTAACTTAGACGCTTTATTATACGTAATCCGCCTTACTGAGGCGTTATCATTACGTCTTCAAGAAAAGATTTACGGGATATTATTCTCAATGTAATTTCTTTTGAGGGCAGTAGTTTGTTCACGTATAACTCCGCCCTTCAGTGGCTGATTGGAGTTAGTTAGACGTGACGCAGCCCTAGCTACATCCACACGCGTGGATAGTAAGGTTAAGAACTCTCTCAGAGTCGCTTCGTTCTTGGAGGAGCTTCTCTTCGACGGCAACTTTTCGGCAATCCATGAATTGCTCGATTTACACGCTCTCTTGTCTATCTAGTGTTACAAGAGATTCAGACTGGGGCAAACATTCGGTGGTTGACTCAGAGAGTGCCGCCGCAGTTGCCGGACCCGAGTGTGGCTGTTATGACGGTTGCCAGTCAAACAGATTGGGATATAATACTGATCCCTACGGATTCGAAGTGCCAGGGTCTTTGGGTTCCGCAGTCTTTTAGCAATCAGTTTTCTTCCGCGGAATAATGTTTTTTACGCTTGCTTTATGTCATTGCATGAACATTATTCAGAAACGCATGCCCAAATTCCTGTCCTTTAATTCGACAGTAGTGGCGTATCTCCGGAACCAGGGAGGCACTCTTTCGTTTCCGTTATTCAATTAATGGAAAGAATCCGTTTGTTGGTTATAGTACACCAAGTTCAGTTTTGGTCCGTCATATTCCGGGTCGTCTGATTGTTTTATCGGACTCCCGTTCTCTTACGGGTCGCTTGTTGCTGTCAGAATGGACTCTCAACAAACAAGTATTCAATCAGATTTGCTATCTATGGGAGCGCCCAATGATGATTTATTTATGACACAGCTTGCTAATCAATTGCAGACGTATGTGTTGGCTTGTCCAGATCTCTGAGCTAATATTGTTAACGCTCTATTGATCTATAGGACGGAATGATAGGATACGCGTATCCTCCGGCGCTGTTGTTTTAGCAGGTATTGCTAAGATAAACAACCACAATACATTTCTGTTGATAGCATCTCTATCTTCACAGAGATCATGAGTAATTTACTCTCTTGTCTCCTGTGTGTCTTAACGTGAAATCTTCCTCTATGTGAGGATCTTTTTCACTGGGTAAATCGTGTCATCTTTATCACAACCAGCAAGGTCGCAACCTTCATGTATTCCGTTGTGTGGTCCGTACTGCATTGTAAGCACTGTACTGGACGAGCTTTGGACGCGATTTCTTACTATAGGAGATCCTCTTCTTCGCTATTCTATGCGGCTAAAGTGGAGGCTCTTCCGTCGTGGTGTAGGGATCATTATATTCATATTCTTGATCCCTCCATACTACTCATTGCTATTTTTCAGTATACTTGTTTCACAAGATCTACTGCAGCCTGTTATTATTTAGGTTATAGGTTTATGTTACCTCATACCTATGCACTCTACGATAGTTTACAATTGAATCTTTTGTCTCTTTATCTAAGTCAGTTAGTAACTTTTTGATATATAGACTTAGAATCTTTAGATTAAATTCCTATACGGATTTTAACTTCGGTTCTTATTTAGCTAAGTAATCATTTGAGCCTCTGGAAACAGTAGTTTTCAAATTCTGACCTTTAGACAGTAATTCTGTTGGTTTCTCTTTTACTGTACAGTCAGTGAGTTTCATGCACAATCGATGGATGATTTTCACTTTCATAGTTTCGGAATCAATACTTCCGTTACTATTTAGGTTGGATTGTTGCATAAGAGTTAGGCTCCTATTATCCGGAACCTATTATTTTAAGGTCCTTCCGTCTTCGTATGGGCATAGGCCTTTACTCTTTCTTATCAACCTACTCACAATTGTTTACTACAGGCTTGCACTACAGTGGAAGTCCCTAACTCGGATAAAATACTCTCTATTTTTGTCTTTCCCAAGCAAGTTGGGAAAGAAAAGTGGTGCAAAAGCACCAATAAAAATAAGCCAAAACTGGGTCGAGTGCAACCGGCGCAGACCCAGTACGGGACGCTCTCTCCCAAGTACAACTCCACGACTTCCGTTGCCAGTGCGCATACCGTCTCTAAAGACTCATTCTTTTTAAAATCCGCTTCGTGTCGAGATGTTTTTGCACGCTTATCAGTGTTCCACCAACTCGATGTTTGATGATTCCTGATTCATTATACCACAGTGTATCCTTTGTATTCTCAGGAACAGTGTTTTATATTCTCTTTTTTCTATTATATGTCCATCATGTATATTTATTTGCTCTCTCTCGAGTCGCGTGCGAATTTCGCGGGCCACGCGGTTCGGACTTAGATTATTTCACAATTATTGTTAATGCTTTTTTTTGCAAAATTTTTTAATTGTGTTAGAGTTAGGTGTCAGCGGGGTACCACTCCTACAGTGTTTCTTCTTTCTGTTGAGAGTAGTCTTCCTGTTGGGTGGTTCCCGGTCGGCCGTCTGGGGTCTTTGTTTCTGTCACCTTTCTCTCTTTGGGGGTGTTCTGTTTTCTGATCTCACCTTCTCTGCTCCTCTCACCTCTTTCATGCCTAGGACAATTCCTTGTGGGCAGTGTCTGCTGCCTAAGCATGTGGACGATGTACATTCGTCGTGTTCCTCCTGTAATGGGTGTTCGGCCGAGCGGCCGTGTGGTGTCTGTGGAACATGGTCTTCCACCTTTTGGGCGTCTGTAAATCGTGTCGTTCGTTCTCGTGGCCGTGCCTCCCGCTCCCACGGGAAAGGAGAACGTGGTCGTTCGGGGCCTCCCGAGCCGACTCTGTCTGGTGAGAGTTATTCCTCCTCCGTGGGGGATGTGCAGTCTTTTCCTGTGGTGGATACTGCGGGAGCCGTTGAGTGTTCTGGTGTAGAGATGCCTGGTTCCGGGACTACGGTCCCCCTCCAGTCGACATCTGAGGCTGTCACTAGGGTTGTGACTCCTCCTTCGGAGCCGAGCCGGTGTGCTCTCTCCATTATTTCACCAGCCTCAACGACTCTCGACGTATCTACTACTGCTGCTGGTCCGTCTGCTTCGTTGTCTGTTTCAGCCGGCCTCGGCTTTTCGCTGCAGGGGACTGCAGAACTGTCCGATACTGTAGACGTGGGATATCGGCCCCAGCCTTCCCTGACTTCAACTCGGCGAAGTCGGAAGGGGCTGCCGGCCGAGCCCATCGCTGTGGTCTCGTCGCCGTCGAGTACCACAGTTGTGTCTTTGGATTCGGATGTTCATAGTGGAAACACTATGAACTCCGTGGCGTTTCTGTCCGCTCACTCTGGTCACACGACCAGTTTTGGGGGACCAACGCCTTTTGTGCAGCCTGGACCTTCTGCCCCGCAGAGGTCCGCGGTGACTCTCATGAGTTCTCGCAATATTGATCCTCGGGGTGCATCGTACCCCTATACACGTCTGCCTTCAGCTGTTTCGGCTGCCGCCCGTCGTCCCGCGTCGGGTGTTTTGGAGGATCGTGACCCTTCGCTGGTTAAGAGGGTCAGAGGTGAAGCCACTTTGCCGGTTCGCTCCCCTGTCGAACCGGTCGGTACAGGCAGTGAGCTTAGGGAGGCCCTCTCCTTACTCACTCAGGTTCTCTCAAAGAGCCTTCCTGTTGCTTCCAGCGAGGCTATGGGTGGTTTCCAGGCGCCTCCTATGGCGCCGCCTCCCGGGATTGGAAACAGGCCGGTTTCCGATTCCTCTGGTGTCCCGACACCATGGGAGGCGTCGGCTGGTTTGCCCACGATGGGCTATGTGTCTTCCGACTCTGGGGAGGAGTCCGACATGCTTGAGGTCGAGGGCCAGCAGTCTTCGGACTTGGGGGCGGCTCTTGACTTTGTGTTTGGGTTTCTGCCTGAGCTCAAACCTGCTAACCAGCCGACAGTGTCAGCCTGGCCGCGATCTTCGGTCGCGCGCCAACAGCCTATGGAGCAACCTGCTTCTGGGCGCCTTCGACCGTGCCAGTCGGTACAGGTGGTTGAAGCTTTTTCAGCATTGGATGCCAAGCTGAATTCCAAGGCTTTGAAGACTTCGTTCTTCACCAGGGTTGACACCTTTTTGCCTCCTGTGCGTTATCGTTCCTATGATTCCGCCACTCCGTCAGTCTGCCAGACTTTGACGGTTCTGGATCAGGACTCCACTTCCCTCGGGCTTTCCAAGCCCAAGTCTGCCGTCATTCCAATGACGACTCTGGAGTCCACGTTGGGCTTATCTAGAGAGATGCTTGGCATGCTTTCTCTCTCAGATCACGTCGTCTCAGCTTTGGCTGCTTATCTGCCTCCAGATAAGTTTGACGAGGTACAGGCTCCTTTGCGTGTGCTGTCCAAGGCGCTTATGCACCTTACTCACACGCATGCCTGTAACACGGCCAATTTGGAATTAGTTCGAAGGGACGCTGTGCTGGACACAGGACGATCCCTTCCCGAGGAGCAGCGTGCTACTCTTCGATCTGCTTCTTTGGCAGGTCCGCAACTTTTCCATGGTTCCGTGTCGACGGTCCGGGATGACGTCCTACGTCATTCCAAAGATCAGCTGCTGTTTCATCAGCTTGATCAGCCTTCTCGGGGAGGCAAGGGCCGTTCCAAGCCTAACAAGTACCCTTCTGCTTCCTCTGTGAAGCAAAAGGCTGGTCCTTCTGCCGCCGCCTCTGCTTCTTACTCACGGGGTAAAGGTAGGGGTCGGCAGAATCGAGGGAAGTCTCAGGATTCTTCATTTAGCAGAGGAGGTGGTTTCTCCTCTCGCGGGCCTCGTCGGGGCTCGAAATGAAGGTCCTCACCTCGACTCGTCCCAGGTTGGAGGAAGGATAGCAGAGTTTGCAGACCATTGGACCACCATCACATCCGATCCATGGGTGTTAGATGTTGTTCGGTCCGGGCTGCGCATATCCTTCCGACGGCACCCCACTCTGTCAAGGGTGCCTCTTCCAACCACAGTTCCTTCAGACGTTTTACGTCGGGAACTTTTGTCCACGGAGATTGCCCATCTCCTGGCAAAGGGGGCGATCGAGGTCGTCAAGAACGTTCAGTCAGTGGGTTTCTATTCCCGCCTGTTCTTGGTGCCGAAGAAGGACGGCCGACTCCGACCGGTTATCGATCTGAGCATCCTGAACCAGTCTATCATTGCTCCCAAGTTCAGCATGGAGACTTTCAGGTCGGTCCGCCATTCAATTCACCAGGGAGATTTCGCCGCCAGCATCGACCTGCGAGACGCTTACTTCCACGTTCCGATGCATCGGGCGTCACGGAAGTATCTCAGGTTCGCTTTTCTGGGGCGAGTTTACCAGTTCAAGGCCATGCCTTTCGGCCTCAACCTGGCTCCTTGGGCGTTCACCAGACTGATGTCGCATGTGATAGCGTTCCATCGCACACAGTCCAGGGTGACTACTTCGGCATATCTGGACGATATCCTCCAGAGGCATTCCAATGCTGCCTTACTGGAATCGGATGTCGCCACTCTGTTGAGCTTGCTCACGTCGCTAGGATTCAGAGTCAACGAGGGGAAGTCGGACCTGGTCCCTTCTCAGTCGTTTTGTCATCTGGGGATGTCTTTCCAAACCAAATTCAATTTGGTGGCTGTTCCCCAGGCCAAGGCTGTGATTCTCTCAGCTTTTGCTCTGACTCTGTCCCAGTCCAGGTCCGCGACCGCTCGGAGTTTTCTCCGGCTGATCGGTCTCTGCGGTTCGGTGACGGATCTCATTCCTCTAGGTCGGCTGCGTGTCAGACCTCTCCAACACTTTCTGCTCAGTCGTTGGAGACCGAATGTAGATTCTCTGGATCAGGTGCTTCCGTTTCCGGACTCTCTGTATCCTCACCTTCTTCCCTGGACAGATGTTCAGTGGATTACGCAGGGTGTTCCGCTGGACTTACCCACATCCGATCGCGTCCTGACGGCAGATGCCAGCGATCTCGGATGGGGTGCGACGTTGGATCCTCTCGGTCTTTCCCTACACGGGATGTGGGACCAGGATCAAGCAGCTCTACACATCAACCAGAAGGAGCTTCTTGCTCTTCTTCTGAGTTTCAGGCAGTGGATCCCTCACTTGTCGAATCGCCAGGTCCTTCTACTATCCGACAATTCGACAGTGGTTGCTTACATTCGGAACCAGGGCGGCACGCACTCGCTTCCGATGTACGAGTTAGCTCGGGATCTTTTACTGCTCGCTCAGGAGGTTCACGCCGGGGTGGTTGTTCGTCACATTCCCGGTCGTCTGAACGTCCTAGCCCACTCCCTGTCCCGACAGGGCAGGGTTATTTCCACCGAGTGGATGCTTCACAGGGCAGTGTTCCAGTCGCTTTGCGATCTCTGGGGACGTCCCCACATCGATCTCTTTGCGACTCGTTGGAACCATCAGGTGGACACTTTCGTGTCCCCGTGTCCAGATCCTCTGGCTTTTGCCGTGGACGCTCTGTCACTCGATTGGAATGGTCTAGTCGGCTACGCCTTCCCGCCGGTTCCGATTCTTCCTCACGTTCTCGCCAAAATTCGAACCTGCAGTTGTCGAATCATTCTGATCGCTCCCCTGTCGCCTCAGCGGGTGTGGATCAATCAGCTCCGCTCGCTGATGGCGGCGGTTCCGGCACGTCTCCCGCTATGTCGCGACCTTCTTTGTCAAGGTCGCCCGAGGAGGTTTCACGTCGACCCGACTTCATTGTGCCTTCACGCATATCTTTTGTCAGGTCCTGTCTCCTCCGTAGAGGTTTTTCGAGACGAGCAGTGGAGTGCATTTCTTCTTCAAGGAGGCACTCCACTGGTTTAGCTTATGCAGCTAAATGGAAGGTCTTCTGTCGATGGTGTGCTGATCACTCTGTTGATTATGCCAATCCTTCGATTTCACAGATTGCGGAGTTTCTGGTATATCTGTTTGATTCTCGGGGTCTCCAGCCTGTTACCATCAAGGGTTACAGGTCTGTGCTTTCAGAGACTTTTTCTTATGTGGGGAAGCGTCGTATCGGCACTAATCCTTACCTCTCCAAGCTTGTTCGGCACTTTTCTTTGAAAAGGCCTCGGACTTTGCAGCTTACTCCACGATGGAATCTTTCGTGGGTGCTGCTTTGCTTGGGGGGGGGGGGGGGGGGCGCCGTTCGAACCTTTATCCCAGGTGGATATGCAATTTCTCACATACAAGACGGCTTTTCTGATGGCATTTGCTTCGGCCAGACGGGTTAGTGAGCTTCACGCCCTCTCGGTTGACCCGGCCTTTTTTAGGAGTTCTCCCAACAGTGTTACTTTTACCACTGATTGCTCCTTTTTGGCTAAGAATCAGTTACCAGATACTACTCCTCCTCCTATCTGTATCAGGGCTCTTCCCTCTGTTGAGGGTACTCGCCCTTTGCTCTGTCCGGTCCGTGCTATTCGCATTTATCTTGATCGGACACGCTTCATACGGAAGGGCAGAAAACGTTTTTTTCTGTCTCTGATTCCGGGTCGACAGAAGATCTCTCCTCAATCCATTTCTCGATGGATTTGTCTTGCTATTCGTACGGCTTATAGTCGTTTAGCAGCTGGCGATTGTATTACCAATCGTATTTCTGCCCACGAGGTGCGGGCACTGTCTACCTCTTGGGCTTATTCTAACTCCGTCAAGTTGTCGGATGTTATGCAGGCAGCCTACTGGAGAAATGCTTCTACTTTCTCCACCTTTTATTTACGCCAGTTGCAGGAGCAGTCGGAGGACCTTTTTGCCTTGGGTCCTCTTTCTTCTGCTCAGGCTGTTGTCTGCCATAGCCATTAGGCTTCTTGAAGGTCAGTTTCAGCCTTGTGCTGTTTCTGCCCTTTTTTCTGTCTGTGTGTCACACAGGCTCATATGTCTCTTTTCATTGTCCTTTACCAATGATTGCGACATTCTGGTTGATAAGCCTCGGGACCTCTTCCTTCTGCTTCACGGTTCCAGTGCACTAGGGTTATGTGGGGGTTGGTTATGCGATTCCCTCCAGCCTTTTGTCTATTCAGCCTGTAGTAAACAATTGTGAGTAGGTTGATAAGAAATCTAAATTTTATAGTAAATTTCCTTTCTTATTATACCTACCACAATTGTTTACATGGAGGCCCTCCCGTCTTCTTTACGGGTAAAGAATCTTTCCTCCCCGCTGATCACATAACTCTAACGTTTACGGATTCAAAAAGAATGAGTCTTTAGAGACGGTATGCGCACTGGCAACGGAAGTCGTGGAGTTGTACTTGGGAGAGAGCGTCCCGTACTGGGTCTGCGCCGGTTGCACTCGACCCAGTTTTGGCTTATTTTTATTGGTGCTTTTGCACCACTTTTCTTTCCCAACTTGCTTGGGAAAGACAAAAATAGAGAGTATTTTATCCGAGTTAGGGACTTCCACTGTAGTGCAAGCCTGTAGTAAACAATTGTGGTAGGTATAATAAGAAAGGAAATTTACTATAAAATTTAGATTTCCGGGTACAGTTTATGTATTTATAAACAGATATCTGTTTATTACTATGGGCGTAAGCTTCTTCTGTCTTTGATGTCTAGTAGAAGGACGTTACGCTCCATTTTATTGTTAATGGATTCTATTAACTATCGGTACTGCTTATGGTATATCATTGACTTAGCAGTTGTGCTTAAGATTTCGGCTCATGAAGTAAGAGTTCTTCTACTTCTTGGGCTTACATTAATAGTGTCGCTATTATAGATTTTTGAAGGCCGCTCATTGCGCTCAGCCATCCACATTCATGAATTTTATCTCAGAAATATCGAGTCCATTTCTGGAGGCCTCTATTGTTAGGTCTATTATCTACTGCTCAGAATGTCATTCACTTAACAGTTGCTACTATAGCTAGGTAGGCTGTCTGTTTCGGCAGTGTCTCCGTTCGGCTGCCCTCTTCGCTCTGGGCTATTTGACCCAGGGCAAGAAAAAGGGGGGGGGGGGGGGGGAGGGTGTTCCCTTGGGTCACCTGTTTTACTATGAAAACAAGGGGATACCTCCTCCGGAGTTAGTAATTCTGAGCTGTTATTGGGATGGTTGTTTAGTGAGAAGTTTAGGTTTTTAAAATTCATTCAAGTCTTAGTTTTTAAAGTATAGCTTTTGAATATTGCATATATGTCAACGGACATGATTATGCAATCCTCATACACTTTTAGGAGTATAAGAGTCTCTATTCTCTAGACTTACTTTATTTATTGGCTTACTTTAAAAATTATTAGTATAAGGATTATATTGGATATTAATAGAGTACATGGATGTATGAAGCTCAATTTTGGAAGGTGTTGTATCTTTCTAATTTATCATAAATAAGAAAGATACATGTAAGGCCTATTACTTCTTTTTCCCTACAGGGGATGAATCTATTTTATTTTATTGAGCGTATTCCATTTTGCTCTATGTCCTTGGCCCTCCAGCCTTTTTACTATTCAGCTATGTCTGGGTCATTGGTACAGTATAAAAATGTTAAAAAATTTATAGTAATTTCTATATTTTTTATACTTACCAATGACCCAGACGGGGATGGCCCTCCCAGGAGTTGGGAACTCTTGCCTCCCCGCTGAGTACATAGCGCTTACCAGGCACTGGTTATTAGAATGATTAATGGCGCCAATTTCGGAACGTCCTTGACACTGCGCATGCGCAGTAGGGGCGAAGTGTGGAGTAGTTTTAGATGCAAATTTTGGGGATTGGGGGGCAAAATTTGTGTTTGGCCCTATATTTTAAGAGTTAGCACCAGCTATGTCTGGGTCATTGGTAAGTATAAAAAATATATAAATTACTATAAATTTTTTAACTTTCCAAACTACACTGAGTGAAAAAAGAAAGTATAATAGGAACAAATGTGAAAAATAGCATAAAGGATGAAATATAATAGTTCTAATGTTGCATGTTTGTGGACAAGATGTCGTGCAAAGAGTTTAATGACATGTTGCTGTTGTCCACTCAACTGTATACAATTTTGCTACAGATTTAAAATAGCATGTGCTACCCAAGAATGTTAAATTGAATGGGTGACCGACGATTTTTTTTGTGTTATGTTGTGCTGGAGAGTCTGGGTTATTGAGAAAACATGCTAGTTTTGTCATCCGACATTTTAAAAAATGACAAGGTTAACTGAAAATCTGAAGTTGTGTGCCATTGGTATGCATGAGACTGGGATACCTCCAGATGAGCTCGTTGCTGAATTCGGAGTCACTGTGGCCACTATTTCCCATCTCATTGGAAGGTATAGAACCAATAGGCCTACTGCCAACCAGGTCGACCAAGAGTTACGACCCTTGCACAAGACCATAAGTACTTGACTCGTGCAAAAAAGAAAATTACTGAATCCCCATGGGAACCCCAGGAGCCAAAAATAGAAATATTTTCAAACGTTCATATTTCCCAAACCACATGGAACAGAGAACTTTTATTTGGTTTGAAGCATCTTTAGGACCAGCAGAACTGAATGGTAAATGGTAAAAAAATTGCTATCGGTTATGTTAGGGTTTTCTGTTGAGGGCATCGAAAAAATGCTGAGTCCACATATTTGCCAAAATTTTAATAAAATCTTTTCTGGTGATGAACCGATAATCGGAATCGGCAATCGGAACCGGCTAGTTATGGTGCATCGGCTGATTATGACAACCGGCAGTTAAAAACCGGCAGTTTCCAGTTATTCTATATTCAACGCTGACCATTAAAAATCCCTTTGATATCTGGCCATTTCAATAAAGTTTCCTCATTCAAAACGTGTGTAGTGCATAGCAGAAAATTTAGGGATTTGCAGAACAGAGATATTACGGAATTTATCAACTGCAATCGGTACGAGATTGCCACCATTTCCCACAGACTGTCGAGTTCATATAAACATTGGAGAAACACATCAAGGGAGGTAACCTAGTTGACAAAATAACATTGAATAATACATTCTGACATATGTGTAAACCATGCGTCATACAACTTCACAAAACACATTAACATCAAAATTATTATTCATTTAAGACACAAAGTATGTGTGCTCAGTATATTCCTGGTTAATACAGCCAAGTGTATAGTTTCCTTACACAAAACCGTATTAACACTATTTACCGGAATAAAACACCATCTTCACGAGAACAATGTTGTGTGATTGTATCATTAAAAACGATCTTTTCCCCACACCCCAACTAAAGTGCAAATATTATTTCTGCTAATATTGCCCAGCACTAAATATGGATACTCTGAGAACTTATGTGGTATTAAGCTTTCGTAATTGATGAATTATCAATGAAATTCTGTAGTATAACAGGCACCAACAGATTTTCTTTCTGTGTCCTATTTCAACCATCTGAATTGGCATAATCAGTTGAGAAATAATCGGTAATTGATGGATAGCAAGTTTTGATAATCAGTTCAACACTAATCTTTTCTCCAGGTAGCCCAAATTTTAACATATTGCAATATGAGGAAATTTCTTAAATAATAATAATAACACTTTGGCCAGCCCCTGATTTGTCGCGGTTCTCGGACGAGAAGGCCGTGGTTACCCCTGTACTCCCAACTGCCTCCCTATTCCCACGCTTCTCCTCTCCTCCCAACACTCGGAGACGAACTGCTCGATGATATCCCTTGTCCCATTCTTCCCAATCTCTCCAATTAGCATATTAACTCTCTCCTTTGAGTCTCCCCCTAACCACATGTCCTTCATTCTCCCATCCCACTTCCCCATTATACTCCCAGTGAATCTCATTCTTTTAGACTGATACTTTGGGCATTCTAGAAGAAAGTGTTCCAGGGTCTCCACCATGTCCAAGTTACACATCTGGCACTCCCTTTCACCGTCTTTCCCAATTTTTCCCCTCAGCTCCAGGGATCGCGACCTCAGCTTGAACAACAGTGACCCCCCAAAGGTGCCATTAAGGTACTCTTCAAAACCTGGCTTCTCTTTATCACGCAGGCCACCCAAAGACCTCTTTGATTTGACCCCCTCTCGCCAATTACGGTTACAATCCTCCATGACCCTTTCTCTGACAATTTTTTTACCCTGGTTTCCCCCAACGTCCAGGTTAAAAAATCTTCTTCTTCAGATCCACCAGTCGGAATGCTTTCATATTTGGTATACAACATCTCTAGGAAGGTTAGATTTAAGTTTGTTCAATATGAGTGCCTGGGTTAATACTTGGGCTCCATATGGGAACCTGAATTTAACTTAGTACAGTATGAGGGAATTTCTTCAAAAATCTTCTTCAGATTCACTAGTCAGAATCCTTTCATATTTGGTTTACAACATCTCTAGGGGAGTCAGATTCAAGTTTGTTCAAATTGGTTCCCTGTTTTAATATTTGAGCTCCCTATAGTAGCCGAATTTTAACTTAGTGCAATATGGGGAAGTTCCTTTAAAAATCTTCTTCAGATCCAACAGACAGAATGCTTCATATTTGCTATACAACATCTCTATTGAGATCAGGTTCAACTTTGTTCAAATCGAGAGCCTGGATTAATATTTGGGTTCCTTATGGGAGCCAGAATTGGCCATGTAGCTGAAGAATTAGAAATTTTGTATTCAGTACCTTCTTGAGGTGTGTAACTAAGATTAATCCACATAGGTTGTATCAAGGGGCTTCATAGGGGAGCTCCACATTTTACATTATGATTAACTGAAGAAAAGGCATGATGCTTGGACTATTTTTGTCACTCCTGAGGGGCTCAAGGATTGACAGTGTATCCTATGGAGATGGATTGCTTAATGTAGACTCATTCTTGGACTTGGTTTATATCATTTTCTGTTCAAGGTGAGCACTTCAGGCCCTGTGGGGCCTCTTGTTTTGAAGTCTTGGCAGCCTGTTTAGGGTTAAAAATCTTCTTCTCCAGAACCACATTTCCAAATCTTTTGATATTTGGTACACAACATTCTGGAGGGAGTGAGGGGGCGGCGGAGTGGGGGGGGGGGGGGTTGCAGATTTAAGTTTGTTCAATCCATGTCCCTAAGAAAATATGTGAGCTCCCTATGGGAGCCCGTTTTTTAACTTATGTGTGCAATATGTTGATTAATCTTTAAAAATCTTCTTCAGATCCATGATTGAGAATCTTTTGATGTTTGGTACACAGCATTTTTTTTTTTGGGGGGGGGGTTCAGATTCAAGCTTGTTCAAACCAAGATTCTGATTCTTTAATAGGCCACTCCCTGGACCTGGCCGTATTATGGTATGGACATGTCCATCTGACTGTCCATCCATCTGTCCATCTGTATGTAAACTTTTGCTTGTCTTCACAATAACTTGAAAATGAAATGCACCATGGATCTTCTTTTTCCCTGGTTCATATTTAGGTGGGGGCCAAAATTTAACATTGTGGAATGTGAGAAATATTATTCATTAAAAAGTGTTATCTCCAAAACCACCAGGCAGGATTTTCTTTATGTTTGGTACAGTATGCAGCATCCTTTTTTTTTCTTTTTTTTTTTTTTTTGGGGGGGGGGGGGGGGGGGGGGGGGAGCGCAGATTGATTTTTACAGTTCAATATGAGGAAACATCTTCTTAAGAATGTCCTTGTTATGATCCGCCAGTTTGCTCAAATTTAAATTTCTGAGTTGAAATTTATGGGAGTTTCTGTGATTCAAAATCCTGTCTCTAAAGAATCATTGATGTTTTGTCAGGGGAGCACTTAAGGCCCTTGTTTCAAATTCTTGTAGGATACTTTAAAGAGCATTATGAATGCTTTTTGCTTGTAGATCTTGTACTCGTTACATATTTTTATACTGTACCAATGACCCAGACATAGCTGGTGCTAACTCTTAAAATATAGGGCCAAACACAAATTTTGCCCCCCAATCCCCAAAATTTGCATCTAAAACCAAAGAAAACATGTCCTGAAAGGCCCTCCACACTTCGCCTCTACTGCGCATGCGCAGTGTCAAGGACGTTCCAAAATTGGCGCCATTAATCATTCTAAGTTTGGCCCTTCATCAGTTAACATCTGACTGATCTTTGTGCTTGTAAATCTCAGTTTAAATGATGCCAGACACATAAATATTAGTAAAATGGTGATTCTAAGGAGGATAGAGAAGGAGGAGAGGAAAAATGTGTGACAGAATATTATCAGGGCTGTAACTTAAAATTTTTTAATGAAATTATGTTAAGTTACCTATTTTCGAGGCAGCAGCCATTTTGTTGTCATTCTGATTATTTAGTTACACTGTTTTTTAAGTGTTTTCCTCTCTCCCTGTCCTTTAAGTCCCCCCTTGCTATTCTCCCATGCTTTTGGCATAGTTTTTGTAATTATTATTACTAAATTTTCTTGGGAGTTTTAGCTGAATAACAGAATGAATTCTGTTCTTTTCCCCATGTTTACGTCTTCACCTACGGGTGGTTAGGCGTTGTGTTCTGCATCTACCATCTGATGTTCTGCAGTTTCTTCCCTGGAAGTCTCTGTTTTGCATCAGATAGTGTATTTTTGGTAACTGATTTCGGGCCTGGGTGCCTGGAGTCTTATTTTAGTGTTTTTACACTCATTGTTTACATTTGCAACAGCCCTCTGTGTGAGGGGGGGATTTCTGGAAAATAATATCTTGATGTTATTTTAATCATAACTAGATACATTATTATTGTTCGTAAGTGTTGAATAAATTGTTTAAAATATTTTTAAAATTTTTGTCCACACTTAGGCTTGGATCCATTGGGGCTCAACATTACTTTTCAGAAACTTGGGCTATTCTGAAAAAATATTTTTTCAAAATATTTTGATTTCAATTATTTTTTCTATATTAATGGATCATATTATTATTATGTATTTTGATTGCCAGGGGTTAGTGCGAGTACCAGGACTTGTTTTCTTTTCACATTGAAAGGATATTGATCAATTGTAATAAGAGGAAGTCTTCCTCTGACTTTATAATCATTCTATATGTGGTCAGTGTACTCGCATTAACTCCTGTTCTGTATCGTATGATTTCGATGACAATATGGGAAGCGTATGTCACGGTATGTTATTGGGGAATTGGACACTCCGGTCCTTTCCCCCGCAGGGTCACTCTACTTTATCAATTTCTATTTTCAGACGATCAAGATTAGGGTGATGTATCTGTGATGTCTTCCAACAGTGTGCCTCCGTCGTCACAATTAATGAAGGGCTAGCGGAAAAGTGCTCATGTAATATGCCAATTGCCTAAGAGGACCCTAGTAGGTTCGACGGCCTTTGACGTCCGCTAGCTCGCCCGGTGTAGCGTCCATTCACCGAATGGTTCGGCAGCCGGGTTCGTCCGTTGCGGTCTAGAAGGAATTTTGGGGTGATGCGAGCACTATAAATCAACCTAATGCACACCCAGTGACGGCGGATCGGAGGGAGAATGGAGGAAGCCTTTTAGTCCGGTTCATAGCTCGTTCTGGTCCATCCGGACGGCGAGCGAGAGAGGCCCCTCTCTCGTACAACAACATCTGGCCCCAGATGTTGTGGTACAAAATGTTTCGCATACGTCCGTCGCTCGGGACGCTCCGACATATAGTCAGTCTGGAGTAGACTGTCAATAAGGCTTCCTCATTCTCATGGTAGCGCACACGACCGCTCTTGGCTACGTGACCACAGATATCCAGTCAGCTTCGCCAGTCGGAGAATCATCGGCGACCAGGTCACACCATCCGGTAGCCAGGGACACGAGGCCTGCAGACTCCGGACGTTCGCATAGGAAGTGTGCGGGAGTCAGCGTACACGGAGCTTCTGGCGGCAATGCATCGTAAGACCGCTACTGCACAGGCCTCGGGAACGGACGTGCTTTCCTATAGCACAGTTTATCGCAGCATCCCAGCATCAACTGAATCTGTCGCATATTTTTTATCCGACGATGCTGGGTCGGGACGCTCCACGGAAGTGGGTACGGACGTCCGAATACTTCATCCGGTCCGACGGGATACCGAAAGGGATTCGGAGGATTTCGAGCTTTCCCTTTCGGAACTACATATGCTGTTGTGTATGTCATCTGACTTGGTCTTCTACAACTTCTTTCGTCGGACCAGATTGCTGCGATCCCGGATAAGAAACTGATAGCGTCGGTGGACTTAGAAATTTTTGGTTCCTGTTCAGGGACATCGTCCCTCAGTTCCGACATAGTCCAATAATGTCACACAAACTTTCGAATTATTGAACGACGCTATATATATTATTATATGCTTGCTATAACCAAGCATTTCTGGTTTCTTGTTCGCAAAAGTTACGGAGATGTCTTTCAAAAGTGTGCCTCTGTCGTCATAGTTAATGAAGAGCTAGCGGCAATAAGTGCTCATGGAATATGTCTATCGCCTACGGAGTGACATTCGCTAGCTCACCCGGTGTAGCGTGCATTCATCGAATGGTTCGGCTGCCAGGTTCGTCCGTTGCGGTCTAGGAAGGAGATTTGGGTGATGCGAGCACTTTAATTACTTTAGTACTCACCCAGTGATGGCAGATTGAGGACAGATCGGAGGAAGCCTGTTAGTCCGGTTCCTGGCTTGTCCAGGTCCGTCCGGGCTGTGAGCGAGAGAGGTCCCTCTCTCGTCCACCAACATAGGGGACCGCATGTTGTGGTTCTGATATTTTACATTCGGAGCATATGTCTGTCGGTCGGGACGCTCCGTTATATTGACAGTCCGAGAGACTGTCCATAATGCTTCCTCATCCTCACAGCAGGGCACACGACCGCACATTGGCTACGTGACCTCGAATATCCGATCAGTTTCGTCATTCAGTGATTCCACGGCGAATAGGTCGTGCCATCCGGTAGCCAAGGGACACGAGGCCTATACACTCAGTTCGCTCGCATATTGGTAGTATGCACGGGGTAACGATCACGGAGCTTTCAGCGGCAATGCATTGTAGGACCGCTTCTCCTCAGGCCTCAGTCACGGACGTGCTATCCGAGTTAGCACAGTTGTTTTGCAGCATCCCAGCAATTGACAGTTTCTTGGTCGGATCAGGAATTATCCGACGGCGCTGGGTCGGTGCGGTTCGCGGTTGCATCAGGTACGGACGACCAAACGCTTTATAGGGTCCGACAGGATGGCGAAAGGGATTCGAAAGATTTCGAGTTTTCCCTTTTGTAGTGTCGGAAGCTGCCATTCATATCTTCTGGCATTATCTTCCAGTGATTGTTATTTCGGACTACATTGCTGCGATGTTGGATAAGAGACTTATAGCGTCATTGGACTCGGAATTTTTGATCGGTTCGGGGACATTGTCCCTGACTTACCGACGCAGTCCAATAATTTCAATACAACATGTGTTTTATTTTTCGACGCTATATATGCATACAAGCCTGCTACCAAGCATGATAGTTTAGTTTCTTGTCCGCGTCGCTCATTTCTGCCGTTTTATCATTTATACGTATAGTTTATTTTGGCAGTGCAGGGCATACCGAGAGTTCATATGCGTCTAGACGGTGTGGTTAAAGACTGGAAATATTCTTTTTCGCCGTCTTTGTCTTTTCCAACTTCAATGTTGGAAACGACAATGATGTCTAGTAGACTTAACTTAGACGCTTTATCATACGTGAGGCGTTATCATTACGTCTTCAAGAAAAGATTTACGGGATATTATTCTCAATGTAATTTCTTTTGAGGGCAGTAGTTTGTTCACGTATAACTCCGCCCTTCAGTGGCTGATTGGAGTTGGTTAGACGTGACGCAGCCCTAGCTACATCCACGCACGTGGATAGTAAGGTTAAGAACTCTCTCAAAGTCGCTTCGTTCTCGGAGAAGCTTCTCTTCGACGGCAACTTTTCGGCAATACATGAATTGCTCGATTTACACATTCTCTTGTCTATCTAGTGTTACAAGAGATTCAGACTGGGGCAAACATTCGGTGGTTGACTCAGAGAGTGCCACTGCAGTTGCCGGACCCGAGTGTTGCTGTTATGACGTTTGCCAGTCAAACAGATTGGGATATAATACTGATCCCAACGGATTCGAAGTGCCAGGGTCTTGGGGTTCCGCAGTCTCTTAGCAACCAATTATCTTCCGCGGAATAATGTTTTTTAGGCTTGCTTTATGTCATTGCATAAACATTATTCAGAAACGCATGCCCAAATCCTGTCCGTTAATTCGACAGTAGTGGCATATCTCCAGAACCAGGGAGGCACTCTTTCGTTTCCGTTATTCAATTTAATGGAAAGAATCCGTCTGTTGGTTATAGTACACCAAGTTCTATTTTGGTCCGTCATTTTCCGGGTCGTCTGATTGTTTTACCGGACTCCCGTTCACTTAGGGGTCGCTTGTTGCTGTCAGAATGGACTCTCAACAAACAAGTATTCAGTCAGATTTGCTATCTATGGGAGCGCCCAATGATGATTTATTTACGACACAGCTTGCTAATCTACTGCAGACGTATGTGTTGGCTTGTCCAGATCTCTGAGCTAATGTTGTTAACGCTCTATTGATCTATAGGACGGAATGATAGGATACGCGTATCCTCCGGCGCTGTTGTTTCAGCAGGTATTGCTAAGATAAACAACCACTATACATTTCTGTTGATAGCATCTCTATTTTCACAGAGATCATGGGTAATTTACTCTCTTGTCTTCTGTGGGACTTAACGTGAAATCTTCCTCAATGTGAGGAGCTTTTTTCACTGGGTAAATCGTGTCATCTTTATCACAACCCGCAAGATCGCAACCTGCATGTATTCCGTTGTGTGGTCCGTATTGCATTGTAAGCATTGTACTGGACGAGCTTTGGATGCGATTTCTTACTATAGGAGATCCTCTTCTTCGCTATTCTATGCGGCTAAAGTGGAGGCTCTTCCGTCGTTGGTGTAGGGATCACTATCTTCATATTGTTGATCCCTCCATACTACTCATTGCTATTTTTTAGTATACTTGTTTCACAAGATCTACTGCAGCCTGTTATTATTTAGGTTATAGGTTTATGTTACCTCATACCTATGCACTCTAGGATAGTTTACAATTGAGTCTTATGTCTCTTTATCTAAGTCAGTTAGTAACTTTTTGATAAATAGACTTAGAATCTTTAGATTAAATTCCTATATGGAATTTAACTTCGGTTCTTATTTAGCTAAGTAATCATTTGAGCCTCTGGAAACAGTAGTTTTCAAATTCTGACCTTTTAGACAGTAATTCTGTTGGTTTCTCTTTTACTGAAGAGTCAGTGAGTTTCATGCACTATCGATGGATGATTTTCACTTTCGTAGTTTCGGAATCACTACTTCCGTTACTATTTAGGTTGGATTTTTGCATAAGAGTTAGGCTCCTAATATCCGGAACCTATTGTTATTAAGGTCCTTCCGTCTTCGTAGGCCTTTACTCTTTCCGGGTAGAGTTTATGTATTTATAAACAGATATCTGTTTATTACTATGGGCGTAAGCTTCTTCTGTCTTTGATGCCTAGTAAGAAGGACGTTACGCTCCATTCTATTGTTAATGGATTCTATTAACTATCGGTACTGCTTATGGTATATCATTGACTTAGCAGTCGTGCTTAAGATTTCGGCTCATGAAGTAAGAGTTCTTCTACATCTTGGGCTTACATTAATAGTGTCGCTATTATAGATTTTTGAAGGCCGCTCATTGCGCTCAGCCATCCACATTCATGAATTTTTATCTCAGAAATATCGAGTCCATTTCTGGAGGCCTCTATTGTTAGGTCTATTATCTACTGCTCAGAATGTCATTCACTTAACAGTTGCTACTATAGCTAGGTAGGCTGTCTGTTTCGGCAGTGTCTCCGTTCTGCTGCCCTCTTCGCTCTGGTCTATTTGACCCAGGGCAAGAAAAATGAGGGGGGGGGGGGGGGGTGGGGGGGGGGAGGGTGTTCCCTTGGGTCACCTGTTTTACTATGAAAACAAGGGGATACCTCCTCTGGAGTTAGTAATTCTGAGCTGTTATTGGGATGGTTGTTTAGTGAGAAGTTTATGTTTTTAAAATTCATTCAAGTCTTAGTTTTTAAAGTATAGCTTTGAATATTGCATATGTCTACCGACATGATTATGCAATCCTCAGACACTTTTAGGAGTATAAGAGTCTCTATTCTCTAGACTTACTTTATTTATTGGCTTACTTTAAAAATTATTAGTATAAGGATTATATTGGATATTAATAGAGTACATGGATATATGAAGCTCAATTTTGGAAGGTGTTGTATCTTTCTAATTTATTATAAATAAGAAAGATACATGTAAGGCCTATTACTTCTTTTTCCCTACAGGGGATTACTCTATTTTATATTATTGAGCGTATTCCAGTTTGCTCTATGTCCTTGGCCCTCCAGCCTTTTTACTATTCAGCTATGTCTGGGTCATTGGTACAGTATAAAAATGTTAAAAAATTTATAGTAATTTCTATATTTTTTATACTTACCAATGACCCAGACGGGGATGGCCCTCCCAGGAGTTGGGAACTCTTGCCTCCCCGCTGAGTACATAGCGCTTACCAGGCACTGGTTATTAGAATGATTAATGGCGCCAATTTCGGAACGTCCTTGACACTGCGCATGCGCAGTAGAGGCGAAGTATGGAGGGCCTTTCAGGACATGTTTTCTTTGGTTTTAGATGCAAATTTTGGGGATTGGGGGGCAAAATTTGTGTTTGGCCCTATATTTTAAGAGTTAGCACCAGCTATGTCTGGGTCATTGGTAAGTATAAAAAATATAGAAATTACTATAAATTTTTTAACTTTTTGAGGAAATTAAATTTATGTAAAAAGAATTATCAATGGAACCTGACTTATTCTGTGACAATATTTTCAGAGTGGTTATTGCCCTTTGTGGTGGCAATATAGATACAACTCAGTTAGGCCGAGTGATGGAGAGAGGTCTTGCTGCTGATGGTAGATTGGTCAGATTTGTTGTAACTGTTAGTGACAGACCTGGAGGCATGGCAGAATTAACTCAATTGATGGCAGATCATGGTGTCAGGTTGGTAATATAGTCATTTAACCTATGTCTTGTTTGTTTGTCTATGTCATGTGTCTGAATCCATTTTTATGCCCTTCTGAGGGGGGCCGCGGTGGCTCAGTTGGTAGAGGTGCAGGCTGCAAGCCGAGAGGTCCTCGGTTCGAATCCCACCTGCGGCAACCGCGTTGTGTCCTTGGGCAAGACACTTCACCCCGATTGCCTACATGGGGGCACGATGACGCTGTGTACTGAGGCGTACTGCACGTCGATGGTGCGCATGTCTTCAACCAATCTAACCCTGCCTGTGCTGCGGTGCAGAGTTCAGAGTTACGATATTGGAGAGCTGGCAGCTGCTCGTCGTTGCTCAGTGGTTCTCTCCGGGTACTCCGGCTTCCTCCACCCGTAAAACTGTCACGGTCACGATTAGCCATTTTGCATAAGTATGTGACCTTAAACACCAATAAATATAAATATATATATATGCCCTTCTGAGGAGATATATAAAATATAGAGAAGCATACATTCATCCATAACACATTATGTCCATACAAGATGTTTGTTGTTCTGTCTCCACTGTTGGTGTGCGGTGGCTCACTGGTAGACTGTTGTACTTCTATGCTAGAGGTCCCAAGTTCAATCCCCATCCAGGACAACCTGCGTTGTGTCCTTGGGCAAGGCACTTTATCCTACCTTACAGGGGAACAGATCCTATGGCAGAACAAATGCCCCCAATCGAAATTTACAGCCCATCTATGTTTAGTACTCTAGCAGTGTCACTATTTATTGGATTGAAATGAATTTTCACACCATTTTACCTTAGCATGGGAAAACAAATTTTATGACAAAATGGATTGCCTCGTATGTTCAATTTCAGAGTTACTTCCAATTTACTTACTTGGGTTTCCTTAAAAATCTGTTTATCGCTTCATGTTTATTATTTTTTGTACATGGGGATAATTTTTAGCTTAACTTGACCTAAGTCAAGATAAGCTATAGCCATCATCCGTGAGGAAGTCTGTGAGTCTGGCAGTCTGTCAGTCTGTTCACATTTTCCTTTAGCACAGACTACACACCGCAGTAGTAGGCAGAAACTTTTCATATTTGGTATTCAGCACACTCAGGCGAGGTAAGATTAAAATTTGTTAAACCAAGTCCTTGGATTTATTTTTGAGTTCCCCCAGGAAGCCCAAATTTTAATTTAGTTCAGTATGAGGAATATTCTTTAACTAAAGGTGTGATTGTCCAAGATGGGCCTGTCCATACCCCTCGCAGCCCAAAATGAAAAGGGGCCTAACACTGGCAAAAATTTCTAATCGAAACTATAATCGCAGGTGCACAGGTTCCCATGGTTGTGAACATCTATACCAAGTTTCAAAGGAATCAACCTGTAAACATCTGAGAAAATCTCCGGACAAAATTCACGCATTCTATGATGAAACAGGGGCATAACTCTTGCAAAAAAGGTCCTATCGAATCTATAATCACAAGTGTATAGGTTCCCATGGCAGTGAACATCCATACCAAGTTTCAAAGGAATCAACCTGTAAACATCTGAGAAAATCTCTGGACAAAATTTGCACATTCTAAGATGAAAAGGGGCATAACTCTGGCAAAAAAGGTCCGATCAAAACTATAATTGCAGGTGCACAGGTTCCCATGGTAGTAAACATCTGTACCAAAGGAATCGACCCATAAACATCTGAGAAAATCTACGGATAGAATTTGCGCATTCTAAGATAGTAGTAAGCATCCATACCAAGTTTCGATGGAATCAACCCATAAATATCTGAGAAAATCTCCAGACAAAATTCTAGGCAATTCAGGCATTCTAAGATGAAAGGGGGCATAACTGTACAAAAAAGTCTGATTGAAACTATAATCTAGGCAATTCAGGCATTCTAAGATGAAAGGGGGCATAACTGTCCAAAAAAGTCTGATTGAAACTATAATCGCAGGTGCAGAGGATCCCATGTCGTAATACCCATACCAAGTTTCAAAGGAATCGACCCATAAACATCTCAGAAAATCCCCAGACAATATTTGCTCTTTCTAAGATGAAAAGGAGCATAACTCCGGCAAAAATGGTGCGATCAAAACTATATCGCAGGTGCACAGGTTCCCATAGTAGTAAACATCCATACAAAGTTTCAAAGGAATCGACCCATAAACATCAGAAATTCTCCAGACAAAATTCTAGGCCTTCTATTTCAAGTTGAAAAGGGACATAATTCTGGAAAAAATAATCTGACCGGAACTGTAATCGTAGGTGCTCCGGTTCCCATGGTAGTGAACATTCATACCATGTTTTGAGAAGATTGGTCCATGAATGTCAGAAAATTTCTGGACAAAATTATGTCTGTGGATGGGCAGACTGATGGACAAGGTGATTACAGTATACCCCCTCCCCTCCCCCCTCAACTCGTTGCAGGGCGTATAAAAATCTAAGATCTACCATTTGGAATCTTTTGATGTTTGATGCACATCATCCTCTTGGGGGTCAGATTCCAGTTTAAGTGGATTTATATTTGGGCTCCTTATGGGAGACCTATTTTAACTTGGTACAGCATTAGCAAAATTTGTAAAGTTCTTGTTTTGTAGATCCACCAGTCAGAATTGTCTCATATTTGGTATACAGCAGGGTCGTCAGATTTAACTTTGTTCAAATCAGGTCACTGACTTCATATTTGGGCACTTTATTATGGCCCAAAGTTCAACATAGTGCAATATGAGGAATATTCTTATTTGTGATGAGGTGTCAGATTCAAGTTTCTTCAGATTAAGTCCATGGATTTATATCTGTGCTGTATGGGAGCCCAAATTTCAACCTTAGGTAATATAAGGAATATTCTTTAACATCTTCAGATCCATCAGTTTGAATCTCCTGGCAGTTGGTATACAGTATCCTTATGGGGCCAGATTCAGGTTTATCCCTATGTACATATTTGGCCTTTTAGGAACCCAAATTTTTATCTTGATGCAATATATGAATAAAACATTTCTTCAGATCCACTGAGCAGAAAAATATCACATTTGATATACCCCATCCTTGTAGAGGGAAGATTCAAGTATGTTCAAATCAAGTCCATGGGTTCATATTTCGGCTGTAGTGCAATACGATATTTGGTATGAAAATAAATTTTATTTCAATCGGATGTTCTGTTTTCGTTAATGATTATATCTGGCTGTAAATGTGTGGAAGCACAACCTGAAAGCCCCAATTTGTCCAAAAAACAAATGCTATCTCAATCATGTCCTTGTTGACTCATTTTACTCAATTTCTTCTCACATCTGATGACGTCCAGAAACACTGAATATTTCAACAAATTTGAACCCAAACATAGGGTGTGTGCTTGGAGTAGGGGGAGTTGAAAAATAGACTTCATTTTTTCAGAGGATTTTTATTGACCGTCGTTGTAGTTTTCATGCAAACAAGTTGACACTTCATTTCTGCCTTATCTTTCTGATCTCTCAACAGTAATACTCTTATTCCTTGTAGACAACTTGATCCAGGTGAGTGGTTTATGTTTACTTGAGCCTCTGGTTTATTGTTGGTTAATGTGTGTTTATTGTCTATTCTTTAGTTTGGGCTTATTATTAGGCATTTCTTGAGGTTGGAACCTTATCATTCAGATGTAGTGCTTCAGGACTCCCCCAGGAAAGGTGGAGGGGGGGGGGGGGTGGGGGCTCTTGTTTTACTTTCTCTTTTGTTAAACTTACCTCTCCAGTTTACTGTTGGCAGTGCAGATCATTTTGGTTCTTGATGGATGCTTCTGAAACCTTACAGAAAAGTATTCTCAAATCACCAAAATTTTAACCAGCACTTGCACAAAATTTTATTTACCTTTCACTTTTCAAAATTTATAATATTTTATGATTGCTGCGTACCTGTCCTCCAATCAGTGTTAAACAGGTTGGAACAAAACTTTTTAGCCTGTGTGATTGTAATGTGTCATTTCATCCCAAATGTCGCCTGTAAAATACATATACAGAGATAACATGGATTTTACTGTATTGTAACAGAACTTAATAGCAGATGGGAGCAGAAATCACAAGCATTACCTGCATCAAATCACATTCTGTACATACTACATATTATGGAGTACATCAAATTTTAGTGATGTCCTTCGGCAGTACTTAAATTGTTGCGCATGTTTCCATATTAATTTCAAGGAATAATAATTTTTTGTGGTCAGCCCAGCAGACTTAATATTTTTATACTGTAACCAATGACCCAGACTTAGCTGGTGCTAACCCAAAAATATCTAGGGCCAAACACAAATTTTGCCGCCCAATCCCCAAAATTTGCATGCAAAACCGAAAATTAGAAGTCCTATCTGGCCCTCCATACATTTTACCCTCCCTGCATGCGCAGATTCCAGGAAGTCACCGAATCTGGCGCCAATAAATCATTCTTTGTTTGGCCCTTGTCAGATAACACAAACTGACATTTGTGCTTTTAAATCTCAATTAATAATGATGCCAGTCACAAATCAATGGTTAAATTGGTGGATCCAGGGACAGAACTGGATGAAGGAAGGAAGAAACGGTGGTTTGAAACGTTCAGGTCTGTAATTTTATAATATTTATTAAAATTAGTTCATGTTCCCTAATTTTGGGACATGAGCCTGACGTTATCACTGATTGATTGATCTATCCACTGTTTATTTAGTATTCCTTCCCTGCCTTCCTTGATCCCCCCAGTTAAGCTCCCAAGCTTTTTGGCTTTAATAAAAAAAAATTATAAATTTTATTGGGAGTTTAACGTATTATACAGAAGATTATTCTGTACGTCCCCAGGATTATGTCCTCATCCTTAGGGTGTTTGGGCGTTTTGATCATGCATCATACATTCAATGTATCGTTTTTTCTTCTGAGGAAGATCTTGCTTTACATCAGATGGTCTTGTTTCTGTTACTGACTTTGGGCCGTGTTGCCTGGGGTCTTGATTCTGGTGTTTTGTTTACATTACATTACTCTAGGTAGTTTCCTACTTTTGTTTAGGAACAACAGTTGTAAGTAACATTAAATAATATTCTGATAGAGTGGTAGTTAATATTTTTATACTGTACCAATGACCCAGACATAGCTGGTGCTAACTCTTAAAATATAGGGCCAAACACAAATTTTGCCCCCCAATCCCCAAAATTTGCATCTAAAACTAAAGAAAACATGTCCTGAAAGGCCCTCCACACCTCGCCCCCACTGCGCATGCGCAGTGTCAAGGACGTTCCGAAATTGGCGCCATTTATCATTCTAAGTTTGGCCCTTCATCAGTTAACATCTGACTGATCTTTGTGCTTGTAAATCTCAGTTTAAATGATGCCAGACACATAAATATTAGTGAAATGGTGATTCTAAGGAGGATAGAAAAGGAGGAGAGGAAAAGAATGTGTGACAGAATATTATCAGGGCTGTAACTTAAAATTTTTTAATGAAATTATGTTAAGTTACCTATTTTCAAGGCAGCAGCCATTTTGTTGTCATTCTGATTATTTAGTTACACTGTTTTTTCAAGTGTTTTTCCTCTCTCCCTGCCCTTTAAGTTCCCCCTTGCTATTCTCCCATGCTTTTGGCATAGTTTCTGTAATTATTATTACTAAAATTTCTTGGGAGTTTTAGCTTAATAACAGAATGAATTCTGTTCTTTCCCCATGTTTACGTCTTCACCTACGGGTGGTTAGGCGTTGTGTTCTGCATCTACCATCTGATGTTCTGCAGTTTCTTCCCTGGAAGTCTCTGTTTTGCATCAGATGGTGTATTTTTGGTAACTGATTTCGGGCCTGGGTGCCTGGAGTCTTATTTTAGTGTTTTTACACTCATTGTTTACATTTACAACAGCCCTCTGTGAGAGGGGGGGATTTCTAAATAATAATATCTTTATGTTATTTTAATCATAACTAGATACATTATTATTGTTCGTAAGTGTTGAATAAATTGTTTAAAATATTTTTAAAATTTTTGTCCACACTTAGGCTTGGGATCCATTGGGGCTCAACGTTACTTTTCAGAAACTTGGGCTGTTCTGAAAAAATATTTTTTCAAAATATTTTGATTTCAATTATTTTTTCTATATTAATGGATCATATTATTATTATGTATTTTGATTGCCAGGGGTTAGTGCGAGTACCAGGACTTGTTTTCTTTTCACATTGAAAGGATATTGATCAATTGTTTTAAGAGGAAGTCTTCCTCTGACCTTATTATCATTCTATATGTGGTCAGTGTACTCGCATTAACTCCTGTTCTGTATCGTATGATTTCGATGACAATATGGGAAGCGTATGTCACGGTATGTTGTTGGGGATTTGGACACTCCGGTCCTTTCCCCGCAGGGTCACTCTACTTTATCAATTTCTATTTCAGACGATCAAGATTAGGGTGATGTATCTGTGATGTCTTCCAACAGTGTGCCTCCGTCGTCACAATTAATGAAGGGCTAGCGGAAAAGTGCTCATGTAATACGCCAATTGCCTAAGAGGACCCTAGTAGGTTCGACGGCCTTTGACGTCCGCTAGCTCGCCCGGTGTAGCGTCCATTCACCGAATGGTTCGGCAGCCGGGTTCGTCCGTTGCGGTCTAGAAGGAATTTTGGGGTGATGCGAGCACTATAAAATTAACTTAATGCACACCCAGTGACGGCGGATCGGAGGGAGAACGGCGGAAGCCTTTTAGTCCGGTTCATAGCTCGTTCCGGTCCATCCGGACGGCAAGCGAGAGAGGCCCCTCTCTCGTTCAACAACATCTGGCCCCAGATGTTGTGGTACAAATGTGTCGTTAGCGGAGCATACATCCGTCGCTCGGGACGCTCCGTTGTATAGGCAGTCCGCTGAGACTGCTAAGGCTTCCTCTTCTCGTCAGCGCACACGACCGCACCTTGGCTGCGTGACCGCCGATATATTACCAGCTTCGCCGATCAAGGATTCTTCGGCGACCAGGTCACACCATCCGGCAGCCAGGGATTCGAGACCGATGGACTCCGGACGTTCGCATAGGAAGTATGCGGGAGCCATCTGATGCGGAGCTGCCCTCGGCGAAGCACCGATAGACTGCGCCTCCGCAGGTCTCGACGCCGGACATTCTTGTGCACATAGCACAGCTTATCGCAGCATCCCAGCAGCCGACAGAAACGGTGTCGGATCGAGAATTATCCGACAGCGCTGGGTCGGTAGCCGGGGACTCGAGGCCTGCAGACTCCGGACGTTCGCATAGGAAGTGTGCGGGAGTCAACGTACACGGAGCTTCTAGCGGCAATGCATCGTAAGTCCGCTACTGCACAGGCCTCGGGAACGGACGTGCTTTCCTTAATAGCACAGTTTATCGCAGCATCCCAGCATCAACTGAATCTGTCGCATATATTTTATCCGACGATGCTGGGTTGGGACGCTCCGCGGAAGCGGGTACGGACGTCCGAAAGTTTCATCCGGTCCGACGGGATACCGAAAGGGATTCGGTGGATTTCAAGCTTTCCCTTTCGGAACAACATATGCTGCGATGCCGGATAAGAAACTGATAGCGTCGGTGGACTTAGAAATTTTTGGTTCGGTTCAGGGACATCGTCCCTCAGTTCCGACATAGTCCAATAATGTCACACAAACTTTTGAATTATTGAACGACGCTATATATATTATTATTTTATGCTTGCTATCCAAGCATTTCTGGTTTCTTGTTCGAAGAGTTATGGAGATGTCTTTCAAAAGTGTGCCTCTGTCGTCATAGTTATTGAAGAGTTAGCGGCAATAAGTGCTCATGGAATATGTCTATCGCTTACGGAGTGACATTCGCTAGCTCACCCGGTGTAGCGTACATTCATCGAATGGTTCGGCTGCCGGGTTCGTCCGTTGCGGTCTAGGAAGGAGATTTGGGTGATGCGAGCACTTTAATTACTTTAGTACTCACCCAGTGACGGCAGATTGAGGACAGATCGGAGGAAGCCAACAACATAGGGGACCGCATGTTGTGGTTCCGATATTTTACATTCGGAGCATATGTCCGTTGCTCGGGACGCTCCGTTATATTGACAGTCCGAGAGACTGTCTTTAATGCTTCCTCATCCTCACAGCAGGGCACACGACCGCACATTGGCTACGTGACCTCGAGTATCCGATCAGTTTCGGCATTCAGTGATTCCACAGCGAATAGGTCGCGCCATCCGGTAGCCAAGGGACACGAGGCCTATACACTCCGTTCGCTCGCATATTGGAAGTATGCACGGGGTAACGATCTCGGAGCTTCCTGCGGCAATGCATCGTAAGACCGCTGCTCCTCAGGCCTCAGTGACGGACGTGCTATCCGAGTTAGCACAGTTGTTTCGCAGCATCCCAGCAATTGACGGTTTCTCGGTCGAATCAGGAATTATCCGACGGCGCTGGGTCGGTGCGGTCCGCGGTTGCATCAAGCTACGGACGACCGAACGCTTTATAGGGTCCGACAGGATGGCGAAAGGGATTCGAAAGATTTCGAGTTTTCCCTTTAGTAGTATCGGAAGATGCCTTTCATATCTTCTGGCATTTCTTCCAGTGATTATTTTTCGGACTTCATTGCTGCGATCTTGGATAAGAGACTTATAGCGTCATTGGACTCGGATTTTTCGATCGGTACAGGGACTTTGTCCCTGACTTACCGACGCAGTCCAATATTGTCATTACAACATGTGTTTTATTTTTCGACGCTATATATTATATATATATATACAAGCCTGCTACTAAGCATGATAGTTTAGTTTCTTGTCCGTGTGGCTCATTTCTGCCATTTTATCTTTTTTACATATAGTTTATTTTGGCAGAGCAGGGCATACCGAGAGTTCATATGCGTCTAGACGGTGTGATTAAAGACTGCATATATTCTTTTTCGCCGTTTATGTCTTTTCCAATTTCAATGTTGGGAACGACATTATGTATAGTAGACTTAACTTAGACGCTTTATTATACGTAATCCGCCTTACTGAGGCGTTATCATTACGTCTTCAAGAAAAGATTTACGGGATATTATTCTCAATGTAATTTCTTTTGAGGGCAGTAGTTTGTTCACGTATAACTCCGCCCTTCAGTGGCTGATTGGAGTTGGTTAGACGTGATGCAGCCCTAGCTACATCCACGCGTGGATAGTAGGTTAAGAACTCTCTCAGAGTCGCTTCGTTCTCGGAGGAGCTTCTCTTCGACGGCAACTTTCCGGCAATCCATGAATTGCTTGATTTATACATTCTCTTGTCTATATAGTGTTACAAGAGATTCAGACTGGGGCAAACATTCGGTGGTTGACTCAGAGAGTGCCGCCGCAGTTGCCGGACCCTAGTGTGGCTGTTATGACGGTTGCCAGTCAAACAGATTGGGATATATACTGATCCCTACGGATTCGAAGTGCCAGGGTCTTTGGGTTCCGCAGTCTTTTAGCTATCAGTTTAACTTCCGCGGAATAATGTTTTTTAGGCTTGCTTTATGTCATTGCATGAACATTATTCAGAAACGCATGCCCAAATTCCTGTCCTTTAATTCGACAGTAGTGGCGTATCTCCGGAACCAGGGAGGCACTCTTTCGTTTCCGTTATTCAATTTAATGGAAAGAATCCGTCTGTTGGTTATAGTACACCAAGTTCCGTTTTGGTCCGTCATATTCTGGGTCGTCTGATTGTTTTATCGCACTCCCGTTCTCTTACGGGTCGCTTGTTGCTGTCAGAATGGACTCTCAACAAACAAGTATTTAATCAGATTTGCTATCTATGGGAGCGCCCAATGATGTTTTATTTATGACACAGCTTGCTTATCAATTGCAGACGTATGTGTTAGCTTGTCCAGATCTCTGAGCTAATACTGTTAACGCTCTATTGATCTATAGGACGGAATGATAGGATACGCGTATCCTCCGGCGCTGTTGTTTTAGCAGGTATTGCTAAGATAAACAACCACAATACATTTCTGTTGATAGCATCTCTATCTTCACAGAGATCATGAGTAATTTACTCTCTTGTCTACTGTGGATCTTAACGTGAAATCTTCCTCTATGTGAGGATCTTTTTTCACTGGGTAAATCGTGTCATCTTTATCACAACCAGCAAGGTCGCAACCTTCATGTATTCCGTTGTGTGGTCCGTATTGCATTGTAAGCACTGTACTGGACGAGCTTTGGACGCGATTTCTTACTATAGGAGATCCTCTTCTTCGCTATTCTATGCGACTAAAGTGGAGGCTCTTCCGTCGTGGTGTAGGGATCATTATGTTCATATGGTTGATCCCTCCATACTACGCATTGCTAGTTTTTAGTATACTTGTTTCACAAGATCTACTGCAGCCTGTTGTTATTTAGGTTATAGGTTTATGTTACCTCATACCTATGCACTCTACGATAGTTTACAATTGAGTCTTTTGTCTCTTTATCTAAGTCAGTTAGTAACTTTTTGATAAATAGACTTAGAATCTTTAGATTAAATTCCTATACGGATTTTAACTTCGGTTCTTATTTAGCTAAGTAATCATTTGAGCCTCTGGAAACAGTAGTTTTCAAATTCTGACCTTTTAGACAGTAATTCTGTTGGTTTCTCTTTTACTGTAGAGTCAGTGAGTTTCATGCACTATCGATGGATGATTTTCACTTTCATAGTTTCGGAATCAATACTTCCGTTACTATTTAGGTTGGATTGTTGCATAAGAGTTAGGCTCCTATTATCCGGAACCTATTATTTTAAGGTCCTTCCGTCTTCGTATGGGCATAGGCCTTTACTCTTTCCGGGTACAGTTTATGTATTTATAAACAGATATCTGTTTATTACAAGGGCGTAAGCTTCTTCTGTCTTTGATGTCTAGTAGAAGGATGTTACGCTCCATTTTATTGTTAATGGATTCTATTAACTAGCGTACTGCTTATGGTATATCATTGGCTTAGCAGTTGTGCTTAAGATTTCGGCTCATGAAGTAAGAGTTCTTCTACTTCTTGGGCTTACATTAATAGTGTTGCTATTATAGATTTTTGAAGGCTGCTCATTGCGCTCAGCCATCCATTCATGAATTTTATCTCAGAAATATCGAGTCCATTTCTGGAGGCCTCTATTGTTAGGTCTATTATCTACTGCTCAGAATGTCATTCACTTAACAGTTGCTACTATAGCTAGGTAGGCTGTCTGTTTTGGCAGTGTCTCCGTTCGGCTGCCCTCTTCGCTCTGGGCTATTTGACCCAGGGCAAGAAAAAGGGGGGGGGGGGGGGGAGGGTGTTCCCTTGGGTCACCTGTTTTTACTATGAAAACAAGGGGATACCTCCTCCGGAGTTAGTAATTCTGAGCTGTTATTGGGATGGTTGTTTAGTGAGAAGTTTAAGTTTATAAAATTCATTCAAGTCTTAGTTTTTAAAGTATAGCTTTTGAATATTGCATATGTCAACGGACATGATTATGCAATTCTCACACACTTTTAAGAGTATAAGAGTCTCTATTCTCTAGACTTACTTTATTATTGGCTTACTTTAAAAATTATTAGTATAAGGATTATTGGATATTAATAGAGTACATGGATGTATGAAGCTCAATTTTTGGAAGGTGTTGTATCTTTCTAATTTATCATAAATAAGAAAGATACATGTAAGGCCTATTACTTCTTTTCCCTACAGGGGATGACTCTATTTTATTTTATTGAGCGTATTCCATTTTGCTCTATGTCCTTGGCCCTCCAGGCTTTTTACTATTCAGCTATGTCTGGGTAATTGGTACAGTATAAAAATGTTAAAAAATTTATAGTAATTTATATATTTTTTATACTTACCAATGACCCAGACGGGGATGGCCCTCCCAGGAGTTGGGAACTCTTGCCTCCCCGCTGAGTACATAGCGCTTACCAGGCACTGGTTATTAGAATGATAAATGGCGCCAATTTCGGAACGTCCTTGACACTGCGCATGCGCAGTGGGGGCGAGGTGTGGAGGGCCTTTCAGGACATGTTTTCTTTAGTTTTAGATGCAAATTTTGGGGATTGGGGGGCAAAATTTGTGTTTGGCCCTATATTTTAAGAGTTAGCACCAGCTATGTCTGGGTCATTGGTAAGTATAAAAAATATATAAATTACTATAAATTTTTTAACTTTACACAAATTTTATAATTTTGTCCACACTTAGGCTTTTTTGGGTTCATCGTTCCCTTTGGGAACTTGGGCTCTTGTATTAGAAAAAAAATTTCAAAAATTTTTATTTTATTTTTGAAAGAGTTTTTCTTTTGGATATATTTATTTCATTGATTATATTTTAATGTTATCTTATATTATATGTAGATTTGGTGGTGGTACAATGACATATATTAGTATTTAGGTAATTATATTTATCTAATAGAATGGCAAATAGAGGAAGCCTTTCCTTTATTTACTTGGTCGTTGTAATGAGTTTAGTTGATGTACTACCACTAATTCTGCTCCATGTATCAGATTTGATAATCTGAATGACGGGCGTCATGGTTTGTGTTAGGCAAGTGGACACTATCAGTCCTATCGCGGCGAGGGGACTCGGCTGGTCTTCTCGTCAAAATGTCACTATAGTTTTTTAGCTCACCTGAGCGAAGCTCAAGGGGAGCTTTACTAATCACTTTCTCTCCGTCGTCCATCGTCGTCCGTCCGGCGTTAACTTTACATTATCGACTTCTCCTCCTAAACCACTAGCCCAATTTTATTCAAATGTTGGCTAAATGTTTATTACCTAATGCCAATTCAGATTTGTTCAAATGAAGTTGCCCCTCCTCCTGGGTGGTGCCACACCCCCAAGGGGCACCAAAATCTTTGTAAATCTTCTTCTCATGAACCAGCAGTAGCAGAGACTTGATATTTGGTGTGCAGCTTCCTTTTGAGGTGTAGACTCAGATTTGTTCAAGAGAAGTTTGTGGGGCTATACTTTACGTTGTTATGAGAGGGGCAAAATTTTTTGCCCCGCCCAAAATTTCTATTTTCCAAACCGAGAGGCTGATTTGAACCAAATTTTATGTGAGGGCTTATTGGGTCATGAGTACTTGATTTATGCAAAAAAAATTTTTCCCACAGCCCCGTGGGAACCGCAGGAGCTAAAAATAGAAAAAATTTAAAACGCCCATATCTCCAAAACTGCATGGCACTGAGAATTTTTATTTGGTGTGCAGCTTCCTTAGGACCAACAGAAAGGATTGGTCAAAAAAAATTGCCATCGGTTTTATCATAGGGTACAGTTTCGGGACTTTGAAAAAGTGCTGAGTCAGCACTTTTTAACACTGTAGGCAATGGGAAAAACATTAAAAAATCTTCTTCTCCAGATCCAGCAGGCAGAATCTTTTGATATTTGGTATGCAACATTGTAGGGTGGATCTGATTCAAGTTTGTTCAAATCGGCCCCCTGGGTTCATATTTGGGCTCAGTATAGGAGCCCGATTTCGAACTTAGTGCATTTCAGGCAAATTTCTTAAAAAATCTTCTTCTCCAGATCCAGCAGGCAGAATCTTTTGATACTTGGTATGCAACATTGTGGGGTGGATCTGATTCAAGTTTGTTCAAATCGGCCCCCTGGGTTTATATTTGGGCTCAGTATAGGAGCCCAAATTTGAACTTACTGCATTTCAGGCAAATTTCTTTGAAAAGCTTCTTCTCCAGATCCAGCAGGCAGAATCTTTTGATATTTGGTATGCAACATTGTAGGGTGGATCTGATTCAAGTTTGTTCAAATCGGCTCCCTAGATTCATATTTGGGCTCACTATAGGAGCTCGAATTCGAATTTAGTGCATTTCAGGCAAATTTCTTCAAAAATCTTCTTCTCCAGATCCAGCAGGCAGAATCTTTTGATATTTGGTATGCAATGTTGCTGGGTAGATCTGATTCAAGTTTGTTCAAATCGGCCCCCTGGATACATATTTGGGCTTACTATAGAAGCCCGAATTCGAACTTAGTGCATTTCAGGCAAATTTCTTAAAAAATCTTCTTCTCCAGATCCAGCAGGCAGAATCTTTTCATATTTGGTAAGCAACATTGTGGGGTGGATCTGATTCAAGATTGTTCAAATCGGCCCCCTGGGTTAATATTTGGGCTCAGTATAGGAGCCCGATTTCGAACTTAGTGCATTTCAGGCAAATTTCTTAAAAAATCTTCTTCTCCAGATCCAGTAGGCAGAATCTTTTGATATTTGGTATGCAACATTGTAGGGTGGATCTGATTCAAGTTTGTTCAAATCGGCCCCCTGGGTTCATATTTGGGCTCAGTATAGGAGCCCGATTTCGAACTTAGTGCATTTAGGCAAATTTCTTAAAAAATCTTCTTCTCCAGATCCAGAAGGCAGAATCTTTTGATATTTGGTATGCAACATTGTGGGGTGGATCTGATTCAAGTTTGTTCAAATCGGCTTCCTAGATTCATATTTGGGCTCACTATAGAAGCTCGAATTTGAACTTAGTGCATTTCATGCAAATTTCTTAAAAAATCTTCTTCTCCAGATCCAGCAGGCAGAATCTTTTCATATTTGGTAAGCAACATTGTGGGGTGGATCTGATTCAAGTTTGTTCAAATCGGCCCCTGGGTTTATATTTGGGCTCAGTATAGGAGCCCAAATTTGAACTTAGTGCATTTCAAGCAAATTTATTAAAAAATCTTCTTCTCCAGATCCAGCAGGCAGAATCTTTTGATATTTGGTATGCAACATTGTGGGGTGGATCTGATTCAAGTTTGTTCAAATCGGCTTCCTAGATTCATATTTGGGCTCACTATAGAAGCTCGAATTCGAACTTAGTGCATTTCAGGCAAATTTCTTAAAAAATCATCTTCTCCAGATCCAGCAGGCAGAATCTTTTGATATTTGGTATGCAACATTGCGGGGTGGATCTGATTCAAGTTTGTTCAAATCGGCCCCCTGGATTCATATTTGGGCTCACTATAGAAGCTCGAATTCAAACTTAGTGCAATTCGGGCAAATTTCTTCAAAAATCTTCTTCTCCAGATCCAGAAGGCAGAATCTTTTGATATTTGGTATGCAACATTGCGAGGTGGATCTGATTCAAGTTTGTTCAAATCGGCCCCCTGGATTCATATTTGGGCTCACTATAGAAGCTCGAATTCAAACTTAGTGCATTTCGGGCAAATTTCTTCAAAAATCTTCTTCTCCAGATCCAGCAGGCAGAATCTTTTGATATTTGGTATGCAACATTGCGGGGTGGATCTGATTCAAGTTTGTTCAAATCGGCTCCCTAGATTCACATTTGGGCTCACTATAGGAGCTCGAATTCGAATTTAGTGCATTTCAGGCAAATTTCTTCAAAAATCTTCTTCTCCAGATCCAGCAGGCAGAATCTTTTGATATTTGGTATGCAACATTGCGGGGTGGATCTGATTCAAGTTTGTTCAAATCGGCCCCCTGGATTCATATTTGGGCTCACTATAGAAGCTCGAATTCAAACTTAGTGCATTTCGGGCAAATTTCTTCAAAAATCTTCTTCTCCAGATCCAGCAGGCAGAATCTTTTGATATTTGGTATGCAATGTTGCGGGGTAGATCTGATTCAAGTTTGTTCAAATCGGCTCCCTAGATTCATATTTGGGCTCACTATAGAAGCCCGAATTCGAACTTAGTGCATTTCAGGCAAATTTCTTAAAAAATCTTCTTCTCCAGATCCAGCCGGCAGAATCTTTTCATATTTGGTAAGCAACATTGTGGGGTGGATCTGATTCAAGATTGTTCAAATCGGCCCCCTGGGTTAATATTTGGGCTCAGTATAGGAGCCCGATTTCGAACTTAGTGCATTTCAGGCAAATTTCTTAAAAAATCTTCTTCTCCAGATCCAGCAGGCAGAATCTTTTGATATTTGGTATGCAACATTGTAGGGTGGATCTGATTCAAGTTTGTTCAAATCGGCCCCCTGGGTTCATATTTGGGCTCAGTATAGGAGCCCGATTTCGAACTTAGTGCATTTAGGCAAATTTCTTAAAAAATCATCTTCTCCAGATCCAGAAGGCAGAATCTTTTGATATTTGGTATGCAACATTGTGGGGTGGATCTGATTCAAGTTTGTTCAAATCGGCTTCCTAGATTCATATTTGGGCTCACTATAGAAGCTCGAATTTGAACTTAGTGCATTTCATGCAAATTTCTTAAAAAATCTTCTTCTCCAGATCCAGCAGGCAGAATCTTTTCATATTTGGTAAGCAACATTGTGGGGTGGATCTGATTCAAGTTTGTTCAAATCGGCCCCCTGGGTTTATATTTGGGCTCAGTATAGGAGCCCAAATTTGAACTTAGTGCATTTCAAGCAAATTTATTAAAAAATCTTCTTCTCCAGATCCAGCAGGCAGAATCTTTTGATATTTGGTATGCAACATTGTGGGGTGGATCTGATTCAAGTTTGTTCAAATCGGCTTCCTAGATTCATATTTGGGCTCACTATAGAATCTCGAATTCGAACTTAGTGCATTTCAGGCAAATTTCTTAAAAAATCATCTTCTCCAGATCCAGCAGGCAGAATCTTTTGATATTTGGTATGCAACATTGCGGGGTGGATCTGATTCAAGTTTGTTCAAATCGGCCCCCTGGATTCATATTTGGGCTCACTATAGAAGCTCGAATTCAAACTTAGTGCATTTCGGGCAAATTTCTTCAAAAATCTTCTTCTCCAGATCCAGCAGGCAGAATCTTTTGATATTTGGTATGCAACATTGCGGGGTGGATCTGATTCAAGTTTGTTCAAATCGGCCCCCTGGATTCATATTTGGGCTTAATATTGAAGCCCGAATTCGCACTTAGTGCATTTCAGGCAAATTTCTTCAAAAATCTTCTTCTCCAGATCCAGCAGGCAGAATCTTTTCATATTTGGTATGCAACATTGCGGGGTGGATCTGATTCAAGTTTGTTCAAATCGGCCCCCTGGATTCATATTTGGGCTTAATATAGAAGCCCGAATTCGCACTTAGTGCATTTCGGGCAAATTTATTAAAAAATCTTCTTCTCCAGATCCAGCAGGCAGAATCTTTTGATATTTGGTATGCAACATTGTGGGGTGGATCTGATTCAAGTTTGTTCAAATCGGCTTCCTAGTTTCATATTTGGGCTCACTATAGAAGCTCGAATTCGAACTTAGTGCATTTCAGGCAAATTTCTTAAAAAATCTTCTTCTCCAGATCCAGCTTCAGAATCTTTTCATATTTGGTAAGCAACATTGTGGGGTGGATCTGATTCAAGTTTGTTCAAATCGGCCCCCTGGGTTTATATTTGGGCTCCGTATAGGAGCCCAAATTTTAACTTAGTGCGTTTCAGGCATATTTCTTAAAAAATCTTCTTCTCCAGATCCAGCAGGCAGAATCTTTTGATATTTGGTATGCAACATTGTAGGGTGGATCTGATTGTGATTCATGAACGTATTTATTTGTAAAGTTGATAGAATCTTAGACAAAATTTGCAGAAAAGATCTACTATAGAAGGGGTGGTATCCAGGGTGAACCGTTTACCCAAATCTAGCAGTACTAATGCATTATTCACACAAATCTTCGTTCAAATTTTATGACCCCTCATTGGAACACACGCATTCAGCTCATTCCAACAAAGGTCATATGCCATGTTTTCGAGACAAAGGAATAAAAATTTTAGTTATTCATGAAATTTTTAGGCAACTGTTGTCTGTTATTCACATTGCTTCATGAAATTTCAGTACTTTTAGAAGTTACCTCAGTAATCAAGGGTTAATTCCCCTTAATTAAATGTCGCCTCTAAAAAACAACCACTTTGCATATCTTACCTTTTTACCAGCATAACTGCCAAAACTTGTCAGCATTCTTCGCAAAAATCGCTATTCAAATTTTAATTTTTGTCTCTTAAACATACATGTACTTATCGCTTGTAAATACCCCATTGGAATGAGCTTTTTGAGCTCATTCCAATGAGAGGTCGCACACCATGCTTTTTGAGTCAAAAAAGCAATTTTTTTAGTTATTCCAGAATTTCGTACGTAAAACACAGCTTTATGACTTCACATTAAAATGAGCTCTCTAAGCTTGTTCCAATCAACATTCACGCACTATGTCTTTCACACAAAAAATAAAATTTTCCATTTATTCAGGAATTTTGTTTGCAAGAACACTCTTACCCCCCCCCCCCCCCCCCCCCACACACACACACACACACAAACACAGACACACACATCTAAAAGTTCGTCAGCAAAAAAACAGTTACTTCAATTTTTAAATGCATTATAGGAACAACTTGCCTAATCAAATTTAAATACTTTTGCATCATTCTGTATCTAGAACAAACCATTTACCATATCTTTACGCAAAATTCTCCAGCATCATTCACAAAAACACACCATTATTTATATATTCACATTTCTGTCTCAAAAATATACCTGATCTTCCCATACCCCTATTGGAATAAACTGTTTGAGCTTGTTCCAATGATGATAAAAAAAAATAAAATTTGTGAAAATTTTTGTTTTCTTGCATGCAAATATATACATGTAGCACATGGAAGATATCCACAGTTGGGGAGAGATGTCCAAGGCTATCTCTTCACATTCCTTGTTTGTGCTTCATGCTAAACCAGTTTGTCTGCAGAGATAAATTTGCTTTATTAAAAATCATTGGAGATTGGCCACACACCAATGATTTTAAATAAAACTAATTTTAGGTAACAAATGTTGAACTTCAAACAAAATCTATCACTCAACCAGTTAATGTTGATGAGGCATGACATGGTGAAGGTGACCTAAAATATTTCTTAGAGTCACTTTGTCAGGTGAGCGATTAAGGCCACGTGGGGCCTCTTGTTTTAGTTTCTATTTACAGAGGAACAAGAACATGGTGTGATTTTGTGACGCCGTCAGGGAGTGTGCTTCCGTCGTTGCATTATACTATAGAGCTAGCTGGAAAGTGCTCAATGATATTAGACAAGGGCTAGGCTACAAAAGCAAGTTTACATCCCTTGTCTACAGCTAGCTCAACCGGCAGATCTCACTCGTATGTGGGCGATGTGATGCCGGGTATGTCCGTAGCGGTCGAGAAGAGGAATAAGGGTGTAGCGAGCACTATAAAGATACACATGCTCACCCTGCGACGACGGAAAGGAGGAAGCACGGGAAGGAGGAAGTAGACAAGTTCTGAGGTATGCTCGTCCAGGTCTTCCATGATCGCGTGCAAGAGAGAGGCCCCTCTCTCTCATAACAACATCTGGGGTCAGAGGTTGTTAGCAGGAACTTGTGTCAGTTGGAACTTACGTCCACGGGATGCTCCTTCCATAGACTGCCGGGGTCGGCCAGTCTTATAGCTTCCTCTATGTTCGAAAAGCACACACAACCGCACAAGTCTGTTGTTGCCAGCTAGCTCGACCGGTGAAGTAGTTACTCAGGCCTCTGAGAACTGTGATGCCGGGTGTATACGATCCGGGCTAGGAGATGATATTGGGTGGAGCGAACACTATGATATGCAAGCATGCTCACCCAGCGACGACGGAAGGAGGAAACCGGCAAGTTCTGAGGTGCACTCGTCCAGGTCATCCAGGACCGCGAGCAAGAGAGAGGCCTCTCTCTCTCTCTTACAGTATCATCTGGGGACAGATGTTGTTGGTAGGAACTTGCATCAGTCAGAGTATACGTCCATGCCTCCTGTCCGGGACGTCCCGTCTAATAGGCAGCCGGCGTCGGCTAGTCTTTTGGTTTCCTCTACATAACGGACAAAGTGATCTTTATATTGCACAGGGCTATAAAACCCGACGAGTGGTTTCAGTTCCCTGACGCCGGTGAAACAGTTAAGATTGAATACAAGGAACGTGACTCCGGATGTGTCGCATATGCATTGTATTCAGAGCTAGTGGTAAAGTGCTCAATGATTTTAGACAAGGGCTAGACTTCAAAAGAGGTTTACGTCCCTTATCTACAGCTTGCTCAACCGGCAGATCTCACTCGTATGTGGGTGATGTGATGCCGGGTATGTCCGTGGCGGTCGAGAGAGAATAAGGGTGTAGCGAGCACTGTTTAATCGAATCATGCTGACCCAGTGTTGATGGAAGGAAGAAGACAGCAAGTTCTGAGGTACGCTCGTCCAGGTCTTCCCGGACCGTGAGCAAGAGGGAGACCTCTCTCTCTCTTTCAACAACATCTGGAGCCAGGTGTTGTTGGTAGGAACTTGCGTCAGTCAGCGCTTACGTACATAGCTATTGTCCGGTATGCTTAGTTCAATTCTTAGCCGGGGACGGCTACAGTTTTGCTTCTTTAGCATCTACCAAGCACTCCCGACCGCACATTGGCTAAGTGACTCAGGATTTCCAGTCTGCATCATCAAACGGTCCATCTTTTGTGAAGAAAGTCGCACCATCTAGTAGCCAAGGAGATGAGGCTTCATTCATCGGGTCATCCGCAGTAATAACTATATTGGACACCCTGTCCTTTGAGAACCGGCGAACAGGCTATTCACAACCGCTGCTCCTCAGGCCTCCGTAATGGACTTACTGTCACAGTTGCACAGCTAATCGCAGTATTCCTGCTAAAGCAGAAGCACTCAACGTCAGTCTCAAAACTTTAGCTGTTGCATGGTGCTTATTTGGTCCAGTCACGTGCCTGTTTAGATGCTGGTGACTGTGATTCTAACTGATTTAAACGAATGATGGAAAGGATAACTCTTGGATGGTAAAGATACCATACATTATCATTTCCTTGAACTTGTTCCAGTGAATCAAAAAGCTGCGAGCAATTATGAGAAACCGCTAGTATAGTTGGACGCTGACTTCATCTGGATAAAGAGCAGGGTAATAAGATCTCTTTCCGGTTAAGTCTACACGGGTGTCACTGGTCTTCGATTGTGTAGACGACACCATATTTAACTTCCTGCGGGAAAAAGTAATTTGGTTTCTTATCTTCTTCCTCTGTATTTTTAATTGTTTGTGATTGTTCACATACTTTTAAAAACAACAGGGAGAGGTGTGGAGAGTTCCTCTGCATTGATTGAGCAGGCTAAGATCCTAGTTGTAGCCTTACCTTCATCATTCAGCTGTTCGCTCGGACACAATTGAGAAGATAATTTCTTCGTTAGAGCGAATTTAGTCTCATGGTCTTATGTACTTCAATTTTAAGTACTGTGACGCATCGTCTATATGGAAAGGAATTTTGTGGTCATTTGTACTTTTTAGCTCACCATCTTTAGTTGTGTGAGCTTATGGAATGGCTCGATCGGTCGGCGTCAGCGTACGTGTCCAATAATGTTAAAGTTTCTGTTTAGGTCTCTTATTCGCCCTATTTCCATATCATGGCTTTTATAATGCTGCTATATGATGATTATTATCATTTTACCATGATTTAACCCCTCATACCCTACATTTTAGACATTTTTCTTGACATTTTTAGTTGCGTTTAGTTTTCTGTTTAGCCCAGAATTTCATGTTTAACTTAGTGTTTAGGTCAGCTGCTGTGCTCCTTCTCTTCCCATGGCAATTATTTTCATCATACATGTTCCTCAGTATCATTGTTCCATGATTAACCCCTCATACCCTGCATTTTAAACATTTTTATTTACATTTTTAGTTGCGTTTAGTTTTCTGTTTAGCTTGGAATTTCATGTTTAACTTAGTGTTTAGGTCAGCTGCTGTGCTCCTTCTCTTCCCATGGCACTTATATTCATCATACATGTTCCTCAGTATCATTGTTCCTTGATTAACCCCTCATACCCTGCATTTTAAACATTTTTCTTGACATTTTTAGTTGCGTTTAGTTTTCTGTTTAGCTCAGAATTTCATGTTTAACTAAGTGTTTAGGTCAGCTGCTGTGCTCCTTTTCTTCCCACGGCACTTATATTCATCATACATGTTCCTCAGTATCATTGTTCCATGATTAACCCCTCATACCCTGCATTGTAAACATTTTTCTTGACATTTTTAGTTGCGTTTAGTTTTCTGTTTAGCTTGGAATTTCATGTTTAACTTAGTGTTTAGGTCAGCTGCTGTGCTCCTTCTCTTCCCATGGCACTTATATTCATCATACATGTTCCTCAGTATCATTGTTCCATGATTAACCCCTCATACCCTGCATTTTAAACATTTTTATTTACATTTTTAGTTGCGTTTAGTTTTCTGTTTAGCTCGGAATTTCATGTTTAACTTAGTGTTTAGGTCAGCTGCTGTGCTCCTTCTCTTCCCATGGCACTTATATTTATCATACATGTTCCTCAGTATCATTGTTCCATGATTAACCCCTCATACCCTGCATTTTAAACATTTTTCTTGACATTTTTAGTTGCGTTTAGTTTTCTGTTTAGCTCAGAATTTCATGTTTAATTAAGTGTTTAGGTCAGCTGCTGTGCTCCTTTTCTTCCCATGTCACTTATATTCCTCATACATGTTCCTCAGTATCATTGTTCCATGATTAACCCCTCATATCCTACATTTTAAACATTTTTCTTGACATTTTTAGTTGCGTTTAGTTTTCTGTTTAGCTCAGAATTTCATGTTTAACTAAGTGTTTAGGTCAGCTGCTGTGCTCCTTCTCTTCCCATGGCACTTATATTCTTTATACATGTTCCTCAGTATCATTGTTCCATGATTAAACCCCTCATATCCTGCATTTTAAACATTTTTCTTGACATTTTTTAGTTGCGTTTAGTTTTCTGTTTAGCTTGGAATTTCATGTTTAACTTAGTGTTTAGGTCAGCTGCTGTGCTCCTTCTCTTCCCACGGCACTTATATTCATCATACATGTTCCTCAGTATCATTGTTCCATGATTAACCCCTCATACCCTGCATTTTAAACATTTTTCTTGACATTTTTAGTTGCGTTTAGTTTTCTGTTTAGCTCAGAATTTCATGTTTAATTAAGTGTTTAGGTCAGCTGCTGTGCTCCTTTTCTTCCCATGTCACTTATATTCCTCATACATGTTCCTCAGTATCATTGTTCCATGATTAACCCCTCATACCCTGCATTTTAAACATTTTTCTTGACATTTTTAGTTGCGTTTAGTTTTCTGTTTAGCTCAGAATTTCATGTTTAATTAAGTGTTTAGGTCAGCTGCTGTGCTCCTTTTCTTCCCATGGCACTTATATTCCTCATACATGTTCCTCAGTATCATTGTTCCATGATTAACCCCTCATATCCTGCATTTTAAACATTTTTCTTGACATTTTTTAGTTGCATTTAGTTTTCTGTTTAGCTTGGAATTTCATGTTTAACTTAGTGTTTAGGTCAGCTGCTGTCCTCCTTCTCTTCCCACGGCACTTATATTCATCATACATGTTCCTCAGTATCATTGTTCCATGATTAACCCCTCATACAATGCATTTTAAACATTTTTCTTGACATTTTTAGTTGCGTTTAGTTTTCTGTTCAGCTCAGAATTTCATGCTTAACTTAGTGTTTATGTCAGTTTCTGTGTTTTACTTTTAAGAGGTTGTGTTTAGGTAAGCTTTGTCGCATGTTATGAGCCTGTTTGATACAGTTCTTGTGTTTGCCAAAGTTACTATCAAAGAGGAATGTTGGTGAGCTATAGGGCGTTGGCGTCCTTCTTGTTAAAATTCTTTCTAGTCTTATTATATATATCTCAGTCTTAACTAATATTAAGTGTGAGTTATTCTGATGTAACGAAGCCTTGTGTTTTCATCGTTGCATCTGACTAGATGGAAAACTTGCTATAGGTCGCTTTCGTCTTCCAACTCTAGTCTTTTATGGTAAGAAGCATCAATTCTTGACTCTTTAAGTTGGGGTCTAATGGACCAACACCAGCAGAAAGAGTACGAGAGGTTGTCCTAGACTCAATCGTCTATAAGGACTCATAGCGAAGGTATAGGTATACCTAAGTCTTTGATGGTAAGCTTTCATTATTAGCTCACCAACTTTAGTTGTGTGAGCTTATGGCATGGCTCGATCGGTCGGCGTCGGTGTCGGCATCGGCGTCAGCGTACGTGTCCAATAATGCTAAAGTTTCTGTTTAGGTCACTTAATCGCCCTATTTCCATATCATGGCTTTTATAATGCTGCCTTATGATGATTATTAACATTTTACCATGATTAACCCCTCATACCCTGCATTTTATACATTTTTCTTGACATTTTTAGTTGCGTTTAGTTTTCTGTTTAGCTCGGAATTTCATGTTTAACTTAGTGTATAGGTCAGCTGCTGTGCTCCTTCTCTTCCCATGGCAATTATTTTCATCATACATGTTCCTCAGTATCATTGTTCCATGATTAACCCCTCATACACTGCATTTTAAACATTTTTCTTGAAATTTTTAGTTGCGTTTAGTTTTCTGTTCAGCTCAGAATTTCATGTTTAACTTAGTGTTTAGGTCAGCGGCTGTGCTCCTTTTCTTCCCACGGCACTTATATTCATCATACATGTTCCTCAGTATCATTGTTCCATGATTAACCCCTCATACCCTGCATTGTAAACATTTTTCTTGATATTTTTAGTTGTGTTTAGTTTTCTGTTTAGCTTGGAATTTCATGTTTAACTTAGTGTTTAGATCAGCTGCTGTGCTCCTTCTCTTCCCATGGCACTTATATTCATCATACATGTTCCTCAGTATCATTATTCCATGATTAACCCCTCATACCCTGCATTTTAGGCATTTTTTTTACATTTTTAGTTGCGTTTAGTTTTCTGTTTAGCTCGGAATTTCATGTTTAACTTAGTGTTTAGGTCAGCTGCTGTGCTCCTTCTCTTCCCATGGCACTTATATTCATCATACATGTTCCTCAGTATCATTGTTCCATGATTAACCCCTCATACCCTGCATTTTAAACATTTTTCTTGACATTTTTAGTTGCGTTTAGTTTTCTGTTTAGCTCAGAATTTCATGTTTAATTAAGTGTTTAGGTCAGCTGCTGTGCTCCTTTTCTTCCCATGGCACTTATATTCCTCATACATGTTCCTCAGTATCATTGTTCCATGATTAACCCCTCATACCCTGCATTTTAAACATTTTTCTTGACATTTTTAGTTGCGTTTAGTTTTCTGTTTAGCTCAGAATTTCATGTTTAACTAAGTGTTTAGGTCAGCTGCTGTGCTCCTTCTCTTCCCATGGCACTTATATTCTTTATACATGTTCCTCAGTATCATTGTTCCATGATTAACCCCTCATACCCTGCATTTTAAACGTTTTTCATCACATTTTTAGTTGCGTTTAGTTTTCTGTTTAGCTCAGAATTTCATGTTTAACTAAGTGTTTAGGTCAGCTGCTGTGCTCCTTCTCTTCCAATGGCACTTATATTCATCATACATGTTCCTCAGTATCATTGTTCCATGATTAACCCCTCATACAATGCATTTTAAACATTTTTCTTGACATTTTTAGTTCCGTTTAGTTTTCTGTTCAGCTCAGAATTTCAAGCTTAACTTAGTGTTTATGTCAGTTTCTGTGTTTTACTTTTAAGAGGTTGTGTTTAGGTAGGCTTTGTCGCATGTTATGAGCCTGTTTGATACAGTTCTTGTGTTTGCCAAAGTTACTATCAAAGAGGAATGTTGGTGAGCTATAGGGCGTTGGCGTCCTTCTTGTTAAAATTCTTTCTAGTCCTATTATATATATCTCAGTCTTAACTAATATTAAGTGTGAGTTATTCTGATGTAACGAAGCCTTGTGTCTTCATCTTTGCATCTGACTAGATGGAAAACTTGCTATAGGTCGCTTTCGTCTTCCAACTCTAGTCTTTTATGGTAAGAAGCATCAATTCTTGACTCTTTAAGTTGGGGTCTAATGGACCAACACCAGCAGAAAGAGTACGAGAGGTTGTCCTAGACTCAATCGTCTATAAGGACTCATAACGAAGGTATAGGTATACCTAAGTCTTTGATGGTAAGCTTTCATTGTGTGAGCTTATGGCATGGCTCGATCGGTCGGTGTCGGCATCGGCGTCAGCGTACGTGTCCAATAATGTTAAAGTTTCTGTTTAGGTCACTTAATCGCCCTATTTCCATATCATGGCTTTTATAATGCTGCCATATGATGATTATTATCATTTTACCATGATTAACCCCTCATACCCTGCATTTTAAACATTTTTAGCTCATCTTGACAAAGTCAAGCTGAGCTAATCTCATCGCTCTCCGTCCGTCGTCTCTCGTCCGTCGTCCGTCAACACCATGTTTTGGTCTTCTCCTCCAAAGCCACTGGGCCAATTCAAGTGAAAGTTTGTGTGAGTGATGGTCCCAAAGGGGCATTTCATTTTTGTTCAACTCAGCATGCCCAGCCCCATAGGGAGGGAGTGGGGGAAAATGCTCCAAAATATTTTAAAAATCTTCTTCTCAAGAACCAATGTGTACAATGACTTGATATTTGCTATGGAGCTTCCATATGAGGTGTAGAATCAAGTTTGTTCAAACGAAGTTCGTGAAGTAATATTTGGCTTTGTAATAGGAGGGGTAAGATTTTTGGCCCCGCCCAAAATTTCTATTTTCTGAACCGATGGTACGGTATGAACCAAATTTGGTTTGTGGTAGTATTGGGTCATAAGTACTTGACCCATGCAAAAAAAAAAATTCCCGCATCCCCATGGGAACCCTGGGAGCTAAAAATAGAAATATTTTCAAACGCCCATATTTCCCAAACACCACGGAACAGAGAGCTTTTATTTGGTATGAAGTATCCTTATGACCAGTAGAATTGAATGGTAAAAAAAAATTGCCATCGGTTATGTTAGGGTGTTCTGTAATGGGCATCGAAAAAATGCTGAGTCAGCATATTTGCAAAAATTAAAAAAATCTTTTCTCCAGAACCAATCATCAGAATCTTTTGATATTTGGTATACAGCATTCATAGGGGGGTCAGATAAAAGTTTGTTGAAATAAGGCTCATTGGTTCATATTTGGGCTCTCTACAGGAGCCCGAAGTTTTAACATAGGGTAATATGGGGAATATTCTTTAAAAATCTTCTTCTTCAGAACCACCAGTCAGAATCTTTTAATATTTGGTATACATCACTGTTATGAGGGTCAGATTCTAGATTTTTCAAACCAAGTCCCTAGGTTAATATTTGGGCTTCCTACGGAAGCCCTTATTTTATCTTTGTTCAATATGGAGGGTAATTTAAAAAAATCTTCTTCTTCAGATCCATCAGTCAGAATGCTTTGATATTTGGTATGCACATCTCTATGGGGGTCAGATTCAAGTTTGTTCAAATCAGATCCCTAGGTATATATTTGGGCTCACTATGGTAGCCCAAATTTTTACTTAGTGCAATATGAGGAAATTTCTTTAAAAATCTTCTTCTTCAGATCGACCAGTCGGAATGCTTTTATATTTGGTATACAACATCTCTAGGGGGGTCAGATTCCAGGTTGTTCAATTCGAGTGCCTAGGTTAATATTTGGGCTCCATATGGGAACATGAAATTTAACTTAGTACAATATGAGGGAATTTCTTCAAAAATCTTCTTCTACAGATTCACTTGTCAGAATGCTTTCACATTTGGTATACAACATCTCTAGGGGGGTCAGATTCAAGTTTGTTCAAATCGGATCCATATGTTAATATTTGGGCTCGCTATGGTAGCCCAAATTTGAACTTAGTGCAATTCGAAGAAATTTCTTTACAGGCTCTCTATGGGAGCCGGAATTGGCCATTTTGCTGAAGAATTAAAAATTTTGTATTCAGTACCCTCTAGAGGTACTAAGATTAATCCACATAGGTTGTATCAAGGGGCTTCATAGGGGAGCTCTACATTTTACTTATGATCAACTGAAGAAAAGGCATGATGCCCAGATTATTTTTGTCACTCCTGAGGGACTCAAGGATTGACAGTGTAGCCTATGGAGATGGCTTGCTTAATTGACTCATTCTTGGACTCTGTTTAAATTGTGTTCTGTACAAGATGAGCGCTTCAGGCCCCGTGGGGCCTCTTGTTCTTGACATTTTTAGTTGCGTTTAGTTTTCTGTTTAGCTCGGAATTTCATGTTTAACTTAGTGTTTAGGTCAGCTGCTGTGCTCCTTCTCTTCCCATGGCACTTATATTCATTATACATGTTCCTCAGTATCATTGTTCCATGATTAACCCCTCATACCCTGCATTTGAAACGTTTTTCTTCACTATTTTAATTGCGTTTAGTTTTCTGTTTAGCTCGGAATTTCATGTTTAACTAAGTGTTTAGGTCAGCTGCTGTGCTCCTTCTCTTCCCATGGCACTTATATTCATCATACATGTTCCTCAGTATCATTGTTCCATAATTAACCCCTCATACCCTACATTTTAAACATTTTTCGGGACATTTTTAGTTGTGTTTAGTTTTCTGTTTAGCTCGGACTTTCATGTTTAACTTAGTGTTTAGGTCAGCTGCTGTGCGCCTTCTCTTCCCATGGCACTTATATTCATCATACATGTTCCTCAGCATCATTGTTCCATGATTAACCCCTTATACCCTGCATTTTAAACATTTTTCTTGACATTTTTATTTGCGTTTAGTTTTCTATTTATCTCAGAATTTCATGTGTAACTTCGTGTTTATGTCAGTTTCTGTGTTTTACTTTTAAGAGGTTGTGTTTAGGTAAGCTTTGTCGCATGTTATGAGCCTTTTTAATGCAGTTCTTGTGTTTGCCAAAGTTACTATCAAAGAGGAATGTTGATGAGCTATAGGACGTTGGCGTCCTTCTTGTTGTAGGATTAAACTACAAGAAAGCATCAATATTCGACTCTTTAAGTTGGGGTCAAATCGACCACACCAACAGAAAGAGTAGGAGAATTTGTCCTAGACTCATTTTGCCTATAAGGGCTCATAGCTAAGGTATAGGTGTCTCTCCTATATATATTTCTTTAGGATTGTCTATACAGCCACTTGGATAGGGGTTTCTCATCTGTCTGAGTTACTGGTCAGACTCCCCTGAGCCAGTGGCTCGAGGCTCTTAGCTCGGTCCGACCGATTTTGACTGGAAGTGGATAATTAGGTTATTTATGATTATCTTTCAGTCGAAAAGCGAAAGTTCGGCTATTGTAGCGAGTATAGTTCTTTAGATCACTTGTTTTGTGAACTAGATAATGTTCATTTGGCTGGTTCATCTGTTGTTTCACAGAGCAAATTAGCCAGCTGTTTGGCTCGCTTTTATCTGTTATCTGATGCATTAACAGCGAAAGTTTTATGCGCGGATGGAGTTGTGCGGAGCGGCTTTGAATGTTATTTCGATGGGTCGCTTACACACGTCTACTCCAGTTATTAACTGGAGTGGTAGACATTTTTCCCTCTAGACCTGTTTTGTTTTAGAGACTCCTTTAACATAAGGTTCAGTTTGGGCATATACTACGGTTTTCTCAATTTTTTGGGACGTGAGTTCATATATTGCGTTACAATCCTGAGTCCGAGGGTCTCTCTATGCAGGGATCTTGGGACCCTCGGTTTTTGGAAATCACATATTCAATGATGTCTCATTGTTTACGTTACATCTTCTTTTTTTTTATGCCTTCATGTATTTATAGACGGAGATCAGTCTATCAGAAGAGAAGTAACTCTTCTTTGTCATTGTTTTCCAATAGAAGGGACATTTATGTTCATTCTATTGTTAAATAAGTCAGTTAGCTATTCGTACTGCTTTGGTTATTTTATCTTCCAATTAGCAGTCAGTGCTTGAGATTTCAGCGCATAAGTAAGCGCTGGCTACATCTTGCGCTTATTCTAACTGTATGGCTATTACATGATCTTATGGGGGATCTCTTCAGGATAGTTAAGTTTTCGGTGCACAGGAATAATAGTTTCCATTATTTGTGTCGCTAGTATAAGGCTTTTGAGCGCATACATTTGACGCTCAGCCGTTTTCATGGGAATGAATGATAGGATATGTGTATCCTTCAATTCATTTGTTTCTATTGATTTCATTGAGGTTATTGGGTCTGCTATTGAGCATTCGCCAGAAGCTTCCCCACGAGAGAGTTTTCTTCTTTAAGGCAAGTTTTATTCTTCACGTCATTCTCCGCTCTCAGTGGCATTACAGAGTATTTCAAACGTGAAAGAGCTTTATGGTCATTATATTATTGCTGTCTGCACCAACAATGATTAAGTAATGTGGGTGAGGAGGTTTTGACATATACTGGTTCTGCTAATTGATTCCAGAGCTCTTCCCTCTTTCTTTTGAAGATATGTTCATAAAAGGTGGGGGGGGTCATTTTGTCCACTTCTCTGCCTTATGGGGTATGTAACTATTAAGGAAGCTGTCTCGTCCGTACTATGTTCGGCGATCAGCTGCAGTATTATTGTGTGGCATAGGTTTATGGGCAATTTTCTCTCATTCTTAGTATGCCATAATAATTTTTAGGGCCTAGTCCAGACTAGTCTCAAAAATTGTTTATTTGTTACATCCTAATTAACATGATTTTATGCTTAGATTTAGGATTTACATAATTGGGATCCATATTAGGATATGTCTCTTCTATTATGGTATTAAGAGACATACATGTAAATTCTAATTTCTTCATCATGGATTGAAGGATTTGATCTATGTTGATCTACTATTTCGGAAGTTCTAGGCCCTCCGCCTTTTTACGATTCAGCTAAGTCTGGATCATTGGTTACAGTATAAAAATATGAAAAAATTTATAGTAATTTATATATTTTTTATACTTACCAATGACCCAGACGGGAATGGCCCTCCCATGAGTGGGCAGTACTGGGCACTCATACCTCCCCGCTGAATTATTATAATCTTTTTTTTCTGCAAAGAATGATTTATTGGCGCCAGATTCGGTGACTTCCTGGCATCTGCGCATGCGTGGAGGGTAAAATGTATGGAGGGCCAGATAGGACTTCTCATTTTCGGTTTTGCATGCAAATTTTGGGGATTGGGGGGCAAAATGTGTGTTTGCCCCTAGACAGGGTTCCCGCGTGTCCTTGAATTCCTGGAAAACCCTTGAATTTCAAAAATAAATTTCCAGGCCTGGAAAACAGTTGAAAAACCCTGCACCCCCAGAAAACCCTGGAAAAATGACTACGGGCCCTTGAATTTACGCACGAAAAACCAATTGCAAAAAGCCAAGTCAAACTAGTGTAAATTGGAAAAAGTAACTAAAACACTGGTAGCTGAGTTTGCAGCTTCAGTATAACGTAGTGATTTATTCAATATTAGCATTCTATTTACAGTGGTGAAACCGTGTATTATGGAATACGTAACATTTAACTGGTAGCTCAGTTTGGGGGCAGTAACCTCTACCAGGGAACTTGCCTCTATTCTGTATTGATTTTTCTCATTGGTTGTTCGTTGCTGTTGAATTAGCTCTTATCCAATCACACTCACTGACACATACAATCAATGTACAATGTGAATGACCTTGTTTTGTACACACGTTTTATATAGACATTGATATTAGACAAAAGACTCAGTGATTCGTGACTTGGAATAATAAAATGTTTTCAAAATCTCGACAATGCAGATTTCAAGAAAGCTGGATGGCCCATGAAAGCTGTAAAGGTTGGATCAAAGCGGTGAAAAATCCACACTACGCATGTTGTGATTTGTGCCAAAAAGAATTTTCTGTTGGGAATATGGGCGAAGCATCACTTCGTTCGCATATGAAAAGTGAAAAGCACACCAAAGCGGTGCGAGATTCAGATACAACCATACTTCCAGTACAAATTTGACTTGTTAATTGAATATAGATTATAGAGTAAACACCTGTTAATTGAATAAAAAATCCTGTAACCTGTCGAGAAATTACCCTGACTCTTCCCAGTTTTCCTTTATTTATAGACCTATTTGGGCTCAGTACATCTAATGCATTTAATCTATTATATCTTGTTTGACAGAGCTCATGATGAGCTCTGTAAAACAAGATATAATAGAATAAATGCTAAGTTTATCTCTAGAATACAGGAAAGTGACACAATCCCTATTAATTGAAGAATAATTTTCATTGGCAAAGTGACTATTCAATTAACAGGGTTTCACTGTAATAATAATAACACTTTGGTCAGCTTCAGATTTTGCTACAGTTAATAAGAAGAGAAGGCATTCATATTCACTGTTCTCCTCTCTCTACTCTTTCCCCTCCTCCTTGTTTGCTGAGAACTGTTAACAATATTCTTTACTTCTTTAATCTCAATTTCCCCTGCAAGCACACCAATCCTCTCCCTTATTTCTCCCTTACTCAACAATCCTTCATTATCCCATCTCATTTCTTCACTTTACTCCTGGTGAACGGTGAATCTTATTCCACTGGACTGATATTTTGAACAAGTCTAAGCAAAAATATAGTTTATATCATGAGTTCATTCCAAAGAAGGCTCATTCAAGACAGGTCTAAGTTGTTTCATAACAGAAATGTACATTAAAAATGAAAATCGATGTGCTTTCTGTGGTAATCTATCATAAGATTAATCTCCTCTTATGTATATTTTTATACTGTACCAATGACCCAGACATAGCTGGTGCTAACTCTTAAAATATAGGGCCAAACACAAATTTTGCCCCCCAATCCCCAAAATTTGCATCTAAAACCAAAGAAAACATGTCCTGAAAGGCCCTCCACACTTCGCCTCTACTGCGCATGCGCAGTGTCAAGGACGTTCCGAAATTGGCGCCATTAATGATTCTAAGTTTGGCCCTTCATCAGTTAACATCTGACTGATCTTTGTGCTTGTAAATCTCAGTTTAAATGATGCCAGACACATAAATATTAGTGAAATGGTGATTCTAAGGAGGATAGAGAAGGAGGAGAGGAAAAAAATGTGTGACAGAATATTATCAGGGCTGTAACTTAAAATTTTTTAATGAAATTATGTTAAGTTACCTATTTTCGAGGCAGCAGCCATTTTGTTGTCATTCTGATTATTTAGTTACACTGTTTTTTAAGTGTTTTCCTCTCTCCCTGTCCTTTAAGTCCCCCCTTGCTATTCTCCCATGCTTTTGGCATAGTTTTTGTAATTATTATTACTAAATTTTCTTGGGAGTTTTAGCTGAATAACAGAATGAATTCTGTTCTTTTCCCCATGTTTACGTCTTCACCTACGGGTGGTTAGGCGTTGTGTTCTGCATCTACCATCTGATGTTCTGCAGTTTCTTCCCTGGAAGTCTCTGTTTTGCATCAGATAGTGTATTTTTGGTAACTGATTTCGGGCCTGGGTGCCTGGAGTCTTATTTTAGTGTTTTTACACTCATTGTTTACATTTACAACAGCCCTCTGTGTGTGAGGGGGGGGGGGGGGGGGGGGATTTCTGGAAAATAATATCTTGATGTTATTTTAATCATAACTAGATACATTATTATTGTTCGTAAGTGTTGAATAAATTGTTTAAAATATTTTTAAAATTTTGGCCCACACTTAGGCTTGGGATCCATTGGGGCTCAACGTTACTTTTCAGAAACTTGGGCTGTTCTGAAAAAATATTTTTTTTCAAAATATTTTGATTTCAATTATTTTTTCTATATTAATGGATCATATTATTATTATGTATTTTGATTGCCAGGGGTTAGTGCGAGTACCAGGACTTGTTTTCTTTTCACATTGAAAGGATATTGATCAATTGTAATAAGAGGAAGTCTTCCTCTGACTTTATAATCATTCTATATGTGGTCAGTGTACTCGCATTAACTCCTGTTCTGTATCGTATGATTTCGATGACAATATGGGAAGCGTATGTCACGGTATGTTATTGGGGAATTGGACACTCCGGTCCTTTCCCCGCAGGGTCACTCTACTTTATCAATTTCTATTTCAGACGATCAAGATTAGGGTGATGTATCTGTGATGTCTTCCAACAGTGTGCCTCCGTCGTCACAATTAATGAAGGGCTAGCGGAAAAGTGCTCATGTAAATACGGCAATTGCCTAAGAGGACCCTAGTAGGTTCGACGGCCTTTGACGTCCGCTAGCTCGCCCGGTGTAGCGTCCATTCACCGAATGGTTCGGCAGCCGGGTTCGTCCGTTGCGGTCTAGAAGGAATTTTTGGGGTGATGCGAGCACTATAAATCAACCTAATGCACACCCAGTGACGGCGGATCGGAGGGAGAATGGAGGAAGCCTTTTAGTCCGGTTCATAGCTCGTTCTGGTCCATCCGGACGGCGAGCGAGAGAGGCCCCTCTCTCGTACAACAACATCTGGCCCCAGATGTTGTGGTACAAAATGTTTCACATTCGGAGCATACGTCAGTCGCTCGGGACGCTCCGACATATAGTCAGTCCGGAGTAGATTGTCAATAAGGCTTCCTCATTCTCATGGTAGCGCACACGACCGCTCTTGGCTACGTGACCACGGATATCCAGTCAGCTTCGCCAGTCAGAGAATCATCGGCGACCAGGTCACACCATCCGGTAGCCAGGGACACGAGGCCTGCAGACTCCGGACGTTCGCATAGGAAGTGTGCAGGAGTCAACGTACACGGAGCTTCCGGCGGCAATGCATCGTAAGACCGCTACTGCACAGGCCTCGGGAACGGACGTGCTTTCCTAAATAGCACAGTTTATCGCAGCATCCCAGCATCAACTGAATCTGTCGCATATTTTTTATCCGACGATGCTGGGTCGGGACGCTCCGCGGAAGCGGGTACGGACGTCCGAATATTTCATCCGGTCCGACGGGATACCGAAAGGGATTTGGAGGATTTCGAGCTTTCCCTTTCGGAACTACATATGCTGTTGTGTATGTCATCTGACTTGGTCTTCTACAGCTTCTTTCGTCGGACCAGATTGCTGCGATGCCGGATAAGAAACTGATAGCGTCGGTGGACTTAGAAATTTTTGGTTCGCTTCAGGGACATCGTCCCTCAGTTCCGACATAGTCCAATAATGTCACACAAACTTTCGAATTATTGAACGACGCTATATATATTATTATTATATGCTTGCTATAACCAAGCATTTCTGGTTTCTTGTTCGCAAAGTTATGGAGATGTCTTTCAAAAGTGTGCCTCTGTCGTCATAGTTAATGAAGAGCTAGCGGCAATAAGTGCTCATGGAATATGTCTATCGCCTACGGAGTGACATTCGCTAGCTCACCCGGTGTAGCGTGCATTCATCGAATGGTTCGGCTGCCGGGTTCGTCCGTTGCGGTCTAGGAAGGAGATTTGGGTGATGCGAGCACTTTAATTACTTTAGTACTCACCCAGTGACGGCAGATTGAGGACAGATCGGAGGAAGCCTGTTAGTCCGGTTCCTGGCTTGTCCAGGTCCGTCCGGGCTGTGAGCGAGAGAGGTCCCTCTCTCGTCCAACAACATAGGGGACCGCATGTTGTGGTTCTGATATTTTACATTCAGAGCATATGTCTGTCGGTCGGGACGCTCCGTTATATTGACAGTCCGAGAGACTGTCCATAATGCTTCCTCATCCTCACAGCAGGGCACACGACTGCACATTGACTACGTGACCTCGAGTATCCGATCAGTTTCGTCATTCAGTGATTCCACGGCGAATAGGTCGCGCCATCCGGTAGCCAAGGGACACGAGGCCTATACACTCCGTTCGCTTGCATATTGGTAGTATGCACGGGGTAACGATCACGGAGCTTTCAGCGGCAAGGCATTGTAGGAACGCTTCTCCTCAGGCCTCAGTGACGGTCGTGCTATCCGAGTTAGCACAGTTGTTTCGCAGCATCCCAGCAATTGACAGTTTCTTGGTCGAATCAGGAATTATCCGACGGCGCTGGGTCGGTGCGGTCCACGGTTGCATCAGGTACGGACGACCGAACGCTTTATAGGGTCCGACAGGATGGCGAAAGGGATTCAAAAGATTTCGAGTTTTCCCTTTTGTAGTATCGGAAGCTGCCATTCATATCTTCTGGCATTATCTTCCAGTGATTGTTATTTCGGACTACATTGCTGCGATGTTGGATAAGAGACTTATAGCGTCATTGGACTCGGAATTTTCGATCGGTTCGGGGACATTGTCCCTGACTTACCGACGCAGTCCAATAATTTCATTACAACATGTGTTTTATTTTTCGACGCTATATATGCATACAAGCCTGCTACCAAGCATGATAGTTTAGTTTCTTGTTCGCGTTGCTCATTTCTGCCGTTTTATCATTTATACGAATAGTTTATTTTGGCAGTGCAGGGCTTACCGAGAGTTCATATGCGTCTAGACGGTGTGGTTAAAGACTGGAAATATTCTTTTTCGCCGTCTATGTCTTTTCCAACTTCAATGTTGGAAACGACAATGATGTCTAGTAGACTTAACTTGGACGCTTTATCATACGTGAGGCGTTATCATTACATCTTCAAGAAAAGATTTACGGGATATTATTCTCAATGTAATTTCTTTTGAGGGCAGTAGTTTGTTCACGTATAACTCCGCCCTTCAGTGGCTGATTGGAGTTGGTTAGATGTGACACAGCCCTAGCTACATCCACGCGCGTGGATAGTAAGGTTAAGAACTCTCTCAGAGTCGCTTCGTTCTCGGAGAAGCTTCTCTTCGACGGCAACTTTTCGGCAATCCATGAATTGCTCGATTTACACGTTCTCTTGTCTATCTAGTGTTACAAGAGATTCAGACTGGGGCAAACATTCGGTGGTTGACTCAGAGAGTGCCACTGCAGTTGCCGGACCCGAGTGTTGCTGTTATGACGGTTGCCAGTCAAACAGATTGGGATATAATACTGATCCCAACGGATTCGAAGTGCCAGGGTCTTTGGGTTCCGCAGTCTCTTAGCAACCAATTTTCTTCCGCGGAATAATGTTTTTTAGGCTTGCTTTATGTCATTGCATGAACATTATTCAGAAACGCATGCCCAAATCCTGTCCGTTAATTCGACAGTAGTGGCGTATCTCCGGAACCAGGGAGGCACTCTTTCGTTTCCGTTATTCAATTTAATGGAAAGAATCCGTCTGTTGGTTATAGTACACCAAGTTCTGTTTTGGTCCGTCATATTCCGGGTCGTCTGATTGTTTTACCGGACTCCCGTTCACTTAGGGGTCGCTTGTTGCTGTCAGAATGGACTCTCAACAAACAAGTATTCAATCAGATTTGCTATCTATGGGAGCGCCCAATGATGATTTATTTACGACACAGCTTGCTAATCAATTGCAGACGTATGTGTTGGCTTGTCCAGATCTCTGAGCTAATATTGTTAACGCTCTATTGATCTATAGGACGGAATGATAGGATACGCGTATCCTCAGGCGCTGTTGTTTCAGCAGGTATTGCTAAGATAAACAACCACAATACATTTCTGTTGATAGCATCTCTATCTTCACAGAGATCATGGGTAATTTACTCTCTTGTCTACTGTGGGACTTAACGTGAAATCTTCCTCAATGTGAGGATCTTTTTTCACTGGGTAAATCGTATCATCTTTATCACAACCCGCAAGGTCGCAACCTTCATGTATTCCGTTGTGTGGTCCGTATTGCATTGTAAGCATTGTACTGGACGAGCTTTGGACGCGATTTCTTACTATAGGAGATCTCTTCTTCGCTATTCTATGCGGCTAAAGTGGAGGCTCTTCCGTCGTTGGTGTAGGGATCATTATGTTCATATTGTTGATCCCTCCATACTACTCATTGCAATTTTTTAGTATACTTGTTTCACAAGATCTACTGCAGCCTGTTATTATTAAGGTTATAGGTTTATGTTACCTCATACCTATGCACTCTAGGATACTTTACAATTGAGTCTTATGTCTCTTTATCTAAGTCAGTTAGTAACTTTTTGATAAATAGACTTAGAATCTTTAGATTAAATTCCTATATGGAATTTAACTTCGGTTCTTATTTAGCTAAGTAATCATTTGAGCCTCTGGAAACAGTAGTTTTCAAATTCTGACCTTTTAGACAGTAATTCTGTTGGTTTCTCTTTTACTGAAGAGTCAGTGAGTTTCATGCACTATCGATGGATGATTTTCACTTTCGTAGTTTCGGAATCACTACTTCCGTTACTATTTAGGTTGGATTTTTACATAAGAGTTAGGCTCCTAATATCCGGAACCTATTGTTATTAAGGTCCTTCCGTCTTCGTACGGGCATAGGCCTTTACTCTTTCCGGGTAGAGTTTATTTATAAACAGATATCTGTTTATTACTATGGGCGAAAGCTTCTTCTGTCTTTGATGCCTAGTAGAAGGACGTTACGCTCCATTCTATTGTTAATGGATTCTATTAACTATCGGTACTGCTTATGGTATATCATTGACTTAGCAGTTGTGCTTAAGATTTCGGCTCATGAAGTAAGAGTTCTTCTACATCTTGGGCTTACATTAATAGTGTCGCTATTATAGATTTTTGAAGGCTGCTCATTGCGCTCAGCCATCCACATTCATGAATTTTTATCTCAGAAATATCGAGTCCATTTCTGGAGGCCTCTATTGTTAGGTCTGTTATCTACTGCTCAGAATGTCATTCACTTAACAGTTGCTACTATAGCTAGGTAGGCTGTCTGTTTTGGCAGTGTCTCTGTTCTGCTGCCCTCTTCGCTCTGGGCTATTTGACCCAGGGCAAGAAAAAGGGGGGGGGGGGGGAGGGTGTTCCCTTGGGTCACCTGTTTTACTATGAAAACAAGGGGATACCTCCTTCGGAGTTAGTAATTCTGAGCTGTTATTGGGATGGTTGTTTAGTGAGAAGTTTATGTTTTTAAATTCATTCAAGTCTTAGTTTTTAAAGTATAGCTTTTGAATATTGCATATGTCAACGGACATGATTATGCAATCCTCTGACACTTTTAGGAGTATAAGAGTCTCTATTCTCTAGACTTACTTTATTTATTGGTTTACTTTAAAAATTATTAGTATAAGGATTATATTGGATAGAGTACATGGATGTATGAAGCTCAATTTTGGAAGGTGTTGTATCTTTCTAATTTATCATAAATAAGAAAGATACATGTAAGGCCTATTACTTCTTTTTCCCTACAGGGGATGACTCTATTTTATATTATTGAGCGTATTCCATTTTGCTCTATGTCCTTGGCCCTCCAGCCTTTTTACTATTCAGCTATGTCTGGGTCATTGGTACAGTATAAAAATGTTAAAAAATTTATAGTAATTTCTATATTTTTTATACTTACCAATGACCCAGACGGGGATGGCCCTCCCAGGAGTTGGGAACTCTTGCCTCCCCGCTGAGTACATAGCGCTTACCAGGCACTGGTTATTAGAATGATTAATGGCGCCAATTTCGGAACGTCCTTGACACTGCGCATGCGCAGTAGAGGCGAAGTGTGGAGGGCCTTTCAGGACATGTTTTCTTTGGTTTTAGATGCAAATTTTGGGGATTGGGGGGCAAAATTTGTGTTTGGCCCTATATTTTAAGAGTTAGCACCAGCTATGTCTGGGTCATTGGTAAGTATAAAAAATATAGAAATAACTATAAATTTTTTAACTTTTCAGTATAAAAGATATGTTTCATGAAAGAGCCTGGTTAAAAAGTGACATATTTTCTGTGCAGGTGAGTTTATTCCCCTCCCACCCTCCATGTGGAATAGATATAGTCATGTTGATGAATATTAAAGGTGTTATTGTCATTTGTTTGTTGAATTATACACAAAATTTCATTGTTTATGAAATAAATTGAACAGTATACCCTAGATTTCAATGGCATTTGATACACTGTTTTATTTTAACATTATTTTGGATTTCTCAAAAATTGAACGAGTTATTGTCCTTTCTATGTTGAAATTTGTTTGAAATTTCATAGTTTGTGTAATAACTTGAAAAGCAAACATCACATTTCAATAAATTTAGATATACTATTTTATATTAACTTTGATGAAAAATCACAGTGATTTGTTAAAAAGTTTGTGTATTCTGTTTTACTTCATTGTTAATGTTTAGGCCTAAAAAAAATAAAAAATCTGTTTCTCAGGCCCTCCCGCATGGTCCTTTTGACTGCCGCATGCTCTCTTTATATAACCAATTTAAACTTTAAAAAAAGTAAAATTAAATGGTTTATGTCTGATATTTTACCCAAGTTAAAAAAATTGATGAATTTGTCCCTTGAGTGCAAGAAGAGTTTGCAATGCTTTAGCATTGCAAAGCCTTCTTGCACTCAAGGGATGAAATACACCACCACCCATGCTATTTTGTAGATTATGAGGCCTAAAACTTGAACCAAGAACATGAACTTTTGATGGCTAAGAAATAATTACTGAAATAAAAAATAAAATAAAAAAACGCTCGCCCGCATGCAATTTCACAAATAATGGCCTGAGAAACAGAAGATCTACTTTGTGTGGCCTTATGTGCTAAACATAAGGCATACAGCATGTTACCATAGATGTAGGGCATGCTGTTGCTTTAACCATTGCTAACACCTCCTCCCCCCCTTTGTGCCAAGATGGTAAATTGGAGAGCCTTGACAGTTACTCACTAGTGTTCAGTGGTTCTCTCCCCACGTAATGTTGTCCAACATGATATGCCTGAGGTTGTTGAAAGTATAAAATTAAGCCCGAATGAACAAATAAACAAAAATAATAATGTACAAATTCACCTTTTATGAACAAATATGTAGAAGAAGTGATCCCCAGGGCAATTGAGAGGGTGGAGGAAACAGGGTAGCATCCATTTATTTCTCATCAGTCATTGCCAATCTAGTAAACTTGTTACCTTCACATCACATTTTACATTTATTTGTACCACATGTATCAATTAAATTTGCTGAATGAAGTCCGGTTAATTTCAGAGATCTGATTTTAATATTGTGGAAATTACTTGGATGTATTGTTATTGTGATTATCCCCCCCCCCCCCCTCCCCTCCCAAACAAAGGTCAGGGAGGTATATAGGAATCACTTTGTCTGTCCATTCGTCTGTCTGTTCAAATCATGTCCGGCTCATAACTTTTGATTGCTTTGAAGGATATTAATGATACTTGGTATTAATATTGCCCACCATCAGAGGATGTGTCACAAATAAGGTTGGAATACCTGTCTACAAGTTCAAGGTCACAGACTTAGTTCAAGTTCACATACCCATATCCAAATATACACAAGTCGTGTCCGGCTCAGAACATTTGATGGCCTTGAAGGATATTAATGATACTTGGTATTAATATTGCTCACCACAGGTTGTATAAGGTTGGAAGTGTCCGGCTCAACACTTTTGATGGCCTTGAAGGATAGTAATGATACTTGGTATTAATGTTGCCCTCCACCAGAGGGTGTGTCGCGAATAAGATTGGAATGCCTGTCTACAAGGTCAAGGTCACAGACTTAGTTCAAGTTTACATACCCCCACATCCAAATCCAACTATAACAAGTCATATTCAGCTCAGAATTTTTAATGGCCTTGAAGGATATTATTATTATTATTATTAGCTCAACTTGACAAAGTCAAGCTGAGCTATTGCCATCACTTCTCGTCTGTCGGCGTACGTACGTATGTACGTACATTAGTACACAATTTCCTTTGGCACACCTCACAGGTCACATTTATGATCAGATCGCTTTGAAACTTGGTATGCTTGTTTGGGGTGACCTCTAGATGGGAGCTATTTTCTTCAATTTCCGTCAAAAAATGTTGTCGCGGCCAATGTTCTTAGAACTTAGTTTAGTCAAACCTCAAAATTTCCCTTTGGCACACCCTACAGGGCACATTTATGATTGGATCGCTTGAAACTTATTATGCTTGTTTGGGGCGACGTCTAGATGGGAGCTATCGATTTTCTTCAATTTCCGTCAAAAAATGTTGCCACGGCCAACGTTCTTAGGACTTAGTTTATTCAACCCTCACTATTTCACTTTGGCACACCCTACAAGGCACATTTATGAATAGCTCGCTTTGAAACTTGGTATGCTTGTTTAGGGTGACCTCTAGATGGGAGCTATCCATTTTCTTCAATTTCCGTCAAAAAATGTTGCCGCGGCCAACGTTCTTAGAACTTAGTTAAGTCAAACCTCTATATTTCCCTTTGGCACACCCTACAGGGCACATTTATGAATGGATTGCTTTGAAACATGGCATGCTTGTTTGGGGTGACTTCTAGATGGGAGCTATCGATTTTCTTGCATTTCCGTCAAAAAATGTTGCCACGGCCAACGTTCTTAGAACTTAGTTTAGTCAGACCTCAATATTTCCCTTTGGCACATTTATGATTGGATTGCTTTGAAACTTTGTATGCTTGTTTGGAGTGTCCTCTAGATGGAAGCTATCGATTTTCTTCCATTTTTGTCAAAAAATGTTGCTGCGGCCAACGTTCTTAGAACTTAGTTTAGTCAGACCTCAATATTTTCCTTTGGCACACCCTACAGGGCACATTTATGATTGGATTGCTTTGACACTTTGTATGCTTGTTTGGAGTGTCCTCTAGATGGGAGTTATCGATTTTCTTCCATTTCCATCAAAAAATGTTGCCACGGCCAACGTTTTTAGAACTTAGTTTAGTCAGACCTCAATATTTCCCTTTGGCACACCCTACATTGCACATTTATGATCAGATCGGTTTGAAACTTTGTATGCTTGTTTGGGGTTTCCTCTAGATGGGAGCTATCGATTTTCGATTTCCGTAAAAAAATGTTGCATTGACCTTCGATGAACTTAGTAAAAACTTAGTGCAGTTAAGCATCAATATTTCCCTTTGACACACCCTGCAGGGCACATTTATGACTGGATCGCTTGCAAACTTGGTGTGCTTGTGTGGGGTGACATCTATATGGGAGCTTTCGATTTTCTTCCATTTCTGTCAAAAAATGTTGCCGCTGACCTTTGAACTTAGTTTAGTCAGGCCTCAATATTTCCCTTTAACACACCCTTCAGGGCACATTTATGATCAGATCACTTTGAAACTTGGTATGTGTGTTCGGGTGACCTCTAGATGTGAGCTATTGCTTTTGTTATAGGCTTGGGTTATATTAGAACTATTGCCACTCACCATATAACCTCAGAAATACTCCTCAAAGACAGCTAGTCTCTCGGGGACATCCAATGCCTTCAAAGTCGTCTGGTGAGTTCGTACTCAGCCTTAATCACGGGGACTTCAGACAATGACGGTTGATCTGTTCGTCTATCTTAGGAGTATGTTCTGTTACACGTCAGTTCATCCCCTAATAACTCCGTCTGCATTCCTCACACTTTTTTTCATTTCCATAAAAAATTATTGTCGTTATCACCAGCCTTTGAACTTACTGCATTTGTGCATCAGCTTATCCCTTTTGAACTCTCAGCAGGTTATATTTATGAATTTCCATAAAAAAAACCCCAAAACCATTGCCACAAGCAATGACCTTACACTTAGTGCATTTGTGCTTTAACATCTTCCTTTGGCATGCCTCAGAGGGCACATTCATTATCAGGTTGTTTTTAAACTTTGTATGCTTATGCAGGGTGACAAAGATAGGCGCTATAGATTTTCTTTTCATTTCCATCAAAAACTGTTGCTGTTAGCAACAATCTTTGAATTTATTGCATTTGTGCATCAACATTCTTTGACATGGCCTTCAGGCCACATTTATCATAGGATTGTTTTTGAACTTGGTGTGCTCATTAGGCAAGACCTTTAGATAAGAGCTATTGATTAGCATTCATTTCTGTGAAAAAAGTTGCCATTTACAATATAACCTCTGAACATACTGCATTTGTATATCAACATTCTTCCTTTAGCCAGTCTTACTGTTTACATTTAAAAATTGCATGGATTACTCTGACGTTGTGCACACACAATGTTGTTATGTTGAAATTTCATCAAATAACATTGGTACTAATGATCTTCAATTTTGCCAGTTCATTTATAACTTACCAAGTTTAAGTTTGTCAAGTTGAGCTACAGTGTCATTGACACTTTCATTATTATTATTAGTATTATTGTTGCCCACTATCAGAGAGTGTGCCGTGTAGGGTACAAACCTGATCTAGTTATGAACAAATGTGCTTTAGATTAATAAGCAGCAGTATCATATTTTGTGAAATTTTGTTTTGTATCCAATATCATGAAACTACACAGGTACACTGCATAGGGGAAAGGGATGAAGCACATTGATTTGGGGGTGAAAAGGTCAAGATCTCAGGGGGCTCTAATCCAAACCAAAAACAGTTTCTGAACTCTGACTTGAGAACTCTTTGGCCTAGGATCATTTGCAGGGGACCAGTGATTATTTTTTTGGTAGAAATTTACATTTGCATCCAGTAACCTCTGAATGACTGTTGAGAATCAATTGCATTTTATATGCATTTATAACTTAACAATATACAGGTTGGATTCCATTAAGAAGTATCTCTGATTGGGGGTTTTTTTCAGACCTTTGAGCCAAAACAGTCTTTGAAAGTTTGAAAAATTTCAGTTTCAGTCGTATAACTTTTGAACATCTATTCACAATTGATTGATTTTTTCCAAGTTAGAGTTTACTTTAAGCTATAAGCAATTAACAGGTCGAATTTGCACTAAAGGTATGGTAAATGGTTTGGTGTTTGGAAATTATATTAAATTAACAGTGGGGTTCTCATCAGATCACCGAAGTTAATCAATGTCGAGCCTGATTAGTCCTTGGATGCGTGACCGTCTGAACAATCGGTTCGGACTCCTGCGTTATGTGCTTGGGAAAGGCACTTAAAACGCTGATTGTCCACATGGGGGAATGATGACGCCATGTACTAAGGCGTACTTCACATCAGTGGTGCATATGTCTTCAACCAGTCTAACCTTGCCTGTGCTGCAGTGCGGAGTTACGATGTTGGGGAGCTGGCAGCTGCTCGTCGTTGCTCGGTGGTTCACTCTGGGTGCTCAGGCTTCATCCACTCGTAAAATTGTCACCGACATGATATGACCTTGGCTGTTAAAGTGTAGTTAAACCCTAATAAATAAATATTCAATTAACAATACAGATGGGGAATATACAGGAAAAAAAACTGTTACCAATATCATGGGGATACCAAAAAAACGAACCGAAACAATCATTGAATATCAAAACAATCTGAATTTTAAAATTTTCCTACATTCACTATTTATAAGTCCCTATTGAGGCTTGAGAACAGTTGAAAGGTTAATTTTCATGAAAGAAGTAACTGATTTTTTTTCTCAGTTTTGTTGACCCTCAATGGACTGGGTAACTGTCCTGAATTCCCTCTATACTACAACCTGTACATGTCCAGTTGCTTAGCAGTGATTTCTAGCCAATTCTTGGCTGCCTGTTAAGGCAGCCAAGACCTGACTGGAAACCACTGCCGAGGTGTTTTGTCTATTGTCAGCAGGCCCCCCTAAAGATGGCATGTCAGGGTGCATGCTATGAGGTCGCAAAAGCCTGAAATAAGTCTTTAAACATTAAGGTGTGTTTAGAACAAGTCACAAAATTATTGTAGATATGATTTGTGGTTGTAAAAGAATGCCACTGTTGAGCTCATTGGCAGTGTCATTTATAGCGTTGTGGCAGAATGATACTACAAAAGCTTATTCTGTTTTTTTTTTGGTACTATCAGCAAATCTCAGTCAAGTCAGATACCGAATTACGAACTAATACCTAAAAATACCGAAACCAATACCGAACTCAAAATTCCAATACCACCCATCTCTAAGTAACAGTCATTTATTTAAGAGATATTCAATTAAGTAACCCCACTGTAATTGAAAAATGAATGTTTCATCTGTCTGACAGTCACATTCAGTAATTGATGAAAAGATATTTCTCCAGTATACATTTTTTTTTTCCCTTTCAGACTAAGTGTGTAGTAGAAACTAGAGATGCTGATCACACCAAACAACTAGAGGAAATTCTGCGAAACCATTATGAACATGTTTTCTTTGGTCCACATGTATTTTAGTGGTGCCTTAGGATATTCAACACTATATTGTCTAGGTCATGTAGATTTTTTTATCAAGTATTTATGAATGAAATGAGTTTTAAAATGTTCCAAATTTATTTTTAGTGTTTTTGGATTGAATCATGTTTTTTTTACCTTAATTTTCATTTGAGTGTTAATCAGTGAGTGTAATAAGAGAAAAAAATTGTAATTGATATTATTGAGATACTTTTTTATGTTAAAGAAAGGAAATCAATACACAACTGGTTTTGGAGTAGTGTTGATTGGTGTTGGTCCTAGGTAGCTGAAACTTCCTTGTGCTGTTATTAACTGGTAGAGTGCTAGAAGCTCATTTTGGGGCGATATTCTGAAGTGCAGGTACCCCAACTTAAAAGCATCATATTCTGTGGATGTGCAGTAAAATTATTTTACAGTAAAAATTTTTAATCTGTATGAATTTGCCTTATTATGCCCCCGACTTGAAAAGTCGAAGGGGTATCTAGTGGAGACCTCCATCCATCTGTCTGTTCGTCCGTCCATCCATTCATCCATTTTGCCATCTGTGTGTCTGTCCATCCATTCATACCAACATATTTTTATACTACAACCAATGGTCCAGACTTAGCTGGTGCAAACTCAATATTATCAAGGGCCAAACACAAATTTTGAACCCCCCCCCCAATCCCCCAAATTTGCATACAATACCGATAATTAAAAGTCCTATCTGGCCCTTCATACTTTTACTACTTGCGCATGTGCAGTCCTCAGGAAGAGACCGGAATTGGCGCAAACATCATTCTTTGTTTGACCCTAAGTCAGTAAACATCTCAACTGACATCTGTGCTTTAAATCTCTCGTTTGGTGGATGCCCGACACAAATCAATGAAGTATGTGGTGGATTCAAAGCAGCAAATGGATGATGGAAGTGAACAACGGTGGTTTGAGACATTCAGGGCTGTAACTTTTTAATAATATGAAAATTATTTCATGTTACCCAATTTCGGGATATATGCCTTGACATCATTAGTTTTGCTAATGATTTACCTACTGTTTGTTATGTGTCCCTTCCCTATCCTTCCATGAACCCTCCTGTTAAACTCCTAAGCTTTTTTGCTGTTTTTATTGAAATTTTTAGCTGCGAAGAGCAGCTCTATATGTGGCAATGTCGGTCAGCCTGTCACCAACGAGTTTTAAGAACACCATAACTCCAAAGATACTTGATGGAATGACACCATACTTGGTATGCAAGTGTATCTTAATGATTTCTAGACCCTCTCAATAGTGCACATCGTTCGGATAATTTCTGTCACATTTATGGACTTGTCACCGAGATTTTTGTCACCAACGAGTTTGTCACCAACGAGTTTTTAAACACCATAACTCCTAAGATAGTTGATGGAATGACACCATACTTGGTATACAAGTGTATCATATGATCTGTAGACCCTTCTAAAAGTATGTGACCTTGATCTTGAAACTGTAATCTTGACCTAAAATTGCACATTTTTGGCGTTGCACTAATCGTCGCAGCTTCGGCACGGCGATCGTGCTCCTAGTTTATTAAATTTCTTGGGAGTTTAACGAGTATTACAGAATGTTTATTCTGTTTATCCCCAAGGTTATGTCCTCACCCTAGGGGTGTTGGGTCAGTTGGTCTTGCATTTTCTATCCGATGTATCGTTTTTTCTTTGTATGAAGATCTAGCTTTGCATCTGGTAGCATTTAAATCGGTTACGGACTTTGGGCCTTTTGGTGAGCCTGTTGTCTTGTTTCCATTTTTAGCACACCTGGCCTTTAAGGCCATGTGAGCTTTTCTCATCACTTGGCGTCCGGTGGTCGTCGTCCGGCATCCATAAACTTTTCACATTTTCATCTTCTTCTCTGTAACCCCTGAGCCGGTGTGAACCAAACTTGGCAGGAATGGTCTATGGGAGGTCCTCTACAAACGATCCTCATTTTGTTCCAGTCGGATGAAAAACATGGCTTTCAGAGGCATTCTTCGATTCTGGTTGGTGGATTTTCAAAAATCTTCTTCTCTGAAACTGCCAGGCCAAATGTTTTGAAACTTCATATAAATGATGACTGGGACCCCCCCTCTACCAACGATCCTCATTTAATGTTGATCGGGTTGTAAACATGGCCACAATTGCGGCTTATAGTTACTATAGAAACCCTATGGGAAATCACATTTTCCTCTTCTTCTCTGGAAAAACCGAGGCGACCTGAAAACAAACCTGGCAGGGATAGTCTATAGGGGGTCCTCTACAAACGATCCTCATTTTGTTCCCGTGGGTTGAAAAACATGGCCGCCAGAGGCATTCTTTGATTCTGATTGGTGGATTTTCAAAAATCTTCTTCTCTGAAACTGCCAAGTCAAATGTTTTGATACTTCACATAAATGATGACTGGGACCCCATCTACCAACGATCCTTATTTAATGTTGATTGGGTTGCAAACATGGCCACAATTGCGGCTTATAGTTACTATAGAAAGCCTATGGGAAATCACATTTTCATCTTCTTCTCTGGAACTACTGAGCCGACGTGAACCAAACTTGGCAGGGATGGTCTATGGGAGGTCATCTACAAACGATCCTCATTTTGTTCCCATGGGTTGAAAAACATGGCCGTCAGAGGCATTCTTTGATTCTGATTGGTGGATTTTCAAAAATCTTCTCCTCTGAAACTGCCAGGCCAAATGTTTTGATACTTCACATAGGTGATGACTGGGACCCCCTCTACCATCGATCCTTATTTAATGTTGATCGGGTTGTAAACATGGCCACAATTGCGGCTTATATTTACTATAGCAACCCTATGGGAAATCACATTTTCATCTTCTTCTCTGGAACTACTAAGTCAACATGAACCAAATTTCACAGGAATGTTCTGTGAGAGGATGGAAATATGTGACCACCAGAGGCTATATTCTAATGCTTAACCCAATGCCTCTCCTGTCTGCACGAAGATCGGTACTGTCAGCAAAATACTTGTTTTTAGAGAATCTGGTGAGGGTTGGTTCCATTTTTCTCCACTGAGAACTGGGAAAAAAAAAAATATTGTGTATACAGTACAAGTCAAAATAAGTTGTAGCATAATTGCAATAAACTAAGTAAACTACTGCTCCTGCCCTGACAAGATCAGAATCTGACATTTTCTGGAAAACTTTCAGTGAGAGCTTTCCAGAAAATGATGTCAGCTTCTAGTCTCATCAGTGTAGGAAGAGAAAGATGCATAGTTTATAGGGTTATCCTACATCTTATTTTGACTACTACTGTAAACAAGTGCAGTTAATACATTATAACTCTTAACTTTCTTATCTGAAATACTGAATGATGACAGGTGTTTGGAAAAGCATGGAAGTTGTTTATTTTCTATTCTCAGTAGCTGTCCAGCAAAAATAAATCTATGACAAAATTGGAGTAAAATGTGTTTCCTGTAACCCTTTACCTAGCCAAAGCTATTTGAAAGAGAATACTGTCTGAAAAAAATTATAATTTTCAAAATATTTCACCTTCGTTTACTGGTTTTTGTGTTGAAACAGAATTCATAAATGTGTGCGTTTTCAAGAAATCTTCTTTGAAACTACAAGGCCAAATGTTTTGAAACTTAATGTGACTGATGACTGTAACCACCTCTACCAGTGATCCTCATTTAATCTTCATCGGGTTGCAATTATGGCTGTAATTGTGTCTTACAGTTACTATAGAAACCCTATAGGAAATCACATTTTCATCATCTTCTCTGAAAGTACTGAGCCAATTTGAACCAGAATTGGCAGGCATGGTCTATGAGAGGTTCTCTACAACTGTTACCCATTTTATTCCTGTTGGATGAAAAACATGGCCGTCAGAAGCATTCTTTTGATTCTGATTGGTCAATTTTGAAAACTCTTCTCCTCTGAAACCACAGGGCCAAATGTTTTGAAACTTTGCATGGTTGATGAGTGGGACACCCTCGACCAACGTTCCTCATTTAATGTTGCAAACATCGCCACAATTGCGGTTTATAGTTACTATAGAAAAACCCTACGGGAAATCCCATTTTCATCTTCTCTTTGGAATTACTGAGCCGACGTGAACCAAAACTTGGCAGGAATGGTCTATAAGAGGCCCTCCACAAATGATCCTCTTTTTTTTCACGTTGGTTGAAAAATATGGCCACGAGAGACATTCTATGATTCTGTTTGATGGATTCAAATGTTTTGAAACTTCACATGATTGAGGACACCTTCTACCAATGATCCTCATGTAATGTTGATGTAATGTTGCAAACATGGTCACCATTGCAGCTCATAGTTACCATGGAAAGCCTATGGAAAATCACATTTTTATATGTAGTTCCAGGTGAGCGATTACAGGCTCTGTAGAGCCTCTAGTTTTCTATTGACGTTGTTTACATTTGACATCGCCCTTAACATGTAGTAATTAGTTTTATAATACTTGAGAATTTCTCTAGGATACATTGATTGTCCCCCGACCCTTCGGGGGACTATTGTAATCAGCAGTGTCTGTCCGTCTGTCCGTGCGTGTGTCCGTCCGTCCATCCGTCACACCCTTGTCCGGATGATAACTTTAGTTTGGATGATTTTACTGAAACTAAATTTGGTATGTGTCTTACTTGGGTGGAAATGCAGGTCAAGTTCGAAAATGGGCATGCTCCACTGATTTCTACTGGATTTATTCCCCTTTTTCGACTTAAAAAATACAGTTTTTGTGTTGTCCAGATGATAACTTTAGTTAGGATCATTTGATTGAAACGAAATTTAGTATGCCGTTTTTGTGTTGTCCGGATGATAACTTTACTTTGGATCATTTGATTGAAACAAAACTTTGTAATCAGCAGTGTCCGTCCGTCTGTCCGTGCGTCCATCCGTCCGTCCATCACACCCTTGTCCAGATGATAACTTTAGTTTGGATGATTTTACTGAAACTAAATTTGGTATGTGTCTTACTTGGGTGGAAATGCAGGTCAAGTTCGAAAATGGGCACACTCCACTGATTTCTACTGGATTTATTCCCCTTTTTCGACTTAAAAAATACAGTTTTTGTGTTGTCCGGATGATAACTTTAGTTAGGATCATTTGATTGAAACGAAATTTAGTATGCCGCTTATTTGGGTGGAAATGCAGGTCAAGTTCGAAAATGGGCACGCTCCACTGATTTTTACTGGATTTATTCCCCTTTTTCGACTTAGAAAATACGGTTTTTGTGTTGTCCGGATGATAACTTTACTTTGGATCATTTGATTGAAACGAAACTAAGTATGTGGTTTAATTGGTTGGAAATACAGGTCAAGTTAAAAAATGGCCATGCTCTGCGAACAAATTGCATCCTAACAGCTCCCTTGAATTTGCCATCTTGGTCGGGGGACCGGGGGCGTTGCCCTTGTTATAATTCCGGTAGTGTAGCTCAAAATAAATTGGCTTTTGTCCACACTCTTTCGGGATGCCCTTGGGCGCATGATGTTCCCTTCGGGAACTTTGGCATTTTCAAACAAAAATTTCATAATTGTTTCGAATTTAATTTGATTGCTATTTCCATGTATCCTTATGTATTTTTGATGTTGAATTGGTAGGAGTGCTATTTTTGGATTGTAATTAATTTAGCTTACTGCTCTAAATGCAAGGCGAGTAAGTCTTCCTTGGATTTACATGCTTGTTGTCTTGCCTGTAGTCGATGCACTCCTGTGGATTCTTGTCCTACTTCTGTACATTGGGATGACAGACGTTGGAGACGGGTGTTGCGGTATGTCGTTGGCAGTGAGGTTCCTGTGCCGGAGCTGTCACCGCAGGAGCATTCGTGTTTTTCAATTTCTTTTTCAGAGGAACAAGAACATGGTGATGGTATTGTGACACCCATCCATAATGTGCTACTGTCGTCGCGCTCTGATGAGCAAACAGAGCTAGCTGCAAAGGTGCTCATGAATATTAAGCAAGGGATAAGGCCTCTAGTTAGTGCTCTTAATCCTTTGCAAGCAGCTAGCCCGACCGGCGAAGCGGTTACCACGTTAGTGGGGGCAGGGACACTGGGTAAGTCCAGTGCAGTCGAGGGAAGTGTAGAATTGGGTAGAGAAAGCACCTCAAAAACTAAACCTCACCCAGTGACAATGGCAAAATTGAAGAAGCCTGCAAGTTTCTCTTACGGAAGCATGGCGAGGTCTGATAGAGCGCGAGTGGGAGAGCCCTCTCTAACCCAGCAACATTTTGGGCCAAATGTTGTTCTGAGAAACTTGCCTGAGTACGAGCTAACATCCACACTTGCCGCTCGGGACGCTCCGTCTATACTGCAGCCAGGGTTGGCTACAGTTATGGCTTCTTCCTCAGGCAGATATAGCACACACAGCCGCACACTAGCTACCCGACTTCGGATATCCAGGCAGCCACCTGAAGACGTACCCAGTCATCGCCTGTGAAGTCCACCCATCCGGTAGCTAGTTATCCGAGGCTTCATTCATTGGTACATTCGGAGAAGAGATCTACATCCCAGGAGGAGCAAGTGGTGTAAAAACAGAAGACTGCTGCTCCTCAAGCCACTGTAACGGACTTGCTGTCGCAGATTGCACAGCTCAACGCATCTTCCCAGCAAGTGCAAGCGCAGCCTTCCACAGATTCCGGCGGTGAGCTGTCGGATGGTGCTGGGTCGGTCCGGTCATCTGTACATTCACATGCTGTTGACTGAAATTCTCAGCTGAATCAGGCGGATGGTGAAAGGGAGAAAGAGGAGGATTACCCTTCCCTTTCGGAACAACATATGGTAGCGATGAATTTCATTCATCAGTACTATCCTGACTTTGTTACACCTGATCAGCAATGTGCATCTGCTAGGCAGAAACTGCTGTCTTCTCCAGACAAAGATGTCATGCAAAGGAAAGATGATGTTCTTTCCTTCCTGGGACTATCTTGGCAAGTATCAGAGGCCTTCGGCCACATTAATGACGCCATTTTCAACCTAGCAAGAATGAATAAGAAAGGCAGTTTCTTTATCGGCATCTTCAATCCGCACGTTATTTTAAAACGGTTGGAGAAGATGTTCAGAGAGCTAATCTGTGCCTGGATGAGCAGGCTGGGGATTTGGATATATCCTTGGCTACATCATTCAATTTACGCTCGAATGTGATGGAATTTTCTATTTCATCTAATAGAGCAATTCTGGATGCTATGTCATATGCAGATCATATCACCAGGGCTCTGGCGCAGCATCTGAATGGGAAGAAATTGAGGATGTTAGTTCCTCGCTAAGAGTTCTTTCCAGGGCAGTCATGTATGCCACGTACCACTCCACCCTTTCAGTGGCAAAATTGGAGTTGGTTAGACGTGATGCAGCCCTTGAGTCGTCATCAAGTATCGATGACCGGGTGAAAAGCTCTCTCTGAGTCTCTTCGATCTCCGGACACACACTGTTTGACGACAGGCTTTCATTAGTATATGAACAGGCTACCAAAAAGCTTCCAACGCACTGATACTGAGATCAGTGTCTCAACAACATGCATCAACTGGCCGGAGTAGGCAAAGTCGTTCCAGTTCCTAATCATAGAAGGGATGAGGTTTCTTGTTGGAAGGACATAGTTTCTCCTTGTGCAAGCTTCGCAAGTCATACAGGTGATGGTCTAGACCTCTGTTGCTTTCCAGTTAGCGGAAGGTTATCAACCTCGCAAAAAACTGGATGAAAATTACAGAAGATCAGTGTATTAGAATGTAGTCTCGGCAGGCCTGCGTCTCATTCCGAGCAAAGCTCCACTTACAAGAAGTCCACGTTGGACAAATCTTCCGGCGAATTCTTCCAAGACAGTCTCTCCTTGCGGAGGTACAGGCTCTCCTATCGAAGAAAGCAATAGAGGTCGTCGAGAATCAAAATTCTCCAGGTTTTTACAAGTCACCTGTTTCTCGTCCCGAAGCCAGACGGATAGAGAATAGATAGGCTGAGACAGCTGTCTTATTTGAAATAGATTCATCAGAGGGAATAAGTATGTCTTTTCCCTCTCGGTGTTGTATTCCTTGGCGTCAAGACATTTAATGCTATTGTGGACGCCATAGTAGCCTTATGCACTATTACTGCGGTCTTTTCTTATACATTAGCGGCTAGTGTTGTAAGTCTCCATTTAGTGAGCATTCAAAGGCCACAGGTGACACAGATATGTCTTCACGCAGATGAAGACTCATAACTGCATAGCTACCTTGAGACTACTGTCTCTAGGAATTACGGCTGTTAGAATAGTGGCTCATCATTCCCTACCTTGTGCAACGATAGTTGTAAGTCTCCGTTCAGTGAGCTTTCAAGGTCTCAAGGAACACTGAATATCTGTCTTCATGGAGATGAAGACTTCTAAGCTACGTTGGCTAGGTTCAAACTGCTGTCTTTTGGGAATAAAACCGCTAAAGGAAAGAGTGCTTTTCGGTTTGTTTTTCTAGGTGTCTTCACTTGAGTCTTATTGTTTACACCATAGTAGCCTAGCTAGAATCATGAGCAGTGTTTTTCAGTAATTATGCAATAACATAACTGAAATAACTTATCTCTAGAGACTACTGTCTCTTTGGGAATTACAGCTGTTAAAAATAGTGGCTCTTCATTCCCTACCCTGCGCGACGATAGTTGTAAGTCTCCGTTCAGTGAGCTTTCAAGGTCACAACTTAGACCGAAATATCTGTCTTCACAGAGATGAAGAGGTATAAGCTATGGCTAGCATTGTAAGTCTCCTTAGTGAGCTTCTGAGGCCACAGTTATCAGCCTTTAAATTGTCTTCACGGATAGGAAAACCTTTAGCTGCTTCAGCCAGGCTGATTTCATTGTTCTATCGGACATGATACTATTATGTTAGAGGAGGTTATTCTCTTCCTATCGGTATGGTTTGGTGTCAGTTATCTAAGGCGATAAGCCCTATTGTTGATGCCATATTAACCTAGTGTGATTAATGAGCGTTTCTTCAAGCACCTATACTAAACTCCTGAGGAATATATTTCCTGATATCAGATCGAACGTAAGGAGTTCATGTAGGTTTTATGATCGGGTGTCGGAACATTGTTTTTGTCTCCCTCTTTATTTCTATCCAATCTATTGTTGTGGATTATATTTCAACTCTAGGGATTGGATATTATGTCCATATGGTGTATTATTTGGTCATCACGTCCCTCTCCGTCCTTAGTGGCATTATGGAGTCTGTCAGACATGAGGGAGCCCTGAGGTTCCTATACTATTGATAACTACCGCAAAAGCGCTACGAGTCGCGCTGGGTTACTGTTATAACGATTGCTTTGACTATAAGTTTTTAGCTGTATTTCTCTTATTGAGAATAGCAGCAGCAGTATAGCCTTAATTCTTCTGCGCCGGCCTTACTTATCTAGCGATTCAAGTAATGCGAGTGAAGGGGATTCAATAGGTATTATTCGTAAAACACCCCCACCCCCTTCCCTGCCAATATGTTAAGCGATTACAGGGCAGGACGTAGTTTTTAGCTCACCTGAGCGAAGCTCAAGGGGAGCTTAACTAATCACTTTCTGTCCGTCGTCCGTCGTCGTCCGTCCGGCGTTAACTTTACATTATCGACTTCTCCTCCTAAACCACTAGCCCAATTTTATTCAAATGTTGGTTAAATGTTTATTACCTAATGCCAATTCAGATTTGTTCAAATGAAGTTGCCCCTCCTCCTGGGTGGTGCCACACCCCCAAGGGGCACCAAAATCTTTGTAAATCTTCTTCTCATGAACCAGCAGTAGCAGAGACTTGATATTTGGTGTGCAGCTTCCTTTTGAGGTGTAGACTCAGATTTGTTCAAGAGAAGTTTGTGGGGCTATACTTGACGTTGTTATGAGAGGGGCAAAATTTTTTGCCCCGCCCAAAATTTCTATTTTCCAAACCGAGAGGCTGATTTGAACCAAATTTTATGTGAGGGCTTATTGGGTCATGAGTACTTGATTTATGCAAAAAAAAATTTTCCCGCAGCCCCGTGGGAACCGCAGGAGCTAAAAATAGAAAAAATTTAAAACGCCCATATCTCCAAAACTGCACGGCACTGAGAATTTTTATTTGGTGTGCAGCTTCCTTAGGACCAACAGAAAGGATTGGTAAAAAAAAATTGCCATCGGTTTTATCATAGGGTACAGTTTCGGGACTTTGAAAAAGTGCTGAGTCAGCACTTTTTAACACTGTAGGCAATGGGAAAAACATTAAAAAATCTTCTTCTCCAGATCCAGCAGGCAGAATCTTTTGATATTTGGTATGCAACATTGTAGGGTGGATCTGATTCAAGTTTGTTCAAATCGGCCCCCTGGGTTCATATTTGGGCTCAGTATAGGAGCCCGATTTCGAACTTAGTGCATTTCAGGCAAATTTCTTAAAAAAATCTTCTTCTCCAGATCCAGCAGGCAGAATCTTTTGATATTTGGTATGCAACATTGTGGGGTGGATCTGATTCAAGTTTGTTCAAATCGGCCCCCTGGGTTTATATTTGGGTTCAGTATAGGAGCCCAAATTTGAACTTACTGCATTTCAGGCAAATTTCTTTGAAAATCTTCTTCTCCAGATCCAGCAGGCAGAATCTTTTGATATTTGGTATGCAACATTGTAGGGTAGATCTGATTCAAGTTTGTTCAAATCGGCTCCCTAGATTCATATTTGGGCTCACTATAGGAGTTCAAATTCGAATTTAGTGCATTTCAGGCAAATTTCTTCAAAAATCTTCTTCTCCAGATCCAGCAGGCAGAATCTTTTGATATTTGGTATGCAATGTTGCGGGGTAGATCTGATTCAAGTTTGTTCAAATCGGCCCCCTGGATACATATTTGGGCTTACTATAGAAGCCCGAATTCGAACTTAGTGCATTTCAGGCAAATTTCTTAAAAAATCTTCTTCTCCAGATCCAGCAGGCAGAATCTTTTCATATTTGGTAAGCAACATTGTGGGGTGGATCTGATTCAAGATTGTTCAAATCGTCCCCTGGGTTAATATTTGGGCTCAGTATAGGAGCCCGATTTCGAACTTAGTGCATTTCAGGCAAATTTCTTAAAAAATCTTCTTCTCCAGATCCAGCAGGCAGAATCTTTTGATATTTGGTATGCAACATTGTAGGGTGGATCTGATTCAAGTTTGTTCAAATCGGCCCCCTGGGTTCATATTTGGGCTCAGTATAGGAGCCCGATTTCGAACTTAGTGCATTTAGGCAAATTTCTTAAAAAATCTTCTTCTCCAGATCCAGAAGGCAGAATCTTTTGATATTTGGTATGCAACATTGTGGGGTGGATCTGATTCAAGTTTGTTCAAATCGGCTTCCTAGATTCATATTTGGGCTCACTATAGAAGCTCGAATTTGAACTTAGTGCATTTCATGCAAATTTCTTAAAAAATCTTCTTCTCCAGATCCAGCAGGCAGAATCTTTTCATATTTGGTAAGCAACATTGTGGGGTGGATCTGATTCAAGTTTGTTCAAATCGGCCCCCTGGGTTTATATTTGGGCTCAGTATAGGAGCCCAAATTTGAACTTAGTGCATTTCAAGCAAATTTATTAAAAAATCTTCTTCTCCAGATCCAGCAGGCAGAATCTTTTGATATTTGGTATGCAACATTGTGGGGTGGATCTGATTCAAGTTTGTTCAAATCGGCTTCCTAGATTCATATTTGGGCTCACTATAGAAGCTCGAATTCGAACTTAGTGCATTTCAGGCAAATTTCTTAAAAAATCATCTTCTCCAGATCCAGCAGGCAGAATCTTTTGATATTTGGTATGCAACATTGCGGGGTGGATCTGATTCAAGTTTGTTCAAATCAGCCCCCTGGATTCATATTTGGGCTCACTATAGAAGCTCGAATTCAAACTTAGTGCATTTCGGGCAAATTTCTTCAAAAATCTTCTTCTCCAGATCCAGCAGGCAGAATCTTTTGATATTTGGTATGCAACATTGCGGGGTGGATCTGATTCAAATTTGTTCAAATCGGCCCCCTGGATTCATATTTGGGCTTAATATAGAAGCCCGAATTCGCACTTAGTGCATTTCAGGCAAATATCTTCAAAAATCTTCTTCTCCAGATCCAGCAGGCAGAATCTTTTGATATTTGGTATGCAACATTGCGGGGTGGATCTGATTCAAGTTTGTTCAAATCAGCCCCCTGGATTCATATTTGGGCTTAATATAGAAGCCCGAATTCGCACTTAGTGCATTTCGGGCAAATTTATTAAAAAATCTTCTTCTCCAGATCCAGCAGGCAGAATCTTTTGATATTTGGTATGCAACATTGTGGGGTGGATCTGATTCAAGTTTGTTCAAATCGGCTTCCTAGTTTCATATTTGGGCTCACTATAGAAGCTCGAATTCGAACTTAGTGCATTTCAGGCAAATTTCTTAAAAAATCTTCTTCTCCAGATCCAGCTTCAGAATCTTTTCATATTTGGTAAGCAACATTGTGGGGTGGATCTGATTCAAGTTTGTTCAAATCGGCCCCCTGGGTTTATATTTGGGCTCCGTATAGGAGCCCAAATTTTAACTTAGTGCGTTTCAGGCATATTTCTTAAAAAATCTTCTTCTCCAGATCCAGCAGGCAGAATCTTTTGATATTTGGTATGCAACATTGTAGGGTGGATCTGATTGTGATTCATGAACGTATTTATTTGTAAAATTGATAGAATCTTAGACAAAATTTGCAGAAAAGATCTACTATAGAAGGGGTGGTATCCAGGGTGAACCGTTTACCCAAATCTAGCAGTACTAATGCATTATTCACACAAATCTTCGTTCAAATTTTATGACCCCTCATTGGAACACACGCATTCAGCTCATTCCAACAAAGGTCATATGCCATGTTTTCGAGACAAAGGAATAAAAATTTTAGTTATTCATGAAATTTTTAGGCAACTGTTGTCTGTTATTCACATTGCTTCATGAAATTTCAGTACTTTTAGAAGTTACCTCAGTAATCAAGGGTTAATTCCCCTTAATTAAATGTCGCCTCTAAAAAACAACCACTTTGCATATCTTACCTTTTTACCAGCATAACTGCCAAAACTTGTCAGCATTCTTCGCAAAAATCGCTATTCAAATTTTAATTTTTGTCTCTTAAACATACATGTACTTATCGCTTGTAAATACCCCATTGGAATGAGCTTTTTGAGCTCATTCCAATGAGAGGTCGCACACCATGCTTTTTGAGTCAAAAAAGCAATTTTTTTAGTTATTCCAGAATTTCGTACGTAAAACACAGCTTTATGACTTCACATTAAAATGAGCTCTCTAAGCTTGTTCCAATCAACATTCACGCACTATGTCTTTCACACAAAAAATAAAATTTTCCATTTATTCAGGAATTTTGTTTGCAAGAACACTCTTACCCCCCCCCCCCCCCCCCCCCCACACAAACACACACACACAAACACACACACACACACACAAACACAGACACACACATCTAAAAGTTCGTCAGCAAAAAAACAGTTACTTCAATTTTTGAATGCATTATAGGAACAACTTGCCTAATCAAATTTAAATACTTTTGCATCATTCTGTATCTAGAACAAACCATTTACCATATCTTTATGCAAAATTCTCCAGCATCATTCACAAAAAAACACCATTATTTATATATTCACATTTCTGTCTCAAAAATATACCTGATCTTCCCATACCCCTATTGGAATAAGCTGTTTGAGCTTGTTCCAATGATGATAAAAAAAAATAAAATTTGTGAAAATTTTTGTTTTCTTGCATGCAAATATATACATGTAGCACATGGAAGATATCCACAGTTGGGGAGAGATGTCCAAGGCTATCTCTTCACATTCCTTGTTTGTGCTTCATGCTAAACCAGTTTGTCTGCAGAGATAAATTTGCTTTATTAAAAATCATTGGAGATTGGCCACACACCAATGATTTTAAATAAAACTAATTTTAGGTAACAAATGTTGAACTTCAAACAAAATCTATCACTCAACCAGTTAATGTTGATGAGGCATGACATGGTGAAGGTGACCTAAAATACTTCTTAGAGTCACTTTGTCAGGTGAGCGATTAAGGCCACGTGGGGCCTCTTGTCTTCCTGTAAGCCTCGAATGCATTCAAGTATATGCATGCCTTTCATGGCTCCTCGATTGGCGGCTGGGTTGTGTTCTAATGTCGACCTCATGGGTACATTCACTATTTAGTTGGTTTGTTTCCTGTGGTGGTTCGTTTATAAGTCATAAACGAGCATATGATTCCTGAACAATAAATTGCTAGTCTTCGTGTACTTGTGTGGCTGACATGTTGGTTATCTGGGCGACATCCTCCAAATGTGGCAATTAGTCCACTCTGAAAAGTTTCGCGCAGAGCAGTCTGCCTCTTTTCTTATGACGTATGAGTTTATACCTGGTTACATTTGTATCACTCGGTCATAGCCTGGATACAGGCTGTATTCAGACGAGTACACGTGGGATTATGTTGCTCGCATGCATGAGATGTGTATTTATTACGCAGTTGCATTATTGAATAGATTTTATAAAATTCTTGCTCTGCTTTATAGAGCTTATGAGAATTTTGGGGCTATTTGTATCAGTTATGGAATTGCCAATAGGCTGTCTATGCAAACGTTCTCAATTTTTGGCTTCATTATCCGGAGTAGTATATTCTTTCTCCGAACAATCATTGGTTGTAACGGACCTAGGGAACAATGAATTATTTGGGGACGGTCCGTGACAGGTCTGTTAATCATAGCCCGTTCCATGTTTTGTATCCAGGTTTCTACCAGAGACGGTACACAGGAGAATTCACATTCTCGTATATTCGTACGGCTCAATTGGAGTTTCATTATTGGAATTAATTGTACACCTGAATGGGGTCGCTTGTTGGTTGCCTCAGAAGCGTGTTTGCTCTAACAGATACCTTCCATTGGGATTCAGTTGGACAAGTGTTAGGTTGTACATGTTATTTCACCGGTTTTCGACCTATCTACGTATTCCGTCTCCGGCATACATTAGAAGCTTGTGCTTTTAATAACCGGGATTGACCTGATAGCCTTAGCTACTGAGGTGGCATTAAGCACCAATAATTAATAATAATAACTGGGTGCCTGTTGAGCGAATATATATTGATTATTTGGTACTGCTTTTCACTGATTCCAGAGCGCTTGTTTGTAGGGGTTAGTCTCTCACTCTCGAATATACCATCCTGATTTAAATGGCTTAGTCCGGACTAGCCTTAAAATTGGGGGCTCGTTACACCCAATTAACATAATCATTCATGCTAAGAATATGGAATTACTTGGATATGGCTCATTATTGATGTTATTTCTTCTCTATTATTGTATAGAGAGTCATACATGTAATTCATTTAAAAATTTAATCTCCTATTCACCTTGGAATGCAGGCTTAGGAGCTGTATTTGGTCGGCAAATTCTTAAGTCCTAGGCCCTCACCCTTTTTACGATTCAGCTAAGTCTGGGCCATTGGTTGTAGTATAAAAATATGATAAATTTAAAGTAATTTGTATATTTTTTATACTTACCAATGGCCCAGATGGGGATGGCCCTCCCATGAGTGGGTACTCATACCTCCCTGCTTAGTCATCTCTTTAGTAGGCTTGTCTACAAAGAAAATGATGTTGGCGCCAATTCTGGTCTCTTCCCGAGTACTGCGCAAGTAGTAAAAGTATGGAGGGCCAGATAGGACTTTTAATTTTCGGTATTGTATGCAAATTTTGGGGATTGGAGGGTTCAAAATTTGTATTTGGTCTTTGATAATATTTAATTTGCACCAGCTAAGTCTGGGCCATTGGTTAGTATAAAAAATACAAATTACTTTAAATTTATCATTTTCCCTTGTATCTCAGCCACTGCTACTCCGATTTGAATGATATTTGGTGTTGTGATAGAGCATCATAGGGGGACAATACCTGTGTTGCGTGAGTTTCTTCCACACATTTTTTCCAGAGTTATGGCCCTTTTTCACTCTTTCGACTTAGAATATTTGGCGGATCGGGAGCATTGGCACTCGCTTTGTGTTGCCTTTCTTGTTACAATTTATGGGAGGGTGCTTATGCACTCTCCCATAATTTGTAACAAGACAAAGACATGTGAAAAAAATTTTAACTGCCAGAAATAATATTTATCACTCTACCAGTTACCTTTTAACCCTTTACCTTACAAAGTGGTCATATCGAGCCCATTGCTCAGGCCTGGAAATAAAGAGCTTATATTGTAACCTGTTGAGTTACTCAATATAACATATATTGTTTTTACTATGCAAGCCATGCCATTTATGTCTTAGAATTTCTGCCAAAATAAACAGCAATCACTGATGCATGATCTTGAGGCCAGATTGTGTGTTAGTTGTTGCTATTTATTTTGCTTGAAATCTGCGAAGATGTAAATGGCATACCTCTCTGTTTATATGTGAATGCTATGCATAACTCTTCAGTCTAGTTAGTTCAGAAAAAATTGTCGGGCCTGACTGGCAAAGCATGCATGATATTAGGAATTTAATTTATGTCCTATTGTTTTGTCGTTTGCATATTTTACAATTGGAAGTAATTCCCGTGTAACCTAAATGATTGTTTGTGGGCTATTTCCAGGCCACATTGCTATTCACTAAAATCACCATTCAGAGTTTTAATTAATTCTTTCAAATTTTACCTCCAAAACATAGCTTATGACTCCTCATTATAATAAGCTCACTCAAACAATATGATTATGAGCTGAGTTTTTTAGGTATAAAATGAAAATGTCAAGTTATTCAAGAAAGCTTGTGGCAAGTGGGATTAGTATTATTATAAAAATGTAAACATAATCCACTGTAATTATATATTTTGGTGGCATGTAAATTTGCACTGGTTCGAAGACGTTGGAATCCTTCAGCCGCACCTCAGGGTCCATCAGTTTACAGTATTTACATACATATTTGATAATAAACCTTGATAAAATACGTCACGATCATGCAGCGACAAAGGAATTGTAATATTTTAGTTATAACAATTTTGTTGTTGTAATGCGACTTCACAGTTTTTTACCTGTGTATTATTTCTGGAGACTGCTAATGAATTTCATATTCTTTTTTTTTTCTTCTTGGTTTGCAGTTATTTGTTCATTTTTTTGTGTAAAGTATACAAAAGTGTTTGTTTATTTTATAAGAATTGGAGCAATGGCTTGTTGAGAAGAGTATTCATTTAAATGGTATTGATTATTGAACTACTTGGTGGCTATTCTAGGAAGATGATCTGTGTTTACTTTGAATAAGATCGTTTAACCTTTCACCCAACTCACACAATCTCAAAATTTATTATTTTAATTAGCATTTTTAAAATTTTTCAAAATATTTCAACAAAAGCATATCAAAGAGCTTGTTCCAATGAGGGGCACATGATATGGTTTTGCTCAAATTATTTAGAAAATAATATTTCTTCTACATCTCAATTTGTAAATTATGCCAGTGCATCCAGCTGATTTGTGAGTCAAACGATAATTTTATGGACAAATCCACTGAAATAAGATGACAAAATAATTCCTGTGGATTCAGCTTATATGCTGTAGCAGATGCTGAAAGCAAACAAACAAAACAAGCAATGTCTTCTTTGTATGTACTTAATATTAGAAGCAAAAATATTTTGTTTGTTTTGTTTATTTGAAACTGTCATTTTATAATGTATGGCACTGGCAGCAACCAATAAAATGTAACAAAAATCTTTATGAACAAATTCTGGTTATGAAAATTAATCTTGGCACTCTAACAATTGAATACCAGACTACTCATATTGTTGGCTCTTTTTACTCCCCAATATGGGGTGAATCTGGAAAGCTGAGGAAAGTGTGTGTCAAATGTGAAGTTTTGGAGTAACAAATACTCTGGAACATTTAAGTTTAGAATGCCCCAAATATCCTTGAAAAACTAATGGAAGAATGGGATGAAAATATGAGGAACAATTGGATGAGGGAAAGGATCAGTATTATAGTGGGGGAGATCAAGAAAATGCCAATGGGGGCAATTATGAAATAGTTTTGGACTGAATACTGGGAGATTAAGAGGGTGATAGTGGGAGGAATAACCTGTGGCTTGATGTAAAGGACCATGATAGATCACTGGAAGGCCAAAGAATTATTATTATTATATGTTGCAGTTATAGTTCATTTCTGTAAGGTATTAAAATTATGTCTGATGGCAGAGAAATTTCAGTTAATTTTTGTGATAATTGTGTTTTTGGAAGATATTTGTATTATCAGTGTTAGCTCTTCAAGAGCTGTATAATGACTTTAAAGGATATTATGTGTTTTGTTTTACAATGGCTGTCAGTTAACCCTTACCTAACACAAAAAACAGATGACACTTGCAAACAAAATTCTTGAATAACTAATTTTTTGCATCAAAAACATGGCTTATGACCCCCTCATTGGAACAAGATCAACTAGCTCATTTTAATGAGGGGTCATAACCTATGTTTTTGTGACAAAAAATGAAAAATAATGAAAATGCTGATTTCTGTGAATAGCACTGGCTGGTTTTGGCCGTTACGTTGGGTAAAGGATTAGCTGTCTGCACCCTGAAGTCTGTATATCAAAATTCCAAGTATAAATTTATTTCTGTAATTGCGACTAGCAATTTAACCAATTTAATCTTTTTTGACAGAGCTCAACAAGCTTTACTTGGTTAAATTACTAGATACATTATTGGAAAATTTGCAGCATGAAATTTGGATATTTCAGCATCAGTGCCAGAGGAGGGGGGTAACTGTAATTGAGACTATTTTTTAGGGTGCTGAAATATATAAAGATCACATTAATTATGCCTTTATTTTATGTATATTGGTATTTTATTGTCAAATTAATTCAATGGTGTGATTTTAACCATGATAATACTATGAATTCGCTTTATATTGTCTTCTGTAAAGAAGAGTGTGAGGTAATCTGATAGAGTTAGAAATTGTTTTCAGTGAAACTGAAAAGTTTGCTTGCTGTGAATTACTTACCAACATTTTCCTCTGCAAATTCATCAAATCTATCCACATGTGTTTGTAAAACCAAACTTTTTAGGGTTTTCTGTGCCTATAGTTGGTTGAAATTTGGTGTGAATATATACTGGTTTTGCCTTGTCTGTCGATCAACTTTTCTTGTGCAGATCATAACTTTCATCCAGTGTGGAGAAATTTGATAAAAGTCTCCTTTCATATGTAGCCTGTCTAGCTTGTATCATTGAACGATTGAATAATGAGTATCACATTCACATCCTCAGCCTAAAGGTCAAAGTCACAGTTGTTAACCCTTTCCTAACATGAGGATGACAGTTGCTCTAAAATTTCTTGAATAACTGAAAATTTTAATTTTTGGCTTAGAAAATCTAACTTATGACCCATCATTGGAACAAGCTATGCAATATTTTAAATAATAAAATTTGAATGATATTTCTGGAAATATTGATGGCTGGATATGGCCATTACATTAGGGAAAGGTTCATCTGAAACCGATTATTTTCATATAACTTATTTCCTGTTAAAAGAAGTTAATGAAATTTCCCAAACATAGTTACTATCATTATACGTGACTTATTGTGTAGTTCTACAAACTAATGGCTAATGAATTTCTATGTTTTTACAAAGGTCAGGGACCAGAGAAATTTTTTTAGTTGTCTGGTTGAATTTTAAATTATGTTTTAGAGATGCTTTGTAAAATGAGCATTGTTTTGTTTTATCAAAGATACCATACTACCAGTAAGGGAGCCTTAGATAGCAAAATTTTGTTCATAAATGATTGTTTCGTTACAAATTATTGGAGATAAATTGTAACTAAATAATTTTATGTAACCAAATTTCCATTGTTGTGCAAACAATGTAATGCACACTTTGTAAAGCCACTGAAGTGGTTTTCTTTTCTTTTCAGTGCCATGATGGTGGCTTTTGGCACTCAACCATTTGATATAAATGAAGCCAAAATTATCTCTCCCTTTTTTTCACGGTGTTGGCTTGCAACTGCCCTTTGATATGATGTTTCAGTAATGTACGCAAACCTTTAGATCATACACATGGAAAATGTGAGGACAAAGTTAAAGTTTTCTGGTGACATTATAAATGACTCTGTTTGTTGACAAGGGACAAAGTCTCATGTTCCCTGCATGGAATTTATATTCAACTGAGGCATTAGCCTTGGTTGAGACCATGTCCCCTGTCAATAAACAGAATAATGTATATCTCGAATTATGACATAAGTTGCAACTTTAATAATAATTTCAACATGACTTTATATAATACAACAGCTTCTGCAATATAAACTGCTAACAGTAATTCAAATACACAGCACCCATCGTGAGTCTCTTTTATTCAGATTTGATGTCAGAAAAATGCTTTGACATCACAGATGTCACAAAGAAATATTTGATAAAAATCATTGACAGTAAATGTAAGTACATGCCTGTGAATGTAATAAAAAGTTCAGTAGTCATCAACCAGTCGCAACATGCTATTTTTAGTGGAAAAGTGACATTATTCTTGAACAGTTTTTTTTTTTTTCTGATTGATGAAAAAACAGATAAGTTTCTTTTTCTTGTTTAGTTTAAATTTCAGTTTACCAGAATTGTTATAAAAGAAATAATGCAATTAATTAATTAACCCTTTACCTAACATGAAAAGCAGACGACACATGCAAACAAAATTCTTGAATAACTACTTTTTTTTCATTTGTTTTTGCTCAAAAACATAGGTTATGATCTCTTCATTGGAATGAGCTGAATGAGCTCATTCCAATGAGGGGTCATAAGCTATATGTTTTAGACAAAAAATGCGAAAATAATGAAAATTTAATGGTGTTTTTTTGTGTGAAAAGCACTGTCTCGTTTGGGCCGTTATGTTAGGTGGGGATTTATTATTTATTTTAATTATTGGTGTTTAAGGTCACATACTTATGCGCAATGGCTATCCGTGACCATGACAGTTTCACAGGTGGAGGAAGCCGGAGTACCCAGAGAGAAGCATCGACAAGCAACTGTAAGCTCTGTTACAACCGATAATGTTACAACGCCGCATATTGTTACACCAACGCATAATGTTACAAAAAATGTAGTAAACAACCGATAATGTTATAAACTCCGCATAATGTTATAACTTTTTTCAGCCCGTTATGTTATAAAAATCGACACATAATGTTATAACTTTTTTCAACCCGTTATGTTACAACAAATTAACCGATAATGTTATAACTTCTGTATACTAATTCCAGTTACAGCTATTGTAGGTGCACTTTACCACTTACCATTTATTGCCGCATAAAGGTATGTAATCTTTATACTAAAGGTTTCTGCTCTGGTTAAGGCGAGGAGACACACCCCCCCCCCCCCCAACTCCCGGGGATTTATCATAGAATGACCTAGTCACGTTACATAGACGCAGATTATCCTGGTAACTCAATCGTGTAACGTCATTACCATGATCATCCAGTGCCCAACATGGTGAAGGCGGGGGTGGTGGAGGAGGGGTGCTATTTTTCTCCGGTTGGTACGCTTACCAACATGCATAGTCTCCGCTTCCAGAAATGTAGTGTACCATAGTCCCCTGGCACCTTTGGGGATGGGAAAATGCCTCTGTTTCTGCTTGTTTTGGGCATCTAAAACTCATTTGCCGCATATTTCTTAGTCATAAGAATATCTTATTGTTCATTAATTTGACATTTTAACAACTAACAGTGAACAAAAATGAGTGGAGTTAAAAGAGGCCAAAAAGTTGGATGGAGCGAGGTACATATGGTGGATGTGGCAGGTTGGTAGTGTCGCACGGAAGCCGAAGAATAAGATGCGAGACTGGGTAGGAAGAGGAATGGGGTTTTGAAGAGTTGAAAGGGGTGGGCAGGGATTAGATTGAGAAAGAGAGGAGGTCATGGATTAGTACATCAGGGTGATTGTGCAGAGAAGGCTATCTGAGAATACTATAAGAGAGTACTTCCGGGGTCGTGCCCCGGGGGTCCTACAAAATGGCTCATTTTCAACATACAAAACTACTCAACACCATCACCAACACTGCCACAACACCAACATCAACACATCTCTTCCTCCACAATCTCCTCCTTCTCCCTATACTGCCTGTTCTAGTGATTCTGCCTTTTCCAGAACCTGTAATCCCAAATTCATCACTTCCACTTCGTCCAACATCTCCACCATCTGTATTATCATACCGTCTAGCACTACTCTCTTATAGTATTCTCAGATAGCTTTCTCTGCACAATCACCCTGATGTACTAATCCATGACCTCCTCTCTTTCTCAATCTAATCCCTGCCCACCCCTTTCAATCCTCCTAAACCTCATTTCTCTTTCTACCCAGTCTCGTATCTTATTCTTTGGCTTCCGTGCGACACTACCAACCCGCCACATCCACCATATGTGCCTCGCTCCATCCAACTTTTTGACCTCCTTTTACACCACCTCATTTTTGTTCACTGTTAGTTGTTATAATGTCAAATTAATGAACAATAAGATATTCTTATGACTAAGAAATATGCGACAAATGAGTTTTAGATGCCCAAAACAAGCAGAAACAGAGGCACTTGCCCATTCCTAAAGGCATCAGGGGACTATGGTACACTACATTTCTGGAAGCGGAGATAATCCGCGTCTATGTAATGTGACTAGGTCATTCTATGATAAATCCCCGAGAGTTGGGAGGGGGGGGGGGGGGGGGGGGGGGGGGGGGGGGGGGGGTCTCCTCGCCTTAACCAGAGCAGAAACCTTTAGTATAAATATTACATACCTTTATGTGGCAATAAATGGTAAGTGGTAAAGTCCATCTACAAAAGCTGTAACTGGAATTAGTATACATTAGTTATAACATTATCGGTTAATTTGTTGTAACATAACGGGTTGAAAAAAGTTATAACATTATGCGTCGATTTTTATAACATAACGGGTTGAAAAAAGTTATAACATTATGCGGAGTTTATAACATTATCGGTTGTTTACTACATTTTTTGTAACATTATGCGTTGGTGTAACATTATGCGGCGTTGTAACATTATCGGTTGTTACAAGCTCCTCAACATTCTAACTGTTCAAGGTCCGTTCAAGCAGGATTACAGTGGTTGAAAACATGTGCACCATCGACGTGCAGTACACCTTAGTACACGGTGTCATCATGCCCCCATGTAGGCAACCTGGGATCAAGTGCCTTGCCCAAGGACACAAAGCGGGTCGTACCAGACGGGGATCGAACTCGGAACCTCTAGCATAGAAGTCCAACAGTCTACCACTGAGCCATTGCACTCAGGTGGATGGTTAAAGACCATTGCCAGTCACAAATATTTAGTTTACCAATGAGGGGTCATAAACTATGCTTTAGAGAATAAAAATGAAAAAAATGAAGTTTGAATGATGATTTTTGTGAATAGTGCTGGCTGGTTTTAGCCTTTACATTTTGGAAAGAGTTAAGAGATAAACTCAGTATCAAATCCTTTATATCTTGTTTGACAGAACTCATGTAGTTCTGAAAAACAAAATATAATGAGATTGAAGGTTTTCATTGGGTGTTTGTGTGTAAAAATATCCGTGTTACAGAGAAATTTTGTGGTTATCTGAAAAATTTCCTAGTTGAATACATGTTTCTTATTTTTTAGGGTGAATTTTAGGTAATGGGGCAGTTCAGATAAAAGGGCGCTTCTTATATTTTAAAAGGCATTTGATATATTGTTCGAAATTTCTCTAATTTCAAGTCACCTTTTAGGACTGTGCATCACCTATCAGATTTATTGTTATTTCAGCTTTCAGGAGTTTTGAAAAACAAAAAGGCAGGTAGTCCAGAAAATTGTAATAGTTGATATGTTTTGGATTTTGTTGTTGTATCAGGTAAATTTATTCATTTTACTTCAGACTGGTATTAGGTACTTTGTTGTTTATTTGCAGTACCCAGAGGTGGGAAAACAGTTTATTTGGGACTGTATAGAATGCACAATCTTCGCATCTGAGAGATTTATTGATGCCCGAAAAAGTATGTTACAACAAGAGAATTTGATGGTGCACAACCCATGGTTTGACCCTGTGTGAGAAAATATTTTGTTTCGGGGCAGAAAAGACAACCAATCCTCACAGCTGAGGCATTTGTCAATGTCCCAAGTAGTGGATTTATCAAATGAATTTTAGTGGTGCAGAACCCAGTGGGACAGACTCTAGTTGGAACCATGTGAGAAAATTTTGATTTTTGAGATTGAAAAGACACATAATACTCTATTCTTGGTGCTAGTCATGCCATGGTAGTGTATTACATCCAGAAAATTTCAGTGGGAGGTTACCTTGGGTGCTTCACCAGGAAATTTCCCAGTGGTATAGACAACTTGTCCTCCATGGGCAATACTGCAGTGTATCATGCTGTTCTTACATAAAGATGTAAGATAAAAAAGAGAAAGCAGAATCCTGGTTGGAACAAAAATAAACATCTGTATTTGTGTTCAGTATATCTTAAAGTATAATGTAATTCACCAGTCTCAAGAAGGTTGTTATCAAGACTGACATTGAAATATCTGTCAATGAATATAATAGCCACATCACCTTTTTGTGAACAAGGATATCATAGTTGGTACATTCAGCACATGTATACAATGTCATCTGTGAGGGGCACAAACTGCCCTGAGACTCAGAAAATAACTACCCTGCTTGCTCTTGTGGCAGTAGAGAAACCGGGGCACTTGTTCCCTCTACCCTCCTGGTGTCACTGTACCTGGATATCATCAAGCCTGAAAATAAGCAGACTGTCATCCCCAGATTGAGGTCCCCCAGAGGGTGAATTGGTGATGCGGCCCTGCACAGCAGGGTAGCATTACCAAATTTACCCTCTGTGAACCTCAGTCTGAATCAAGGTCTCAGGCCTAAACAGAAAGGGGTACCCAGCGGATAAATTGGGGGGCTCTAACCCACTGTATGGGTCAGCATCAACAAATTCACCCTCTGGGTACCATTCTGCAAATGACAGATTGCTTATTTTCAGGCTTGGATATCATCGTTAACTTGATAAGGGTTATTTATAACATCCTGCTCAGTTATTCATGCATGTAATCTCCATAAGAATGGTGAGTTGTTGTCATGTATCTTGCCTTACCTATATACACAAATGCTTTGGTTATGACATTGTAGTCCGTTGCACATTTTATTTTATGAAATAAATGTTTAAATGTGATGAGTGTGAATAAATATCGGGGTCTGTTAACTGACCATTTATCATTTTGCTGCTGCCTGCTTCAGTCATTCTTACATGATTTAAAGTTATTGTGGGCATTGTGTCATCTTTTCAACCATCCAATTATCCTTCAAACTCAAAATATATATGCATACCATTTTGAAAATGTTTTTTTTTTTTGTTACAGTTATGATTGTTTTTTAGTACATGTTGGAAATATTTTTTGTATTTACATCTTGTTAGATATGAAAATGGCTCATAAATTACTGTTATTTAAGCATTAAGACTTGGATTGACAGTTCCGATGAGCACTTCCATTTTGTTTTTATTAATTAACCTGTTCAGTCATTCAACACTAGTGAGGATATAGTGATTGTGACAGAAAGAACCAAATGTTTTAACCACTTACCTCAGAAGTCAAATGAATCCACCTAACACTTGACAAAAAAATCATAGTTCACATTTTTTTTAAAAATCATGTCTTTTGTTCCCTCAATAAAATTGACCTTCAGGCTTGTTCTCATGAGGAGACAAAATTTATGTATTGGCAAAATGAAAGAAATTGTGGAGTTATTTTGGAAAAATTTTGATACTGTTGACCTCAACTTTTGTGAGGTAAGGGGTTGAATGAAGCTCATGTTCAGATAAGACCTCTTCAGCATTTTCAGCATGAAAGTTGTGCCAAATTATATAATTTACTGCAGTAATTTCCATTTTATGCATTTGATGTGTACATTTCATTCCAGGTTCATTCAGAGAGTTCCATGTTTAAATCAGCTTTAATATTTTGAATAAACATAGGCTATTTCTAACAAAATTAGAAAATTTAACTTCTGTGATCATTTCTTATTTGGAATCCCAGAGAGGTGTTATAATAATGGGTAATCAGTTATTTTCTAATGTTAATGGAGTGGGTGTGAGACCTCTTCAGCCAGCATTGAGCAAACAAATGATTTGCTGAGCTTAATTTTCCACTCATATTCATGACCAGTTGCAGTTACGGATGCTGTAAAGTGGTATAAAAAAAACCTACTAAATAACATGGAGGAGTAAATAATGGTGAGTTATTAGTTCTTTGAAATTATTGTTTATTTCTATCTGTTGAGAGAAAGTTGCAAGTTTCAAAGAATATCTCCCTGTGGAAGTGGAGCAGTGCTCGTTTACTGTGGTAAACAAGTTCTACTTTACTGGTATTTATTTATTTATTTATTAGGGTTTAACGACACTTTAACAGCCAGGGTCATATCATGTCGTTGACAGTTTTACGGGTGGAGGAAGCCGGAACCACCGAGCAATGATGAGCAGCAGTCAGCTCTTCAGCATTGTAAATGAACTCTGCAACGCAGCACAGGCAGGGTTAGATTGGTTGAAGACATGCGCACCATCGACGTGCAGTATGCCTTAGTACACAGCATCATCATGCCCCCATGTAGGCAATCAGGGTTAAGTGCCTCACCCAAGGACACAACACGGGAGCGCAAATCAGTCGCTGAAATGGTCTCCCATCCAACTACTAACCGTGCTCAACGTTGCTTACCTTCGGTGATCTGACGAGAATCAGTTACCGCGACGCCGACACGCCTACTTTACTGGTAAAATAGGACCTGGAACAAATGCCTGAGGTGGAAGGCCTCTACAATGGGCAGCATAGGGCTAAACTTGACTGCATACCTACCTTGTGGTCTTGATGTAACGAAAGATGTAGAAAGTGACCTAAAACACCAATTATTAAATATCCAAGAATAGGTGGGAGATTGAATGTGGAAAGAACCGACTAGAATTTGCTTTATAAAGATCCCTAGAATATTTAATTGGTCAAACTTTGAATTGAATGAAATTAAAAAAAAAAAGTATATGTTTTCTTTCTGGGTTTTCTTTCTTGCCATTTATATTTGTTAAAAATAAATAAAAATATTAAATTGCATTAATTATCTTGTTTTTCTTCCCTCTTGAGCCCTAGTTTTTCACTCACCTGACTGAAAGTCAGTGGGAGCTAATGCCAGCACTCGGCGTCCAGCGCCGGTTAACTTTTGAAACTTTTCTTCTTCAAAACCACTGGGCCAAATTCAAACATATATGGCACAGACCATCTTTGGTGTATACCTTTTCTGCTTTGTTCAAATGAAGCTGCTGCCATCTTTTGGCTGTGGTTAAGGCCCAAAAAGCTTAAAAATTTTCTCATGAACCACTAGAGAGAATTCCTTGATATTTGATGTGGAACTTCCTCTGGTGGTGAAGATTAAAGTTTTTTCAAGGGAACTTTGTAAGTCAATATTTGGGCTCTCTGTGGCAGCATGCCCACTTTGGGCTTCACCCCAAATTTCTGTTTCCAGAACCAACGGGCAAATTTGTCATGTAGTATAACTGGGTCATAAATACTTGATTTTTGCCCGAAAAATTGTGGGGTGGGGGTGGTGGGGGGTTTGTAGAGAGAACCATAGAAGTTAAAAACAAAACATATTTTTATACTGTACCAATGACCCAGACATAGCTGGTGCTAACTCTTAAAATATAGGGCCAAACACAAATTTTGCCCCCCAATCCCCAAAATTTGCATCTAAAACTAAAGAAAACATGTCCTGAAAGGCCCTCCACACTTCGCCCCTACTGCGCATGCGCAGTGTCAAGGACTTCCGAAATTGGCGCCATTTATCATTCTAAGTTTGGCCCTTCATCAGTTAACATCTGACTGATCTTTGTGCTTTTAAATCTCAGTTTAAATGATGCCAGACACATAAATATTAGTGAAATGGTGATTCTAAGGAGGATAGAGAAGGAGGAGAGGAAAAGAATGTGTGACAGAATATTATCAGGGCTGTAACTTAAAATTTTTTAATGAAATTATGTTAAGTTACCTATTTTCAAGGCAGCAGCCATTTTGTTGTCATTCTGATTATTTAGTTACACTGTTTTTACAAGTGTTTTCCTCTCTCCCTGTCCTTTAAGTTCCCCCTTGCTATTCTCCCATGCTTTTGGCATAGTTTCTGTAATTATTATTACTAAAATTTCTTGGGAGTTTTAGCTGAATAACAGAATGAATTCTGTTCTTTCCCCCAAGTTTACGTCTTCACCTACGGGTGGTTAGGCGTTGTGTTCTGCATCTACCATCTGATGTTCTGCAGTTTCTTCCCTGGAAGTCTCTGTTTTGCATCAGATAGTGTATTTTTGGTAACTGATTTCGGGCCTGGGTGCCTGGAGTCTTATTTTAGTGTTTTTACACTCATTGTTTACATTTACAACAGCCCACTGTGTGAGGGGGGGATTTCTAAAAAATAATATCTTTATGTTATTTTAATCATAACTAGATACATTATTATTGTTCGTAAGTGTTGAATAAATTGTTTAAAATATTTTTAAAATTTTTGTCCACACTTAGGCTTGGGATCCATTGGGGCTCAACGTTACTTTTCAGAAACTTGGGCTATTCTGAAAAAATATTTTTTCAAAATATTTTGATTTCAATTATTTTTTCTATATTAATGGATCATATTATTATTATGTATTTTGATTGCCAGGGGTTAGTGCGAGTACCAGGACTTGTTTTCTTTTCACATTGAAAGGATATTGATCAATTGTTTTAAGAGGAAGTCTTCCTCTGACTTTATTATCATTCTATATGTGGTCAGTGTACTCGCATTAACTCCTGTTCTGTATCGTATGATTTCGATGACAATATGGGAAGCGTATGTCACGGTATGTTGTTGGGGATTTGGACACTCCGGTCCTTTCCCCGCAGGGTCACTCTACTTTATCAATTTCTATTTCAGACGATCAAGATTAGGGTGATGTATCTGTGATGTCTTCCAACAGTGTGCCTCCGTCGTCACTATTAATGAAGGGCTAGCGGAAAAGTGCTCATGTTATACGCCAATTGCCTAAGAGGACCCTAGTAGGTTCGACGGCCTTTGACGTCCGCTAGCTCGCCCGGTGTAGCGTCCATTCACCGAATGGTTCGGCAGCCGGGTTCGTCCGTTGCGGTCTAGAAGGAATTTTGGGGTGATGCGAGCACTATAAAATTAACTTAATGCACACCCAGTGACGGCGGATCGGAGGGAGAACGGAGGAAGCCTTTTAGTCCGGTTCATAGCTCGTTCCGGTCCATCCGGACGGCAAGCGAGAGAGGCCCCTCTCTCGTTCAACAACATCTGGCCCCAGATGTTGTGGTACAAAATGTGTCGCTAGCGGAGCATACGTCCGTCGCTCGGGACGCTCCGTTGTATAGGCAGTCCGCTGAGACTGCTAAGGCTTCCTCTTCTCGTCAGCGCACACGACCGCACCTTGGCTGCGTGACCGCCGATATATTACCAGCTTCGCCGATCAAGGATTCTTCGGCGACCAGGTCACACCATCCGGCAGCCAGGGATTCGAGACCGATGGACTCCGGACGTTCGCATAGGAAAAGTATGCGGGAGCCATCTGATGCGGAGCTGCCCTCGGCGAAGCAGCGATAGACTGCGCCTCCGCAGGTCTCGACGCCGGACATTGTTGTGCACATAGCACAGCTTATCGCAGCATCCCAGCAGCCGACAGAAACGGTGTCGGATCGAGAATTATCCGACAGCGCTGGGTCGGTAGCCGGGGACTCGAGGCCTGTAGACTCCGGACGTTCGCATAGGAAGTGTGCGGGAGTCAACGTACACGGAGCTTCCGGCGGCAATGCATCGTAAGTCCGCTACTGCACAGGCCTCGGGAACGAACGTGCTTTCCTTAATAGCACAGTTTATCGCAGCATCCCAGCATCAACTGAATCTGTCGCATATATTTTATCCGACGATAAAATCCGCTGGGTCGGGACGCTCCGCGGAAGCGGGTACGGACGTCCGAAAGTTTCATCCGGTCCGACGGGATACCGAAAGGGATTCGGAGGATTTCAAGCTTTCCCTTTCGGAACAACATATGCTGCGATGCCGGATAAGAAACTGATAGCGTCGGTGGACTTAGAAATTTTTGGTTCGGTTCAGGGACATCGTCCCTCAGTTCCGACATAGTCCAATAATGTCACACAAACTTTCGAATTATTGAACGACGCTATATATATTATTATTTTATGCTTGCTATCCAAGCATTTCTGGTTTCTTGTTCGAAGAGTTATGGAGATGTCTTTCAAAAGTGTGCCTCTGTCGTCATAGTTAATGAAGAGTTAGCGGCAATAAGTGCTCATGGAATATGTCTATCGCTTACGGAGTGACATTCGCTAGCTCACCCGGTGTAGCGTACATTCATCGAATGGTTCGGCTGCCGGGTTCGTCCGTTGCGGTCTAGGAAGGAGATTTGGGTGATGCGAGCACTTTAATTACTTTAGTACTCACCCAGTGACGGCAGATTGAGGACAGATCGGAGGAAGCCAACAACATAGGGGACCGCATGTTGTGGTTCAGATATTTTACATTCGGAGCATATGTCCGTTGCTCGGGACGCTCCGTTATATTGACAGTCCGAGAGACTGTCTTTAATGCTTCCTCATCCTCACAGCAGGGCACACGACCGCACATTGGCTACGTGACCTCGAGTATCCGATCAGTTTCGGCATTCAGTGATTCCACGGCGAATAGGTCGCGCCATCCGGTAGCCAAGGGACACGAGGCCTATACACTCCGGTCGCTCGCATATTGGAAGTATGCACGGGGTAACGATCACGGAGCTTCCAGCGGCAATGCATCGTAAGACCGCTTCTCCTCAGGCCTCAGTGACGGACGTGCTATCCGAGTTAGCACAGTTGTTTCGCAGCATCCCAGCAATTGACAGTTTCTCGGTCGAATCAGGAATTATCCGACGGCGCTGGGTCGGTGCGGTCCGCGGTTGCATCAGCTACGGACGACCGAACGCTTTATAGGGTCCGACAGGATGGCGAAAGGGATTCGAAAGATTTCGAGTTTTCCCTTTAGTAGTATCGGAAGATGCCTTTCATATCTTCTGGCATTTCTTCCACTGATTATTTTTCGGACTTCATTGCTGCGATCTTGGATAAGAGACTTATAGCGTCATTGGACTCGGATTTTTCGATCGGTACAGGGACATTGTCCCTGTCTTACCGACGCAGTCCAATATTGTCATTACAACATGTGTTTTATTTTTCGACGCTATATATTTATATATATATACAAGCCTGCTACTAAGCATGATAGTTTAGTTTCTTGTCCGCGTTGCTCATTTCTGCCATTTTATCATTTTTACAAATAGTTTATTTTGGCAGAGCAGGGCATACCGAGAGTTCATATGCGTCTAGACGGTGTGATTAAAGACTGCATATATTCTTTTTCGCCGTTTATGTCTTTTCCAATTTCAATGTTGGGAACGACATTATGTATAGTAGACTTAACTTAGATGCTTTATTATACGTAATCCGCCTTACTGAGGCGTTATCATTACGTCTTCAAGAAAAGATTTACGGGATATTATTCTCAATGTAATTCTTTTGAGGGCAGTAGTTTGTTCACGTATAACTCCGCCCTTCAGTGGCTGATTGGAGTTGGTTAGACGTGACGCAGCCCTAGCTACATCCACACGCGTGGATAGTAAGGTTAAGAACTCTCTCAGAGTCGCTTCGTTCTCGGAGGAGCTTCTCTTCGACGGCAACTTTCCGGCAATCCATGAATTGCTCGATTTATACATTCTCTTGTCTATCTAGTGTTACACGAGATTCAGACTGGGGCAAACATTCGGTGGTTGACTCAGAGAGTGCCGCCGCAGTTGCCGGACCCGAGTGTGGCTGTTATGACGGTTGCCAGTCAAACAGATTGGGATATATACTGATCCCTACGGATTCGAAGTGCCAGGGTCTTTGGGTTCCGCAGTTTTTTAGCTATCAGTTTAACTTCCGCGGAATAATGTTTTTTAGGCTTGCTTTATGTCATTGCATGAACATTATTCAGAAACGCATGCCCAAATTCCTGTCCTTTAATTCGACAGTAGTGGCGTATCTCCGGAACCAGGGAGGCACTCTTTCGTTTCCGTTATTCAATTTAATGGAAAGAATCTGTCTGTTGGTTATAGTACACCAAGTTCAGTTTTGGTCCGTCATATTCCGGGTCGTCTGATTGTTTTATCGGACTCCCGTTCTCTTACGGGTCGCTTGTTGCTGTCAGAATGGACTCTCAACAAACAAGTATTCAATCAGATTTGCTATCTATGGGAGCGCCCAATGATGATTTATTTATGACACAGCTTGCTAATCAATTGCAGACGTATGTGTTGGCTTGTCCAGATCTCTGAGCTAATAGTGTTAACGCTCTATTGATCTATAGGACGGAATGATAGGATACGCGTATCCTCCGGCGCTGTTGTTTCAGCAGGTATTGCTAAGATAAACAACCACAATACATTTCTGTTGATAGCATCTCTATCTTCACAGAGATCATGAGTAATTTACTCTCTTGTCTACTGTGGGTCTTAACGTGAAATCTTCCTCTATGTGAGGATCTTTTTTCACTGGGTAAATCGTGTCATCTTTATCACAACCAGCAAGGTCGCAACCTTCATGTATTCTGTTGTGTGGTCCGTATTGCATTGTAAGCACTGTACTGGACGAGCTTTGGACGCGATTTCTTACTATAGGAGATCCTCTTCTTCGCTATTCTATGCGACTAAAGTGGAGGCTCTTCCGTCGTGGTGTAGGGATCTTTATGTTCATATTGTTGATCCCTCCATACTACTCATTGCTATTTTTTAGTACACTTGTTTCACAAGATCTACTGCAGCCTGTTATTATTTAGGTTATAGGTTTATGTTACCTCATACCTATGCACTCTACGATAGTTTACAATTGAGTCTTTTGTCTCTTTATCTAAGTCAGTTAGTAACTTTTTGATAAATAGACTTAGAATCTTTAGATTAAATTCCTATACGGATTTTAACTTCGGTTCTTATTTAGCTAAGTAATCATTTGAGCCTCTGGAAACAGTAGTTTTCAAATTCTGACCTTTTAGACAGTAATTTTGTTGGTTTCTCTTTTACTGTAGAGTCAGTGAGTTTCATGCACTATCGATGGATGATTTTCACTTTCATAGTTTCGGAATCAATACTTCCGTTACTATTTAGGTTGGATTGTTGCATAAGAGTTAGGCTCCTATTATCCGGAACCTATTATTTTAAGGTCCTTCCGTCTTCGTATGGGCATAGGCCTTTACTCTTTCCGGGTACAGTTTATGTATTTATAAACAGATATCTGTTTATTACAAGGGCGTAAGCTTCCTCTGTCTTTGATGTCTAGTAGAAGGACGTTACGCTCCATTTTATTATTAATGGATTCTATTAACTATCGGTACTGCTTATGATATATCATTGACTTAGCAGTTGTGCTTAAGATTTCGGCTCATGAAGTAAGAGTTCTTCTACTTCTTGGGCTTACTTTAATAGTGTCGCTATTATAGATTTTTGAAGGCCGCTCATTGCGCTCAGCCATCCACATTCATGAATTTTATCTTAGAAATATCGAGTCAATTTCTTGAGGCCTCTTTTGTTAGGTCTATTATCTACTGCTCAGAATGTCATTCTCTTATCAGTTGCTACTATAGCTAGGTAGGCTGTCTGTTTCGGCAGTGTCTCCGTTTGGCTGCCCTCTTCGCTCTGGGCTATTTGACCCAGGGCAAGAAAAAGGGGGGGGGGGGGGAGGGTGTTCCCTTGGGTCACCTGTTTTACTATGAAAACAAGGGGATACCTCCTCCGGAGTTAGTAATTCTGAGCTGTTATTGGGATGGTTGTTTAGTGAGAAGTTTAAGTTTATAAAATTCATTCAAGTCTTAGTTTTTAAAGTATAGCTTTTGAATATTGCATATGTCAACGGACATGATTATGCAATTCTCAGACACTTTTAGGAGTATAAGAGTCTCTATTCTCTAGACTTACTTTATTATTGGCTTACTTTAAAAATTATTAGTATAAGGATTATATTGGATATTAATAGAGTACATGGATGTATGAAGCTCAATTTTGGAAGGTGTTGTATCTTTCTAATTTATCATAAATAAGAAAGATACATGTAAGGCCTATTACTTCTTTTCCCTACAGGGGATGACTCTATTTTATTTTATTGAGCGTATTCCATTTTGCTCTATGTCCTTGGCCCTCCAGCCTTTTTACTATTCAGCTATGTCTGGGTCATTGGTACAGTATAAAAATGTTGAAACATTTATAGTAATTTATATATTTTTTATACTTACCAATGACCCAGACGGGGATGGCCCTCCCAGGAGTTGGGAACTCTTGCCTCCCCGCTGAGTACATAGCGCTTACCAGGCACTGGTTATTAGAATGATAAATGGCGCCAATTTCGGAAGTCCTTGACACTGCGCATGCGCAGTAGGGGCGAAGTGTGGAGGGCCTTTCAGGACATGTTTTCTTTAGTTTTAGATGCAAATTTTGGGGATTGGGGGGCAAAATTTGTGTTTGGCCCTATATTTTAAGAGTTAGCACCAGCTATGTCTGGGTCATTGGTAAGTATAAAAAATATATAAATTACTATAAATTTTTTAACTTTTCGTACAGACACTTTTTTGAGACTTAACAAAACAGAGCTTTGTTTTTTGCATGGGAAGCTTTTCTAGGATCCAGAACGAATGGCCCAAAAAATTGCTTTTGATTCTGTCATGGCAAATCAAAAAATTACTCTAGCTCAGCTTGACAATGTCAAGTATGAGCTATTGGGATGGGTTGTGATCCGTCGTTCATTTGTCTGCACTTTAGTCTGTCCACAATTCCTTTAGCACACCCTACAGGTCGCAGCTCTTACCCGATCAGTTCCAAATTTAATATGTGGCTTTGGGGCAATGTCCAGATGGGAGCTATCAATTTGTTTCGAAGTTCGTTGAAAAACATGGCAGCCAGTGGCCATCTTATATTTGAATATAAATTGTCCAACAATTCATTTAGCACACCTTACAGGCCGCAGCTCTCACCAGATCTTTTTCAAATTTCATATGTAGCTTTGGAGCAATGTCTAGATGGGAGCTATCAAATATTTCCAAATTTCGTTAAAAAACAAGACCGCCCGTGGCCATCTTAGCTTTGGCATATAAATTGTCCACAATTCCATTAGCACACTCTACAGGCCTCATCTCTCACCCGATCCATTTCAAATTTCATATGTAGTTTTGGTGTGATGTCTCCGTAGGAGTTATTGAATTTTTCTGAATTTTGTTGAAAAACATGTCTGCCAGCAACCAATTTGGATTTGGATATAAATTGTCCAACACTTCCTTCAGCACACTCTACAGGCCACGTCTCTCACCCGTTCAGTCCCAAATTTCATATGTGGCTTTGGGGCAATGTCTAGATGGGAGCTATCAAATTTTTTGAAAAACATGTCCGCCAGTGGCCATCTTAGATTTGGCATATGAATTGTCAACATTTCCATTAGCACATACCCCCCCCCCCCAGCACCTCCCGCCCCCCACCCCTACAAGCAGCATCTCTCACCTGATCTTTTGCAAATTTCATATGTAGCTTTGGTGTGATGTGTAGATGGGTGCTATCGGATATTTCTGAATTGTGTTGAAAAACATGGCTGCCAGCTGCCATCTTTGATTTGGATGTAAATTGTCAACAATTCCATTAGCACCCCTACAGGCCACATCTCTCACCTGATCATTTTTGAATTTCATATATAGCTTTGGTGTGATGTCTAGATGGGAGCTATCAAATTTTTCTGAATTCGTTAAAGAATATGGCCGCCAGCTGCCAACTTGGATTTGGCATATGAATTGTCAACAATTCCATTAGCTCACCCTGCAGGCCACATCTCTCACCCAATTTTTTTCAAATTTCATATGTAGTTTTGGTGTGATGTCTAGATGGGTGCTATCAAATTTTTATGAATTTCATTGAAAAACATGGTGGCCATCTTGGATTTGGCATTTCAGTTGTCAACAATCCCATTAGCATACCCTACAGGCCACATCCCTCACCCCATCTTTTTCAAAATTTCCTTTATAGCTTTGGTGTGATGTCTAGATTGGAGCTATCAAATTTTTCTGAATTTTGTTGAAAAACATGGCCAGCAGTGGCCATCTTGGATTTGGCATATAAACTGCCAACAATTCCATTAGCAGACCCTACAAGCCACACCTCTCACCTGATCTTTTTCAAATTTTATATGTAACTTTGGTATGATGTCTAGATGGGAGTTATCAATTTTTTCTGCATTCTGTTGAAAAAGATGGCTGCCACAGGCCATCTTCGATTTGACATATAAATTGTCAACAATTCCATTAGTTCACACAACAGGTCCAATCTCTTGCTCGATTCGTTCATATTTCATATGTAGCTTTGGTGTGATGCCATTTTTCTTTAGAAACCTGAGTGAATGACTTTGCATTACTGGATCTTTCTATTTAGTTCAGTCCCTTCTTGGACAAGTTGAGCTGCAGTGTTATTGACACTTTCATTCTTCATCTCCTGATCTTCTGTCTTTTTCCCACTTCCTTGTCCACATGATAACTCAAATTAAAATTTTCTTATCTCACTGCTTTTTGGCATACTGACAGTCACAAGTACTCAGCCATCTACATTTTTCAGGTTCCTGGAGAATTGGGGATGTCCCTAGGGATGTTATACAAGTGGGTCAGATGCTCATATCTCAAGCATGCTATGACCTATGGACCTGGTGCCACCACCAAATGAGTCGAAAGTCAAAGGAAGTTCAAAATATGGGTCAAAGTCACTGGGGTCATTGTGTGCCTTTTTCAGAATTGCTGGAAATTGTATTTTATTACCCCCCTAACGCATTCCTGAAGTTCATTCATGTAGAGTGGAACCCTGTTAATTGAATAACCAATTTGCCAATGAAAATTATTCAGTTAACAGGAGTATTCAATTAACAGGGATTGTGTCACTTTCCTGTATTCTAGAGATAAACTTAATGAGCTCTGTCAAACAAGATATAAAAGATTGAATGGCTGTATTGGATGTACTGAGGCCAAATAGGTCTATAAACAAAGGAAAACTGGGGAGAGTCTGGGTAATTTCTCAACAGGTTACAAGATTTTTTATTCAATTAACAAGAGTTTACTCTATAACCTATATTCAATTAACAGGTCAAATTTGTAATGGTGGTATGGTAAATGGATTTGTGTTGGGAAATTATATTCAATTAACAGGGTTATTCTGTTAAAAGATATCTTTTACACGAAAAAAAGTGAGTGGGCTGTATTTCATCACTCAAAAAAGTGGGCGGAGCAAAAAATTGTGAAAGTGGGTCACATTCATATCTCATGGATAGTATGACCTATGGACCTGGGACCAACACAAAAGACTGAATGGAGGTTCAAAATATGGGTTAAGGTCACTAAGTTCACACAGGGGTCATTGAGTGTATTTTTCAGAATTGCTGCAAATCGCATTTTATGGACCTTCTACAGTACACAAATAGTGAGTGGGTCATATTTTTTGTCACGGAAAAAAGGTGAGCGGAGCAAAAAACTGCATTCCTGAAGTTCATATAGGTATTTTTGCAAAGGGGGGCAGGGCCAAACATTTTGAAAGTGGGTCATATCTCAAGCATGGTATGACCTAGGGATATGGATCAACACCAATGATTCAAACCTCAATGGAGGTTCAAAATAGGGGTTAAAGTCACTGAGGTCACCTCAGAGTTATTATGCCCCCACCTCCAAAGGAGGATTCGTGGGTATCTAGTGAAGCCATCCAAAGGAGGATTCGTGGGTATCTAGTGAAGCCATCCATCCATCCATCTGTCCATCCATCTGTCTGTACAAACAACTTAACAAGTAACTATTATTAATTGTTTTTAATTGAAAGTGTTTTCCACCCCTAAGAACTTTTTTCATCATATACCAAACAACTGTTTATTTAAAAATTACCTTATTCCCCAATTCATTTGATCTTCCCCGCATTAGTGTTGGGTTTTCAAAAAGAGAGAAAATACAATCCAGTAATATACTAAACTGCATACTGAATGCAGCAAAATTATCTCCCTGCTAACCTCATTAATCTCTTAATGTACATGTTGAGTTATTATCTGAAGCTCGCCTACATGACAACTACATGTAATATTAATAAACACTCATCATCCATACAATCATCCATTTATTATCATCAAAGTATTTCCATCATCATAATCACAATCAGTTAAATTGTATATGTTTTGTCACAGCAAAATGTAACTTGATTGTTTGTTACGAGCTGGAAATAAAAGTTCAAAATTCAAACATTTTTGATTGTAATTTCAAAGCTATCAGTTGGATTTGGATCTTCTTTGGTATGCTGATAGACCCAGATGGGGGAACGGATAGGTATAAGGAATGGGTTCTGTCCAATAATTTTTTCCAGAGTTATGGCCCATTTTCACTCTTTCGACTTAGAAAGTTTTTCTGTCCCACAATACCTTTGAACAATACCATTAACTTGTCTATGGGTTGGGGGCAGTGGCCCATGCTTTGTGTAGCCCTTGTTGAGCCTATTTTTCAGAAATGCTGGAAATCACATTTAATGATGCCCTAATGCATTTACAAAGTACAAACATGTATTTTCACACTCAAAAAAGTGTTTGAAGCCAAATATTTTGAAAATGAGTCATGCTCATATCGCAAGCATGGTATGACGATGGCCCTTGGACCAACACTAAATTAGTCGAAATCAATGGAGGTTCAACATGTGGATCAAAATCACAGAGATCAGACCTGGGGGGGGGGGGGGGGGGGGGGGGGGGGGGGGGGGGGTCTGGGGGGATTGTCAACAAGTGCATTTTTCAGAAGTTCAGGAAATCACATTTAATGACCCTCTAATGCATTCCCAAAGTTCATACAAGTATTTTTACACCAAACAAAGTGGGTGTGGTGAAATAGTGGGTCACCCTCATATCTGAAGCATGTCCTGACTTATGGACCTGAGTCCATCACCAAATGAGTCGAAACTCAATGGAGGTTCAATATATGTGTCAATGTCACTGAGGTTACCTAAGTTGCAGTCATGATGTAGCCAGGGAGTGCGGTGGCTCAGTAGGTAGAGATGCAAGCCAGAGGTCCTTGGTTCCAATCCAACCTGTGGCATCTGCATTGTGTCCTTGAGCAAGACACTTAATCCCATCTGCCCATGTGGGGGCACGGTGGCATTGTGTACTAAGGCTTGTTACATGTTGATGGTGCACTTGTTTCAAACAATGCTAACTCTGCTTGTGTGGAGTTAGTATGTTGGGGAGTCTTACAGTTGCTTGGTGGTTCTCTCCTGGTACTCTGGCTTCCTCCACTCGTAAAACTGTCCACGAGTTGACCCTTGCTGTCGGAAGTGTCGTTAAACCACAATAAATAAATAAATGATGTAGCCAAAGATGCTGAAAGTGACCTTAAATATCAATAAGTAAATTGGACACAAAATCTCCATAGGAATTCCTGAAAGTGAAATAAAGTGGGACCACTAAGGTACTTTGAAATTTTAAAATGAGTGCCAAATGAGTAATTTAGGAGTAATGGAGACCCTGGAACACTTTCTCTTGGAATGTCCAAAATATCAGTCAAACAGAATAAGATTCACTAGGAGTCTAATGGAGAAGTGGGATAGGTGAATGAAGGGTATATGGTCAGTAGGTGACACAAAAGAGAATGTTAGTATGCTTATCAGAGAAATTTGGAATAATGGGCTGCGGGATATAATCAAAGTGGTTGTTTCTGGGTGATTGAGATAGGGAGGCATTTGGGAGCACAGGGTAATCACTTTCTCACCTGAGAACTGACAAATCAGCAGGTGGCCAAAGTGTTTTTATTATGTGTTTCACTCGAGCAATTTTGGAGAACGGCATCTGACAGCTTTCAGAAATGTGAACAGAATAATCAACTCTGTATTTGAAATTAAAATAAAATATCATTTGATAATATCAGAAGATCACACCACAACAGGATTTAAAATTAAAAGATCATACCTGATCAAAATGAGCAACACAACCTGAGGTTACTGAATACAAAACTATGTATAACTTACCAGTACATGTAACAAGTAAACTAAGACAATTCATAAATTGTCAGAGGTGAGGCATCAGTATGCTCACATCTTCACACAACAGGAACTTAAGAAGATTCTTATTTGATTCACAGTCCTGTGCAGTTGTCCTTCCATACACATGTACCTTGATTAGTAACCGCCACTAAAATAATGTGTTTCACTTTGATAGTGTATGATGTCATCACTGATATTTGATATCATTGACTAGAACATAAGTCTAGAACATCATGTTGAATGAATTACTGGCAGTAACTTCATCTATTCTCATAGCGATACTCGGATTGATACAAGTACCTGTGATGCTATGACCACGCACCATGAAATTTATTTATTGGTGATCGGCATCAAAGACTATATCATGTTGATATGTACCATCAAAGTACCACCACATCTGATCAGCTGCCCCAACTGTTAGTACAATTAAAAGCCTCCTATACATGCCAATAAACACCCTAGAGGATCAACCCTTCTCCCATTGTTCTAATCATTCAGAAGGAATCTACATGCACATTGTACTCAATCTGGATTCTGGAACTATTTGATATGTCAGAACAACAATAGCAATTAGATTCCTGTTTGGACAGGGTGGGGTGAGTGGACTTGTATTATTTTTTTTTATTGTTTATTGATAATTTGTGCACACTGAGTACCAAATTTTATTGATAATTTGTGCATGCTGAGTATCAAATATCATGTCTCCTTGAACTGTATTGTTTCATTCATCAACAACCAGCAAAACCAAAATAGGAAATTGTTTAAATTAGTGCCTTCTAGTTAAATATTAGTATTATTCAAGGATAGAAGATAAGGATGTAAAATAATTTAATATAGGGATGAAAAAATTCTCAGAATGCAATGCAAACTTAGGGGTGGGTTTCAAAAATTCTGGAGGAATTTTTTTTTTTTTGGCACGTATGGGCTGGTGGGTGTCCGAAGTGCTGCCAATTTTTTTTTCAGTGTCAGCAATTTTTCCTGACCTCACCTCCCCCACCCTGTGCTTTACTGGTAAAATAAGACAGTCTGTTACCAATGCCTTTAATAAGAGTCCTCTAAAGTTGATAGCATGGGCATAAACAATTGCTAAGAAACACCTTCAAACAACAAACAAGTGCAGAAAAAATGAGTATGTGATGCAATGTGTATTTACCACTCAATTTGTTTTTCAGTATGTAATCTGTTCAGCAGCGCTTGACTTTTTCTCCAAACAAATTTCCATTTATAACACCTTTCAACTCACACATTGATAAACCCACTGACTATTAGCTTATATTACTAACTCATTCATTCATCTTTGATTTTCCATTTTCCAGGAATATAACAATAATTTATCCCTCGAGCACAACATGGCTCCATCTGCAATGCTATAGCATTGCAGATGGTACCTTGATGCACTTGAGGAATGAATTATAAGTAATTGCATCTTGTTAGACAGAGGATGGCTGTTACATCAAAAAATTCCTCCTTCCAGGTTTTGGAAATTGCTTTGAACCAGGGGTGGTGGCCCGGGTGGGTGGGGGGGGGGGGGCACAGGGCACATTCCCCCCCCCCCCCCCCCCACACACACACACTTTTTTCACCAATTATAGGTACCCTAACAGGACATATTCCGACATAACGTACACATACTGACTGTGGGAGATAGTAATATAGTTCTATCAAAATTAGCAACATAATACTATCGGTGTCACTGTCCATTTTATATGCTGAGATATTGCACATCGCAAGTTCACAACTAGCCATAATAAGCACAGACTACATGTATAGTAATAGTAAAACTTGTCCAAACTTGGTCCTTTGGATGTACCAAACCAAAAAATTACATTATGGACTTTGGGTCCAAGTTTGGACTAGGGTAAAACGTGCACATGTGTACACCCCTGCATTTACCCAGAAAAAAATTGTGCCCCCCACTTTTTTGGAGCTTCCGCCGCCCTTGCTTTGAACATGAAGGGATTTAATAAGAAAATAAATCTGTTGGTAGTGTATATGCCAAAATGTATGAAAATTTACACTAATTTGGAAACAGATCACTTAGGTGTATAGCCAGGATTCTACAATAGGGGGTGCCTTAGCCAGTTTTTTTTTGTGGGTGTCAAGGTTGTTAATACTGATAAAACAAGTGGAGTGCAAGTACTCTAATGCAGTCAAGATATGGTTTACGTTCACTCAGTGAACTGTTATCATTTAGAAGCTTATGTTAATTAAAAGGGGCATCAATTGATATAGGACCAGAACCCACTTCCATGCTATGGTGGATATTGTCAAAATCCCACATTTGGGCTTTACCAGTTTGGTGTTGGAAGCTTATATTTTTGCTCTATCAGAAAGAGGGAATTTGTGCCATTTTCTTAGTATGTGGTTCATAATCACCTGGAAAAATAATTGGTGTTAATGTGAATAGGTTTTGTATTGGCACTCTCCAGTAAAATATAACAAAATAACTCTGAACAATCAGTGATTAAATAAAAATCTATTCTACCAGATAACCCTTCACCTAACATGAAAAGCAGACGATACTTGCAAACAAAATTCTTGAATAAGTAATTTTTTCATTTATTGTCTCAAAAACATAGGTTAAGACCGCTCATTGAAATGAGCTTGACGAGCTCGTTCCAATGAGGGGTCATAACCTGTGTTTTTGAGACAAAAAATGAAAAAATAATGAAAATTAATTGGCGGTTTTTGAGAATAGCGCTGGCCGGTTTTTGCCGTTCCATTGGGTAAAGGGTTGAGCACCCTTCATTAACTTGGTATTTGACAAAATATAAGTTCCTGTTAAAAAAAAATATCTTTTACTCTTTATTAGTCTGTGTGAAACACACAGACTATTGTTTTTGTATGGTTTCCTTTTTTTCTGGGGGGCACAGTGGCTCAGTAGGTAGAGGTGCAGGCTGCAAGCCGAGAGGTCCTGTGTTCGATTCCCATCTGCGGCAATCGTGTTGTGTCCTTGGGCAAGACACTTCACCCCCATTGCCCACGTGGGGGCACGGTGACGCTGTGTACTAAGGCATACTGCAACTCGATGGTGCACCTGTCTTCAACCAATGCTAACCCTGCTTGTGTGGAGTTAGTATGTTGGGGAGCTGACAGTTGCTCGGTGGTTCTCTCCAGATACTCTGGCTTCCTCCACCCATAAAACTGTCGAGGTCATGAATAGCCATTGTGCACAAATATGTGACCTTAAACACCAATAAATAAATAAATAAATAAATAAATTCTTCTTCTTCTTCTTCTTCTTCTTCTCCTGTCTTCTGTCTGCTATGCACTTCCTTGTCCTCACGATAACTCGAAAACGAATTGCCCTATCTCGTTGATTTTTGGCATGATGATAGATAGTCTCAAGTTCTCGGCCACCTATGTTTTTCAGATTCCTGGGGAATTAGTGGTGTCTGTAGGGGTGTTTTGAAAGTGGGTCACGCCCATATCTCAGGTGTGGTATGACATGGACCTGAGACCAACACCAAATGAGTCAACACTCAATGGAGATTCAAAATGTGGGTCAAGGTCACTGAGGTCACCTAGGGGTCATTAAGTGCATTTTTCATAATTTTTGGAAATCACATTTTTTGACCCCCCCCCCCCCCCCCCCCCCCCCCCAAAGCATTCCTGAGTCCATACATGCATTTTTACGTTAAAAAAGTGGGGTGGCCAAAATTTTTGAAAGTGGTTCACGCTCATATCTCAAGCATGGTATGATGAATGGACCTGGAACTAACACCAAATGAGTCAACACTTGATGGAGGTTCAAAATATGGGTCAAAGTCACAGAGGTCACAGGGGTCACTGGGTGCATTTTTTTCAGAATTTCAGGAAATCACATTTTTCGACCCCTAAAGCATTCCCAAAGTTCATACCGGTACATGCATTTTTTACATAAAAAAATGGGCATGGTCAACATTTTTGAAAGTGGGTCACACTTATATCTCAAGCATGGTATGATGCATAGACCTGGGACCAACACCGAATGAGTCGACACTCCATAGAGGTTCAAAATATGGGTCAAAGTCACGTAGGTCACCTAGGGGTCATTGAGTGCATTTTTTAGAATTGCTGGAAATCACATGTTTTGACACCCTGAAACATCCCTGAAATCCATACATGCATTTTTATGTGAGAAAGTGGGTGTGGCCAAAAAAGGTGGTCGTGGGTCATTGAGTGCATTTTCAGAATTGATGGAAATCACATTTTTGAATTTACTGCATTCCCAAAGTCCATACATGCATGTTCACTGTAACAAAGTGGGTGGTGAACAGTAATTTTGAAAGTAGGGCATCCTGAGAATATTTCCAAGCAGTTTAGTTTAAACATTATTTATTTAAGAGTACAAAGTCATATAATACAAAAATTGTTACATACATTGATGTGGATTCGGCAGGAAGCTATAAGTTTATACAAGGCTGTTTCCACCCAAGCAGTTTAAATGACTGCAGCTGAATATCTATATACATAATTTGAGGTTTTAAGACAGCCCAAAATGACAATTTCTTGTGGTACTGCAGTCTGCAAGTAGACCACATTTGTCTTCATTATCCCCGCATTTTAAAAAATGCGGGGATATTGTCATGATCTCCGTCCGTACGGCCGTACGTCCGTACTTCCGTACGGCCGGTTTTGTAATTCGAAACGCTGTAATTTTCTACAGTTGTTCGATAGGGTCTGTGCAACCCCAAAATACAATTTTTAAATTTTTGTGCCACCAGGTGGCTTCTGTGGAGCCACTTAAAAAATGCGTTATTTTTTCACTTTTTTTCTGAATAGTCCCAACCTATGTAATTCGGAGTTCTAAAATTACACTAGGGTGTTGCTAAATGATCTGTAGATATGTAGGAAGGTTTCGGATTTTTCGGGTGCCACGTGGCTGTGCCACCGTAGCCACTTTTGTGTTTTCTTAGACCGTTTCCGGCAAAAGGCTCGTAGGATATGTAATTCGAAATGCTAAATCCATGCTCAGATGTTGCAGTAGGGTCTATAGATGCGCACGAAGGTTTTGGATTTTTCGGGTGCCACGTGGCTGTGCCACCGTAGCCACTTTCGTGTTTTCTTAGACCGTTTCCGGCAAAAGGCTCCTAGGGTATGTAATTCAAAACGCTAAAACCATGCTCAAATGTTGCAGTAGGGTCTGTAGATGTGCACGAAGGTTTCAGATTTTTCAGGTGCCACGTGGCTGTGGCACCATTGCCACTTTTGTGTTTTCTTAGACCGTTTCCGGCGAAAGGCTCCTAGGGTATGTAATTCGAAACGCTAAAACCATGCTCAAATGTTGCAGTGGGGTCTGTAGATGCGCACGAAGGTTTCGGATTTTTCAGGTGCCACGTGGCTGTGCCACTGTTGCCACTTTTGTGTTTTCTTAGACCGTTTCCGGCGATAGGCTCCTAGGGTATGTAATTCGAAACGCTAAAACCATGCTCAAATGTTGCAGTGTGGTCTGTAGATGTGCACGAAGGTTTCGGATTTTTCAGCTGCCACCTGGCTGCACCACCATTGCCACTTTCGTGTTTTCTTAGACCGTTTCCGGCGAAAGGCTCCTAGGGTATGTAATTCGAAACGCTAAAACCATGCTCAAATGTTGCAGTAGGGTCTGTAGATGTGCACAAAGGTTTCCGATTTTTCAGGTGCCACGTGGCTGTGCCACCATTGCCACATTTGTGTTTTCTTAGCCCGTTTGTGGCAAAAGGCTCCTAGGGTATGTAATTCGAAATGCTAAAACCATGCTCAAATGTTGCAGTAGGGTCTGTAGATGCGCACAAAGGTTTCGGATTTTTCAGGTGCCACGTGGCTGTGCCACCGTTGCCACTTTTGTGTTTTCTTAGACCGTTTCCGGCAAAAGGCTCCTAGGGTATGTAATTCGAAATGCTAAAACCATGCTCAAATGTTGCAGTGGGGTCTGTAGATGCGCACGAAGGTTTTGGATTTTTCAGCTGCCATGTGGCTGCGCCACCATTGCCACTTTCGTGTTTTCTTAGACCGTTTCTGTCGAAAGGCTCCTAGGGTATGTAATTCGAAACACTAAAACCATGCTCAAATGTTGTAGTGGGGTCTGTAGATGCGCACAAAGGTTTCCGATTTTTCAGGTACCACGTGGCTGTGCCACCGTTGCCACTTTTGTGTTTTCTTAGACCGTTTCCTGCGAAAGGCTCCTAGGGTATGTAATTCGAAACGCTAAAACCATTCTCAAATGTTGCATTGGAGTCTGTAGATGCGCACGAAGGTTTCAGATTTTTCAGCTGCCATGTGGCTGCGCCACCATTACCACTTTCGTGTTTTCTTAGACTGTTTCCGGCGAAAGGCTCCTAGGGTATGTAATTCGAAATGCTAAAAGCACGCTCAGATGTTGCAGTAGGGCCTGTAGATGCGCACGAAGGTTTCGGATTTTTCAGGTGCCACGTGGCTGTGCCACCGTTGCCACTTTTGTGTTTTCTTAGACCGTTTCCGACGAAAAGGCTCCTAGGGTATGTAATTCGAAATGCTAAAACCATGCTCAAATGTTGCAGTGGGGTCTGTAGATGCGCACGAAGGTTTGGGATTTTTCAGGTGCCACGTGGCTGTGCCACCGTTGCCACTTTTGTGTTTTCTTAGACCATTTCCGGCGAAAGGCTCCTGGGGTATGTAATTCGAAATGCTAAAACCATGCTCAAATGTTGCAGTGGGGTCTGTAGATGCGCACGGAGATTTTGGATTTTTCAGCTGCCACCTGGCTGCGACACCATTGCCACTTTCGTGTTTTCTTAGACCGTTTCCGGCGAAAGGCTGCAAGGGTATGTAATTCGAAATGCTAAAACCATGCTCAAATGTTGCAGTAGGGTCTGTAGATGTGCACGTAGGTTTCCAATTTTTCAGGTGCCACGTGGCTGTGCCACCATTGCCACTTTTGTGTTTTCTTAGACCGTTTCCGGCGAAAGGCTCCTAGGGTATGTAATTCGAAACGCTAAAACCATGCTCAAATGTTGCAGTGGGGTCTGTAGATGCGCACGAAGGTTTCGGATTTTTCAGGTGCCACGTGGCTGTGCCACCGTTGCCACTTTTGTGTTTTCTTAGACCGTTTCCGGCGAAAGGCTCCTAGGGTATTTAATTCGAAACGCTAAAACCATGGTCAAATGTTTCAGTGGGGTCTGTAGATGTGCATGAAGGCTTCAGATTTTTCAGCTGCCTAGTGGCTGTGCTGTTGCCACTTTCACATTTTCTTAGACCGTTTCTGGTGAAAGGCTCCTAGGGTATGTAATTCGAAATCCTAAAACCATGCTCAAATGTTGCAGTAGGGTCTGTAGTTGCGCACGAAGGTTTTGGATTTTTGGGGTGCCACGTGGCTGTGCTACCGTTGCCTCTTTCATGTTCTCTTAGACCATTTCTGGCAAAAGGCTCCTACAGTATGTATTTCAAAATGGTAAAACCATGCTCAAATGTTGCAGTAGGGTCTGTAGATGTGCACAAAGATTTCGGATTGTTCAGGTGCCACGTGGCTGTGCCACCATTGCCACTTTCGTGTTTTCTTAGACCGTTTCCGGCGAAAGTCTCCTAGAGTATGTAATTCGAAACGCTAAAACCATGCTGAGATGTTGCAGTAGAGTCTGTAAATGCGTAGGAAGGTTTTGGATTTTTTGGGTGCTAAGTGGCTGTGTCACCGTTGCCACTTTTGTGTTTTCTTAGACCGTTTCCAGCGAAAGGCTCCTAGGGTAAGTAATTCGAAATGCTTAACACATGCTCAAATGTTGCAGTAAGGTCTGTAGATGCGTACAAAGGTTTCAGATTTTTCAGATGCCACGTGGCGGTGCCACCGTTTTTCTTTCGTGTTTTCTTAGATCATTTCCGGCGAAAAGCTCCCAGAGTATGTAATTTGAAATGCTAAAACTATGGTCAAAAGTTGCAGTAGGGTCTGTAGATGTGCACGAAGGTTTCGGATTTTTGGGGTGCCACCGTTGCCACTTTCATGTTTTCTTAGACCGTTTCCGGCGAAAGGCTCCCAGGGTACATGTATGTAATTCGAAACGCTAAAACCATGCCCAAATGTTGCAGTGGAGTCTGTAGGTGCGCACGAAGCTGTGTCACCTGTGCCACTCAATATGATTTTAGTGTGTCATATAATACATTTCTTCTTTGTATCAAGTATTCATACAAAGTCAAGGATGCAAATGCGGGGATACACTATAGTGTGCTTTGCACACAAGTGACACCATCTAGTTGGGCATTGTGTTAATTACATCATTGTACATCCCTTGTGTGTGTGGGGGGTGGAGGGAGGCATCATTCTGCATAGGGAATTATTTGGCGGCTTCCTTTCATTTTTTTTGCTGACATTTGACGCATGCTGTTCTGTTAAACTGTCTTCGATCTCAGTCATTTGACTCTCATAGCTTGTCTGTTCATTTTATTTTACTTTAATATGAAAAGAGGTGCAACCTACAAGCGAACAAAGTTTTCGGATAAAAAATAAGCCATGCAATTCAGTTTATCCCTCGCCCCCAAGAAAAAAAATGTGTTTGGAAATGGGTTACTCCATAGGGACCAGAAAATAGATCAACTATTGAAATAATCTTACTTGTTATGCCCACAACGAATAATCAGGTAGCACATTGTTTTACCCCTGTCCGTCCATCTATCTGTCTGCATATAGGGTACATTGTTTGTCCGTCTAACCCCTCTTATAATTTTCAAGCTATTATATTTTTTTATTTCACAGGATGTTTCCACATTTTCCAGATATGTACATATTGTCAGGATTTTGACTTGCCTCAATATTTCACAAAACAACTGGTTGTATAACTTAGTCCATTTTTGTAAAATTTCACCTGTATGATACTTGATTTCTTCGGCTAACTCCTCCCCCAGTTTTGAAGCTAGGACCTTTTTTTATTATTACAATATTTTAACTGCGTTCGCTAATATGAGTAAGGTTAGACATAGCAGAGAACAAAATGAGTAGCATGACCACGGATGTGGAATTAACCTAGAATCCACTGGGTAGTGAAAAAATCTTACGTTGTTCAATCAGAATTCTGTCTGTGTGAGTTGTCGGTTGGAATTTTAACGGAAATGCAAAACCGCAGTCAAAAAAAAAATCTGTTACAACAATGCTTCGAATTTGCAACTGTTGGAATTTTTGCCTGAAAAATTTCCAATTATCTTGATTTTTGGTCAAATATTGGGAGGTGAGACACCGCTCCTTCACCCCGGCCCCACCACCACCTCACCCCCATAGATATGTGCCTGTGTGGAATGGCGAGTGTCTTCCTTAAGTACCTATAACAGTTATGAATGAAGGAAATAGAATATTCAAGTGGTGTGATTTTAACTCCCTTAATACTTAAATGAGTGTCCAAAATCTAGCTTTCATTTAATGTAACTCATAGCTGTAAAACATTTTGTACGCTTCTGTCACATTGTCACACTGTACCCAAAAGCCAATCTTGAGATCCAACCAACTTCTTATTTCCAGTATGCCTCGTTTAAGGCTCTAGATGCCGTTCAATTGCTCAGTCAGGAGAGTAATGACTCACTGGTTACGGTGTTGGGATTTTAAAATTGAAAGGTCCATGGTACACGCCCCACCAAATGCAACTGCGATATGTCCTTGGGTAAGGCATCCAGTCCTGATTACCCCCGTTGGGGCACAGCGCCATTGTGTACTAAGGCGTACTGCACTTAAATCGATCAATGCTCACCCTGCTTGTGTGTAGTTAGTGTGTTGTGAATTTTGATAGTTGCTGATCGGCGCTCGGCATATCTATTCAGGTACTCTGGCTTACATCCCACGAAAAACTGTCCAATATGAGATGAACTTCAACCTCTCTGTTGAAATTGCTGTTAAACTCCAATAAAAATGGTCAGGCAAATATCTCAAGCACAGTATGTGATAATGTCACATATACATAATTTCTATCCCCTTCCTTTTGTCTTGACAATAACTCAAAAACAAATCATCTGTCCTGGGGCTGTTTGGCATACTGGTAGCCTGTCACTAGTACTGGCCCAGCTATGTTATCAGGGAACCTTTGGGAGTGGTCCAGTTTTTTATACCCCCTAATTTCTTTGTAACACAAAAGCATCATAAAGAAATAGCTGTTTTATTATGCCCCCAAAATTTTTTTCTAGGGGTATATTGTGGAGGTCTCTCTGTCCATCCGTCCGTCTGTACGAACATTTTGTATTATAACTCGAACATCAGTCGTCGGATTTTAATGTTCTTTAGTATGGTGATAGGGCAGCTTGGAGGAACGGATGCCCTTGTACCTAGGGTTTCGTCCGACAAATCTTACAGGAGTTATGTCCCTTATTTACTTTTTCCATCTGTCCATCCGTACGTACGCACATTTTGTATTATAACTCAAACATCAATTGTCGGATTTTAATGTTCTTTGGTATAGTGATAGGGCAGCTTGGGGGAACGGATGCCCTTGTACCTAGGGTTTCGTCTGAAAAATCTTACAGGAGTTATGTCCCTTATTTACTTTGAAAATTTATGATTTTTTGGTTTCCTACCAATTAAAATTGTTTGGCTGAACCGACGTGTTTCAAATTTTATATGCTGATTACTCATGTCAAAGTACAGGTCGGTTTCAATTTGAGGTTTGACTTGGTAATTTTTCAAGCAGTTATGCCCCCTTTTTCACTTGGAAAACATGCAAGACCAGTTCTACTTTTTCACTGGTTTGAGAATTTTTAACAAAGGTATGTACTATTCCTATTTTAGCCTCTTTCAGTTATTATTCAATATGGCACCATTCAAGTCATCTGCAATTATTTTTATAACTTTTTCTCTATTACTGACTCCTTAGTGCTGTTCTACAATGTAGCAGCAGTGAAGCTGTTGTCTGTTGTTACAAAACATATTAACAAAATATAAGTAATAATTTTATTGGCACTTTGCCATTCCTTACTGTTGTTCTGCAATGTAGTGTTGTTCTGCAATGTAGCAGCAGTGAAGCTGTTGTCTGATTATCCACATGTGAGTACGACTTAGCTACCTTTGGGGGCATTAGCACACTCCTTAGCGTTGCTCTTATATTTATATACACAAGAGAATAATGTAAACAATCAAATTAGAGAGAAGTTGCTATAGCTGACAGCCTGACACACATTTACTCTTATCAGCTGTCAGATCAGAATTAAAAACCATCCCCAAACCAAGTTGAAAGAAACCCTTTGAGTGGCAAGAAAATTTGTTTATTATACAGATCTATCTTACAGCACTTGATTAATTGTAGTTGAATAAATAACCCTTCACCTTTCATTGCATTTTTAGCTCAACTTTGGCGAAGCCAAATTTGAGCTTATGCCATGGACCGTCGTCCGTCTGTCCGTCTGGCCGTCTGTTCGTCAACAATTGGATACGGATCGGGCTAGAGGCCGTATTTATGAACCGATCTTTAAGAAACTTCTTGGGTACCTTTGTTATGACCGTGGGCTGAGAACGAGTGTTTTTGGGTGCGGTCCGAAATTCAAGATGGCTGCCAGCCACCATTTTGTACCGATGATGCAGAAATCTGTTTTTTGTACAGAACTTCCATATGAAAGCTCTGATTTGAATAATTTTTTGTATGACTGTTTAGTACCATGGGATACATCACATGTAATACGGGGTTTTTTCTCGTGCGTAAATTATGCAAATTAGACTAACTTCGATGTTTTTTGGTGTTACTTTCAGCACTATAAGTGCAAATGCCAATACGGCTCGGGCTAGAGGCCGTATTTATGAACCGATCTTTACGAAACTCCTTGGGTACCTTTGTTATCACCGTGGGACGAGAACGAGTGTTTTGGGGTCCGGTCCGAAATTCAAGATGGCCGATGGCAGCCATTTTGTACAAAATTTGGTGCAATCAGATTTTTGCACAGAACTTCCATATGAAAGCACTGATTTGAATAATTTTTTGTGTGGATGTTTAGTACCATGGGATACATCACATATAATACGGGTTTTTTTCTCGTGCAGAAATTATGCAAATTAGATGAACTTTGATTTTTTCAGTGCTACTTACACACAGTAAGTACATATGTCAATACGGCTCGGGCTAGAGTCTGTATTTATGAACTGATCTTCACGAAACGTCTTGGGTACCTTTGTTATCACCTTGGGACGAGAACAAGTGTTTCTGGGTGCGGTCCAAAATTCAAGATGGCTGCCAGTGGCCATTTTATACCGAAATTAGGTCTAATCAGTTTTTTGTACACAACTTCTATACGGCTCAGGCTAGAGGCTGTATTTATGAACCGATCTTTACGAAACTTCTTGGGTACCTTTGTTATCACCATGGGATGAGAACGAGTGTTTTTGGGTGTGGTCCGAAATTCAAGATGGCCACCAGCAGCCATTTTGTACCAAAATTAGTGCAATCAGTCTTTTGTACAGAACTTCTGTATGAAAGTTCTGATTTTAATAAATTTTTGTCTGAATATTTAGTAACATGGAATACATCAGATATAGTACAGGTTTTTTTCTCGTGCAGAAATTATGCAAATTAGATGAACTTTGATTTATTCAGTCCTACTTATACACTGTAAGTGCACATGTCAATACGGCTCGGGCTAGAGGCTGTATTTATGAACCGATCTTCACAAAACTTCTTGGGTACCTTTGTTATCACCTTGGGACGAGGATGAGTGTTTCTGGGTGCAGTCCAAAATTCAAGATGGCTGCCAGTGGCCATTTTGTACCGAAATTAGGTCCAATCAGTTTTTTGTCACAACTTCTACACAGCTGATCTTCACGAAACTTCTTGGGTACCTTTGTTTTCACCTTGGGACAGGAATGAGTGTGTTTTGGGGTGCCTTTGTTATCACTGTGCTATGAGAACAAATATTTGGGGGTTCAGTCAGACCCACTCTGGGACTCAAAGATTTTTTTCTAGTTTAGCATCTGACTGTCACCCACCTTTACAATACTTTACCTATACATTTGTTACAGGCAACGGTCAGTATTTATGCACAGACCGTTACAATACTTTATATGTACCTTTGTTATCAGGTCATTACCTAGATGTTTGTCATTGCTGTGTCACATGCTTAATACATGTACATGTCTTTGTCTTGACAAGTTGAGCTACAGTGTCATTGACACTTTCATTTAATTTTTTTTTTCACTCTCAATCATAACTCAAGATCAACAGGTTTTGGGCCGAGTGGTAAGTGGCTTTCTCGAAACACTTATCACAATAATGAATTAATGAAATGGAATATTTAAATGGTCTGTCTTTAACCCTCTTCATACTTCACCGCCCTCTTCATACTTCACCGCGAAGAACAAACAACATCATTTAACTTATGACTGTAGAACCTTTTGCTCGCTTCCTGCCATATCGCCGGTCTTTACGCAAATGCCATGATTCAAGATTCCACCATCTTATTTTATGTATGCCTTGTTTAGGGCACTAGATGCTCGTAAGGGTAGGCCTTTAAACAAGCTCTTGGGGCTTTTAAGTTTTTTATGGCACTATCCCAGATATAGAGTCTAAGCACCCTTTGTCGGCTCGATAACTCAAATACAAATCGTCCTATCTCTATTCGTTTTGGCATGCTGGTTACCAACAACCAACAACAACTTTGTTTTTTCAGCTAGTTTGAGGCTTTGTGTGTGATACAGTAGGCTGATTGCCTTAGAGGCTTCTAAATCATAATAAATATTTGCTATCATCGCCCAAAAATGACAGATCTGTAGTTGGTGGAACCATTACTTTAAAGTGGATGTATACATGGGACTATACCGACTGAGTTAAAAATTGCTGGATGTTCAATATATGGTTCGCCTGAAAGAGGTCACCAAGGTCATCAAGTGCATATTATTCAGAAAGACTGGGAAATGCATTTCATTACACCTTAATGCATTTCAAAAGTTCATGAACGTATTTCATCACTCAAATTAGTAGGTAGAACCAAAAATGTCCATTTCTGATTTGTGTATCAAACCCTTTGAATGCTGGTCACATATATGCCTTTTCTGGTTTCTTTTAAAAATATGTTCTGATTCCTGTATTAATATCTGTAAATACTATTAACGAAAATCCATTTCTGATTTGTTTAAAAATATTTTACTCCTGACAATAAGCCTCCATAAATTCTCTTTCTGTATAGTTTATTCCTGATACTTTAACCCTCTTCACACAGACTTGAATTTACTGGGTGCAGTTCACCTGACATCCATTGTTTTGGAGAGAAGGGTGATAATCTACCACATCAAACATTTACCTTACCGACTACAGTTCATTTCTGATTGATATCACCTCACATAGTAAAAAAGAATTTAAGTAAGATGGTCGAGAAATGAACTCTATCGTGAATACTTCACAAATAAAACAAATATTGCTTACTATTCTTTTTGAAATCCCTGTCTGTTAACCCTGCCTCTGTCACCGTTGTCGATTCGAACTGTGTTCGTTTCTATCTCTCTGACGTACCTCTCTCTCTCTCTCTTTCTCTCTCTGTATCTCTCTCTCTCTCTCTCTTCCCCATTCATGAGTTCACGAATCATATTTCTTCTCTTGTTTAAAGGTGGAAGAACTTTGATTTGTTTGGAATTATCACTCTCTGTCTCTCCCTGCTTCCCCCTCCCCTCCCTCTCTCTCTCTCTCTCTCTCTCTCTCTATCTCTTTCTCTCTGAGAGAGAGGTCCATCCGGAGGGACAGAGATGTAGAGTTAGTGAGATAGACAGATACGTAGAAATAGACAGAAAGGGATAGAATCGGCCATGGTGTCAGAGATAGGGTTAAGAAATATTTGGTATATGCATATGTACATTTTACACCAGTTACATTAAATCTTAACCCGCTGAGTATTTTAAAGATATTTTTCATCAAATCTAGTGTGAAGCAGCCATGACTAGATTTGATGAAAAATTCATCTAAATTTAACTCAAGAAATCATTAGTAAAATGATCTATGCAATTTACATGGGCGAAATTTGATTAAATGTGCCGAAATGATACTTATTTCAGTGGTACGAGAAATTATGTCTTAGGCAGGAATATCCGCCAGCAGCATACAAGGCGTTAAAATCTAATGCAAGGAGTTAAAATTTAATGAAAGCATATTTTTTATGAAAGAGTTCAAATATGACAGCTTATAAAAGGTTGAGTACAAAATTTAGCAAAATCACATACAAGGTTTCATAAATTGGCCTAAAATGTGAAAGACGTTACCACACATAACTACCTCAACCACCTCACACCATCAACATTAACAAATTTTCAAAAATTATGTTTTTTGAAAGTCCAACATTCAAATGTTTTAACTAGTTATGGGCTAGATAATTTTTGGTGGTCTGAATTTGTAATTCGAAATTTATACTATTATAAATTATTGGAGAGTGCCCAAAGGCATTTCAATAAAATGTAATAAAACAACTTTATACAAATAAAATGCATTTGAATTTGACTGAAGATGAAACATGAGCACTGAAAATATTGGATCTTGCTCTGGTACCCTCATTTTTAGCCCGACTGTTTACGGTGAGGGCTATAGTCATGACTTTTGTCTGTCTGTCCGTCTGTCCGTCTGTTAACATTTAGAGTTTTGGTTAAAGTTTGTGGTTAAAGTTTTTTACTGAAGGTTCAAGTGTTTTGGGTTTTTTTTGCCCTGTTTAGTTAACATTTGGAGTTTTGGTTAAAGTTTGTGGTTAAAGTTTTTTTTATTCAACCTTCAAGTACAGGCTACACCCCGTAGTTCTTGTCTGATCATCACAAAATTTCATATGCAGGTTTTGGGTCATGTCTAGATGAGAGCGTCCCCTTTTGGTCATGATCGGTCAACCGGTATGGCTGCCCGAGCCCAAAACCCGAAAACCATTAGCACAGTCTACAGGTTGTATTTATGAAGGGATTTCAGTGTAACATGGTAGGATGCCTCTGTATAATGCGTAAATGAGAACGTCCCCTTTTGGGCATCATCTGTCAACTGTGATGGCTGCCCAAGCCTGAAACCCAAAAACTTTTAGCACAGTCTGCAGGTCATGTCATGAAGGGATTTCATTGTAACTTGATAGGCTGACTTCATATAATGTCTAGATGAGAGACGTGATTGGGCAACTGTCACAGCTACAGGGGCCTGAAGCCCAAAAATCTTTAGCACAGTCTACAGGTCATATTTATGAATGGATTTCATTGTATCTTGGTAGGATGACTCCAAATAATGTCTAGATGAGAACGTCCCATTTTGATCTCGATCATTCAGCCTTGATGGCTGCCCGAGCCCAAAAACCTTTAGCATAGTCAAAAGGTCATATTTATGGAAGGATTTCATTGTAACTTGATAGGTTGACTCCATATAATGCCTAGATGATGACCTCCTCTTTTGGTCGTGATTGGTCAACTGTGATGGCTACAGGTGCCCCGAAGCCCAAAAACCTTGAGCACAGTCAACATATTTATGAATGGATTTCATTGTAATTTTGTAGGATCACTCCAGGTGATGCCCAGATGAGAATGTGCCCTTTTGGTTGCGATCATTCAACCATGATGGCTGCCCGAGCCCGAAGGTCAAAAACCTTTAGCACAGTCTACTGGTCATATTTATGAAGGGATTTCATTGTAACTTGGTAGGTTGACTTCATGTAATGTCAGGATGATAACGTCCCCTTTAGGATACGATTGGGCAACTGTGATGGCAACAGGGGCCCAAAGCCTGAAAACCTTTAGAAAGTCTACAGGTCATAATTATGAAGGGATTTCATTGTAGCTTGGTAGGATGACTCCAAATAATGTCTAGATGAGAACGTCCCTTTTTTGGTTGCGATCATTCAGCCTTGATGGCTGCCCGAGCCCAAAAACCTTTAGCATAGTCTATAGGTCGTATTTATGGAAGGATTTCATTGTAACTTGTTAGGCTGACTCCATATAATGCCTAGATGATGACATCCCCTTTTGGTCGTGATTGGTCAACTGTGATGGCTACAGGCGCCCGAAGCCCAAAAATCTTGAGCACAGTCTACAGGTCATATTTATGAAGGGATTTCATTGTAACTTCATAGGATCACTCCAGATGTTGCCCAGATGAGAATGTCCTCTTTTGGTTGCGATCATTCAACCATGATGGCTGCCCGAGCTCAAAGCCTGAAAACCTTTAGCACAGTCTTCAGGCCATATTCATGAAAGGATTTCATTGTAACTTGGTAGGTTGACTTCATATAATGTCTAGATGAGAACAGCCCCTTTTGGACACGATTGGGCAAGTGTGACGGCTACAGGGGCCCGAAGCCCAAAAACCTTTAGCACAGTCTACAGGTCATATTTATGAAGGGATTTCATTGTACCTTGGTACGATGACTCCAAATAATGTCTAGATGAGAACGTCCCCTTTTGGTCGCGATCATTCAGCCTAGATGGCTGCTCGAGCCCAAAAACCTTTAGCATAGTCTATAAGTCATATTTATGGAAGGATTTCATTGTAACTTGTTAGGTTGACTCCATATAATGCCTAGATGATGACATCAACTTTTGTCATCATTGGTGAACTGTGACTGCTACAGGGGCCCAAAGCCTGAAAACCTTGAGCAGAGTCTACAAGTCATATTTATGAAGGGATTTCATTGTAACCTCGTAGGATCACTCCAGATGATGCCCAGATGAGAATGTCCCCTTTTGGTTGTGCTCATTCAACCATGATGACTGAGCCCAAAAGCCTGAAAACCTATAGCACAGTCTACAGGTCATATTTATGAAGGGATTTCATTGTAACTTGGTAGGTTGACTTCATATAATGTCTAGATGAAAACATCCCCTTTTGGATGCAATTGGGCAACTGTGATGGCTACAGGGGCCCGAAGCCCGAAAATTTTAAGCACAGTCTAGAGGTCATATTTATGAAGGGATTTCAATGTAACTTGGTAGGATGACTCCAAATAATGTCTAGATGAAAACGTCCCCTTTTGGTCGCAATCACTTAGCCTTGATGGCTGCCCGGGCCCAAAACCCCAAAACCTTGAGCATAGTCTATAGGTTATATTTATGGAAGGATTTCATTGTAACTTGTTAGGTTGACTCCATAAAATGCCTAGATGATGACATCCCCTTGGGTTGTGTTTGGTCAACTATGATTGCTTCAGGGCCCCAAAGCCCAAAAACCTTGAGCACAGTCTACAGGTCATATTTATGAAGGGATTTCATTGTAACTTTGTACGATCACTCCAGATTATGCCCAGATGACAACGCCCACTTTTGGTCGCAATCATTCAACCATGATGGCTTCCCGAGCCAAAAACTTTAGTACAGACTACAGGTCGCATTTGTGAAGGGATTTCATTCTAACTTAGTAGAATGACTCAGTGTAATGTCGAGATGAGGACATTCCCTTTTAGTTGCAATCAGTCTACCGTCATCGCTACACAGGCCTGAGGCCCAAAAACTTTCAGCACAGTCTACAGGCCATATTTATGAAGGGATTTCAATGTAACTTGATATGATGACTCATTTTGAAATAATTTCACTGTAACTTGGTAACTTTCATTGACATACATTAACTGTGAGGGCCACATACATTAACTGTGAGGTCATATTAACCCACCCCTCATCTCTTTAGTACCAGGTACACCTCATATTATTTTTATTAAAAAACATAGCAAACAGGGAACAGAAATTAACATATTCCCAATTATCACAAGTCTTGTCTTATTTCATGATCCTTTCATAAACACTGAACATTATCCTTTTCATCAAACACAGCACACAGATAACTTAAGCTACAGTGTCATTGACACTTTCATTATCCCTTCCCACAAGGGAGGGATATAGCACAGACCTCGTTCCATCTGACTGGCTGTCAGTCTGTCTGTCCATCCATCATTCCATCCGTCTGTCCAAACTTTCTTTATGCCATATCTTAAACAAAAGTTAACAGATTTCAATTCTTTTCAGAACATGTCACTAGGTTCAACCAATGAAAATTGTTTAAGTTATTTGTATTTATAATACAGGCCAGGTTTGAATATAGGTTCCACAGCCCCCCCCTACCCCTCCCCCCCCCCCCACCCCACACACACACACACACACATGTCACTTAGGCAATTATTCCCAAAATGCATTTTGAAGGATTGGGAGTTACCCGGTATTACATGCAAAAAAGAAAATTGACTCCTATAACCCAACATTGCTTTATGTACTGCATCTTTAATCCTTTACCTAACACAAGTTGAAGCCAACACTACAAATTATTTTTATGAAACATCAGATTTATGGCTTATTAGTCCTTATTAAGCTCATCAAGCTTGTTCCATTAATAGGTCCTGAGGTATGTTTTGGAGTAGAGAAATTAAAAAATAAAATTTGAATAGCAAATTTTGTACACCACCGACGAGCGCAGTTATGGCAGATTCGTTAGGTAAACGGTTAACAAAAAATGGCTCTAACTATTTTGTGTCTAAGCATTGCCATTGCTGGGACAGTCGGGCTGAATGCGTGACATCACTCTAGTTTTTAATGCCCTGATATTGGCTTCCTGCATTCAACCAGTTAAAGTATGTTTTCCAGCTCGTGACAGCAGGTTTTATAATTTACAAGCATTTCGTTGGCCTATTTGTAAAACCTCATGTACAGTGTTTTTTTAAAAAAATGTGCACAAGGTTTTATAAGCAAGCTGACGATTTGAATTAGTTAAATTGACCATATCATCAAGGCTATGGACCACTATATTTTTAGAGCCCAATTCCCATTTTCTCAAACCTCAACCACTGCAAAACACTGCACAAACACACACATCCACCCAAACACGACCTATCCCACACAATACAGCATCCAAATTTTGTTGCATGGACAACATGTAATGTGTGCACATTGTGCATTACCACATAAGCGCATATTGGCACATCCAGCTTGTGATATGTGTACACATTGTGCACTAGCACACAAGCACATTCAATCAACCACCAGACCCACGTTCCGTTGAATCCCTTTCTAGTATCCGACTGCATACTTCTAGAATCCCTTTTTCATCGTATGCGTCTATAGGCCTATGCACACAAGTACAAATCGGCACATCCAGTGTGTGCTTGTGTGCTGCATGCAATGCGTACTCATTGTGACGCATTGTGTATAAATACACAAGCGCATCTCGGCATGATCAACATACAGTTTCTTAAGTGTAAGGTACCCTATCTTGCACGAGGTCTAGACATTGTAGAGACTGATAAGGATTAGTTGAATGGAGCAATCTGATTGCGCCTGTTAAGGGCCTGACCTAGGGCTAAGTAGAGACAGCGCCAGGAATAGCTAGGAAGTATGGAGTTGTGTTACAAGTCAATAGCAATGGTACAAAGTTGTAAGGGTGGTAGACGACAATAGTATTGAGTTACGACAACAGAGACAAATCATAGGACGGATAGCCGAAGACAAGATGGAATCCAATGGTAAGACTATCTGGAGCTGAATAGGAGCTTGGAATTCCACTTACGGAATTTCACTTATGGAGTCCTTTCTCCAGAATCCCCGTAGAATCCCTTTTATTTGAAATGAGTCGAAGAGCAGCATGAGGAGTCAGTTGTTCAAGCAACTTCTCGATAGCTCATTTGCTCGATAAGATTCGAGTCAACTGTGCAAGCAGAAGTAGAAAACAACTTTAACTGTGATATGAATTGGAACCCCTAGTGGCATTGGTATACTAAGAGCCATAGTAGTACCACAAGTTGGTAATGGCTGAGACACTCTATCCCAGGACAGAATAGTGGTAGCAATAGTAATGATACAAGGCAACAGTGGTACGAGGCTGCAAGGCTGGTAGAACACCATACTAAAGGTGAATACAATGCATACCGAACATAGAACAGATGGTGGTGACTGGAGGCAAGTCAGCAGCGGTAGTCATGAGACTATATGAAGGGTTTAGGGTGGATCAGAAGCCAGGAGCTGAACTGTTAGGAGCCATAACTGTCTTCATACAAATATCCTGCAGAAGGTATTCTTCAAAAGGTATCCTCAACAGGTATCCTCAAATACTTTATCACCATGACATAAGTATCCTCAAATACCTGTATGTGCCCATATATTGCATGTGATGTGCGCACATTGTGCACTAGCACATATCGGCACATCCAGCATGTGCCTATGTGCTACATGTAATGTGCACACATTGTACACTAGCACACAAATACATCTAGGAAAGTCAGAATAATTTATTGAGAGACTGGGGAAGTCATAACATAGACAGGACAAACCAAGGAATGGTGATAATAATAAACTGTAGAATAGACTAGGAAAGGCAGATCCAAGGGATTCCGAAGGAATCTGAACTAGTAAAACAATTGTCGGGTTGTTTGTGGTAATTCTGGGTAATTAAATTTACTCTTATACAAAGAAAAGCACCTTACACCACAACATGCTAGTTTTATACACCTGTAGGTGATAGAACCCTTTATGGTGCTATAGCACTTATAATGCGTTCCTATTAAAATAATGATTCTCAAGGAATCCGAACTAGTACAATTTGTCGGGTTGTTTGTGGTAATTCTAACCAAGGATTCTGGGTAATTAGATTGAATCTTATACAAAGAAACACACCTGTTATTGAATAAAAGAGGATTCTGGGGGGAATCATATCAAATAAAGTGCCAACTGTGGGTGAGCACAATACCTTAAATGGATTGATAGCTAACAGTAGATGAACAGATCCTACATCCTATACTATAATACTTGACAACAAAGATGTAGGACAGTTGGCCTATAGCGCCTTGAGTGGACAATAGTAGTAAGGGCTAACACTGACCCAGCAAAGGTACAGACAGTACACTCTATATTGCCACACTGGACAACCATGCATTGCCCCCACAATACCGCCTGGCATAGCATGACGTACTATCTATTCTAGCTGTAGAATAATATAAAGCATTCAGTAGGTAAGTGGTTCTAAAGGCTACCAGGATACCAACAATGGTATATACATCCCATACTATACTACCATATCAGTCCAGTACGAGTAGCCCAACACACCCTGGCCCAAACAGTGTAATGTCGGATTGTACGGTGGGCAACAAAAGCGGTCAACGTCTCTATGATGTCGCGTGCGCATCATGACATCACAGTGTCATTAACAACGTCAACCGTTTCGCAGGGAAAACTTTCAAGAAAACTGCATATGGAATTTCGTGACCCGAAACATGAATTTTTTTGCAAGACGTTAGGTAGGGGTGGGTGGGTACCTGAGCCGCAAAAACACGTTTTTCTGGATTGGGCAAATATTTTTATTATGTCTTTATTTCATATCTTTTTGATCATATTTGTTGTTTTATGATTGCCTGTGATGAGAAAAGCAGTACTGCATCCAAGTAGTATATAAGGTACCCGATCGACTCCCATCACCCGGAGCTTTGCCGGGGCTGCTAGTGTTAAATTGTCATAGGAACCGGAGCCTTTTGCCGGAGCAACTTCTGTGGCGGAAAGCTTCGGCTCCACCCAGCTAGATCCGGCAAGTAGTTCAAGTATTGCATATATAGTATGCTAGGGTATTTGTGGTGATATACGCGCACATAGGATTATGGAAAATATTTTATGGGTAAGTGGTGGAAAGATGATGGGGAAAGTTGGGTTTTCTTGAGTTTTCCCCGCGAAACAATTAACATCGCGAGGTATGCCCGGTATGTTCTCCTGTAGCTCCCCTGTTAGTACTCAGTATTATTATCCAACCGATTACTTTGTATTGTTCTACGACTGGTATGGGTAGTCCGTTATGGCAGGCCAAGTGGTATTGTGAGGTGGGGTGGGGGGTAATGCCTGGTACTATAGAACGGCAATATAGTATGGGCGATATATACCTCTGTGCCCTCTCCATCCCGAAAGGCATTGGTAATTATATGGCAAAAAGAGATTCCATGGAACGTGGGTGGCTGTAGAATCCCTTTTTGGAAAAACGTCTGGCGTTCGGCAGCCCCTTTTCCGAAATGAAGCTAAGAGTCGTATGTGCGAGTCACTCGAAAGAGCACTTGTTCGATAGCTCATTTGCTCGATGAGATTCGAGTCGTTCAAGCAGTCTTAGACAACAAGCCTCCAGTAGTGCTACAAGTCAGTATGAATGTTGTAAGAGTAGAAAAAGACTATAGTTTTGGATGACTACAATAGAGCCAAATCATAGGACAGACAGCATAAAACATGCTGGAAGCCGATGGTGAGACTACCTGTATAGGAGCTGTATGCAAGTTGCACAGAAACTTGGAAAGCCACTTATAGAACCCCACTTGTGGAATCCCTTTTTGGGAAACGTCGGGCTATAGAATCTCTTTTTTGTCGTATGAGGCCATGAACAGTATGTGCGAGTCACTCGTTCGAGCAATTGCTGGATAGCACGTTTGCTCGCTGGACTTCGAGTCGTTCGAGCAGTATGTGGAGTCACTCGATCGAGCAATTGCCCTAAAGCTCATTTGCTTGATGGGCTTCGACTTTTCAGTAACTGCTCGATAGCTTATAAGGGGAATTTGGAATAGGTATGTCTTAGGGTGCCAAGAAGGCTGGGCCAAACAGGTAATAATATCCTCAGATAAGTATCCTATAAAAGGTATCCTCGAAAGGTATCCTCAAATAATACAATACCAGGCCATATGTATCCTCAAATACCGAAACGAGGTTAAGAGTCGTATGTGCGAGTCACTCGAAAGAGCAATTGCTCGATAGATCATTTGCGCGATGGGATTCGAGTCGTTTGAGCAATGACTTATCAGTAACTATTTGATTGATTCATGTGTTTAGTGATGATATAAGCTTTTGTTATACACAAGGGAGACAACTTTGTACGGATATGTATAAATTACGGGAAAAGAAGGAACATTATTGGTTATCAGCTTCCGTAGAGTGAACTGAATGGATGATCTGGATAAACGAAACAAGAACAAGTGTTCTTGGAATGGGGTAGGAACTACTAGCATTACGTACCACCTTACCAGTAATAGGATGATACAAAGTATTCGGAAGGTTAATACTATCATTGGTTAAGATGGGACGTACATGGGCATATACCAACCATACTCTGTTGCCGTTCTGTACTACCAGGCATTAACCCCCACCCCACAATACCGCTTGATAATATGAAGCATCTTGTGGATTAGTAGTACCAGGGGCTTACAAGAGACCTACAGGGGTATATACAGCCTATGCTATACTACCGTTCTAAACCACCAAGCATTACCGCCACCCCTACAATATCACTTGACCTACCATAACGTACTACCTATACCAGCCATATAATAAAACAAAGCAATCGGTTGGTTAATAGTACCAAGCACTAACGGGGGTCTACGGGGGTATATGCCGCCCATACTATACTAACGTTCTAAACTTCCAGTCATTACCCTTACCCACAATACCACTTGGCCTAGAATTATATACTACCTATACAAGTCATAGGATAACATGAAGCATTAGGTGGATTAATAGTACTAAGGGCTAACATGGGACACGTAGGGGTTCAAAGCGTACATCCTACACCACCACACTAGTCTACCATGCATTACACCCACCTATCCCACAGTAACGTCTGGTCGCGCATTGCGTACTACCTATATCAGTCATAGGACAGTACAAAAGCATTAAGTCGATTAGTAGTACCAATGACTTTCGGGGGGTGGGGGGAGGGGCACAGAGGTATATATCGCCCATACTATATTGCCGTTCTATACTACCAGGCATTACCCCCACCCCCACAATACCACGTGACCTGCCATAACGTACTACCTATACCAGTCATAGAACAATACTAAGCAATCGGTTGGTTAATAATACCGAGGACTAACAGGGGACCTACAGGAGAATATACCGTGCATCCATCCTACGCCCCCGTTCTAAACAAACGATTATAATACTGCCTGACCTAGCATTACGAACTACCAATAGCAGCCGTAAGATAATACAACGGATTCGGTAGGTTTATAGTACCAAGGGGGTAATAGACCAACAGACCATTCATCCTATACTGCCAATCTAAACTTCCAAGGACTATCTCGCAATACCGCACTGGGCGACCATTCATTACCCCCATCCCCACAATACTGCTTGACCTAGCTATAGCAAACATAGGATAATATGAAGGCCCAAGGGCTAATAGTATACCAACATGGACATATACCGCTACTACCATATCACCTCCCCCCCCCCCCCCCTACGAGAAGTCCGACACCCTCTGACCCGAATAAGTTATGTCAGATTCTATAGTGGACAACAACAGTGGTCAACGTCTCTATAACGTCCTGTGCGCATCATGACGTCACGATGTCAATAGCAACGTCAACTGTTTCGCGGGGAAAACTTTTCAAGAAAACCCAACTTTCCCATCATCTTTCCACCACTTACCCATAATAAATATCCATAATCCTATGTGCACGTATATCACCACAAATACCATAGCGTACTATATATGCAATACGTGAACTACTTGCCGGATCTAGCTGGGTGGAGCCGAAGCTTTCCACCACAAAAGTTGGTCCGGCAAAAGGCTTCGGTTCCTATGGAAATTTAACACTAGAAGCTCCGGCAAAGTGATGGGGGTCGATCGGGTACCTCAAATACTACTCATCCACTATCAAGGTAGTTTAGCCCCTATGTGTTAACTTTTAAAGAAAAATTGGTTTCAATGAGTCATCTTATGGGGGGTGGGTACCAACATCGGAGAAGAAATTGTTTGCATGCATTTTAAAAAAAAAATCATGTTTCGGGTCAGATTTTGCAGGATGTTGCAGGAATTTCCATTGTTTTTGTCCAAGAGAACATTCTTAATTGTTTACATGGTCTAAACTAACATTAGAATCAACCAGTTGAGACTGTTATCCCATTTAAGCATAAGAGCCGGGGCAGATGTGTGTGAAGAAAAAGATTCTAATCAAAAACATTGTATAATATTTATTGAAAACAAAGACAGGCAAAATCCCATAAAATCAGTAAAAATAAACAAAAACACAACATATCAGGACCCACGAGAGGTAGTCTCTGATTCATCTTACATGAGCAAGAGAATATTTACAAACGATGGTTACATGTCTGACATGAATATATAAATGATAGGTCATAATCTGTTCTGATTGATAATTGTCAATCATGATTTGGTGGGAATTGAACTAAGTTAACAACTAAACGGTCCAGAAACGGTCACTATTCAGTATTACTGGGCTTTGAAAATTAAAATAAACTGGTCCACCAGGAGGCCACCATTAAGCTGAAAATAATTTTTTTACACTTATCCAGCTGCACACATATGCAATCTCTGTTCCAAGTTCACGAAATAACAACAAAAAGTATGTGACAGTCAGCAACGCATGCTGTCATTTGTCTTCACTAAATTTAATTTGGTCTGAAAGAATAGGTACCATCATCAAAGGGTGTAAAAATGACTCGCAGTCCAGTTGTTTTGAGATATCAGAAACAGTATCACAGCAACAAATCCCACGAATCAATTGTTTTGGAGATGGGTGTTTAAAACCTGATGGAAAATGTAAGAAAAGGTTGGATGGATGGTTAATATGGCGATGCAAACAAAGCCAAGGTCCGAATAAGCCGGATACCACAAATTCAATCTGACGTCTCGCAAAAAAATCTGGCCTCCCCCGCTTCCCCATAAATTTTCCATTACATTCCAATATTATGTACCCAAAGCCATCTACATACATATATACCTTACTGTATTATTGTATATATGTAGTGGGTCACTTGTCGGATCTAGCTGGATGGAGCCGAGGTTTTAAACCAAAAAAAAAGTTGCACGGGCAAAGCTCCGGTTCCTATAGGAATTTAACACTAGCTGCATCTGCAACGCTCTCGATGATTACTAATTAGGGACATCTCAACACACCCATACTCCTGGCTCCGCCCCTGATATAAGCCCACTGTGTACTTTATTTAGGGTGATTTTAGCTTTACTTGACAAAGCTATTGCCATCACGCGTGTGGAAATCTGTGAGTCTGTTCACATTTTTTTCTTTACCACTGGCTACACCCCGTAGTTCTTGTGCGATCATCAGACACTCCATATGCAGGTTCGGGGTCATATCTAGGTGAGAGTGTCCCATTTTGGAAATTATCAGTCAACCATGACGTCTGCACGGACCCGCCGGGGAAACCCGAAAACCTTTAGCACAGTCTACATGTATTATTTATGAAAGGATTGCATTGTAACTTGGTAGGATGACTCCGTATAACGTCCTATTTTGGTCGGGTTCAGCCAACCGTGACAGCCACAGGGGCACGTTACCTAGATTCCTTTAGCACAGTCAACAGGTTGCATTTATGAGGGGATTTCATTGTAAATTGGTAGGATGGCTCGGTATAATGTCTGGATGAGAACGTTTTTTGAACAACCTAATTTAAAACATATACCCACCCGAATTATCGCGTGACAACAACTGTAAGTAAAGTGATGTCGCACTCAATAAGTATATGTATATGTATATGTATATTTTTAACAGTTTTGATATATGTACAGAGTTATTGTGTTCCCAATCTGACCTCAAATCATGGATTCATATTGCAACAGACTGTGACTAAAAGTGATACTGAAGTATCGATAGTCCCTCATGAACAGTTCATTTACCACTTATTATTTAGGGAAATATTATTATACTTTTCCTGCGGAAGAGCGGGTGGTACGATAATGACCTATGGCGGGTAATGTTGCACTAGACGAGGTGCAAATGGAACCAGAGTATGACTTTATACAGCTCTATAATGAGAAAGTATGTTCCTCCCCAGAAAATGACGAATCTCCGTTTAAACTCCACTCAAATGAGTGTAAATACTTTACACCTAAAGATTTTCAGTCTATGACTAGTAAAATAAACTCAGAATTTTCTTTGTTCCATCTTAACTGTCAAAGCTTAAAGGCTCACTGGGATTCCTTCCAGAACCTGCTCTATAATTTACAAACAAATAATAATTTTTTTGACATAATTGGACTCACAGAAATATTTCAAATTCCCCCACAAAACTCATTTACTCTGGAGGGTTATGCGCCAATTATCAAATGTATGAGACCCGAAAATGATGATGGCCGAGGGGGAGTTGGGCTATATATAAAAGAGGGGATATCCTATAAAGTTCGAAGTGATATTACAATTTTCATCCCCCACGTTTTCGAATCTCTATTCATAGAAGTTGAAGATAAACACAACTCTAAAATAATTGGCGTCATATATAGACCAAATACTCCGCCGAAAGCCGATATAAACCTCCTCATATTAAAATTAGGTGAAATAATGGATGTTCTGAATGCCGAAAACAAGAAAGTTTATATCATGGGGGATCTCAACCTGGACCTTTTAAAAGCAAATATACATTCCAAGACAGAAGAATTTGTCGATCTCATGTTTAGCCAAGGATTCTTGCCTCATATAACCAAACCAACGAGAATAACTAATCATTCAGCTACTCTGATAGACCACATATTTTCAAACAATGTTTCACAAACAACAATACCGGGTATAATTATAACAGATATATCAGATCACTTTGGTGTTTTTTACATTGAAGAATCTACCAAGGCAAATGATACACCACGGTTTACTGTAAAACGAATCATAAACGCGGAAAAAATGTCTGAATTTAAAGAATTACTCTCAGAAAGTAATTTTTACCCTGTCTTGCTTTCAAACTGTCCCAATGAATCATATGAAACATTTTTAAACATCTATATGGAAGCTTACGATAAGGCATTCCCTTTGAAGCGTGTCCGCCAGAACAATAAATTTATTAAAAAACAACCTTGGATGACAAAGGTACGGAAGCGTATTGCTGCCACGTGGAAAAAAAAAAAATTGTTTCGTTTAAACGAAAACTTTTTCGTTTAAACGAAACCACTTTCGTTTAAACGAAAACTTTTTCGTTTAAACGAAAACTTTTTCGTTTAAACGAAACCACTTTCGTTTAAACGAAACCACTTTCGTTTAAACGAAAACTTTTTCGTTTAAACGAAAACTTTTTCGTTTAAACGAAACCACTTTCGTTTAAACGAAAACTTTTTCGTTTAAACGAAAACTTTTTCGTATATACGAAACCACTTGTTAGGGCCGTCTTCTGCTTTTTAACATGCAATATCATTACATTATTTAGGCACGAGTGATCCTATGGAGGTTTGCTGGAGGGTGTTGGAGGTGGGGTGGGGTGGGGGGTCATTTTTTATCTGGGAGGAGAAGCTTGCCTTGCCTTCCCACCCGTCCGGAGTGCTTTTCGGGTAAATTCCACATATTTGGACATATGGGGATACAAAAGAGACAGTGCGTGCATGCGAGGGGAGAGGTGGATGAATGCGTGTGTGAGGGAAATAATGTATAGACAGTGACAAGACACCATTAGGAGTTAAGCTTCCGCACACCTGTATAACATCCTATAACTTTGTCGGACATTATTATGTCCCTTGCTATCGTGGGAGGGGATATACGAAAGGGTTCCGTCAGGCCTTCTTTCTTCCAAATATGGGTTCTTCTTCACTACGGGGGCACCCTCTAATTTCCAATGCAAACGAACATGCCCTTTATAGGCCCCTAACACTCCGCGCGAGAATGAACAGGAGTCCTGTTCGATTATTTTCTGTCATTGTCGGGTTTACAATGCACCGCAGTATGACGCCACTCCCCCCTCCCCGCGACTGGGCCGGATTCTCATACATGGTGTTGGTAAGTAGGTCTAGTGGACCTGACTGTCGGGAGATCAATGTTTTCTCACAAAAAATAATCCGTGCGCATGAAAGAATAATCCGTGCAAACAAATTAACAATCCGCGCGCGCGGATTATTATATCGTGCGCACGGATCATTTTGGGTAAAAAAAACATATGGTCTTCTCGAACCTCCCCCCCCTCCGCCCCCCCCCCCCCCGCCCACTGTCCGAACATTCAGACCCAGAAGGCAAAGGCAAACTTACCAACGCCATGCAAGGGAATCTGGTCCAGTGGCGGAATTAGAATCTCTACTTGGCTTGGGGGGGGGGGGGAGGATTGCAATTGGGGCGGGGCGGGGTGGGAAGATGGGTCGATATGCCGCAGGTGGGGACGATTGCAATTGGGGATGGGGGTCCATATGCCACAGGTATATCCCGAAGGCCGGAGAGGAAAGGTATAGGCCGGTGTATCACCCCTTCCATTGGGGGACCCGGGCAGAGGAGGCTCCGGAGATTTTTTCCGCAATGGGGTGGGGGAGGGGTTGTGCAAGTAGGGCACATGCTTTCCATTAATAGGGGTGGGGGCAGAAAGTATCATATCATTACATTCTTGAAGCAAGAGCAAACGTAGGAGGTTTGCTGGAGGGTTTTTTCGGGATGGGGTATTCAATTTCTATTAAATCGGGGAGAGGCCCACCCCACGGGGGGGGGGGGGATTCTACTCCCAGATAAAAAATCAAATGAAATCTTCTGGTGCTTTTAGGATAAATCTTCACATTTTTGGACGTCGAAAATCGAGAAACGCTTCCCATATTTAAAAAAAAATACGTTTATGAACGTACATGGCTCAAAAGTATCTGCATCCGAACTTGCAAATGGATATGTTCATCAGCTGAGTTTTGTATAGAAATAAAGAAAAGAGAATCAGTGTGTGTGTGTGTTAGAGAGGTGTATGGATGTGTCACTGATGGACAGGTGGAAAATGGGGGAGGGGCAAAGTCAATGTTTTGGGGCAAATGCCCTCCCATACCCCCCCCCCCCCCCCCCCCCCCCACACACACACACACACTGTAGCGGCGCTACTGGATCCGAGGCCCCTACCTTGAAATATAATTATTTAACTCTGTGGGCGATTCTCATTCTGATGCCTCCTGAGGGGAAGGTGAAACCATTGATAGGTGTCCGGATGCCCTCCCTTGGTAAAATTTTCAAGCAGTGAAGCGTTGAGAGCAATTCTAAAGCCTCCTGAAGAATAATGAGGCCATTGGACCGGTGGGAGTCTCGGTCTATCGAAAATGTTCTTAAATTTCGAAGCACTATCAAGGGTTTTGGAGTCTCTAAGGAAAGACGGGGGTTGGAAATCCTTAGTAGCTGTTTGAAATTTATTTAGCGGTGGGTGGGTGGGGGCGGGACGGGGGCAATGTAGGCCTAATTATTTGGGGCGGGTGGGTGCGTTTCTCCAGACCACAGCCACTGACCCCATCCTTCCCAGGTCTTTCCACCTTGGAGTCCAAGATTGTGCCTGTAGAGGATAAGCATAGGCCTATATTGCCGTCCGGGCCAAGCTCAAGTGACGCCCCATCCTCAATCTCCATGCATTGTTAAACATTTTTATGGCTGGCTTTATAGGCTCAAAAGACATCTGAATTTCATGTCTTTACTAACATCTTTATGCCCGCCCCCCCCCCCCCCTCCCCCCAGGATGCCTCCCATCCCATCCCCGCCACGCACATACACCTGCTGACAGCAACAGGTGTGAGGTCTTGCGCAGTGATGTGGGGTCTTGCGCATATTTTACTTCGTCCTAGGTTCTCGGCCATCTTTGGTGGCACGTAGGTGTATTGCATGTTAAAAAGCAGAAGATGGGCCTAACAAGTGGTTTCGTATTTTCGAAGAAGTTTTCGTTTAAACGAAAAAGTTTTCGTTTAAACGAAAAAGTTTTCGTTTAAACGAAAAAGTTTTCGTTTAAACGAAAGTGTTTTCGTTTAAACGAAAAAGTTTTCGTTTAAACGAAAAAGTTTTCGTTTAAACGAAAGTGGTTTCGTTTAAACGAAAAAGTTTTCGTTTAAACGAAAAAGTTTTCGTTTAAACGAAAATGTTTTCGTTTAAACGAAAGTGGTTTCGTTTAAACGAAAAAGTTTTCGTTTAAACGAAAAAGTTTTCGTTTAAACGAAACAATTTATTTTTTTTCCACGTGGCAGCAATACGCTTCCGTACAAAGGGACTTGTCATATCCTCAGTTAATAAAGAAAAATTCTATACAAGAAAACTTAAAAACCCTAATGAACATAATTTACGAAATTACAAAAACTACTGTAAAATTTTTAATAAAGTTAAGAAACAATGTAAATCAATTTATTATAGGGATATCTTGAATGAAAATAGGAACAATATGCGAAGAACATGGCAGATCTTAAACGAAGCTATCAATAAAGGAAAACGTGAAAGCAGACTACCCACTTTCTTTATCCAGGGGGGTACAGAAATAATCGAAGCCCAGGACATTGCAAGAGAATTCAATAATTTTTTCGTCAACGTTGGTAGAACCATATCCGACCAGATCCAGAAACCGGATAAATCGTATTTAAACTACATGCATGGTAGTGTTTCCAACAACTTTTATCTTCTACCCACAAATCCTGTAGAAGTTAGTCAAATTGTAAACAGAATGAAAGTAAAATCGTCGAAAGATTGCGATAGTATCACAACCAGTCTTCTTAAACAAACGATAAATGAGATATTGGTCCCCATTACCCACATAATCAATAATTCCTTTACCGAGGGCAAAGTACCAGATAGAATGAAAATCGCAAAGGTGGTACCCATTTTCAAATCAGGCGACGAGCACAGCTTTACAAACTACAGACCCATTAGTATCCTTCCAGCTTTTTCAAAAGTAATGGAAAAGCTCATGGACAAAAGACTTAGAATTTATCTCGAGAGGTTTAATATCTTATATCCTTATCAATACGGATTTCAAAAACGTCATAGCACGATTCACCCAGTCCTCCAACTCCTCAAAAGCACCGCTATGGAAAACAATAAACGGGAAAAGAATAGTACACTGGCACTATTCTTGGACCTGTCTAAAGCATTCGACACGATAAACCATGAAATACTATTGGGCAAACTCGAATACTACGGCATCAGAGGACTGGCCAACAACTGGTTTAGAAGCTACTTGTCCGATAGATTCCAATATGTTCTATATGACGAACAAAAATCTGACCTTGCCAGGCAAAGCTGTGGTGTCCCACAGGGCTCGATCTTGGGCCCCGTTTTATTTCTTCTGTATATAAATGATATAAGTAACTCAACTTCGCTTAATCTCTTGTCGTTCGCTGATGACACTACAGTACACTGCTCTGGTCTCAACAGTAGTTCAATAACACCTTATTTTAACGAGGAACTTCAAAAATTATTCGAATGGTGCTCTGTGAACGAGTTGATGCTGAATGCTAAAAAAACCTCATACATTATACTTAATCCAACAAAAGGAAGGAATACTGATTCCCGTCATGAGGTAAAAATAAATAACCAAGTTATTAAGAAGGTCGGAGACAACGAACCAGAAAAATCCATAAAGTTTTTGGGAATAAGCCTCGATGAACATTTATCCTACAAAGCCCACATATCCCGAATAAGCTCGAAAATAGCGCGAGCAAACTATAGTCTCAACAAAGTAAAAAATATCCTCCCTCATCGAGTCCTGAAGACATTGTATTTCGCCCTGGTTCACAGCCATTTAATATATGGAATCGTAACATGGGGGAGCTCGAAAGCAATTAATAAATTAGCTATTATGCAGAAGCGTTCATTACGAATTGTCAATAACAAAAAATACAACTCTCATACTGACCCTCTGTTCAAGAAGGATGAAATCCTCAAAGTTGACGATTTGTTTAAACTACATGCATTGCTGTTCATGTTTGACTGGCACAAAGGCCATTTACCTTCTTCCTTTAATGATATGTTCAACGTAAATGACAATTCGTCAGGTAGAACAACCAGACAGTCTGGACTTCTGAACATAGAAAAAACACGAAACCGTACCTTAGATAAACTTCCATTATACACGTTCCCGAAATTATGGAATGCTCTAGACGTCACTGTTCGAAATATTAACAATAGAACCGCCTTTAGACGCAAATTAACCTCCGATTTTATTTCTTCCTACTCAAATTATGTCCGGTGTAATAACCCCTATTGCCCAGAATGTTCATAATAAAAATCAGTATTTTCATTAAATTACCGAGAAGAACTTACCAAAAAGAACTTATACACACAAGTTATGCTCTGTGTCCCATTCTGGTATCCTCGTCCTGTACAACCTGCAAATCCTTCGATTTGATCCGTGAAAATGCACAAATAATTTACGTGTCATGCCGACTGTCACACCGTGAGGTACCGCGGGGGGGGGGGGGGGGGGGGGAGCCGTTCCAGTTTAAACTGAAACGGGCTGATTCACCGCTATTTGCGCCCCATCGTGTGTCAGCCGATGTGGACCTCCCATTAACAGACTTGTATTATTCCAAGATTTATACGATAGTTTATGACGGGATCTGTTGTTACTGTTTGCAACCCTGAACTGTGTTAACAATATATTAAGCAGGTTGTTTCGGGATATTAGCAATATTGAGGTACCAGTCGTCCGCTGGAATCTATAATTATTTCCCCTAACTTATTTTTTATACGAGAACAAATTATTGGCAAAAGAATATGAACACCCATAACTCATTAGGAATTAGACTAATTACGTCAAGTCCGATCACTTCATCACAGTCTGTTGCGATTTTTATTTTCCTAGGGAGTGTCAGGTAGACAGCCAATCTGGCTATGTCACTTCCCACGGTATGCTGAATACATTGTCTGTAAAACATTTATCTGTAAAACGTTTTTTATATGTATACCGTAAATAAAGAATCTGAATCTAAATAAAGAATCTGAACGTCCTATTTTGGCCGTGATCGGTCAACCGTGACGACCGCCCCAGGCATGTGACTTAGATTTGTTTAGCACAGTCTACAGTTCATATTTATGAAGGAATTTCATTGTAACTTGATAGGATAACTCTGTATGATGTCTAGATGAGACTGTCCTATTTTAGTTACGATCGGCCATGGTTACCGCCGCTTGGGCAGGTGACCAAGATTGCTTTAGCATTGTCTACAGGTTGTTTCTGTGAAGGGATTTTATTGTAACTTGATAGGATAACTCGGTATGATGTCCAGATGAGGCTGTCCTATTTTGGTCGCGATCGGTCAACAGTGACAACCGGACCGGCACGTGACCTAGATTCCTTTAGCAAAGTCTACGAGTTATATTTATGGAGGAATTTCATTGTAACTCGGTAGGATGACTAGTTTTGGAATGATTTTACTGTAACTTGGTAACTTTGGTTGACATGCGCTAACTGTGAGGGCCACATCAACCCATGCCTCAAGTCTTTAGAGCAGTCTACATCCCAAATTATTCTTGTTAAAAACATAGCATGAAGGGTACAGATCTTAACAACTTCACAATTATCATAATTCTTGTCTTATTTCATAATCCTTTCATAAACATTGAACATCATCCTTTTAATCAAACACTACACACAGTCAAGTTAAGCTGCAGTGCCACTGACACTTTCATTTATTTTGTAAATTTGTTTTACCATCAGTATTAAATTTCGTTACTATCGATGTGTTTTCTCATTTTTCGAACACCCTTCACCATTTCATGGACACGATATCACTTGTCTCTGAAACGTCGTGCCTACACGCCAAGACCACACACAGAAAAACTGTCCAAAGTGGACCTCCTTTAGCAAAATACTATGCACTCGCTTTATTGCACCCTTCCGTTTATTTTCTCTTTATTGTTTGTCGGGGGCTGCGAAACGTGTAGTCTACTATACGGCCATTGATCTGCGAATTGCCATACGAAACGACCAATTACCTACAGCCCCCTCCCCGGCCACCCGTGTTTTGACTTGACATCACAGGTTACCGGTATCGGTGATCATTGAAAGTTCTTTTAATTTTACCTTAAAACATTTCAGTTCCTCACATTTGCACATATCCTTACCGCACAATGCATTTCAACTTTTTTTCTCCAAACCACTACATTAAATAGGCCTAGTGTGGGCTAATAATACACCTCTGCATCGTTCGACAAAGGACAGATTGCGAGTTGGGCCATTTGGCGAGGGATAATAAACCTAAGACTCAAGTGTGACACTAGACATCGGTGCAGCCTATATATAAGTGTAAAAAACATGTATTTGTATGTATACTACTCACATTTTGCTAAGGATCACTCCCCTATTCATCGACATATTTGTACATAAAAGGCAACTGTGTACATTTTTATATTTGTTTAGTTGGGTGTAATGACGCGTTCAACAACATGTGTCATATCATTACAGAGAGCCGGAATACCAGGGAGAACGACTGAGCAATAATGGTGAGTAAGACCTGGTTCTAACTGGCGCCTCTACAACTTTCTATCCCGTTGAAAATGGGTTAACACTGTCAAGTGTACCGCAGACATACAGCACGATGACCACAGATGTACTACACAGACCCAAATACTGTAAATTGTAGAGTGTGACTGTTACTCATCATTGCTCAGTGGTTCTTTCCGGGTACTCCCGCTTCCAACACCCGTAAAAATGTTCGACATGATATGACCCAGGCTGTCGAAAGTGTCGTTAAAATCCAATGAACAAATAAACAAACAGAAAAAATAACACATTTAACCTTTTGCACAAATATGTACATGAGTAGGAGCGATCCTTAGCAAAATATGAGTTGTGTATTTTACAAAAAAAAGATTTGAGGGGAAATATCTGAAAGTAATACTTATCTTCCGTGGCGTAGCCACGGGGGCTGTACCCCCCCCCCCCCCCCAAAAAAAAATAGTCATGACCCCCCCCCCCTCCCCTCCACATCGGTGATGTGGCCTAATTATTGATGCCTTTCACAACTTATAAATTATGGACACAAACGGACTCAGAGTCAAGGAAATTGCGTTTTTGTTTCTCGAATTTTAAAATTTTTCCCAGGGAGCCCCCTCCCCCTCCAGCAAGAGGGGGTGTCCCCTCTTGTGCTCACCCTCATCTCGCCGCTACGTGGCTCGGATGATGATGCGCATCCTCTTCTGTATACCCCCTAGTAGTTCAACAATCTGAACGTAGCGGCTATTCGTAAGAGGTAGCCGCTACGTTCAGATCGCTGAACTAGCCCCCCCCCCCCCCCCCACACACACACACCCTAGATATTATTACTCTTGCCCCAGTAACTTTGATATCCTGGCTTCGCGCCTGCTTATCTTAGATATAAGAAGCTACTGAAGAATTTTACCGTAAACTTAAGAGACATTCAGCGACATCCAGTAGCCTACCTACCCATCCCACCCCTTTGAAAACTTATGCAAATGCCTCTCGTTTAGCAAAATACTATTCCCTTTACTTTACTTTCCGTATTTATCTCTCTCTCTCTCTCTCTCTTTGTCGCTGTCAGTGACAGCTGGTTTTTTTTTTTTGTTTTTTTTGTTTTTTTTTCTTTTCGTACCATATATTGCTCCGCCCCAAACACACACATCCACCCACCCACCCACATCCAGTCTTGCTTTGTAGTGTCTGGTGACTTGAAAGTGTGCTGACTGTCGCAGCGTCAGTGAACGTGATCTCGGGTTCTTATCTTTGTTCACAGTACTTTTTGAATAAACTGACCCCGTTTTCTGTCATTCTGATTGATTGAACAGAAACACACCTTCACGACCAGCCACGTGTATCGTGTATTTGTAAACAATAATAATTTCCCCAAATAACTCCACTGTTTGCATTTTGAAGGACTCGCATTGGCTGAGCTTTTGATATGTATGAGAGGTCATTCAGTACCATTCCTTATCCCTTAAGTCTCAAAGTCGACGCCATTCGACCGTCATATCATCGTAGGCGAACTATCTGTTCCACTGTCAAGCAGGAATACAGATACACAGTAAAGCTGTCAAATGAACTCTAGATTTGCGTAAGGATTGGGGTGGGTCGAGTATTTACACTTTTCTGCTGCAACATTTCTCAAGTGCAACCGATGACCTCTGCCTTGTATTGACCCAAATTAATCTGTCATGAATGTGTGAACATCCCCATTTTCTCCCGTGTGCTGATGCAATATTGTTTTGAATATCAGTTACAGGTACACTTGCAACAGAAACGTTTCTTCTTCGATTTTTTTTCAGTTACATCAGTTCACACTGTGTGAGGGTTGATAATATACGAGGAAGGTGACAAGACATCCACTGCAGCCTGTCATAGTTCTACTGACCGTGGTGTGGCGAGACTGAGAGTGAGGTCAAAATTTGAAAAGAGCCGGTAAATTCGAAGAGTGATCCCCAAATCACCGATACCGAGTACCAGAGCATCACGTTTGGGTTTGGATGGTTGGACTTGAAAGACCACTGCTGAAGGTTTGTTTTATTGTTCTATTTATTTTGATTAGAAATAACCATCTCCAAACAATAATAATGTGTGTGCGGTGGGGGTGGGGGGGGGGGGCGGTTATTGGGGGAATTTGTTTTATCATAGAAGCAGTGGTCTTAGGCTCAAAACGCGGTTTTGTTTCCAGGCTGATGATAGATGCAATGTAATTTTATTCCTCTCATCTTAACATTTGAGTGCAAGAGTTTTTTTTATCTGAAGTGATAACACTCAATGCTAACATGCAGATGCTTTCTGCTCAGGCCTTTAAACAGGGACGTGGCTAGAGGGGTCCGATTGGGGGTGTAGGGCAGTGAATTTCCATCTGGGGGAGGGACCGGTCCCTCCCCTTAGAGTTGGAAATTCACTGCCGAGAAAAATTTCGAAAATGAAGCCATGAAAGGGGCATAAAATTGATTCTAGTAACTGAAATGCCAACACATTTAGGATGAAATTATCAGGTTGTTATTATTATTTGGTATTATTCTGGGAATTGAATATGTGCTGAACAAATGCTTAAACCGAGAACTTTGAGCAATTCACACTCTCCTAACATTAAATCAGATCTTATGCAGGAATGATCAATTTTCGATGTTTCATCATTTTGTTACTGTGAATGATGGAATTAGCTCAGGATAACGATTTTTCATGATGCGATTTTCTAGAAGTGCATTTCGAGGATTTTCCTTATTACGATAAGTAAAGGTACTATAGAAATCTCGTATCGATTGACATCATGCATACTTATGAAGCTCGATATTGCGTGCACTGTAGTTGTAAATAGTAACAGTTGGAATTTTTGCCGATTTGAAACCGAGTTGGAATTTTGGGAAGTGAAGGAGACATCTGCATCGCCAAAGAAGCCCTAACATCCAGAAAGATGGAAATTTCCAACTTCTCATAACTTGCCCTCCGAATTTCCAACTACTCATGACTTGCCCTCCGAATTTCCAACTATAGGAAATTTTGACCAGTGGTGGGGGTGGGGGGGGGGGTGACGAACCTCCCTCCCCCCACATCCCCCCCTGTCGCCACGTCACTGCCTTTAAATTCCACCAAACTCACAGTGATAACGGATACATGTCCCCAAATTACAGGATGCTCGCATCTTAGAGAGAATAACAGATGATTTGTTCATGTTCGTCTGTCCATCTTCACAAGGATGTCCCCAAATTTCAGGAATGTCCACATCTCAGAGAGCACAGCAGATAATTTTTTCATATCTTAGAGAGCATAACAGGAGTTTTTTTTCTATCTCGTTTGTCCAATTCCACAAGTGATTTAACTCCTCGGCTTTAGATTTTTAAACATGTTTTGCTACACATGCATTGAAGTCTATATTCTCTGTACTGATTTTGCGCATGTTTTTTAACAAGTCTTTGCTGTCTATATAAGCGCCCAGGAATGCTTTGAAATACTAGTGATGCAGATCGGGCCGCTTCCAAGGGACCGGTCCAGTCAGTGGTCCAGGGCTGGGTGAGAAAATGGACTGGAACCCATTGGACCGGTCCACAAACCCCGGTCCAGTATTTTAAGGTCCGGTCCACTTCTCCATATACCAATTCGACAATGTTGCAAGAACGGTGATTGAGCTATGATTGTATGAGCTTGTCATCATCACACTTGTGGCCAGGAGTGTTCTAAAGTCGTCAAAATCAAAGCAGCTTTCAGCGACATGGTGTCATGCATGTGTGATGTGTTGCCAGGCCATGGCCGGCATGTCCTTTGTTTCTCTGCGAGTTCTAATACCATGCAAACAACATGCCCCTCTCTCTCATAATGGAATGTGGTATGCTCACAATATTCACTCATGTGTTTTCTTTTACATCTGGAAAAGAAAATGACATGTGAAATTACTTTGGTGTGAAATTACCGATCAGCAAGGCGATCAGCGGGAGGGCGTTTGAGTCGGGGGAAATAGTGGGTCGTAGTTACCGAAATTGGGTCGAAATTACTTTTTTGGGTCGAAATTAGGGCTGTCACGATTAATCGATCAATCGATTGTCGATCGGTCATCCCGAAATCGATTAGTATTTTTCATTGTCGAAGAATCGGTAAATTTTACCCTGTTTTAGACGTTTAATAATTAAAAAAAAAATTTTATGAAAAAACTATTATTTCTATTGGTAAAAGGTCAAGAACGTTGACGTTAAACCTCAAGAAGCCGTTAGAAGCAACTGTCTTTTAGGAACATTCAAATCTTTGATGTTCTGAACTTTTGAACCGTCAGTGTAATAATCAAGATCGGTCGTCAGTTGCGAAGTTGTACCTAAAAGAGAATCGTCCTTGTTGTTTACTTGAGGTAGGTCAACTGACTTGAACTTCATTTTTAACGACTTCAAAGAGAGGGAGGTGGGCATTTAGGTACGATTAATCGATTATTACCGATTATTTGCAACGATTAATCGATTCCTAAATTAAAAAATCGTGACAGACCTAGTCGAAATTACCGATTTCGGTCGAAGTTAATTTGGGTAGAAATTACCGTGGGTCGAGGTTTCTGGATTCCTGAGAGATCATATCTTCCATATGACAGATCTATGAGCTATGGCTTTTCACACACACACATAATTATAATGCCTTGAAAGTCTGAGTCCCCGGTCAAATCCACCATCGAGATTACTTTCTTTTTCTTTCGACCAGCATCTTCATCTAAAAGTCTCTTGACCTTCTGGGGTCTTCTGAATTGATCGAACAGCACTCCTCGTGAGTTGAGGGAGAAAACGCATATAGCGTTTCAATTTATTTCAGTAACGCCATTCCTGTCTATTCTGGAAGAAATCGGCCTGTTATTAGCGAGCGCAGCTAACTCATTTTGAGAGCAAAATGAAAAAGTAGTATTTGTACTGAATATGAACATGCTTTTTTCGAATCATTTGTGATTTGGCCACATTTCAAATCTGTTTAGCTGTTGTGGGATTTTAAAGTAAGTCCGTTCGGAACCTCGGAATTTTGGTGAGCCCTTTCGATAATCTCGCAGTGGTGAAGATTTCAGAAATAATAGGTTTTTAACCGGATATAAGTTATTGTAAATTTTTCATTCGATTATAATACCCGAGTTCCAAGTTCATTCTGAACAAGATATCACAGATATAACAGATGTATACATAAGAACTTAGAAGCTGAATAACTTGCCTTTTAATCGGCAGTTCGTCAGGTAACAAAATCGATAGTCAAAACCCTTTTTATTTCACTATTTTCGAGATTATGCTATGAAACTACTTTAAAAGGCACAATTGTTATTTTAGTAAATACAGAGACGCCGCAGCCTAATTCGAAGGGGGTGGATGTTGGGGGCGGGGGGCTAAACATGTTGGTTTGGGGAGACGAGGCTGCCACGGGGCGTCAATGGTTCGCCCCACAGGAAGAAAATTTTGATACTTTTACCCAAAACACTCAATTTACTTGCATTTCGGTATCATTTTAACGCAAAAACACCGCGCCCTCTTGGGCAGAAAGTTTCAAAATCTAGATCGAGAACGTACGTCCCCGGGAGCCCGATAAACAAAATTGGGTATCTGACGACGAATACGCCCAAACCGGCCTCCAGCCAAACCGGCCTCCGACATTTTTGCCCAAACCGGCCTCCACTTAACCCAAACCGGCCTCCACATTTTTACCCAAACCGGCCTCCAATATTTTCATCGTCGGCGACGGTTAAGCATTGATCATCCAAACCGGCCCACAATTTTTCACCCAAACCGGCCTCCATTATTTTAATTGGCTGTCTGCGTTAAACATTGATCACGCAATCTGTCCTCCGCAATTGCATTTCGTGGCGTCTCAAATCCAAATCAAATGGTTTCGCGCGCCGAAGTCGCGCAGGGACGATTTGGGGAGCAAGCCCCTTTCGACCCTCATTAGCTGTAGAATTTTGAAGTGTTAGACCGTGGTAAAGGAGAAGTTGTGGGTTGTTAGCGGCGCTTGTGTCTTTTCTGCTTCTTTTTCAGAGGTGGATGTTTGGAAGGAGAGACAGTGGTAGTTGGTGTTGTTGGTGGGCTGCCTGATGGTGGTTGGTGAGTTTTGTATGGTCTGGTCCTAGCCGAATCTGGAGTGGTTGTGGGTGATTGCTGAGTCTTTTGTTGTTGTAGGTTTCTGGCGTCTATTAGTTTTTTGGCTTCTTCGACTTGTTGGAGGAATAGTTGGTACTTCCTGTCCATCTCTTGCCTATGAAGGTCCCCTTGTATCTTGTTTTCCCGTAAGATGTTCTCCAGCCTGTCGCCCGCGTCCTGGCATTCTGGTTTAGAAGGAAGAGGCGAGTGGGGATCAGGAAGAGACGAGGGGGCAGCTTCCATTTCCACCTCAGTCTCCACAGACTCTTCCACATCCGACAATACCGGCCGGGAAGCCGGCATTTGGATGAGGCTGTCTGTGAGGGTGGGAGGGGAAGTGGTGGCCTCTGGCTCTTTCTTTTCCTCACCGTTTACTAGCATTTCTCAACTCAACCTGTTTGAATAAGGACATCCAATGATCATCCAGTTTGGATGGCAGCAGACTGCCTATCGGGAGATATCTTTCACAACTATCAGGGATATGGAACCAAAAGGTTGTGTTAGATTTCGTAAAGGATATAACGTTCAGATGGATTTTTATCACTTTTTAATAGGAGGATATCACTTTCTGTAAAATGAGGTAGGCATTTTTTTTTATTTAACTATTTATCCAAAATCTCATCGTTAATTTCTTTTCCAAAGATTACAAAGAAATGGGTATGAATAAAATTGTAGAAAATTTAAAAAAAAAATCTGGCGGAGGCCGGTTTGGGCGAAATTGTGGAGGCCGGTTTGGCTGGAGGCCGGTTTTAGTGTAATTCTCTGACGATTAGACATGTCAAACGAGATCATACGAAGCCAACAAAGTCCAACTAATTTTTTTCATTTTTATCACAAAACATAGCTTTTTTGACCCCTCATTGGAACGATAAGCTATGTTTTTGTGATAAAAAATGAAAAAATAATGAAAATTGGATAGTACTTTTTGTGGCGCTGGCCGGTTTTGGCCGTTAGGTTATGTAAATGGTTAATGCGCCCGAACATATTGCTAAATTCCCAATGTACAGTAAAAGAGGGTTGAAATGGGCTTGCCTAACACTGTCTCTATGTGCCACCAGTGCGCGAAACCGTTCATCTTGCATGCTTGCTTGCGAACCATATTCATTTTTCACACCTTTTACTCTCGAGATTTAAACAACTGAATAATGGAGCTCCCACTTGTTATCCAAGAAACACTGCTCAGATTGAAGGCTACCCTTGCTACAACATGGAGTATCCAGTAGTGCAAAGGGACAATTCATCTGACAGTGGATTTTGAGAGAGAAACAGAACCGGCGTCCTTGAAGAGTAGTTGCACCATTCGTGTGGGAGCTTCCATCTGCACTGGTCACCCTCCAAGTGACCCAAGAAGCTGAATGATGAATGCTGATCCAAACAGAGGCCAGAAAGAAGAGGAAGAGAAAGAAGGGACCCTCCGCTAGACAACGTGATGTTCGCTGAATGAGAGAGTTTGTGGAGTAAAAGAGGAAGGAGAAGGAAAAGGATGCAAGTGAGGGTGTTGAAAGATCAACATGTCACCCCTGACTGACCTCTGTCCAGCCCAGAACCCCCTCTCAGGAGGAGGGTCTGGCAGACAATGGGTTGCCAGGGGACATATCTAACTCCACCCCATCAGACTTTTCATCTGAAGAGGAGATTGAAGAGGAAAATCTGTCTGCGGTGCAAAAAGTTGTGTCAGATGATGCACTATCCCCCTCCAGCTCTTGCTACTCCGGCCTCTTTGGACCAGAGGTTCGGCCACGAGGTGTTCACCACAGAATCCATGGAGGCATTCCTGGAAGAGGAGATCGAGGAAAATAGATACACAGGATAAGATGCAAACTCTAATGGTGACATCCACAGCAGCAGGGTTAGAGCAGGAAACAAAAAAGACTGATTACTTGGTAGTTTGAACAGAAAGAGAGGCGAGAAACTCACAGCAGCAAGGGCTAGGCCGTTTACTCCAAGTCAGCCCCTCTAGTCCTCCTTCAACACCAACTACACCACCAACTGCTATCTCTCCAACATATTTCTCCAACACGTCCACCTCTTCCCAAGAAAAACTGCCAGAGACACAGACGCTACAGAATACCATACCCTTCCCTCCTTTAACTCACCCAGACATGTCGCAGAAAAACTTTATTCTACAGTAAGAGAGGGTTGAAAGGGGCTTGCCCCACACTGTCCATGCATGCCTTCTGTGTGCAAAACGATTGGTTCTTTCAAGCAGTGAACCATACTGACATGGGCTATAGATTTGATCATTCATCGCTTGGCTTTCCTAGCAATAACACCTCTTCACACCTGTTCCTAATTAGCATCTAATTAGAGATGGAATACCTGCCAAAACAGACTATGGATACATGGAAGGTGCTGAACGTCAGCACACCCATTAACTGGTTTGCCCAAGTTGATAGGGCTGCATTCAGCTTACCATAAAATTCAAACAAGAACCCTCTGAGGGAAGTGGTTGTACCTTTGCAGGGAACTGCGCTGATCTACCACCTCAGAACGGACCTAATGGAATCCTAGAGACGGGCCTGCAAAAGAAGAAGAAAAGAAGGAAGACACCATCTACATGGTAGTCTGGCTGGAAACAAGACTTTCTGAGACCAAGAACCCGAAGGAGACCACCATTACGCCATCTCCACTACCTTCTCCACTCTTGGCAATCCACTCGGAGATGGAAGGCAGAGAGGAGGAGGTTGAAGGCGAGATGAAAGTCAAGTTCTCTGAATCTGGGTTCTCTATCGGTTCAGATCTCTCCAACCACCATACTACCCAGTCCACCCTCCTGCAGCTCCAGGAGGAGAAGAAAGAGATGGAGAAGGTCAGCTTCAGCACCTTGACCCGGAATGATTTTCCTACCATGGTAGATGTTTGCTTCAGAGAGGAATATTGATCATTCACCATCAGTGGCATCGGCAGCATGAAACAATACCTCCACTACATCAACACACAGCTGGACAAAAACTTCCAATTTATGATTCTAGACTGCCCCAGCAACAGGCAGCATCTATAGTACAAAAACAGAGACCAGAAATTCCACCAATACATGCTGTCCTGCTAACTCCAGACACACGTTTCCTCCTTTAATGCTCCCAGACGTAAAGAACGAATTTTCACTCTACTGTCAGAGAGGGTGGAAAGGGACTTGCCCCGAACCCCCCTGTCCGCATTCGGCACGTGAAACCATTTGATCATCGTGTGAACCATAACTGCAATTTGCTCACATGATGAGACCTATGCAAACTACCCACATGTCAGAGATGAATGAAATCCAGGAGGAATATCCCATATCCCCCACGGTGGCCTAACATTAGCACTCCACCACTAGATTCTTCAGTTCCATCAGGAGAGGCTAAGCTTGCCCAGCATCACCAGTTCTGTGACCAGTGGATCCAACATGTTCACTCTAACAGTAGGACATACAGAATACAGACACCCATTGTAATAGGCCTCCCAGATACACAGGGCCTGGTAAAAAAGCAACTATACCTCGCTGACACACAACATAACGTCACCAGAACAACCATCCTAAAACACCCAGAGGAATACAAGGAGAATGGCACACAAACACCTGAAGTTGACGATGAAGGACACACCTTGCAGCCTTGGAAGCGAAAGTTTCTGTTATGATGGCCAAGTCCCAACTAAAGAGAACCACTCTACCATGCCAAGAAACCAACAGCAATTAAGGCATTACCGGAATAAGCCTTACCCAATGGCCCTTTTCAGGGCCACCAGCTTCTATAAAAACAGATTGCTTTGTACATACAAATTCAACATAAATATGTATGCTTACCTCCCGTTCCATTCTTATCCAACCAGTTGTCAAATATCCCCCCCCCCCCCCCCCTAGGCCTCTCAACAAAGTTTCCATTCTTTCTAGCACCCCAAGAAATAAGAGTGGCCTCCTCTTGTGAATCGAGCCCTGCTTCATATAAGGGAAAGATGCCCTTAAGACACGAAAGCAGCGCCTGCCCTACCAGGTTATAAAGGACCTACCCTCCCCCTTTTTTCAATACTCTCCATCCCCCAAAGGGAACTTACCCCCAACATACCCAAGTAGCACCCTAAGCTCCCTGATCGACAGGCAGTCTGATGCCTCCTGATCCCTATATACTTCCTTCCCCTGAGAATTCTGCCTAGCTTGGGACAGGTCAGTTCCTCCATTTTAGTCGATTATGCTGTATGCATTTATATAACTCATATAATAAATACATGTATAAGTTTTGTTTAATATAAAGCTAAAATAAATTTAACTTCATCACAATTTGAGATCATGATTTAAACTATAAAGCAGATATGTAAAACCACCTCGGCTCATGATTAGTGGTGGCACCAGGATTTCCCTGTCGGGGGTGGGGGTGGATTGGCTTGTGCGCCCAACAAGGTAACAAAGATATTCCTTGACAGGCCCACAGTAAGGAAGGCAGTTCCCTTCTGGTGGGGGGGGGGGGGGGGGGGGGGCTGTATCCCCTGACTGCCCCTGCAGGCATTACGACTGCATCCTCCAGAAATGATAGAACATTCAATAATGCTTAAATGTTATTCTACGACCAACACCCTAGTGTTACAACAGTACAGGTTCAAAAGCTTCTGTAATTTGTGCGATTATGTATGTCATATACATGTATTCAGAATATACCCAATTATGATGGTGAATTAATTCTAAAGCCGCTTATAGAGATCTGGCATAATGCTTCAGTCGGTCTCAGATCTGGGATCCGCAGGGAAATGGGTTTCATTTCTGTTTGATTTATAGTTTCACGCCACTAAAAAGTGAATTTGGGGTAAATAAATTGGTCATCTATGAGATTTCCCATTGAAAATTACCCTAGAATACCAATCAAGCCCATTTTCTTAAGGACCCCAGGTCTGAGACAGGCTACTTGGTCAGCAACCTAGACATCTGATATATTCATGGGACCTGTTTTGTCGTTTATCTGATATTCATACTCCTAATTTAGAGTGGACAAACAATGCTTTATCTGATGATTCATTAAAAATAAAATGGAAATAAATTTGCCTTCGGAATAAGTCAGTGGACACATAAAATTAATAATTGGCCATTTTTTATGAATTAATAAATGACCAAACCTGTGTAAACCTATACATGTGTACTACCCCACTCAATGGCTATGTGCCAAATTTACCATGGTCATTTTGCCTCACAGGAAACAGATCCCAGTACTTCCTCCAAGACTATCCATATTAGAACTGCAGTGCTACAGTAGCAAGGATCCACAAGCTGAAAAATTGAAATAACTCCACTCAGGTTATGCAAAACGAATTTGCATAACCCTTTTGAGCCAAGATAACCCCAATACCATTGCACTCTCTTTTGTCAATGTTTTTTTTAATTGGTAGAATGCTGAATTATTGTTGGACATCAAAATTTGCTCATAAGTCTTTGTCTTGTTACAATTTATGGGAGAATGCCTAGAGGCACTTTCCCATAAATTGTGACAAGACAAATCCATACAGACTTGATAATTTCACTTCAAAGATAACTTGAAGTGCATCCACAGAATTTGAAGCAATCAACAGGCAATAAATCTTAAACAAAAAAAACCCAAAACGAAAATAGAAGAGGAGAATTGACTGTCAGTTGATTGGAACACTAATTTGAAATGGGCGATTTTAGAGCATCCCAGTGCATCCCTGCAGTAAGAGTCACCATGGAATACTACTTTTTCTTGTGCCCACAGTGGATGTGAATGACCAAGGAAAAAATTATGATATTTCCATGTTGACATCTGTGGAAGTGATGAAAATATGGCCTTTGCTTCCTTTGAAGTATAGTCTATGGCTTTAACTGTTTGAGTGCTACATTATTTTTCGTGGTCTGAATTTGTTCATCAAAATTTGTTTTATTACAAGTTATTGAAGAGGCACTCTTCAATAATTTGTGACAAAACAATTTTATATAAACAAAATATTATTTGCATTTGACTGAATGTGAAACACAAGCAGGGAAAATATTGGCTTTTGCTGCAGTGCCCTCATTTTTTTAAAGCCCCGATACTGATAGTGGCTTCTAGCACTCAACCAGTTAATAATGCCTTTCACCATATTCTATGGTATTAATCCTTTACCCAATGCATGCAACATCAAAATATGTTATTTTTTAAAAAAGAATTTCAACAAAACCATATCATGTGACCCTGTAATTTGAACAAGATCATTCCACATAGGGAGGGGTCACATGATACGGTTTTGCTGAAATTTTCTGAAAAATATTTGGTTTTAACTTCTCAATTTATAAATTGAGCAGGTGAATATGCCCAGTAAGAAGGACTCATATGTCATTACAAGATATCCAAGTTGTTACAATGAGATCGCTAAGTAGTATGTTATGTTGAGATAATGCCTCATAGGGTGGTAATAGGATTGGATCTCGTGGGTGACTTATTGGGGAACACAAGAAGAAGAAGAAGAAGAGGGTTAACTGGTTGAGTGCTAGAAGCCACTATCATAGCTCTATTGTAAAGTGCTGGAAGCCACTTTAGTGGCTTTACAATTGATCTATTCACTTGATATTTGCTCAGCCGTAGAAGAAATTGTGTTATATAAAACTGTTTAACTGTTTAATTGCTATTTACTGGAGAGTGCCTATTGGCACTTTCCAATAAATTGTAACAAAACAATTTTTTAAGAACAAAATCTTGCTAAACTAAGGCTACTCTTGCTGGAAGTGTGGTATTTTTTTTAAAAATACCCATGTTTTAAATCAAATTTGAAAAATAATTTAGCACTCAACCTGTTAATGAAAGATATGATATTGGGGAAGTTGTAGTAGTATATCATTCTGAAGTATACATACTGCAGGTATACTATAATATGCTACAGTGATATATGTATGTACATGGCTTTGGGTATATAGTATGGATATGTGATAGGATATTTTTACATTTGTTTATTGGTGCTTAATGACACTTTTTAACAGCCAGAGTCATACCATGTTGGAAGACAGAGAATAATGCCAAGTCATATGATGTATGATATGCCATGGTTTACTGGTATGGTTGCAGAGTATGGATTTTCTGGATTTTTCTTCCATTTGTCTCATCTAGGCTCTAGCCTTGGGAACAATTACTGGCTGTCAAAATCTTTAAATTGTTCATCCTTAGAGTACTGTGCCATAATTTGATTGTTCTGAAATGTAGGCCAGTCACATAGAAGGGCCTTCTTAGCTGCTAAATTATAGTGTACTAGTCTGAACTTTTGTAACTTGGTGACTCATGTTGGAAGATAGAGATGGCTTTGGGACTTGGGTACTGAAGAGAGTGTGGTCTGTGGACAAATGGGAACTTTTAGGAACTGAAGATAATGGTTTGGGGACCGATATGGACTACTTGTGACTTGAGAACTTAAAGACATTGGTGGTTGTGGGATTGAAGACAGTGGTGACTTGGGGATGATAAGCAGTAGTTTGGCGATGCTTCGTGATCTGAAGGCACTCGGGCACAAAAGACGGTTATAGTGAGGGGTTGCATGTGCAAAATGACACCCTGATGTTATTATCCCCGCATTTTAAAAAATGCGGGGATATAGTCGTGATCTCCGTCTGTCCATCCGGGCCAACATTGAGGGTTTAGGGGATATTATTATTAGGGGCTACCTCCAAATTAAGGTAGTGTTAGGGTTAGGAGTGGGGTAGGGTTACGGTTAGGGGTAGCCCCAGAGTAGGGCTTAAGGTTGGGGAGGGTTAGGTCCCGGGGGTTAGGGTTGGGGTCTGGGGTGGGGTTTTAGTTTTAGTAGCCCCTAAACTGAAAAATAGCTCCTAATCCTATTGGTTTGGCTAGGGTGGGGTTGGGTCAGGGGTGGGGTTAGGGGTAGCCCCAGAGTAGGGCTTAAGGTTGGGGGTTAGGTCCCAGGGCTGGGTGGGGGTTAGGGTCTGGGGTGGGCTTTTAGGGTCAGGGTGGGGTAGGGTTAGGGTAAGGGTGTGGTTTTTGGGTGAAGGGGTGGGGTTAGGGTTAAATATAAGTTCTAGGGTGGAGTAGGTGGGGTTCTGGGTAAAATAAGGTTTTGGACATACAAAATGTTTTTTTGGTAGCCCATAAACCCGAAATGTTGGAGTGTCCGTCTGTCCGTCTGTCCGTACGTCACACCCTGAAAGGCTCCTAGGATTTTCAATACGAAACGTTTAAACAATGCTAAGGTGTTCAGGTAGCAACTCTAGATGTGCATGAAGGTTTCAGAATTTTGATTTGACCCCAGGTGGTTCCAGAGGAACCACTTTTATCATTAGAAAATCAGTTTTCATCGAAATGCTCCTAGGGTATTTAATTCGAAATGTTAAAACTATGCTAAGGTGTTCAGGTAACATCTCTAGATGTGCACAAAGGTTTCGGAATTTTGATTTATGCCCCAAGTGGTTCTGGTGGAACCACTTTTATCGTTGGAAAATCAGTTTTCATCGAAAGGCTCCTAGGGTATTTAATTTGAGACGTTTAAACTATGCTAATGTGTTCAGGTAGCATCTCTAGATATGCATGAAGGTTTCGGAATTTTGATTTGGCCCCAGGTGGTTCCAGTGGAACCTCTTTTATCATTAGAAAATCAGTTTTCATCGAAAGGCTTCTAGGGTATTTAATTCAAAATGCTTAAACTATGCTAATTTGTTCATGTAACATCTCTAGATGTGCATGAAGGTTTCGGAATTTTGATTTGGCCCCAGGTGGTTCCAGTGGAACCACTTTTATCGTTAGAAAATTAGTTTTCATCAAAAGGCTCCTAGGTTATTTAATTCGAAATGTTTAAACTATGCTAATGTGTTCAGGTAACATCTCTAGATGTGCATGAAGGTTTCGGAATTTTTATTTGGCCCCAGGTGGTTCCAGTTGAGCCATTTTTATCGTTAGAAAATCAGTTTTCATCGAAAGGCTCCTAGAGTATTTAATTCGAAACGTTTAAACTATGCTAATGTGTTCAGGTAACATCTCTAGATGTGCATGAAGGGTTCAGAATTTTGATTTGGCCCCAGGTGGTTTCAGTGGAACCACTTTTATCGTTAGAAAATGAGTTTTCATCGAAAAGGCTCCTAGGGTATTTAATTTGATATGTTTAAACTATGCTAATGTGTTCAGGTAACATCTCTGGATGTGCATGAAGGTTTTGGAATTTTGATTTGGTCCCAGGTGGTTCCAGTTGAACCACTTTTATCGTTAGAAAATCAGTTTTCATCGAAAGGCTCCTAGGGTATTTAATTTGATATGTTTAAACTATGCTAATGTGTTCAGGTAACATCTCTAGATGTGCATGAAGGTTTCAGAATTTTGATTTGGCTCCAGGTGGTTCCAGTGGAACCACTTTTATCGTTAGAAAATTAGTTTCCATCGAAAGGCTCCTTGGGTATTTAATTCGAAACGTTAAAACTATGCTAAGGTGTTGCTAAGGAAATGTGGGGATACACCACTGTGTGCTTTGTACACAAATAACTCAATCTAGTTCATAATGTCAACCCATTTTGCGGGGAATTTTTTTTTAAATCTCATCTACTAGCTCGTTTTTCCATCACATTCTCTAACTATATTCCCAAAGCTATATACATACTTACACCAGTGTGCATACCATAGGATACTATAGTATACATGCTGTATAATGACTCATTTCCTATTATCATGCACCTTGCACGGCCCTGTCCTTGCCATGTCTCTACTATGTTCCCCCTGGAGATCCTGTCCGAGGTTCACAACACTAGCAATTCTCACATCATAATATACTACTGTGGTTTTTGGTTGAAACATTGATTGCTAGTAAAAGTGTTATGTTGATGGCTATCTTGCTATAACAATTTAGCTATCTTTTTGCTGTCTATAACAACTAAACTATCTTGTTATTACAACTTAACTTTCTTATTATAACAACTTAGCAATCTTGTTATATTAACTTAGCAATCTTTCTCTAACAACTTAATATAAATTATTGTGTGACGCTAATACACTGCTGTACTTATGTGACAAAATTCTCAAAATAAAATTAAAATTCAAGTTAGCTTTCTGAGGTGATCTTCAAAGAAATATTGGGAGATGAAAAAGAAAATCACTAATTTAAACTGACAATTATTGTTACATCATCTTTGGATCTCTGAATACCAAAATATATAGATATTTGTAAAATCAGTCTCTCTGTCATCTACATTGTCTATATGTTCAGCCATTTGTTTCTTGAAATTTGAAAACTAGAAACACACACAAAAACATTCATAATAATGTTGTACACACACCAAGTCTCAACACAAACACACACACACTATAAATTAATTTTGTACACTAATAGGATGTGAGAGAGGGGAGATTTGGTGGTAAAACCATCCAACTATCTGTTATATAAATGGAGGGGTGGGGGAGGAGGTGTGTGATTCAATGATGCAGTCCAGCTAGTACTTCAAGCTTCGATTATCTCCCTTCATATGCAAGGCAACTAGAATTTTTTCGTCATGTGGGTGGAGCTTCCCACCCTGGGATAGGGAAGAATCAATACACCAGTTGGTTGTTGGTTATAAAACAGTAAAATACACACATATTCACATGACCAGTCAACCCTCTGCACTTTAATGTCAAAATGACAGAAGTTTTCAGCAGCAAATATTTCTCATGATTCAGTTTGATGTTTAACCAAATACACCTTGTTTGACAGAGCTCAGTGAGCTCTGTCAAACATGATATACTTGGTTAAATTCCTAGTTAAACAAGCAAAAAACAGAGTGATTTTTTAAAAGTTCTGTTGCGCTACCAGAGTGCAAGGAGTTAATTTTGTATAGCCGTACTAATGCAGGAAGTGGCAGAGGAGAGATTACCTGTTAGTGGTGTTTATGTAATAGTAAGTATGGCCAGATATCTGTTCTATACTTTTAGGAAAGTGATATGGACCATACAATCAAACAAGATGACACTCAAACTTGCCATATTGAAGATATCTTCTGTGATCCCGATAAACCAGTTTGTGTGAATTTTCAGGAGGTCAGTGCTGCTGCATACAAAGTGAGAGATGGAATTCAGAGAACACCATGCACAGTACGTATGACACAACACCCTTCATCAACAAAGTTATTTCACTCGAGCACATCTATTGTTGGTCTGTTTGTTTGTCTGTCTGTTAATTAACCCTTTGAGCTCATTCCAATGAGGGGTTACAGGATTTGATTTTTTTGAAAGTTGTTAAAAATATTAAAAACAATAATTAAAATCATAAATTTAGATATCCTTTGCATTGGGTAAAGGGTTAACCCTTTTACCACATGCAATGGATATAACCGGTGAGCATTATTCACAAAAATCATCATTCAGATTGTATTATTTTTTTCAATTTTTGCCATAATAATATAGCTCACAGCTCCTCATTGGAACTAGCTTATTCCAATGATGGCTCATAAGCTATGTTTCTGAGACAAACACAAAGTTACTTTTAGTTTAAGAACTTTTTTATGCAAATGTTTCCTTCTGTATGTGTGGGATAAAAGGTTGATCCATACTCATTCTTTTTGATCGACAACAACACACTCCACTTCTGAGCTTTTCACTAATTGGCCTTCATCTGCAACTTATGAACACCTTCAGCTACATTGTGAGATCACAATAACTTTACACGTTTAGAGTAAATAATTGCAATGCCACACACTCAGTGTTATGAAATTATTGTCATCATCTGTCAGACGTTGAGTGATCCTGGATCATGTCTCAATCAACAAGTCACTACCTGTTGTATTTAGTATCTATGCAGGAACAGGTCCCTAGGCATTGTATCCATTTCTCTTCTTTCACCAGTCTCAACTGCTGACCCTCTCCCTATAATACTTTCATAACATAGACTGAAAAGCATGGCCGAGTTGTATGGATTATTAAACATAAAATGTATCCTGGCATCTTATCCATTTGTCTTCTGTGGTGACGAACCTTGACTGAAATCTGTGATTGAACAGTAGGGGGCCATTAAAGTGTATCCAAATGGGCTTGATAGCAGTATAAAACTCTAAGGAAAAATTGGAGTTTGGAGTAGTGATGATTTAATCTTTTAGCCTTTAAAGTGGTAGGTTGAAGTTTTGCTTGTCCTTCTTAATTAATTTATTATTCTTTGCATCATTTTCCGACTGATTGAATTTTTGGTTCACCAAATAGTTTTGCATATATGGGTGAAAGCCATTTTTTGCTCACCTCAAATTTCACTGATGAAATTTGAGGGTCGAAAGGGGCTTGTTTCCCATACCGTCCCTACGCGCCTATGGCATGCGAAACCATTTCGTTCATTACTTTGCTCACCTAACTGAATGTCAGGGTGAGGTGTAGTGATCACTCTCCACCCATCGTCTGTTCATTCATACATGAACATGGTATTCACAACTTGTCCTCCAAAAGCTGCAGAACGGATATCAGTGAAATTTGAGGTAATTTTCTGTTTATTATGATATTGCTTTTTCATTTTGTTCAAATGAAGTTGTCCCCTCTCTAATAAGATCATAGGGGTGGTGGAATATGCTCCCTAAATTACAACAAATGCGGAGTTAGCAAATTTTCCAAAATTAAAACAACCTTTGTCTCCAGAATCACTAATCTGAATCTTTTGATATTTGGAATGCAACATTCTTAGGGTGATTGGCTAGGTTTAAGCAAACATTCTTAGGGTGATTGGCTAGGTTTAAGCTTCTTCAAATCAAGCCCCTCAGTTTATATTTGGACTCCATACAGGATCCTGAAATTTTAACTGTGTGCAATATGAGAAACATTTTTAAAAAATCTTCTTCAGAACCACCAGTCAGAATCTTTCAATATTTGGTATAGAGCATCCATAGGATCAGATTCAAGTTTGTTCAGATCAAGTCCCTAGGCTTATATTTGGGTTCCATTGGAAGCCTGATTTTTAACTTGACACAATATGAGGGATATTAAAAAAAATCTCCTCCAAAACCACCAGACAGAATCCTTTGATATTTGGTATACAACACCCTTAATGGGATCAGATTCAAGTTTGTTGAACAAATCAAGTCCCTGGGTTAATATTTAGTCTTCCTGTGGGAGCCTATTTGTGCAGAACTATGTGATCTTACCTATCAATAAATAGATAAATAAATGTGGGAGCCCATATTTTAACTTGGTGCATTATGCGGTATTTTAAAAAAAAAAACCTTCTTCTCCTGAGCCACCAGGTAGATTCTTTTGATAAATGGTATACCGCAACCTTAGGGGAGTCAAAGTTGGATTTTTTCAAACTTAGGTTCATATTTGGTCTCTATACAAAAGTCTGAATTTTAATTTGGAAAATGATGAGGTGGAATGTTTTCAAAAATTAACAAAGAACCACCAATCACAATCTTTCAATGTTTGATATACAACATCCTTAGGTTCCACTCCACAGACATTTCCAAAAAAATACATGCCATACACTCTCTTCAAATGTGAATTCTTTGACTTAGTTATCTAACCCATAACATTTAATAGCATTTTCTAAATTCACTAAAACCATAGGTGGACAACATTATCTGACAAAGGAGAAATAAACAGTCTGAATGTGGTTCAAATAATCTACTGTCAAATGCAAGGCTTCAGCCTGGCTGGAAAATTGCATGAAAAATTCCCAAACCAATTATTTTCAGCCGTGTAGCAGCCTCAAGAGCAAAATTTTCTCACTTCCCTCACTTCTCTAATCCTTGAGCATATCATCCCCTGTTACTAAAATGTGAAAAAAAAAAAAAAAAATGTTTTTGTCTAATTTTTAGTTACATCCCTGGTAACAAATCTTTGTAAAAATGACATTTTAAAAAATAGTAAATTTTTCAAAGCCACTGTTTCTCATAATTTCTCTGATAATTTATACCAATACATCAGATTCCAGTTCTCTGACCAACTTCCAATTCTGTTGTCCAACTAATAGAATAATGTAATCATACATCTGATCCTAAAAATACCTCACCAATCACCAATTTACATGGCATTAGTTTCAACACATGTTTTTAGTTCAGAATTTTACCACTGTGCAATAGTGTGTAACTGTAGAGCGGAACCTTGAAAAAAACAAGAGTGATCTCCTGTTGAATTTCACTTTTACAAAAGAATTTGGAACCTGTTTCGTTGAATTCACAAAAAACATAAGTCTCTATTTTTAACCAATAAGGTTCCGCTCCACAGTTTTCCAGGCATTTCCAAATATGACATGCCATACACTCTCTTCAAATGCAAATATTCTGTAGCTTAGTTATCTAATTCATAACATGTATTACATTTCCCAAATCCACAAAAAACATATAACACTATCTGACTAAGTAGAAATAAACAATCTGAATGTGGGTGGAATAATTTATTGTCAAAGGCCAGACTTCAACCTGAAAAATTGCATGAAAAAATGCCGAAACCAGTCATTTTCAGCCACCTAGCAGCCTCAAAAGCAGAATTTTCCCACCAACCCCACCTACCCACCCCTGGAACAGAGCATCCCCTGTTTCTAAAATGAAAAAAAAAATTTATATGTTTCCGTCTCATTTTTTAGTTACCTGTCTGGTAACAAACCCGTGTAAAAATTACATTTTAAAAAATAGCCAATTTTTCGAAGCCACTGTTTCCCATAATTTATCTGGTAATTTACCCCTATGTATCAGAATCCAACTTTGGGACCAAAACTTCAAATTCTCTTGTCCAACAAAAAGCCTAATGTAATCATATATCTGATACTAAAAATATATCTCAATTTTACATGGCCTTAGTTTCAACATATGCCCTATGTTTAGAATTTCACCCCTGTGCAATATTGCGAAACTGTGGAGTGGAACCTAAAGAGCTGCAGCATGGTCTTTGTGACTGACAAATAGCTTTTGAGGGCAGTCTTCACCTGATTTTTACAAGCCCAGCCCACCACACCTCCTCAACCCCCACATTGCCAGCTATAGAATTTTTATGACTTCATTCCTCTGTAGTGTTAACTAGCCATAGATGCTGATGTATTAAATCCTTCTTTAACCCTTTACCTAATGAATAGCCTGCAGCTGCCCTCGTAATATGCAAATTGAGCAGTTGAAAAAATATTATTTTTCAAAAAATTTCAACAAAACCATATCATGTGACCCCTCATTGGAACGAGCTCGTTCTAATGAGGCATCACATGATATGGTTTTGTTGAAATTTTTTGAAAATTTAAAAAAAATTATATTTAAAATAATGAATTTTGATATCGCCTGCTTTGGGTAAAGGGTTAAACAAGTTTGTCTGCCTGCTTGAAGTGAAGCATTGCTTCTTTACTGTGTTAAGGTCTGTTTTGCTGGTAAAAAAGGACCTGGTCACCAATGTCTGGGGTGAACTCTTCTAAAAGATGGGCTGGACTTCACTTTACCTCCATGTTACAGTCACGATAAACCATTGTGCCAAAGTTTGTGACTTAAAAACCAATAAAAAATAAATAAACAACGTTGTGAGGTGAGCATGAGCACCTCAGACCCCTTGGGGCCACATGTGTCCTTTGCTAGTAAGTGTTACAATAAAAATAAACTAGAAAATAACACAAGACAATCTGTACTGTTTCAGTGACACATTCAGTATTTATTTTCTTCCAAATTTAGCTTCTAACATTTCATTAAAAGAAGCTTAGCAAGCTGGTTCTATCAATCCTTTACCCATTTGACTTCCATACCTGGACAATGCTCTTCACAAAAATTGTCTTTCTGTTTGTTTTTATGCCACCCTCTTGGGGGGCATTATGTTTTCACCATGTCCGTCTGTCCATCTTCCGTCTTTTAACTTTGGGTTTCCCTCCAATAACTAAAGAACCACTTATTTGATCAAATCATAATTTTAGTGGTTACTTGTGCATGACTAGACAATCTTTCCTTTCGATTTTGGTCCAGCTAGCCAATTCAATATAGCCGCCATGGGGTTATGACATTGTTGGGGAATATTTCATATAATTCGCATTGCTCCCATTTTTTATGTTTTGATTTTTTTTGTCCCCAAAACCTCTACAAGTTCATACCATAGATGTGTCTTTGAGGGCAAAAAAAATGAAAATTTTCAGTTTTATGAATTTCTTTTTTACATGTGTTGTTTTCTAAGCATGTAAGGTTTAGGGTTAAGGGTTTATAAACTATGATTAATAATAAACTGAACCAATGTAGAGGCAAGGCCTTATAATTTGTCCCAGTTCACAAGAGTTGGTTTTGATTCTCGTGAACCCTTTCCTTCAAAAATCAATAATTTAGAAATTAATCAGTTGAAAAAAAAATGAATATTTTGAACTGGTTGAGAGCTAAATTATTTTTCAAATGTGATTTGAAACATGGGTATTTTTTTTTTTCAAAGATACCAAGCTACCAGCAAGAGTAGCCTTAGTTTAGCAAGACTTTGTTCATGAATAATTGTTTTGCTATAATTTATTGGAGAGTGCCAACAGGCACTCTCCAATAAATAGTAACCAAACAATTTCATATAATGTTTTTTTCTTCTACCATTGAGCAAACAGCAAGCTAGTACATCCAATGTGAAGCCACGAAAGTGGCTTCTAGCACTTTTCAATAGAGCCATGATAGTGGCCTTTTGCACTCAACCAGTTAAAAAAAAAATCAACAGAACCATATCATGTGAACCCTCATTGGAACGAGCTTGTTGAGTCATTCCAATGAGGGTTCACATCATATGATTTTCTTGAAATTTTTTGAAAAAGTTTTAAAAACAATAATTAAAATAATAAATTTTGATATCCTGTGTGTTGGGTAAAGAGTTATCCCTTCACCTAAATTGAAAAGAAGACGACACTTGCAAATAAAATGATTGAATAACTGATTGTTTTAATTTTTTGACGTCAAAAGCACAACTTATGACTCCTCATTGGAATGATCTCAATGAGATCATTCCAATGAGGGATAATAAGCTATGTTTTTGAGGCAAAATATGAAAATTTGAATGGCAATTTTTGTAAATAGTGCTGGCCGGTTTTGGCCATTACAATGGGTAAAGAGTTAAATAATTTAGTGTTTGAGAGTACTGTTGTACCCTCGTGAGTACAATAAGTACACAAATGGGAAATTAAAAAAACAAACCTTTTATATATTTATTTTTATATTTATATTTTGACAAGAGTTTAACCCTAGACGGTCTAGTTTCAAGTTTTTTGAATTTTTTGTCTTATACGCATATGCAGAACACATGCCCCTGCATATAGACTTCTGGTGTCTTGCTGATGGAAATTACAGTACCTTGGCAGTGGTCTCTTGTCTTGGCTGCCTGCAAAGTCAAAGTGTTACCTTATGAGGGAGATGCAAAAAAGAAGTAGAAATCTCTCTTTCAGTTATTAAGTTGTTTTTTTTCCTTGTAAGAAACTGATTCTGATTCTCGCATGAATTTTTAAACCCTGGAATAAGATGTAATGTTTACTGAAAGTCATGCCAGATAAGGATCAGGCAGGTGTATAATTAGGCTTACTGGTCCATAGCATATGACTGAAAAATAAAATGATTAAACTTTTAAAGGTACTTTCTGGTGTAAATACACTCTTAACCGAGATATTTTCATAAAGATTGCATATATGTGTTCCACACTAATAGTTGTGTACAAATATTTTTAAAAGAAATTTATCTTTCAAAATTCAGTATTCCACCTCACTGCATTTCACTTGAAATTTGTCATTCCATCCCAGTTGGGTTTTTTTTTAAGCAAATAACTTATTGACGATATTATTAACTGGTAGAGTGCTAAATTACTTTTCAAAAGCGATTTGTAACATAAGTTTTATTTTTCAGATATACCATGCAACCATCTATGGAAGCATTAGCTATACCCCACTCTCGAAGAGAAATGGGGGTATACTGGATTACATGTGTCCATCCATCCATTTGTCCATCCATCCATCCATTCATCCATCTATATGTCCACAAGTTATGGAAACCATGTTCTCACAAGAGATACATTATGTGGTAATCCATTAGTGTATTGGTACATTGTGTGGCTACATATGGTAGCCACAGTGTATCATTCATAGGTCCATCCGTCCATATCAATATCTTACCAGTGAGTAGATGGATTTCAATGAAATTTGGTTTGAGGGATCCTTATGACAAGCTTCACTTCCACATGTCATAAAAAAGGTGCCTGCATTTTGTCAACAGAGTTATGGTTCTTACTTTGTTTTTCTTTCATGTATGCTTCATCAGTTCAGCATTAAGTGGGGGTATGAATTTATTTTAGCAATAGCTCTTGTTTGAATTGTTTTTGTTTATGTTAAATTGTTTTGTTACAGTTTATTGGAAAGTTCTTTTGGCACCCTAAAGTGGATTTCAGCACCTTGTGACCCGTAACTCTTTCAACACGGGAGACCATTTTTCCGGTCCAGCAACATGATACATCATAATTTCATTAAGTAGGATGGCTACTAAGTGAACGTGTGTGGTAGAACAATTAATATTTTCAATGTGCACCCTGAAGGCTGCACGTTGAAAATATTAATTCCTCTACCCCCAAATAGTGGATATGGACTCTTCCAATTTCTGTCATTTAACTTGCATGGAAGATACCACATGTGTTCAAAGGGTTAAGTCCCCATACAGCCACAAACAGCCCATTTTATATTGCTCTGAAAACATTGTCCCAAGTGTGTTCTTCCTTGGTAACTCTACTTATAGGATGTATTTGTCTTGACAGTGTTTTTACGTCATTGTTGGCTGCCTGTGCAGGGAGCCAAAAATAATGTAGAAACACTGTCATCTGCAGCTGTGTACTTGAAAAATGGTAGTTATTGGCATAAAATTAATCAGAGGACTTTAGGGTTAATAGATCAATGGTATTGCATTCTAAAACTCAACTAGCTAACCCTTTACCCAAGGCACATGAGATCAAAATTTCTTATTTTTATTATTTTTTTTTCAAAGTTTTCAACAAAATCTGTTTTATTTCAAATTATTGGAGAGTGCCTGCAATAACTTTTAATAAAATTAATCTGTTTGAACACAACTTCCTATGATTTTGACTGAATATGAAACATGAATAAAGAATATGAAAACTTCAGTATGGAACTCTTACTTTTCTTTAAACCCTTATTGGGTCTTACAGCACTCTACAATTTAAAAAAACATGATTGTAAGCTCAGCATAGTGGCGATTGGTTGTTTCTGGTTATTCTCCATACATTTAGGAACTTATCTCCCCGAAACAGTAAACAGGACACATGTCACCCACTCCCCAAAACATAGTAAACTTCTGTCGTTTTTTTGTCATATTTCAGAAATCACAGATGTCAAGCTTCCTGGGAATGTCAGTGTACTTCAAGAAAGAATTTCTTCAGTTTACTGGAAGGTCAGTATTTATAATATTTTGCTCTATTTTACCATGGGTAGTACTGTTGAGGTAAGAATTGAAACCATTAACCAATCACCTATCATTACAAGCAGATAGCACTCAAAATACATCAAATAACTGAATAATTTCATTGTATCAGATCAAATCATTGTTGCATACACATGACATCAACCATGAGATGATTTTATTACAAATTTTTTTAACATTATTAGCATGTACAAAAAAATAGGTGGTAAAGAATTACGTCTTGAAGTTTCTTACTGCCATGAAAGATTAATCAATAGATTCACCTCAATCAGAATACCGAATCAGAGTTCTATTTTCACAGCTGAAGTTAAAGCTATTCAACTCGCACTTGAGCACATCGAGAATGCACAGGAAAGAAAGTCGATCATCTTCTCCGACTCTCTTTCCTCTTTACTTGCTTTACTCAACCCCAAGTTGAAGAACCCTCTCATTCTGGAACTTTGTGAGAAGTTAACAACTCTCATGTCTGACCAATATGATATCGTGTTTTGCTGGTTACCCGGACATGTAGGTATCGCTGGTAACACCAAAGCAGACAGTGCAGCAAAACAGGCTTTAACAAAGCCTCTCACTGATTTTAAGATCCCTTTCAGTGATTTTAAGCCTCGTATTAGTAGTTACATCAAATCTATGTGGCAGGCGGAATGGGATGGGGCAACTAATAACAAGCTCCATCGCGTCCGACCAACTATTTCTGATCACTACCCATCCAGTAACCTTTGTAGAAAAGATAATGTTATTTTGACACGGTGTCATATTGGTCACACACGACTTACACATTCCTTTCTGTTAGAGGGTAATATGCGACCAGAATGTGTTCCATGTCAGCAGGTGTTGTCAGTGGAGCACATTCTCTTAAATTGTACTGATTTTAATCTTGTTAGAGGGCAATATTTTACAGTTCAATCTCTACGAGATTTATTTTACCACATGTGCCCACATAAAATAATCTCATTTTTGAAAGAAATCAACCTTTTTAATAAATTTTAAACTTGTTTTTATTCTTTTAACGTAGACTCTACAAGTCTAAATATCAACAGGTTGATTTTATAAGTATTCTGGTTTTTATAACCTTAGTTATTGCTGTTTCAACTGCACCAGATTTTAGTTTTTGTTGTGATTGTTTCATATTTTATCCAATTAATTTTAATTCATACTTGACACTTGTTGTTTAAGTAGTTTTCTTGCCACGATATAGCCTTAGCTGCTGATGTGGCGTTAAGCAACAATAAATAAATAAATCAATAGATTACATTCCATTTGCAGGTCATATGCACCAGTATCACAGAGTAATTCTTTGATGTATTTCGAGATTGTTAAAAGAAATTAAAAGGAGTTTACTATTTTAGTTATATGCAATTAACAGGTCGAATTTCCACTGAAAGTATGGTAAATAGTTTGGTGTTTGGAAATTTTATTCAGTTAACATTGTTAATCAATTAAGAGATATTGATTTAAGACATATTAATTTGGCTCCACTGTATCACAGTTTAAAGTAATCAGTCAAGGAGTTTATGAGAGTAGAGGGTAAATCTGTACAAAAAATGTCTAATTCAAGTTACTCTAATTACTCCAGTGCTGAAATGAATAGCAGATTCATAAGCAGATCCAGTGTATTATTCTGACTGTCACAGGCCTTTAAACCCAACCAAACTCACAGTTTTAACTGATGTCCCCAAATTACATGAATGTTTCCAAATTATTTTGGTTTGTTAAGATTTTTCATCTATTTTCATAAGAAGTGATCAACACCCCACATGCTGCTGCTGGATATTTCAGTCTGGACAGGATATCTCTTGCCTACGAATTAACCCTTTACCCAACGTAACGGCAAAAACCGGCCACCGATATTCTCAAAAATCGCCAATTAGTTTTTATTATTTTTTCATTTTTTGTCTCAAAAGCATAGGGTATGACCCCTCATTGGAACGAGCTCGCCGAGCTCGTTCCAATGAGGGGTCATGACCTATGTTTTTAAGGCAAAAAATGAAACAAATTTGTTATTCAAGAATTTTATTGCAAGTGTCGTCTGCTTTTCATGTTAGGTAAAGGGTTAAGTCTAATTTTGGCCCATTTAATCAAATTTTCATCTTGCAAATTGAATGGGGTTTTTTCACCAATGATTCCTTGAGTTAAATTTAGATGCATAAAGCAGCATTTTTCATCAAACCTAGTCATGGCTGCTTCTTAGCATCAAATATTCATTACTTCACAGCATCAAATATGCACCCTGTAAATTGAATGTATTTTTCACCCAATTTATTTATTTTTTATTTATTTATTTATTTATTTATTTATTTATTTATTTATTTATTGGGATTTAACGACACTTTTGACAGTCATGGTCACCTCATGTTGGACAGTTTTACGGGTGGAGGAAGCCAGAGTAACCGGAGAAAACCACTGAGCAATGGCGAGCAACTTCCAGACTCCACAACATACTAACTCCACATAAACAGGGTTAGCATTGGTTGAAAACAAGTGCACCATCAACGTGCAGTACGCCTTATTACACAGTGTCACTGTGCCCCCACATGAGCAATCAGGATTAAATGCCTTGCCCAAGGACACAACACAGTTGCCCTTGGCAGGGAAGTCCAATCCCATAACCACTGGGTCACCATGCTCCCAATCCTTGAGTTAAATTAGATGAATTTTTCATCAAATCTAGTCATGAGTACTTCATTTAATATTCCCTGCTTCACAGCATCAAATTTTCGCCTTGTAAATTGAATGGATTTTTTCAACAATGATTCCTTAAGTTAAATTTAGATGAATTTTTTATCAAATCTAGTCATGGCTGCTTCACAGCATCCATGACTAGATTTGATAAAAAGTATCTTGAAAATACTCAGCGGGTTAAGAGTTAAATCAAGGATAGTACAAAGAGATTTTTAAATATTTTTTCTACACATTGACAGTCTACATCCTGTGGCTTTGCAATTTTGTTTCTAGGCAAATCTTAGCTACCTACATCATCAGCCAAAACTTGCCTACAAAAGATGGCCAAGGTACTTACATTGTAACTTTGAGTTTACCCATAGACTGAATGTGAGGGCACCTGTTTTGTTGCTGTACACAGCAATCACAGTTGGAATTAAGCCCCATAAGACTGAAATAATATTCCAAGGCACCAATGAAGACATAAGAAGCTAAAAATGGCATTTCATTTAGTCAATATCTCAAAAAGGAATATCATTGAGTCTGTGAAGCAAATGACTTGGCAAGTCTGCTATGTTCCAAATTAGATCAATCCAAAAATCTGGTTGCCAAATTTGAAACTGGAGTGATGGGTTAGGCAGATGCCTAGTTAATATGCAAGTATCTTTGACACTTGCCGTAGATGCCAATTATTTATTATTTATTTTATAAAGATTTTTCAGTGATATTGACGGGTTGTTTCAATCAGAGAAAGTTCTTGAGGTGTTTGGATACTCTCTGTCAGCATCAGTTGTGGGAGTGAATGCTCTCTCCGCATAACATCTTATCAGGTAGGGATGTAAAATGGCTGTCCCCCTGTGCAGAGAGAGACACAGTCTGTGCAGACTAAAGATCTCTTTATATTATTTGAGAAGAGCCATGTAGCAAAGTTACCACAACAGAGGTCATCCCACATACAGAGCTCCATGTACTGAATTCCTGATAATTCTAAACTCCTGTTAACCCTTTATCCAACATAATGGCCAAAACCGGCCAGAGCTATTCACAAAAATTGCCAATTAATTTTCATTATTTTTTCATTTTTTGTCTCAAAAACATAGGTTATGTCCCTTCTTTGGAACGGGCTCTTTGAGCCATTCCAATAAGGGGGTCATAACCTATGTTTGTGAGACAAAAAATGGAAAAAATTAGTTATTCAAGAATTTTTTTTGTAAGTGTCGTCTGAATTTTTACCTGAATATTTTTCATGGGAAAAGTAGCTGATCAATCAACATGGTTCCAGAGTAAAACCTTGAACCACAATTTTATATACATGTGCAATATCACAATTTTTTTTCTTTTTTGTGATACTAGTGCATATGACCTACAAATGGAATGTATATTCGGTCAAGGAGACGCATTAGTATATGTGTATAGGCTGTATAACTTGGTCGCCACTCCTTGTGAAATTAATAAGTTTAAAACAAAACAGGTACACACTTTTTGATGGCTTTTCATGAATTCTCAAACTGGCTAGAGATGGAAGATTATTATTTATTACTGATGTTTAAGGTCACATATTTATGCACAATGGCTAATCATGACCGTGACAGTTTTACGGGTGGAGGAAGCTGGAGAACCCGGAGAGAACCACCGAGCAACCACCGAGCAACGACGAGCAGCTGCCAGCTCCCCAACATCGTAACTCCGCACTGCAGCACAGGCAGGGTTAGATTGGTTGAAGACATGCGTACCATCGACGTGCAGTACGCCTTAGTACATGGTGTCATCGTGCCCCTACATGGGCAATGGGGTTGAAGTGTCTTGCCCAAGGACACAATGCGGTTGCTTCAGGTGGGATTCGAACCAAGGACCTCTCGGCTTGCAGCCTGCACCTCTACCTACTGAGCCACCGCGCCCCCAGATGGAAGGTTAGAAGCCTTTCGTGTTACCTAAACAAGTGTTTCCATTTCCATTTTACTTGTGTATGGTTTCTCACATAAAACACTTTTCATTCTCTCCAAATATTGATAACAGTTATTCAAAAATATATTTTGTGAAAATTGATGGAAGTATATAATTTCTAAACACCAAACCATTTACCATACCTTCAGTACACATATGACCTATTAATTGAATATAGTTTATAGAGTAAACACCTTTTAATTGAATAGAAATTCATGTAATATATTGAAGAATTACTCAGCAATCACTAAATTCTGTATGTATTTGGCCCCAATATAGGAATTTAATATACATGCATTATATCTTTTTGACAGATCTCTTTGAGCTCTTTCGAACAAGATCTCATACAATAGAATAAATAGTTAGGTTATCTCTAGAACCCAGAAATTCCTGTTAATTGAATAATCCCATTAACTGAATAATTTCCTCTGGGGAACTGGCTATTCAATGAACAGGGTTACACTGTACTAGAATCTTATCCAAGGCTGCAAGTAATATTTTTGTTGATGCATATCATTTGATAGGTACCCACAGCTTCATGTCCAAAACTTAGTACCTGCCACAGAGATTAGTAACTGATATCATGGTGTATCATATTTCTGTGTAGGTGTCTGAAGCAGCATTACTCCAGCGAGCAGTACACCATGTAGAAGGCAGGTTTTGATTTATTCATTCAAACCTTGAAATATTTTTTATGATTTTATGCCACCTCGAGACTCAATGTACAGTTTATGTTAGTCAAATTCAGCTGTTACTTCTAAATTCCAAAGGTGAATTCGGCAGCATGTTAAGTTTATATTAATATGTATATTTACTGCTCATACAGATCTGAAAATAATCTTGTCTTATTACCATTTATTGGAAAGCTCTCTGTAAGAGTGCTTTCCAATAAATGACAATAATTCAAGGATTTGGTTTTGATAAAGCCCAACTAGCATTGCACATTTTTTTAAGTTACAGACCCATATTTAATTCCAAGAAATTGTACTGGTTATTATGTCAGACATGAAATTGGTGCTTATTGAGCATGCAAGTTGTGCCTGTGAATTATGACCATGACAGGCTGCTTACATACAGACATGATCTTATATGTTTATTTATTTATTGGAGTTAAATAACACTTTTGACAGCCAGGGTCACCTCGTGTCAGACAGTTTTACAGGTGGAAGAACCACCAAGCAGTGGCAAGCAACTGTCAGCCTCTCCAAAAAACTAACTCCACACAAGCAGGGTTAGCATTGGTTGAAGACAAGAGCACCATCGACATGCAGTTTGCCTTAGTACACAGTGCCATCGTGCCCCCACGTGGGCAATTGGGATGAAGTGCCTTGCCCAAGGACACAACACAGTTACCCCTCGTGGGGATCAAACCGTGAACCTTTCGTTTTGAAGTTCAATGCCGCAACCACTGAGTCAACACGCTCCCGATCTTATATGTAGTTTTGTCACTCCTCCATATGCAGTGAAAAATCAATGGTGGAATATTTATTCTAGATAATCAAAATTTTTCAGAAAATAATTATGAGAGTGAAAAACAAAACTGAAATGTGTTTTTGATAAAAGAGGTAAGTGAAGGTTGTCTGTGCCTTTGAACTACCTAATATTGAATTTGTTTCCTTATGTCCTGAATCAATTGTCACAAGATACTGCTGCCTTGGTTCAAGAAACAATCATGATTTCTGTGGGTTTTTTAGTTATATTATATGTTTATTTTCAGCTTTAAAGAAAGGGGAGCCAGATATACTCTTTTGAGACTATCTAAGGTATACTACTACAAGTACTTTCAGATTGTACAAATATCAAATTGTTCTGAAAAAAATTAAAAATAATGCCAGCCAAGAGAAGTGTTAGTGTTTCAGGCACTTCAAAGAGAAAATGGTTGTGCTGATGAGTTAGGAAATTTGTGTCAGAATTAAAGAACTTGAAAAAACAAGCCATAAGTTTCAATGAAACAAATCCAGCAACATTTTCATTTGAGAGCAAATATTGAGGAAAAAATCTTGTTTCTCAGGCACCTCCCTCGTTATAGAAAATCTGCCTCATCACCTTTTTTTACCTGGAAATCTCTTCTTTGATACTATTTTGCACTTGTAGGACAAGTATTTAACCAACTATACCTTGTTTCACGGAGCTCACAGAGCTCTCTCAAAGAAGATATAGTTGGTTAAATTTTCAACTACATTATGGGAAATTGTCACTGCTGAAAACGTTGGTTTGCCATATAATAGTGTAAGTTGTTAAATTTCTTATTCCAACCATTTTCAGAACTGTTTTGTGAATAAACAAAAAAAAGCAAAAAGAGGCTCTCTCCCTCATCAAAAAATTGAGGAAAAATTGCCTGAGAAACAAGAATTTTTTTATAGGCCTCGCTGAAAGGAAATATAAGATTAGATTTCCTTGCTGTCACAAATGAGATAATTCTGGTGTTTGCTCAGAAAGAGTAGGTATTTTTTTTATTACATGCTTAGGCCCCACAAGGTAGATCTTCTGTTTCTCAGGCCATTTTTTTTAAAATTGCATGTGGATATTTTTTTTATTTTATTTTTTATTTTTGTAATTATTTCTTTGCCATTGAAAGTTCATATTCTTGGTTTGGTTTATGTTTTAGGCCTCATAATCTACAGAATAGCATGGGTGGTGGTGTATTTCATCCCTTGAGTGCAAGTGCATTGCAAAGCCTTCTTGCACTGAAGTGACAAATTTATCAATTTTATTAACTTGGGTAAAATATCAGACATAAACCATTTAATTTTTATTTTTTTAAGTTTGCATTGCTTATAAAAAGAGAGAATGAGGAAGATAAAAGGCTCATGCAGGAAGACCTGAGAAACAGATTTTTAACTTTTTTAGGCCTTAGCAATTCTTTAATTGCAGTTGGAGCACCCAAATGCTGAAAACATGCAGTGATATCAATTTAAATGTATTGCCTAATGGATGTCTCTTCTGAAGATGTATTCTCTTATATCTATTGTGACAATAGAAATTGAAAAATATTCTTCAGACATTTCCCATTATTTCACAAGGTAGAATATATAGAGGATATCTAGTATTTTTGAGTGGATACCGAAAATTATCTCATGAGTGAATGAGACAAATGTTTATTTTTCGCGAACGCTTGTGCGAGCAAAAATAGTCATTTGTCTCAGTCATGAGTGAGATAATTTTTAGTATCCACTCAAAAACAGTAGATTTTCTTTTTATTATACACTTATTATAAGAATCTGATCATTCCTATCAATAATCCCACTCGTTTCAACCTTGAATTGATATGTGAAAGTAAACAGCATATTGATACGCAGCAATGATTTGATCGATACTCGGAACAGATGACGCCTTGCAATCTGATTCAGCTGGCAGATTTCATGCATCAATTCAAGGTAAATACATATTGAATTATTGCTGGAAATGATCAGCATCCACTCAAAAACACTAGATTTTCTTTTCATTGTACTTTTTTTTAGAACAAATTGATCATTTCCAGTTATAATTTGACTCGTATTCACCTTGAAGTGGTGCTTTGAAAGCCGCCATTTTGATTGATATGTGAAAGTGAAAATTTCTATATTTTCACAGTGGGGGATACGATTTCTATCTTTCCACAATTTTTCGATAATCTTTTATTTAGCATATAATAAAATAAAAGTTGTAAATTGGATATTTTATTTGCCTATGCTGATAAATATTTGAAATGCATGTGTTTCTTTTTAAACATTTAACCCTTTACCTAACATGAAAAGCAGACAACACTTGCAAACAATATTCTTAAATAACTAATTTTTTTCATTTTTTTGTATCAAAAAACATAGGTTATAACCCCTCATTGGAATGAGCTTGACAAGCTCATTCCAAAGAGGGGTCATAGCCTATGTTTTTTGAGACAAAAAATGAAAAATATAATAAAAATTAATTGGCGATTTTTGTGAATAGCACTGGCCGGTTTTGGCCGTTAAATTGGGTAAAGGGTTAACATACCATCTTGAAAGATGCTTAGGTGTGTTGAGTGGAGGATGAATTAATAAATTTGTTAATTTACATTGATTTTATGTATTGGTCTTCATTTCCAGGAACAAAGAGAGAAAGGAGTTGTAGCAGCTAGTGCAGGAAACCATGCGTTAGCACTAGCTTATCATGGAAAAGATTTGGGTGTACCAGTCACTGTTGTCATGCCAATGGTGGCCCCACTTATGAAAGTACAGGCCTGTAGACAGCATGGTGCTAAGGTTATTAGTCATGGCACAGACATATCTCAGGTATATCCTGTACATCTACAGTGTATGATCTGTTCTCTAACATTACTGAAAAGAAACTTCAACTTTTGTTTTCCTTTTTCCATACTCAACTGGTTGAGAGCTAGAAGCCACTATCATTGCTCTGCTGAAAAGTGCCCAAGACCACTAGCTTGTTATTTGCTCAGCATTAGAGAACAAATTATATAAATTTGTTTTAATACAATTTATTGGAGATTGCCTGGTGACAAACCCTAGAAAATTGTAACAAAGAAATTAATATTATAGGAACAAAATTTTGGTAAACTTGGACTCCCCTTGCCTGTAGCATGGTATCTTTGAAAGAAAATATTAATGTTACAAATTAGCTTTGAAATTTAATTTAGTACTCTACCAATTAAAACAACCCATATGAAAAAATACACGATGCTAAATGATCATAGTATTTCCCCTAAACACCATGGTAAATTAAAGTGTATCATGGTGTTTTATAACAATACATTGTTTTCTGTGGTATATCAGGGTACTGTTTCATTATGGAAAGGCCTTCACATGTTTATATATGTCTTCACATGTTTATGAAGGCCTTCACATGTTTATAAAGTTTTCTCAGCATCATAATAGTCATAACTTTTTTTTTATCATTGAACCTGGGCTGGCTGAACTTGCTGCCTAGACTGACAAGGAATCATCAGTGAGACAATTTAACTTTTTTTTTGAGAGAATAAGTCCATGTTCAGCCTGTTATTCAAAGGGCTTAAAATCTGTCAAAAAAGAGATAATTTTAAGGATGAATCAAAAGTTAAAGTTTTCATCTGATGATGGTTACTAGAAGGGAAAGTGAAATATCACATTACTCCATAGATCTGATTTTTTAAGATCACTTGACTTAACTGGTTAAATGCTGTAAGCCACAATCATGGTTCTACTGAAAAGTACTAGAAGCCACTTTAGTGGCTTTACACAGAATGCACCAGCTTGTTGTTTTCACAGCAGTGGAAGAAAAATATTTGTTTGAAATTGTTTTGTTACAAATTATTGGCAAGTACTGATGGACACTCCAATAAATTTTAACAAACAATTATCAAAGTCAGCTATAGTAAGACTCTCTTTGCTGTTAGAACAGTATTTGTAATAAAAAAATTACTCATATTTCAAAACTCCTTCCCCCAAAAATTCAGCGCTCTACCAGTTAAAGTCATTGTTGGCTGTTGCAGTCAGTTCTCCTCTGTTGTCAGAGCCTACATGTGTCCCTGTATCTGTGACAGGTGCCAACCATTTTGTGCCTGTCATCCCAAACATGCTATCTGTCACAGGGTTTAGTTCCCAAGAAAGTTATGAACCATTATTATGACAAATTTTATGTATTTTTAAACTACAACCAATAGCCCAGCCTTAGCAGGTGCAAACTCGATAAAATCCAGGGCCAAACACAAATTTTGAACCCCCCCAACCCCCAAAATTTGCATACAAAACCGAAAAATTCAAGTCCTATCTGGTCCTCCATACTTTGTTTGGCCCCAAGTCATTAAACAATGAGCTGACATCTGTGCTTTAAATTTCCTTTTTTGAGGATGCCAGACACAAATCAATGAAAGAATTGGTGGATTCAAGGCTATAAATGGATGATGGAAGTGAACAACGGTGGTTTGAGACGTTCAGGGCTGTAACTTTACCATAATTATAAAAATTAGTTCATGTTTCCCAATTTCAGGACATGCACCTTACGTCATCATTCTTTCTAATGATTTACCTACTGTTTGTTAAGTGTTCCTTTCCTATCCTTCCATGAATGCTCATGTTAAACTCATAAGCTTTTTGGCTGTTTTTATTGAAATTTTTTATAAAATTTCTTGGGAGTTTAATGTGTGTTACAGAGTGTTTATTCTGTTTATCCCCATGGTTACGTCCTCACCCCAGGGGTATTGGGTTGTTTTGGTCTTGCATCTTCTATCCGATGTATTGTTTTTTCTTCGTATGAAGAAGACCTAGCTTTGCATCTGGTAGCATTTAAATCGGTTACTGACTTTGGGCCTTTTTGTGTGCCTGTTGTCTTGTTTCCATTTTTTTCTATTGATGTTGTTTATATTTGGCAACACCCATAACATGTAGTATTTAGTATTATAATACTTCAGAATTGTTATAGGATACATTGATTATGATTCCGGTAGTGTAGCTCAAAAAATTGGCATTTGTCCACACTTAGGCTCTATCAGGATGTCCCGGGGCTCATGATGTTCCCTTTGGGAACTTGGGCATTTTCCAAAAAGTTTTTTGAAACTTTTTTTATAAATGTTTCGAAATTAATTTGATTGCTCTTATGTAACCTTATCATGTATTTTTGTTGTAGAATTTGTAGGCGTGCTATCGACTCTGTTTTTGATTGTAATTAATTATGAAAGCTTACTGCTCTAAATGCAGGGTGAGGAAGTCTACCTCGGATTTACATGCTTGTTTTCTTGCCTGTAGTGGAAGCACTCATACAGATTCTTGTCCTACTTGTGTACATTGGGATGCCAGACATTGGAGAGGAGTGTCGCGGTACATCGTCGGCGGAGAAGTTCCGATGCCGGAGCTGCCAACGCCGGATAATTCGAGTTTTTCAGTTTCTTTTTCAGAGGAACAAGAACATAGTGATGGTATTGTGACACCCATCCAAAGTGTGCTGCCCTCGTCGTGCTCTGATCAGCAAACAGAACTGGCTGCTAAGGTGTTCCTGAATATTAAACAAGGAATAAGGCCTCTTATTCCAGCAGCCAGTTCGACCAGTGAAGCGGCCAACCTGACAGTGGGAGCCGTAACACTGGGTAAGTCCGTTGTGGATGAGGGAAGTGTAGAATCGGGTAGAGCGTGCACCTCAAAAACTAAAGCTCACCCGGTGACGACGGCAAAAGGGAAGAAGTCTGCAAGTTTCTCTTTGGGAAGTTCTGCGAGGTCTGATAGAATGTGAGCAGGAGAGCCTTCTCTAACCAAGCAACATTTGGCACCAAATGTTGTTTTGAGAAACTTCACTGAGTCGGAGCTAATGTCCGGGGTCGGCTACAGTTACAGCTTCTTCCTCAGGTTCAGATAAGCACACACAACCGCACACTAGCTACTTGACTTCGGATATCCAGGCAGCCGCGCGAAGACATTCCCAGTCTTCGCCGTGAAGTCGGGCCATCCGGTAGCTAGTGATCCGAGGCTTCATTCATTGGGACGTTCGGAGAAGAGATCTACGTCCGGATCTCCGTCCCAGGAGCAGCAAGCAGCGAAAAAACAGAAGACCACTGCTCCTCAAGCCTCGTTAATGGACTTACTGTCACAAATTGCGCAGCTCATCGCAGCTTGCCAGCAAGTGCAAGCGCAGCCTTCCACATACTCTGGTGGTGAGCTGTCGGACGGTGCTGGGTTTCAGATGTTGTTGACCGAAATTCTCAGCTGAATCAGTCGGATGGTGAAAGGGAGAGGGAGGAGGATTTCCCTTTTGGTAGCGATGAATTTCATTCATCAATACTATCCTGATCTTGTTCCACCTGATCAGCAAGCTGTGTCTGCTAGGCAGAAACTGCTGTCGTCCCTAGACAGAGATGTCGTGCGAAGGAAAGATGATGTTCTTTCCTTCCCGGGACTATCTTGGCAATCTTGGCAAGTGTCGGAGGCCTTCGGCCACATTAACGGCGCCATATTCAACCTAGCATGTTCGAAAAATAAAGGTGGTTTCTTATCTGCATCTTCAATCAGTATACCGTTTCCTGGATCACGTTATTTTAAAACGGTTGGAGAAGATGTTCAGAGAGCTCCTCTGCATCTGGATGAGCAGGCTGGAGATTTGGATATATCCTTGCCTACATCATTCAATTTACGCTCAGATGCGATGGAATCTTCTATTTTATCTAATGGAGTGATTCTGGTCGCTATGTCCTATGCAGATCATATCACCAGGGCTCTGGTGCAGCGTCTAAATGGAAAGGAATTTGAGGATGTTGGTTCCTCGCTAAGAGTTCTTTCAGCGGCAGTCATGTATGCCACGTACCACTCCGCCCTTTCAGTGTAAAATTTCGAGTTGGTTAGAAGTAATGTAGCCCTTGTGTTGTCATCAATTATCGATGACAGGGTGAAAAGCTCTCTCTGAGTCACTCTGGTCTCCTGTCACATACTGTTTGATGAAAGCTTTCCCTAGTCTATGAACAAGCTACCAAAAAAAGCTTCCAGCGCACTGCTACTGAGATCAGCGTCTCAACAACATGCATCAGCTGGCCACAGTAGGTGAGGTCATTCCAGTTCACAATCATCTAAAGGGAGCTCCTCGCGAGGGTCTAGGAAACCCTCTTACAGTTACTCCATATAGTGACTGGGAAAAGGGGTGCAAGTCTTATCAAGACTATAAGTCAGATGCCCCTAGGCCGACGGGACGAGGTTCTTTGCAGGGAGGACATAGTTTCTCCAACTGCAAGCCTCGCAAGTCGTACAAGGTGATGGTCTAGACCTCTGTTGCTTTCCAGTTGGCGGAAGGTTATCAAACTTCGCGAAAAACTGGATGGGAATTACGGAAGATCAGTGGGTGAGAAATGTAGTCTCAGCAGGCCTGTGGCTATCATTTCGAACAAAGCCCCCACTTACACGAAGTCAGCATTGGACAAATCTGCCGGCGAATTCTTCCAAAGAGAGTCTCTCCTTGCGGAGGTACTGGCTCTCCTATCAAAGAAAGCAATAGAGGTCATTGAGAATCAAAATTCTCCAGGTTTTTACAGTCACCTGTTTCTCGTACTGAAGCCAGACGGCTTGTTCCGACCGGTAATAGACTTGAGCTGGATAAACAAATTAATCATAGCTCCAAAGATCTATATGGAAACCATTCGGTCGGTAAGAGCGAGCGAGCATTCGAGTGGATGACTATGCGGCTAGCATAGATCTAAATGTCACGTACTTTCATGTCCTGCTACATCCGGCATTCAGAAAGTACCTGCATTTTTCCGTGCAAGAAGTTTATCAGTTCAGAGTAATGTGCTTCGGTTCTGAACCTGGCTCCTTGGGCTTTCACTCGAATAATGAACTCGGTAATGTCATACTTCCGAGCTCATTCGGCAGTGTTAACGTCAGCTTACTTGGACGACATTCTTCAGAGATATATAGTTGTTCCGATGTCTCAGTTTCATAGTAAACAAGAAAAAGTCAGATCTAGCTCCGTCAAAGTTCTTCATTCACTTGGGAATGAGCTTCGAGACTCACAACAATCTGGTTCGTCTGACGTTACTCAGAACGAAATTAGTCAGTTGTTATGCTCGCTTTTGTCTAAACTCTCCTGCAGTGACTGCGAGGGAGTTTATGCGACTGATGGGGCTGTGCGGAGTGGCTGTGGATCTTATTCTGATGGGCCGCTTGTGCACGCGTCCCCTCCAGATTTTCTTTACTCAGAACTGGAGTGTGAAGACACAATTGCTCAAAACCCAGATTGTTTTAACAGACCTTGTAAAACAAAAGGTTCAGATTTGGGTGGATCTTCAGTGGCTGACTCAGGGAGTTCTGCTTCAACTGACGGATCCGGTCTTCACGGTTATGACGGATGCGAGTCTGACGGGCTGGAGTGCATCCCTAAGTCCCACAGACTTGAAGTGTCAGGGTCTTTGGGACCCTCAGTTCCTAGAAAAAGCACATAATCATCAAGGAGATGATGTCTATCTGACTAGCACTGCAACATTGGATTGCTCAAGTAGCGAACGTCCATGCTCAGATTCTGACGGACAACTCGATTGTAGTGGCTTATCTCAGGAACCAGGGAGGCACTCATTCGATTCCGTTATGCGAATTAACGGAGAAGATTCTCCTATTCGCTTTGAGTCATCATGTTCATCTCTCAGTTCGTCATATACTGGGGTCGTCTGAACATACTAGGAGACTCACTCTCTCGAAAAGGTCACCTGTTACCATCAGAGTGGACTCTCAACAAGCAAGTATTCAGTCAGATCTGCGACCAGTGGGATCGTCCCATGATAGATCTTTTTGCGACACACCTGAACAATCAGTTACTGACGTTCGTGTCGCCATGCCCAGATCATCAAGCATACACAGTAGACACTCTATTGATCTCATGGGATGGAATGATAGGATATGCATATCCTCCTGCTCCGTTGATTCAGCAGATTCTGTTAAAAATCAAACAGTCTCACTGCAAAATCCTGCTAGTAGCACCTCTGTCGTCACAGAAACCCTGGATCAATCTTCTCAGGAGTCTGTTATGGGACATTCCCCGGAAGTTTCCTGCTCAAAAGGACCTTCTATATCAGGGGAAGTCCCACGCACTGCATCACAGCCCAGAAGGTCTCAACCTTCACATATTTCCGTTGTGCGGTCCTTCATGCACGGAAGACATTTTACAGGACGAGCAGTGGACGCAATTTCTAACTGTAGGAGGACTCCTCTTCGTTGAATTATGCAGCAAAGTGGAGGGTTTTCTTCTGTTGGTGTACAGAGCAGTCTGTAGACATTTACAATCCGTCCATTCCTCAGATTGCCAATTTCTTGGTCTACTTGGTTGACGTATTAAACTTGTAGCCCGTCACAATTAAGGGCTATTGGTCTATGTTATCAGACACTTATGCTCATCATGATAACTTGGCTATTGGATCAGATTCTTCTTTATCCAAGCTAGTTAGAAATTTCTCTATTAATAGACCTAGAACCCTCAGATTAATTCCTAAATGGAATTTGGCTTGGGTTCTGTTGAAGCTTCAAAAAACTCCATTTGAGCCGTTAGACTATGTAGAGTTCAAATTCTTGACATATAAAATGGCCTTTCTCTTAGCGTTTGCGTCTGCCAGAAGAGTGAGTGAACTTTATGCATTATCTGTTGATGATTCCCATTACCTAATACTGTTACTCTCACTACGGAAGTGGGATTCTTGGCTAAGAATCAGATTCTGGATAAGCGGCTGGAGCCTATTATCATTAAGGCTTTACCGTCCTCAGAAAACCGTAGACCTTTGCTGTGTCCAGTTAGAGCAATGCACATTTATAAACGTCGATCAAGTTTTATTAGAAAGGGAAGAAAAAGATTCTTTCTTTCCCTGATATAACTAACAGAAAGGATATATCTGTTCATTCCATCACTAGATGGATTCAGCTGGCAATACGTATTGCCTATGAAAGTCTACCTTTGGATCAACGTTCTGTCAACAAGATTTCAGCATGTGAGGTTAGAGCACTGTCTGCTTCTTGGGCTTATTTTAACAGGATAGCACTTACTGATCTTATGAAGGCTGCCTACTGGACACAGCCCTCTTCATTTACCAAGTTTTACCATAGAATTTACAGTCTATCTCTGGTGACCTTAGATCTTTAGGTCCTCTTTCTTTTGCTCAGAATGTCGTCCATTAATCTTACATCTAGAAGATGTCTTAGGCAGTCTGCTCTTCGTTCTGAGGAATTTTCCTTCAGAACAAGGGGAATGGGGGGGGGGGGGGGGGGGTACAGTTTTTCCCTTGTGTTATCTGGCTTTGTAGTGAAAAGCAAGTAGTCCAGCGTCAGTGCTGGGTGGTTTTAATGTGTAGCTCGGTGTGAAGCAATACCTATGTCTCATTTAGCTCACTGTGAAGAATTTGTATATGTCGCGTGTCAAACAAGCGTCTCTATACAATCCTCAGACACTTTTAAATGAGTATAAAGCATCTCATTCTCTGGACTGGCTTTATAATTGGTTTCCTTCTCCGAATTAGCATAAGGGGTTATGCTGGTATTAAATGGAGAAATTATATAATTCTCAGTTACACTGTTGGTGTTTATATGTCATTCTCTTTTTTTTTTATAGGAGAAGGACATATGTAATTCCTCTGTCTTCTCCTATTCTCCTGTAGGAGTTCTTTATCAAAGTAATTGAGAGATTGGATTTTCCTCTAAGTCCTAGGCCCTCCAGCCTTTTTACTCTTCAGCTTAGTCTGAGCCATTGGTTGTAGTATAAAAATATTATAAATTTATAGTAATTTGTATATTTTTTATACTTACCAATGGCCCAGACGGGGATGGCCCTCCCATGAGTGGGCACTCATTCCTCCCCGCTGATTATAACATTTAGCAGGCACTATAGGAAGAATGATGCTTGGTGCCAATTCCGGTACCTTCCTGTTTACCACACATGCGCAGTAAACAAAAGTATGGAGGACCAGATAGGACTTCAATTTTTTGGTTTTGTATGCAAATTTTGGGGACTGGGGGGTTCAAAATTTGTGTTTGGCCTTGGATTTTACACCAGCTAATTCTGGGCCATTGGTAAGTATAAAAAATATACAAATTACTTTAAATTTATAATATCTCTGTGTTGGTGTATAAAGCATTATTACTCTTTGGGTAGTATACCCTGTAGAGGTATATGTACATTTGGTTTCAATATGGGCAAGGCACTCTATTTTGATTGGCCCAAGTGTGTTGGGGGGTGGGGGATGGGGGGGGGTGGTGGTGCTGTGTACTAAGTCGTACTGCACTTCGATGGTGCACTTGTCTTCAGCCAATGCTAACCCTGCTTGTGTGAAGCCTGACAGTTATTCACTGATGCACAGTGGTTCTCTTTGGGTATTCCGGCTTCCTCCACCTGTAAAACTGTCCGACACAAGATGACCTTGGCTGATGAAAGTGTCATACCAATAAATAAATAAATGTATATTTGGCTTAATTCCTTGAAGCTTAGAAATATTTTAGTGCAATCTGTCACCTTGAGAGGCGAAGTGAGCTTATCAGTTTCTCTTCTTAACCCTTCACCCAACAGGATATTAAAATTTATTATTTTAATTTTTGTTTTTTCAAATTTTTCAAAACATTTCAACAAAACCATCTCATGTCACCACTCACCACTCATTGGAATGGGCTTGATGAATTTGTTCCAATGTGGGGTCACATGATAATGGTTTAGTTGAAAGTTTAAAAAAAGTCTTCTCAACTGGTTAAATTTCATGGACAGATGCAGCTGATTCATTAGGTAAAAGGTTAAATTCTGAGGGTGTATTCTACAGCATGTTAAGTTTACAATATCATGGATATTTTGTTGATTGTGTATGCAGATCTGACAATATCTTGACATATTATTATTAATTGGAAAGCTCCCTTACTGAGAGTTTCTAATAAATAATAATACCAGTAATTTGTGGTATTGGAAAGCATAAAAAATTTGGCCATGTTTTAAGTTACAAACTTGTATTCTGATGTAAGAATTGTAGTGGTCATTATGTCACTGAGGTACAAGTGAAATGATGCCTGTCAAACATTCAAGTTGAGCCTGTCAATGGCAATGACAGGCTTATTTGATTGCATGCTGTTCATCATCCTGCATCTGTAACTTTTACAATTTGATCTTCATCTAAATTATGATTGTCTTGGATTTTATTACACACCCGTAACTGTATTTCTCATGATCACATAGGTTTTGGGAGTAAGTGGTAATTTTAACCAGAAAGCTATAGTTCGATCCGATAAAAAGTTCCCTTTGCATGTAAAAGTTCTTTTATTAAACTGGTTCTAATAGTTTTCAGAGTTCCGTGGAAACAATCATTGAGAACCTTTAGCAATATTATCTATCAGAATTACCGTTTCTCATAACAAAATGTTTGATGTGCAACAATGCTAAAAACTATCGATAGTCATCACAGTTACATGATTCTAACAGATCTCATGGTATCCCAGTACCACTCACTCTCATTCAGTAATCATTAACTCATTCAAACATAAGTGTGGTTCTGTATATATATCTCTATTTCAGAGCAGATGTCTGGCATGACCAAAAGTATGTATTAATCATCAGATCAATACAAAAATTCATTTATACCAATTTTGGTAGACATTCTTACACAAGCTATCAAATTTCAGTCTTGTGACTTGAAAAGATAAAAAGGAGTTCCATTTGGGGGTTTAAGAGCATTCGCAGTTTCAGGCGTTGAAGTAAAACACTTACATCATAACCCATTAGCAGGTTACACTATATAACATGGTTGTCACCTATAAAAATGCATTATGATGCCAGCCATGGTGTTTGTCTCAAATAGGATTTTTTGCCAAAATAAAGTGGAACAACTAATGTGCAAGCTATCTCTGATGAGATCTCATGTTAATAGTTTCTATTTATTTTGGCAGAATTTCTGTTAAAAAGTAAACAGCATGCCATTCTATTCAACCTTTGAGTTGAATGAATCACAAAAGTTTTTCAGATCTGACAGGCAAAACAGATGGGATTAGGAATCTAATTTTGTCTTTTTGGGGTCATAACCTGTAGTGGGTTCACATATTTTACAAATGAAGTAACCCCCACATGACCTAAACAATGCAGGGCTTATATTTCGACGAGAATCCGAGAATCGATTCCCACAAAGATTCGCGCAATGAAACCGGCGAGAATACATGTAGATTCTCGCTGCACCTCTGCTAGGATTCGCGTGAAAAGAATTGAGTCAATTTAACCCTTTATTTAACACAGCGGCAACAAATTAACCAGCAGAAGGCTAACATGACCTGAAATATCCTGACACTATGTCAATAAAATCTTACAAATATGGCTGTCATTGGAACCGGCTCATTGAGCCGGTTCCAATGACAGCCATATTTGTAAGATTTTATTGGTAAATATTGTTCATTTAATTATTTTATCATCTATTTATTATTTATTGTTTAAAAATTATCAAATTTAGTTTTAAAAATTAAAAAGACATGTTGGGTAAAAGGTTAACATGTGTTATCAGTATACAACAGTGGTTCAACCTTGGTGATGTCATGGGATCCTGGGACACTCATAGTAGGTATGGATTCGCGCAACCATTTTCACGAGAATCCAAATGGATTCTCACAAATTTAGACGAAATATAAGCCCTGCAATGGTTTGGAGTTATTTCCAGGCTTGTAATTTAGTCATTTTAGTTCCAGTTTGTTGGAAGATGTTCTTTAAAAACATTCTGATCAGTTATATCAACCTGATTTACATTCTGTGACATTTTTTTTTCCTTTTCCATTGTAAGTTCCAAAACTTCTTTCAGGTAAGTGCCTCAGGCACCCTGCCGTCTTTTCTTGTTTTAGTGTACATACAGATTTACTTTTCTTTTGTAAGAAGGACAAAACAAAATATAACAAGATTTCAACATTTTCTGTTCAAGAAATATACTTATCCAGTCCTGAACTTGCCAACTTTTTCAGATATCTGTTATTATTGGTAATTTGATCTCACAGGTGCATTGTTGTTGCAACATAGTGCCATAACATGTATGTTTTGATCTTTTGAATTTGTGCTTTATCTTTGTTTTGCAGTGTGACCCTAAATGTTCGCCCTATAATACTGCCTTCATTTGGCACTGACAACCTTACTAACATTCAGGTCCTTGAGTAAAGAGCTCTATTAGGAATGTCCAATTGTCAGTGTATCATCTTCAATATTTAATTAGCATTAGACCTCGAAACTGTATCAATTTTTGCAGAATTTATAATAGCGAAAAAAAGAAAAACAAGTTTTTTCTGTGGTAAATATTTGAAATGTGTTATGGATGATTATCTCATTGTTTGGATTTTGATGTTATTTCTTCATTACTGATTAAATTTTGACGAGTTTTGTTGTCTTAACATAGGCGGTGTTTGCATGCATAACGTTCAAATGTGGATACCCTGTGCCATTTCCTGATTAAAATTAATAGTGGGTGTACCTAAACCGGGCTTCAGTCACTGCTCTAACTCTCATTACCATTGACCCCAGCAAGTTGTTTATGGTCCTTTGTGGGATGTTATTCCACTCCTGAAGAAGGGTCTGAGTGAGCTGAGCGACATTGTTGCGGACGCGCTTCTTGACCCTCCTGTCCAACTCATCCCACAAATGCTCGATCAGGGACAAATCTGGATTGTAGGGTGGCCAATCGCGAACTGGGACATTGTTTTGATTGAGGAAGTCATGACAAATCCTAGCAACGTGCGGCCTTGCTTTATCCTGCTGCAGTGTTATGTCACACACATGACTAAGTGGAAGGAAATGAGGCATGAGGACCTAATCCCGATATCTTACGGCTGTACGATTGCCCTGGATGACCACGAGAGGTGTTTTTGGCTCACCAACGATAGTTGTGTGAGCCTATGGCAAAGTCCTCATGTCAGAGTTGTCGTCATTGTCGGCGGCCGGATTCATTTATTTTGAACTTTTGTGTGCAGGTTTTGATTTTTCTTTTTATTTTGCTTTTTTTTTTCATGTCAGCATGCTTTTCAGGGATAGTATTATTTTATTCAACCCTTTCCATGCTTAATTACTTGAATTTTGGACATTTTTATACTGTACCAATGACCCAGACATAGCTGGTGCTAACTCTTAAAATATAGGGCCAAACACAAATTTTGCCCCCCAATCCCCAAAATTTGCATCTAAAACCAAAGAAAACATGTCCTGAAAGGCCCTCCACACTTCGCCCCTACTGCGCATGCGCAGTGTCAAGGACGTTCCGAAATTATTGGCGCCATTAATCATTCTAAGTTTGGCCCTTCATCAGTTAACATCTGACTGATCTTTGTGCTTATAAATCTCAGTTTAAATGATGTCAGACACATAAATATTAGTGAAATGGTGATTCTAAGGAGGATAGAGAAGGAGGAGAGGAAAAAAATGTGTGACAGAATATTATCAGGGCTGTAACTTAAAATATTTTAATGAAATTATGTTAAGTTACCTATTTTCGAGGCAGCAGCCATTTTGTTGTCATTCTGATTATTTAGTTACACTGTTTTTTAAGTGTTTTCCTCTCTCCCTGTCCTTTAAGTCCCCCCTTGCTATTCTCCCATGCTTTTGGCATAGTTTTTGTAATTATTATTACTAAATTTTCTTGGGAGTTTTAGCTGAATAACAGAATGAATTCTGTTCTTTTCCCCATGTTTACGTCTTCACCTACGGGTGGTTAGGCGTTGTGTTCTGCATCTACCATCTGATGTTCTGCAGTTTCTTCCCTGGAAGTCTCTGTTTTGCATCAGATAGTGTATTTTTGAGGAAGTCATGACAAATCCTAGCAACGTGCGGCCTTGCTTTATCCTGCTGCAGTGTTATGTCACACACATGACTAAGTGGAAGGAAATGAGGCATGAGGACCTAATCCCGATATCTTACGGCTGTACGATTGCCCTGGATGACCACGAGAGGTGTTTTTGGCTCACCAACGATAGTTGTGTGAGCCTATGGCAAAGTCCTCATGTCAGAATTGTCGTCATTGTCGGCGGCCGGATTCATTTATTTTGAACTTTTGTGTGCAGGTTTTGATTTTTCTTTTTATTATGCTTTTTTTTTTCATGTCAGCATGCTTTTCAGGGATAGTATTATTTTATTCAACCCTTTCCATGCTTAATTACTTGAATTTTGGACATTTTTATACTGTACCAATGACCCAGACATAGCTGGTGCTAACTCTTAAAATATAGGGCCAAACACAAATTTTGCCCCCCAATCCCCAAAATTTGCATCTAAAACCAAAGAAAACATGTCCTGAAAGGCCCTCCACACTTCGCCCCTACTGCGCATGCGCAGTGTCAAGGACGTTCCGAAATTATTGGCGCCATTAATCATTCTAAGTTTGGCCCTTCATCAGTTAACATCTGACTGATCTTTGTGCTTATAAATCTCAGTTTAAATGATGTCAGACACATAAATATTAGTGAAATGGTGATTCTAAGGAGGATAGAGAAGGAGGAGAGGAAAAAAATGTGTGACAGAATATTATCAGGGCTGTAACTTAAAATATTTTAATGAAATTATGTTAAGTTACCTATTTTCGAGGCAGCAGCCATTTTGTTGTCATTCTGATTATTTAGTTACACTGTTTTTTAAGTGTTTTCCTCTCTCCCTGTCCTTTAAGTCCCCCCTTGCTATTCTCTCATGCTTTTGGCATAGTTTTTGTAATTATTATTACTAAATTTTCTTGGGAGTTTTAGCTGAATAACAGAATGAATTCTGTTCTTTTCCCCATGTTTACGTCTTCACCTACGGGTGGTTAGGCGTTGTGTTCTGCATCTACCATCTGATGTTCTGCAGTTTCTTCCCTGGAAGTCTCTGTTTTGCATCAGATAGTGTATTTTTGGTAACTGATTTCGGGCCTGGGTGCCTGGAGTCTTATTTTAGTGTTTTTACACTCATTGTTTACATTTACAATAGCCCTCTGTGTGAGGGGGGGATTTCTGGAAAATAATATCTTGATGTTATTTAATCATAACTAGATACATTATTATTGTTCGTAAGTGTTGAATAAATTGTTTAAAATATTTTTAAAATTTTTGTCCACACTTAGGCTTGGGATCCATTGGGGCTCAACGTTACTTTTCAGAAACTTGGGCTGTTCTGAAAAAATATTTTTTCAAAATATTTTGATTTCAATTATTTTTTCTATATTAATGGATCATATTATTATTATGTATTTTGATTGCCAGGGGTTAGTGCGAGTACCAGGACTTGTTTTCTTTTCACATTGAAAGGATATTGATCAATTGTATCAAGAGGAAGTCTTCCTCTGACTTTATAATCATTCTATATGTGGTCAGTGTACTCGCATTAACTCCTGTTCTGTATCGTATGATTTCGATGACAATATGGGAAGTGTATGTCACGGTATGTTATTGGGGATTTGGACACTCCGGTCCTTTCCCCGCAGGGTCACTCTACTTTATCAATTTCTATTTCAGACGATCAAGATTAGGGTGATGTATCTGTGATGTCTTCCAACAGTGTGCCTCCGTAGTCACAATTAATGAAGGGCTAGCGGAAAAGTGCTCATGTAAATACGACAATTGCCTAAGAGGACCCTAGTAGGTTCGACGGCCTTTGACGTCCGCTAGCTCGCCCGGTGTAGCGTCCATTCACCGAATGGTTCGGCAGCCGGGTTCGTCCGTTGCGGTCTAGAAGGAATTTTGGGGTGATGCGAGCACTATAAATTAACCTAATGCACACCCAGTGACGGCGGATCGGAGGGAGAACGGAGGAAGCCTTTTAGTCCGGTTCATAGCTCGTTCCGGTCCATCCGGACGGCAAGCGAGAGAGGCCCCTCTCTCGTTCAACAACATCTGGCCCCAGATGTTGTGGTACAAAATGTGTCGCAAGCGGAGCATACGTCCGTCGCTTGGGACGCTCCGTTGTATAGGCAGTCCGCGGAGACTGCTAAGGCTTCCTCTTCTCGTCAGCGCACACGACCGCACCTTGGCTGCGTGACCACCGATATATTACCAGCTTCGCCGATCAAGGATTCTTCGGCGACCAGGTCACACCATCCGGTAGCCAGGGACACGAGGCCTGCAGACTCCGGACGTTCGCATAGGAAGTGTGCGGGAGTCAACGTTCACGGAGCTTCCGGCGGCAATGCATCGTAAGACCGCAGCATCCCAGCATCAACTGAATCTGTCGCATATATTTTATCCGACGATGCTGGGGCGGGACGCTCCGCGGAAGCGGGTACGGACGTCCGAAAGTTTCATCCGGTCCGACGGGATACCGAAAGGGATTTGGAGGATTTCGAGCTTTCCCTTTTGGAACAACATATGCTGTTGTGTATGTCATCTGACTTGGTCTTCTACAGCTTCTTTCGTCGGACCAGAATGCTGCGATGCCGGATAAGAAACTGATAGCGTCGGTGGACTTAGAAATTTTTGGTTCGGTTCAGGGACATCGTCCCTCAGTTCCGACATAGTCCAATAATGTCACACAAACTTTCGAATTATTGCACGACGCTATATATATTATTATTTTATGCTTGCTATAACCAAGCATTTCTGGTTTCTTGTTCGCAGAGTTATGGAGATGTCTTTCATAAGTGTGCCTCTGTCGTCATAGTTAATGAAGAGCTAGCGGCAATAAGTGCTCATGGAATATGTCTATCGCCTACGGAGTGACATTCGCTAGCTCACCCGGTGTAGCGTACATTCATCGAATGGTTCGGCTGCCGGGTTTGTCCGTTGCGGTCTAGGAAGGAGATTTGGGTGATGCGAGCACTTTACTTTAGTACTCACCCAGTGACGGCAGATTGAGGACAGATCGGAGGAAGCCTGTTAGTCCGGTTCCTGGCTTGTCCAGGTCCGTCCGGGCTGTGAGCGAGAGAGGTCCCTCTCTCGTCCAACAACATAGGGGACCGCATGTTGTGGTTCAGATATTTTACATTCGGAGCATATGTCCGTCGGTCGGGACGCTCCGTTATATTGACAGTCCGAGAGACTGTCCTTAATGCTTCCTCATCCTCACAGCAGGCCACACGACCACACATTGGCTACGTGACCTCGAGTATCCGATCAGTTTCGTCATTCAGTGATTCCACGGCGAATAGGTCGCGCCATCTGGTAGCCAAGGGACACGAGCCTATACACTCCGTTCGCTCGCATATTGGTAGTATGCACGGGGTAACGATCACGGAGCTTCCAGCGGCAATGCATCGTAAGACCGCTTCTCCTCAGGCCTCAGTGACGGACGTGCTATCCGAGTTAGCACAGTTGTTTCGCAGCATCCCAGCAATTGACAGTTTCTCGGTCGAATCAGGAATTATCCGACGGCGCTGGGTCGGTGCGGTCCGCGGTTGCATCAGCTACAGACGACCAAACGCTTTATAGGGTCCGACAGGATGGCGAAAGGGATTCGAAAGATTTCGAGTTTTCCCTTTAGTAGTATCAGAAGCTGCCTTTCATATCTTCTGGCATTATCTTCCAGTGATTGTTATTTCGGACTTCATTGCTGCGATCTTGGATAAGAGACTTATAGCGTCATTGGACTCAGATTTTTCGATCGGTTCAGGGACATTGTCCTTGACTTACCGACACAGTCCAATATTGTCATTACAACATGTGTTTTATTTTTCAACGCTATATATATATATATATATACAAGCCTGCTACCAAGCATGATAGTTTAGTTTCTTGTCCGCGTTGCTCATTTCTGCCATTTTATCTTTTATACGAATAGTTTATTTTGGCAGAGCAGGGCATACCGAGAGTTCTTATGCGTCTAGACGGTGTGATTAAAGACTGCATATATTCTTTTTCGCCGTTTATGTCTTTTCCAATTTCAATGTTGGAAATGACATGATGTATAGTAGACTTAACTTAGACGCTTTATCATACGTAATCCGCCTTACTGAGGCGTTATCATTACGTCTTCAAGAAAAGATTTACGGGATATTATTCTCAATGTAATTTCTTTTGAGGGCAGTAGTTTGTTCACGTATAACTCCGCCCTTCAGTGGCTGATTGGAGTTGGTTAGACGTGACGCAGCCCTAGCTACATCCACACGCGTGGATAGTAAGGTTAAGAACTCTCTCAGAGTCGCTTCGTTCTCGGAGGAGCTTCTCTTCGACGGCAACTTTTCGGCAATCCATGATTTACTCGATTTACACGTTCTCTTGTCTATCTAGTGTTACAAGAGATTCAGACTGGGGCAAACATTCGGTGGTTGACTCAGAGAGTGCCACCGCAGTTGCCGGACCCGAGTGTGGCTGTTATGATGGTTGCCAGTCAAACAGATTGGGATATAATACTGATCCCTACGGATTCGAAGTGCCAGGGTCTTTGGGTTCCGCAGTCTCTTAGCAATCAGTTTTCTTCCGCGGAATAATGTTTTTTAGGCTTGCTTTATGTCATTGCATGAACATTATTCAGAAACGCATGCCCAAATCCTGTCCTTTAATTCGACAGTAGTGGCGTATCTCCAGAACCAGGGAGGCACTCTTTCGTTTCCGTTATTCAATTTAATGGAAAGAATCTGTTGGTTATAGTACACCAAGTTCTGTTTTGGTCCGTCATATTCCGGGTAGTCTGATTGTTTTACCGGACTCCCGTTCTCTTACGGGTCACTTGTTGCTGTCAGAATGGACTCTCAACAAACAAGTATTCAATCAGATTTGCTATCTATGGGAGCGCCCAATGATGATTTATTTACGACACAGTTTGCTAATCAATTGCAGACGTATGTGTTAGCTTGTCCAGATCTCTGAGCTAATGTTGTTAACGCTCTATTGATCTATAGGACGGAATGATAGGATACGCGTATCCTCCGGCGCTGTTGTTTCAGCAGGTATTGCTAAGATAAACAACTACAATACATTTCTGTTGATAGCATCTCTATCTTCACAGAGGTCATGGGTAATTTACTCTCTTGTCTACTGTGGGTCTTAACGTGAAATCTTCCTCTATGTGAGGATCTTTTTTCACTGGGTAAATCGTGTCATCTTTATCACAACCCGCAAGGTCGCAACCTTCATGTATTCCGTTGTGTGGTCCGTATTGCTTTGTATGCACTGTACTGGACGAGCTTTGGACGCGATTTCTTCTATAGGAGATCCTCTTCTTCGCTATTCTATGCGGCTAAAGTGGAGGCTCTTCCGTCGTGGTGTAGGGATCATTATGTTCATATTGTTGATCCCTCCATACTACTCATTGCAATTTTTTAGTATACTTGTTTCACAAGATCTACTGCAGCCTGTTATTATTTAGGTTATAGGTTTATGTTACCTCATACCTATGCACTCTACGATAGTTTACAATTGAGTCTTTTGTCTCTTTATCTAAGTCAGTTAGTAACTTTTTGATAAATAGACTTAGAATCTTTAGAATCTTTAGATTAAATTCCTATATGGATTTTAACTTCGGTTCTTATTTAGCTAAGTAATCATTTGAGCCTCTGGAAACAGTAGTTTTCAAATTCTGACCTTTTAGACAGTAATTCTGTTGGTTTCTCTTTTACTGTAGAGTCAGTGAGTTTCATGCACTATCGATGGATGATTTTCACTTTCGTACTTTCGGAATCACTACTTCCGTTACTATTTAGGTTGGATTTTTGCATAAGAGTTAGGCTCCTATTATCCGGAACCTATTATTTTAAGGTCCTTCCGTCTTCGTATGGGCATAGGCCTTTACTCTTTCCGGGTACAGTTTATGTATTTATAAACAGATATCTGTTTATTACTATGGGCGTAAGCTCCTTCTGTCTTTGATGCCTAGTAGAAGGACGTTACGCTCCATTTTATTGTTAATGGATTCTATTTACTATCGGTACTGCTTATGGTATATCATTGACTTAGCAGTTGTGCTTAAGATTTCGGCTCATGAAGTAAGAGCTCTTCTACTTCTTGGGCTTACATTAATAGTGTCGCTATTATAGATTTTTGAAGGCCGCTCATTCCGCTCAGCCATCCACATTCATGAATTTTATCTCAGAAATATCGAGTCCATTTCTGGAGGCCTCTATTGTTAGGTCTATTATCTACTGCTCAGAATGTCATTCACTTAACAGTTGCTACTATAGCTAGGTAGGCTGTCTGTTTCGGCAGTGTCTCCGTTCTGCTGCCCTCTTCGCTCTGGGCTATTTGACCCAGGGCAAGAAAAAGGGGGGGGGGGGGGGGGAGGATGTTCCCTTGGGTCACCTGTTTTACTATGAAAACAAGGGGATACCTCCTCCGGAGTTAGTTATTCTGAGCTGTTATTGGGATGGTTGTTTAGTGAGAAGTTTAGGTTTTTAAAATTCATTCAAGTCTTAGTTTTTAAAGTATAGCTTTTGAATATTGCATATGTCAACGGACATGATTAAGCAATCCTCAGACACTTTTAGGAGTATAAGAGTCTCTATTCTATAGACTTACTTTATTTATTGGCTTACTTTAAAAATTATTAGTATAAGGATTATATTGGATATTAATAGAGTACATGGATGTATTAAGCTCAATTTTGGAAGGTGTTGTATCTTTCTAATTTATCATAAATAAGAAAGATACATGTAAGGCCTATTACTTCTTTTTCCCTACAGGGGATGACTCTATTTTATTTTATTGAGCGTATTCCATTTTGCTCTATGTCCTTGACCCTCCAGCCTTTTTACTATTCAGCTATGTCTGGGTCATTGGTACAGTATAAAAATGTTAAAAAATTTATAGTAATTTATATATTTTTTATACTTACCAATGACCCAGACGGGGATGGCCCTCCCAGGAGTTGGGAACTCTTGCCTCCCCGCTGAGTACATAGCGCTTACCAGGCACTGGTTATTAGAATGATTAATGGCGCCAATTTCGGAACGTCCTTGACACTGCGCATGCACAGTAGGGGCGAAGTGTGGAGGGCCTTTCAGGACATGTTTTCTTTGGTTTTAGATGCAAATTTTGGGGATTGGGGGGCAAAATTTGTGTTTGGCCCTATATTTTAAGAGTTAGCACCAGCTATGTCTGGGTCATTGGTAAGTATAAAAAATATATAAATTACTATAAATTTTTTAACTTTTGTGTACAGATTTTTGACTTTTCTGTGCAGGTTTTTGACTTTTGTGTACAGGTTTTGAAATTTTATCTATGAGTGGAGTTTTACCTTACTGGCATATTGCCATGGTGGTTACCTTAACATTTCAGGATATTTTTCTCAATTTTAACCCTTTGAAACGAATGTGATACTTTTTTGACTTTTATGTGCAGGTTTTGAGGTTTGTTTTTCTTTTCTTCCAAGTGGATATTTTTCAAGTAGGGTTTCACCTTACTGGCATATTGCCATTGTGGTTACTGTGACATTTGCAGGGTATTTTTCTAAATTTTAACCCTTTGAAACAAATGTGATACTTTTTTTAACTTTTATGTGCAGGTTTTGAGGTTTGTCTTTCTTTTCTTCCAAGTTCCGACTTACCTTGTAGCATATTGCCATGGTTTCTATTTTATGTTAGGATGCTTCTTGGGGCTAGTATTATATTATTTAACCCTTTAGCTGTTTATTTACCTTTTAATGTTGGACTTTTGTGTGCAGGTTTTTGACTTTTGTGTACAGGTTTTGATATTTTTTTTCAGTGGAGTTTTACCTCACTGGCATATTGCCATGGTGGTTACTGTAACATTTTCAGGGTATTTTTCTAAATTTTAACCCTTTGAAACAAATGTGATACTTTTTGGACTTTTATGTGCAGGTTTTGAGGTTTTTCTTTCTTTTCTTCCAAGTGGATATTTTTCAGGTAGAGTTTCACCTTACTGGCATATTGCCATGGTGGTTACTGTGACATTATCAGGGTATTTTTCTCAATTTTAACCCATTGAAACAAATATGATACTTTTTTTTTTTTACTTCTATGTGCAGGTTTTGAAGTTTGTCTTTCTTTTCTTCAAAGTGGAGACTTACCTTGTAGCATATTGCCATGGTTCCTATTTTATGTTAGCATGCTTCTTGGGGCTATTATTATATTATTTAACCCTTTAGCTCATTATTTACTTTAATTTTGGACTTTTGTGTGCAGGTTTTGGACTTTTTTTTTTTTTACTCCAGCCACCCCTTTACATTGGCCACTTGCTGGTGAGCCGCGGGGTACTGATACCCCTTCTAGTTATGTAATGAGAAATCCCCCCAAACCATAGCAGACGCTCCCCCGAATCTGTCACTTTCCTTAACACATGTCAGAATATCACTCACCTCGACGTTGATAGCAATGTTGTCATCCATCTGACCTGTAAAGCGTGAACTGTGACTCGTCAGTGAATAACACACAGCTCCAGTGGACCAAGTGAAACTGATTTGGTGCATCTGTCCACAGCCATTGCAATTGACGCTGACGTCGCCTGGGTGTAAGTTGTGGACCAATGTAGAGATGGCAAGGCCTTAAATTGAACTCCCACAACCATCCCCTACTGCTCTCTTGGACACACTTCAGCAACCATGAGTGCCTACAACCTGACTCGCCGTCTCCGTCACCATCTGAAATAGGTTACGGAGGTGTGAGAGACGTATGCCTCTATATTGGCGTGGTGACGTAATGCACAGACGTCCACTCCTGGGACAATCAGCTAATCTTTCTGTTGCTCTGAGACACCCAACTAAATGAGCTATCATTGACTCATGGAGCCCAAATTGCTGGGCGATGAGACATTGCGATTGGCCCTGCATAATTAGAGCAATAGCCCTACCCCTATCAATTTTGGACATTCACAGCATTTTGCTTTTCAATCAAGTTGAAATGAAATGTCGTGCAATTGATGTGTACTGTTAAAAACTTCGATTTCGTATGGTTTTCAAACCCATAGCATGTGCGAGTGCCCCAGATGCACGCTTTGTTCAAAAATCTGTTGATAGCATGCGGCATCACATGTGGTTGTGGTTGACTGAATTTTAACCAAATAGTCTTTAGATAGTACACTGAGGTAGTTATGTGTCAAATTTTACTACATTTGGTCTACGGATAAAAAAATTATATTACCAAATCTGAATTTGTGTATCTTTTTTCCGTCAGTATATTTGTTTGAGGTTCACATACAGATTTCCTATGTCAAAATATCATGCCGTAGAAACCCCAGAAAATTTCTTTCCAATATAATGCCAGGTGAAATATATTAATTTACTGCAGAAAACTGAATTAAATGTATTTTTCTATTTCAGTCCAAGGTTTTTGCCATGGAGTTAGCCAGCAATGAAAAGTTACTGTACATAAATGGGTATGTAAATGACTAATAATTATTCCTCACTAAATTCCAACACATCCTGATATACACATTTTGCTTCCATGACCTTAACTTCATTTGGTCAGGAATATTAAAGTTTTAATGTATTTCAGTAGACTAATCATTTTTAGCTCACCTAACTGCAAATCAGGGTGAGCTATAATGATCACTCTATGTCCTTGTCCGTTATCTGTTGTCCATTGAAATGATCTTTGCAACCTCTCTTTCAAAATTTATGAAATGATTTCAGTGAAATTTCAGGTGATTGCTTGTTGTGACATTGCATTTTGATTTTGTTCAAATCAAGTTTGACCCACCCATTAGGGAGTGGGTGGGGGAAAATGCTCCCAAACTTTTTAAAAAAATCTTCTTCTCATGAACCGATTGGTGTAGAAGAAAGTTTGTTCAAATGAAGTTTGTAAGGCAATGTTTGTTTACCATGGAAGGGGCTGGATATTTGGCCAGCCCAAAATTTATATATTTTTATACTGTACCAATGACCCAGACATAGCTGGTGCTAACTCTTAAAAATCTAGGGCCAAACACAAATTTTGCCCCCCAATCCCCAAAATTTGCATCTAAAACCAAAAGAAATCATGTCCTAAAGGACCTCCATACTTTGCCCCTACTACGCATGCGCAGTGTCAAGGACGTTCCAAAATTGGCACCAATCATCATTCTTTGTTTGGCCCTTCATCAGTTAACATCTCACTGATCTTTGTGCTTGTAAATCTCAGTTTAAATGATGCCAGACACATAAATATTGGAGAAATGGTGATTCTAAGGAGGACAGAGAAGGAGGAGAGGAAAAAGGAGTGACAGAAAATATTCAGGGCTGTAACTTAAAATTTTGTAATGAAATTATGTTAAGTTGCCTATTTTCGAGGCATGGGCCTGTTGTTGTCATTCTTGCTTTGAAGTTGCACTGCTTATTCAGTGTTTCCTCTCTCCTTATCCTGTAAGTCCCCCCCTGCTATTCTCCCATGCTTTTGGCATATTTTTGAGTAAGTTTACTACTAAAATTTCTTGGGAGAATTAGCTTGGTTACAGAATGAATTCTGTTATTTTCCCCATGTTTACGTTCTCACCCATGGGTGTTTAGACGTTGTGTTCTGCATCTACCATCTGATGTTCTGCAGATTCTTCTCTGGAAGTCTCTGTTTTGCATCAGATAGTGTGTATTGTTGATAACTGATTTCGGGCCAGTATTGTCAGTGCCTGGAGTCATGTTTTCTGGTGTTTATACACTTCTTGTTTACATTGGCAACAGTCTCTTTTGAGGGGGGCTTTTTGCCTTTGGAGTAGTTTACTCATTACTAGATACATTATTATTATCCGTAAGTGTTGCATTAATTATTTAAAATAATTTTAAAATTTTTGACCACACTTACCCTTGGGATCCATTGGGGCTCAACGTTACTTTTCAGAAACTTGGGCTTCGCTGAAAAAATATATTTTTATACTGTACCAATGACCCAGACTTAGCTGGTGCTAACTCCACAAAAACCAGGGCCAAACACAAATTTTGCCCCCCAATCCCCAAAATTTGCATCCAAAACAAAAAGAAATCATGTCCTAAAGGACCTCCATAGTACGACTCTACTGCGCATGCGCAGTGACGCAGTCGTCCCGAAATTGGCGCCAAATATCATTTCTCTGTTTGGCCCTTCATCAGTCAACATCTCACTGATCTTTGTGCTTGTAAATCTCAGTTTAAAGGATGCCAGACACGTAATTCTTGGAGAAAATGTGATTCTAAGGAGGATAGAAGGAGGAGAGGAAAAAAGAAGTGGCAAAAAATAATCAGGGCTGTACTTAAAATTTTTTGTTAAAATTATGTTAAGTTGCCTATTTTCGAGGCAAACGCCTCTTGTTGTCATTCTTGCTAATTGTTGCACTGCTTATTCAGTGTTTCCTCTCCCCTAACCTTCTAAAGTCCCCCCTTGCAATTCTCCCATGCTTTTGGCATATTTTTGAGAAGTTTCATTTCTAAAAATTCCCTGGGAGAGTTGCTTGGTTACAGAATGTTTTCTGTTATTTTCCCCATAGTTACGTTTTCACCCATGGGTGTATAACGTTTGTGTTCTGCATCTTCCATCTGATGTTCTGCAGATTCTCCCCTGGGAGTCTCTGTTTTGCATCAGATAGAGTGTAATTGAGGACTGATTCCGGGCCAGTTTTTTCAGTGCCTGGAGTCATGTTTTCTTCTGTGTTTACACTGTTTGTTTTCATTGGCAACAGCCTTTTTTGAGGGGGGCTGTTTGCCTTTGAGGTAGTTTATCTCATTATAAGATACATTTATATTATCCGAAAGTGTCTCATTAATTATTTTATATAATTTTAAAATTTTTGACCACACTTTGCCATCGGATCCATCGGGGCTCAACGTTACTTTTCAGCAACTTGGGCTTCTCTGAAAAAATATTTTTTCAAAATTATTTTGTTTTGCAATTGTTTTTTCATTTATTAATGGATCATGTTATTATGTATCTTTGTGTCAGGGGTTTTTGCGAGTAACTAGGACTTATTGTTGTTCTTTCACAATGAAGGGAACTTGTTCAAATTGTAATAGGAAGAAATCTTCCTCTGACTTTCATGATTATTGCATAAATTGTAGTCAGTGTTCTCGCATTAATCCCTGTCCTGTATGTGAACATTGGGATGAGAAACATTGGAAACGTGTGTCACGATATGTTGTTTCTGGAGAAAGAGCGATGCCGGCTCTTTCTCCACAAGGTCACTCTACTCTCTCAGTTTCTATTTCAGAGGAACCAGAACAGGGTGATGTTTCCATGTTATCTTCTTCAAGTGTGCGTCCGTCGTCACAATTAAATACAGAGCTAGCGGCAAAAGTGCTCATGGAGATTAGACAAATGTCGTCCGCTAGCTCGCCCGGTGTAGCGTCCATTCACCGAATGGTTCGGCAGCCGGGTTCGTCCGATGCGGTCCAAGAGGAAATTTTGGGTGATGCGAGCACTATAAAAATAATAGATGCACACCCAGTGACGGCGGATAGTGAACGAGAACGGAGGAAGCCTTTTAGTCCGGTTCCTAGCTCGTCCAGGTCCAGCCGGGCCGCGAGCGAGAGAGGCCCCTCTCTCGTACAACAACATCTGGGACCAGATGTTGTGGTACAAAATGTGTCTTTAGCGGAGCATACGTCCGTCGCTCGGGACGCTCCGTTGTATAAGCAGTCCGCAGAGACTGTTAAGGCTTCCTCTTCTCGCCGGCGCACACGACCGCACCTTGGCTGCGTGACCTCCGATATCTTGCCAGCTTCGCCGATGAAGGATTATTCGGCGACCAGGTCACACCATCCGGCAGCCAGGGATTCGAGACCGATGGACTCCGGACGTTCGCATAGGAAAAGTATGCGGGAGCCATCTGATGCGGAGCTGCCCTCGGCAAAGCAGCGAAAGACCGCTCCTCCGCAGGTCTCGACGTCGGACATTCTAGTGCAGATAGCACAGCTTATCGCAGCATCCCAGCAGCCGACAGAGACGGTGTCGGATCAAGAATTATCCGACGGCGCTGGGTCGGTACGCTCCGCCGAAGCATCGGGGGCGGACGACCGGGAACATCGGGAGGTCCGACCGGATGGTGAAAGGGATACGGATGAATTGGAGCTATCCCTTTCGGAACAACACAAAGCTGCCGTAGACTTCATCCGGCACTTTCTTCCTCAAGTTGTTCCGTCGGGCCAGACTGCTGCGCTTCCGGACAGGAGAATTATAGCGTCATTGGACTCTGATTTTTTCGAGCGGTTCAGGGACATCGCTCCCGAGTTTCCGTCGCAGTCCAATAATGTTGCAAGAACATTTGAATTATTGAACGACGCTATTTTTAAACTTGCTTCCAGGACAGGGAAAGCAGGCTTCTTGTCCGCAAATACTCTCAACCTGCCTTTCATTAATGCAAGGAATAAATTCGACACGGCAGGTCAGGGTATACCGAGAGTTCCTCTGCGTATGGACGACGAGGCGGAAGACTTAGAGCTATCATTACCGTCGTCAGCTTCTATTCCAACCGCAGTGTTGGAAACAGCTATTGCGTCTAACAGAGCCAATTTAGATGCCTTATCTTACGCAGATCACCTTACGAAGGCGTTATCACTGCGTCTTCAAGGGGAAGAGTTTCAGGATATACAATCCTCCTTAAGACTTCTTTCAAGGGCAGTAGCTTATTCCACGTGTAACTCCGCCCTTTCAGTGGCAAATCTGGAGTTGGTTAGACATGACGCAGCCCTGTCTACATCCACACTAGTGGATTCTAAGGTGAAGAACTCTCTTAGAGTCGCTTCGGTCTCAGGAGATCTTCTCTTTGACGGCAAGCTTTCCGCTATTTATGATAATATTAAAAAGAAAGCTAGTGATTCTCTGTTGTTTAGATCCGCTCCTAAAAGGTCGGATTCAGCAGACACGAATAAGGCGGGCACTTCTGGGTCTTATCCGCCCAAGAGAGGTTCCTATAGAGGTTCCGGTGCGTCCTCTAGCTCTTATTCGAGAGACCGTCAGGATAGCAACTCTCGTTCGGGACGTCCTTCAGGCCGGGACAATCGGTCGGACGCCCCGAGGTCGACGAGGCGAGGTGCGGGTCGTGGAAGACGTGGTTTCTCCTACCGCAGGCCTCGCAGATCCAGGAGGTGATGGCTCAAACCTCTATCGCGTTCCGGTTGGCGGAAGGTTGTCGAGTTTTTCTCAAGAGTGGGCGTCGATTACGGACGACCCGTGGGTGAGAGGAGTGACTTCGGAAGGTCTAAAGATATCCTTCAAACGAAAGCCTCCATTAACTCGAAGTCCAAAGTGGACTCATCTTCCGTCAAACCCTCAGAAAAGAGACGCTCTGCTATCAGAGGTGCAGTCTCTTTTAATGAAGAACGCGGTAGAGGTCGTAGAAAACCAGGAATCGCTGGGATTCTACAGCCATCTGTTTCTGGTTCCGAAACCAGACGGCTCGTTCCGTCCAGTCATAGATTTGAGCTGGATAAACAAGCTGATCATCGCTCCGAAGTTTTATATGGAGACGATTCGATCGGTCAGAGCGAGTATTCGGGTGAACGATTATGCAACGAGCATAGATCTCAAAGATGCGTACTTTCACGTCATGGTACATCCGACATTCCGAAAGTATCTATGCTTCGCAGTCCTAGGAGTGGTGTATCAGTTCTGGGCCATGTGCTTCGGATTGAATCTAGCACCCTGGGCTTTCACTCGGGTAATGAACTCGGTAATGATCTACTTCCGAGCTCATTCGTCTGCGGTAACGTCGGCCTACCTGGACGACATTCTTCAGAGGTACGGCAACGAGTTAACGCTTCAGAACGATGTTCAGAATCTTCTTCTATTGCTCCGACGTCTCGGTTTCATAGTAAACGAGGAGAAGTCGGATCTGGTGCCGTCCAAGTCATTCACTCATCTGGGAATGAGCTTCGAGACGCACAACAATCTCGTTCGTCTGCCGTTAACCAGAGCGAAATTAGTCAGTTGTTACGCTCGCTATTGTCTAAATACAGACAAAGTCACAGCGAGAGAATTTATGAGACTGATAGGTCTGTGCGGAGCCGCTGCGGATCTCATTCCGATGGGACGGCTACGCACACGGCCTCTTCAAATTTTCTTGACTCAGAATTGGAGTGTGAAAATTCATTCGCTCGATGTAGACGTTCTCTTGTCAGATCAAGTGAAACAAGAGATTCAGACTTGGGCAAACATTCAGTGGTTAACTCAAGGAGTTCCGCTGCAGTTGCCGGATCCGAGTTTTACCATTATGACGGATGCCAGTCAAACAGGTTGGGGTGCATCATTAATCCCAACGGATTCGAGATGCCAGGGTCTTTGGGATCCGCAATTCCTGTGCAAGCACATAAACATCAAGGAAATGATGTCAATTTGGCTTGCGTTACGTCACTGGATGGACATTATTCACGATGCTCATGTCCAAATCCTATCCGACAATACGACAGTAGTGGCGTATATACGGAATCAGGGAGGCACTCATTCAGTTCCGTTGTTCAATCTAACGGAAAGAATCCTTCTGTTTGCGTTGGAACATCACGTTCTTCTTTCGGTCCGTCACATACCGGGTCGTCTGAATGTGCTAGCAGACTCCCTTTCTCGAAAGGGTCGCTTGTTGCCGTCGGAGTGGACTCTCAACAAACAAGTATTCAATCAGATTTGCTACCAATGGGAACGGCCAATGATAGACTTATTTGCGACACATCTCAACAATCAGTTGCAGACGTATGTGTCCCCGTGTCCGGATCCAAGAGCATTTGCTGTAGACGCTCTATCGATCCCTTGGGACGGAATGATAGGATATGCGTATCCTCCAGCGCCGTTAATTCAACAAGTATTGCTAAAGATAAAACAATCTCAATGCAAGATTCTGTTGGTAGCATCTCTGTCGCCACAGAGACCGTGGATAAATCTACTCAGGTGTCTGTTGTGGGACCTACCGCGGAAGCTCCCTCCACGAGAGGATCTTCTTTGGCAGGGGAAATCGCGCCAACTGCATCACAACCCGCAAGGTCTCAACCTTCACGTTTTTCCGTTGTGCGGTCCTTCTTGCATGGCAAGCACTTTACAGGACGAGCAGTGGACGCGATTTCTAACTGTAGGAGGACCTCCTCTTCGCTAAACTATGCGGCTAAGTGGAAGGTTTTCCGTCGTTGGTGTAGGGATCATTCTGTTGATATATTTGATCCCTCTATACCAGACATTGCTAACTTTCTAGTATACTTGTTTGACGAAATCAAACTGCAACCGGTTACTATAAAGGGTTATAGATCTATGTTATCTGATACCTATGCACATCATGATAGTTTACAAATTGGATCTAATGTCTCTTTATCGAAATTGGTTAGAAACTTTTCGATAAATAGACCCAGAACTCTTAGATTAATTCCTAAGTGGAATTTAGCTTGGGTTCTCCTTAAATTGAAGGAAAAGCCATTTGAACCTCTTGGGACAGTAGATTTCAAATTCTTATCTTATAAGACAGCTTTTCTCTTAGCTTTCTCTTCTGCCAGAAGAGTCAGTGAGCTTCATGCACTATCGGTGGATGATTCTCATTATCGTAGTGTTGGGAACACTATCACCTTCACTACTAACGTCGGTTTTTTAGCTAAGAATCAGGCTCCTAATAAATATCCGGAACCTATTGTTATTAAGGCTCTTCCGTCTTCAGACGGGCGTAGGCCTTTACTCTGTCCTGTTAGAGCACTACGTATCTATAAACAGAGATCTCAGTTCATCAGAAAGGGACGGAAACGTTTCTTTCTGTCTTTGATGCCTAATAGAAAGGACATTTCAGTCCATTCTATTGCTAGATGGATTCAGTTAACTATCCGTACTGCGTATGAAGATTTATCTTCTTCTCAGCAGTCTGTGCTTAAGATTTCTGCTCATGAAGTAAGAGCTCTTTCTACTTCCTGGGCTTATGCTAATAGTGTTGCTATTACAGATTTAATGAAGGCTGCTTATTGGTCTCAGCCATCCACATTTACTAATTTTTATCTCAGAAATATTGAGTCCATTTCTGGAGACCTGCATTGTTTAGGTCCGTTATCTGTTGCTCAGAATGTCGTCCACTAAACAGTTGCAACTATAGTTATGCAGGCTTTCTGTTCCGGCAGTGACTCCGTCCGGCTGCCCTCTTCGCTCTGGGCTATTTGACCCAGGGCAAGGGGAAGGGGGGGGGGGGGGGGGGGGCGGGTGTTCCCTTAGGTCACCTGCTTTATAGTGAAAAGCAAGGGAATGCCTCCTCCAAGACAGTATTTCTGAGTCGCTTCCGGGATGGTTTTAAAGTGTAATATTAATGTTTAATTTCATTCATGTCTTATTTTTAAAGTGTAGCTCGGTGTGAAGCATTTGTATATGTCAAGTGTCAAACGGGCTTTAATATACAATACTCGGACACTTTTAAATGATTATAAAGAGTCTCAATTCTCTGGACTACTTTATTTATTGGCTTGTTTTAAAAATAATTAGTATAAAGGTTATACTGGATGTTAATAGAGAACATGAATGTTATTGTGCTCAATTATTAAGGGTAGTGTATCTTTCTAATTTAAATATTAAATAAGAAAGATACATGTAAAGCCTAATACTCCTTTTCTCCTTAAGGGGTTACCTCTTTATTTTATAATTGAGCTTATTGGATTTTCCTCTATGTCCTAGGCCCTCCAGCCTGTTTACTATTCAGCTAAGTCTGGGTCATTGGTACAGTATAAAAATGTTAAAAAATTTATAGTAATTTATATATTTTTTATACTTACCAATGACCCAGACGGGGATGGCCCTCCCTGAGTTGGGAACTCTTGCCTCCCCGCTGAGTACATAGCGCTGACCAGGCACTGCCAGTAAGAATGATATTTGGCGCCAATTTCGGGACGACTGCGTCACTGCGCATGCGCAGTAGAGTCGTACTATGGAGGTCCTTTAGGACATGATTTCTTTTTGTTTTGGATGCAAATTTTGGGGATTGGGGGGCAAAATTTGTGTTTGGCCCTGGTTTTTGTGGAGTTAGCACCAGCTAAGTCTGGGTCATTGGTAAGTATAAAAAATATATAAATTACTATAAATTTTTTAACTTTTCAAAAATTATTTTGAATTTCAATTGCTTTTTTCAATGTTAATGGATCATGTTATTATGTATCTTTGTGTTTAGGGGTTTATGCGAGTACTAGGACTTGTTGTTGTCTTTTCACAATGAAAGGACATTGTTCAAATTGTAATAGGAAGAAATCTTCCTCTGACTTTCATGATCATTGTATTAATTGTAGTCAGTGTACTCGCACTAACTCCTGTTCAATATGTCAATATTGGGATGACAAACATTGGAAACGTGTGTCACGGTATGTTGTTAGTGGAGAAAGGGCTATGCCGGTCCTTTCTCCGCAGGGTCACTCTAGTCTATCAGTTTTTATTTCAGAGGAACAAGAACAGGGTGATGTTTCCATGTTATCTTCCAAGAGTGCGCTTCCGTCATCACAATTGAATGCAGAGCTAGCGGCAAAAGTGCTCATGGAGATACGACAGTTGCCTGAGAGGTCCCGAGTAGGATCGACGGCGCTGTTGTCCGCTAGCTCGCCCGGTGTAGCGTCCATTCACCGAATGGTTCAGCAGCCGGGTTCGTCCGTTGCGGTCCAGGAGGAAATGTTGGGTGATGCGAGCACTATAAACATACAAGGTGCACACCCAGTGACGGCGGATGATAGGAGAGATCGGAGGAAGCCTTCTAGTCCGGTTCCTAGCTCGTCCAGGTCCAGCCGGGCCACGAGCGAGAGAGGCCCCTCTCTCGTACAACAACATCAGGGACCTGATGTTGTGGTACAAAATGTATCGCAAGCGGAGCACACGTCCGTCGCTCGGGACGCTCCATTGTATAGGCAGTCCTTGGAGACTGCTCAGGCTTCCTCATCCTCTCACCAGCGCACACGACCGCACCTTGGCTACGTGACCGCGGATATTCTACCAGCTTCGCCGATAAGGGATTCTTCGGCGACCAGGTCACGCCATCCGGTAGCCAGGGACACGAGGCCGGTAGACTCAGGACGTTCGCATAGGAAGAGTATGCGGGAGTCAGTTGATGCGGAGCTTCCCGCGGGTAAGCAGCGAAAGACCGCTACTCCGCAGGCCTCGATGACGGACGTGCTTGCTCAGATAGCACAAATTATCGCAGCATCCCAGCAATCGACAGAATCGGTGTCGGATCGGGAATTATCTGACGGCGCTGGGTCGGTATGCTCCGCCGAAGCATCGGGTGCGGACGACCGGGAGCATCATGAGGTCCGACCGGATGGTGAAAGGGATACGGATGACTTGGAGCTATCCCTTTCGGAACAACATAAAGCTGCCGTGGATTTCATCCGCCACCTCCTTCCTCAGGTTGTTCCGTCGGGCCAGACTGCTGCGGTACCGGACAAGAGGCTGATAGCATCATTGGACACTGAATTTTTCGAGCGGTTCAGAGACATCGTCCCTGAGTTTCCGTCTCAGTCCAATAATGTCACAAGAACATTTGATTTATTGAACGACGCTATATTTAAGCTTGCTTCCAAAACAGGCAAAGCTGGTTTCTTGTCCTCCAATGCTCTTAACCTGCCTTTCATTAATGCAAGGAATAAATTCGATACGGCCGGACAGGGTATTCCGAGAGTTCCTCTGCGTCTTGACGATGAGGCGGAAGACTTAGAATTGTCATTACCGTCGTCTATGTCCGTTCCAACCGCGGTGTTGGATACGACAATCACGTCTAACAGGGCCAGTTTAGATGCTTTATCTTACGCAGACCACCTTACAAAGGCGTTATCACAGCGTCTTCAAGGGAAAGAATTCCAGGATATACAATCCTCTTTAAGACTTCTTTCAAGGGCAGTGGCTTATTCCACGTATAACTCCGCCCTCTCAGTGGCAAACCTGGAGTTGGTTAGACGTGACGCAGCCCTAGCTACATCCACACGCGTGGATAGTAAGGTGAAGAACTCTCTCAGAGTCGCTTCGGTCTCCGTTGAACTTCTATTCGACGGCAAGCTTTCTGCAATCTAAGATAAAATTACTAAGAAAGCTTCGGATTCTCTGCTGTTTAAATCCGCTTCAAAAAAGTTGGATACGGCAGATAAGAATAAGGCAGGCACTGCTGGGACTAATGCGCCCAAGAAAGGTTCCTATAGAGGTTCCGGTGCGTCCTCTTGGTCTTATTCAAGAGACCGTCAAGGCAGCGACTCACGTGCGGGACGTCCTTTGGGCCGGGACAATCGGTCGGATGCCCCGAGGTCGACGGGACGAGGTGCGGGTCGTGGAGGACGTGGTTTCTCCTCTCGCAGGTCCAGGAGGTGATGGCTTCAACCTCTATCGTGTTCCGGTTGGCAGAAGGTTGTCGAGTTTTTCTGAAGAGTGGGCGTCGATTACGGACGACCCTTGGGTGAGAGGGGTGATTTCGGAAGGTCTAAGAATATCCTTCAAACGAAAGGCTCCTTTAACTCGAAGTCCAAAATGGACTCAACTTCCGTCAAATCTGCAGAAAAGAGACGCTCTGTTATCGGAGGTGCAGTCTCTTTTAATGAAGAACCCGGTAGAGGTCGTAGAAGACCAGGAAACACCGGGATTCTACAGCCATCTCCTTCTGGTTCCGAAACCAGACGGCTCGTTCCGTCCAGTCATAGATTTGAGCTGGATAAACAAGCTGATTGTCGCTCCGAAATTCTATATGGAGACGATTCGGTCGGTCAGAGTGAGTATTCGGGTGAACGATTATGCTACAAGCATAGATCTCAAAGATGCGTACTTTCATGTCATGGTACATCCGACATTCAGAAAGTATCTACGCTTCGCAGTCCTAGGAGTGGTGTATCAATTCCGGGTGATGTGCTTCGGATTGAACCTAGCACCCTGGGCTTTCACTCGGGTAATGAACTCGGTAATGATGTATTTCCGAGCTCATTCGTCTGCGGTAACGTCGGCCTACCTGGACGACATTCTTCAGAGGTACGGCAACAAGTTAACGTTTCAGAACGATGTGCAGAATCTGCTTCTATTGCTCCGACGTCTCGGTTTTGTTATAAACGAGGAGAAGTCGGATCTGGTGCCGTCCAAGTCATTCACTCATCTGGGAATGAGCTTCGAGATGCACAACAATCTCGTTCGTCTGCCAGAGCGAAATTAGTCAGTTGTTATGCTCGCTATTGTCTTCATGCAGACAAAGTCACAGCGAGGGAGTTCATGAGACTGATAGGTCTGTGCGGAGCCGCCGCGGATCTCATTCCGATGGGGCGGTTACGCACTCGTCCTTTCCAAATTTTCTTAACTCAGAAGTGGAGTGTGAAGATTCATTCGCTCGACATAGACGTTCTCTTGTCAGATCAAGTGAAACAAGAGATTCAGACTTGGGCAAACATCCAGTGGTTAACTGGGGAGTTCCGCTGCAGTTGCCGGATCCGAGTTTTACCATTATGACGGATGCCAGTCAAACAGGTTGGGGTGCATCATTGATCCCAACGGATTCGAGATGCCAGGGTCTTTGGGATCCACAGTTCCTAAGCAAGCACATAAACATCAAGGAAATGATGTCAATCTGGCTTGCGTTACGTCATTGGATGGACATTATTCACAAAGCTCATGTCCAAATCCTGTCCGACAATACGACAGTAGTGGCGTATATACGGAACCAGGGAGGCACTCATTCTGTTCCGTTATTGAATCTAACGGAGAGAATCCTTCAGTTTGCTCTAGAACATCAAGTTCTACTTTCGGTCCGTCATATACCGGGTCGTCTGAATGTACTAGCAGACTCCCTTTCACGGAAGGGTCGCTTGTTGCCGTCGGAGTGGACTCTCAACAAACAAGTATTCAATCAGATTTGCTACCAGTGGGAACGGCCAATGATAGACTTATTTGCGACGCATCTCAACAATCAATTGCAGACGTATGTGTCACTGTGCCCGGATCCAAGAGCATTTGCAGTAGACACTCTATCGATCTCATGGGACGGAATGATAGGATATGCGTATCCTCCAGCGCCATTGATTCAGCAAGTATTGCTAAAGATAAAACAATCTCAGTGCAAGATTCTGTTGGTAGCATCTCTGTCTCCACAGAGACCGTGGATAAATCTACTCAGGTGTCTGTTGTGGGACCTACCGCGAAAGCTTCCTCCACGGGAGGATCTTCTTTCGCAGGGGAAACCGCGTCAACTTCATCACAACCCGCAAGGTCTCAACCTTCACGTTTTTCCGTTGTGCGGTCCTTCTTGCATGGCAAGCACTTTACAGGACAAGCAGTGGACGCGATTTCTAACTGTAGGAGGACCTCCTCTTCGCTAAACTATGCGGCTAAGTGGAAGGTTTTTCGTCGTTGGTGTAGGGATCATTCTGTTGATATTTTTGATCCCTCCATACCAGACATTGCAAACTTTCTAGTATACTTGTTTGACGAAATCAAACTGCAGCCTGTTACTATTAAGGGTTATAGGTCTATGTTATCTGATACCTATGCACACCACGATAGTTTACAAATTGGATCTAATGTCTCTTTATCTAAGTTAGTTAGAAACTTCTCGATAAATAGACCCAGAACTCTTAGATTAATTCCTAAGTGGAATTTAGCTTGGGTTCTTCTTAAACTAAAGGATAAGCCATTTGAGCCTCTTGGGACAGTAGATTTCAAATTCTTGTCTTATAAGACAGCTTTTCTCTTAGCTTTCTCTTCTGCAAGAAGAATCAGTGAGCTTCATGCACTATCGGTGGACGATTCTCACTATCGTAGTGTCGGGAACACTATCACCTTCACTACTAATGTTGAATTTTTAGCTAAGAATCAGGCTCCTAATAAATATCCGGAACCTATTGTTATTAAGGCTCTTCGGTCTTCAGATGGGCGTAGGCCTTTACTCTGTCCTGTTAGAGCTTTACGCATTTATAAACAGAGATCTCAGTTTATCAGAAAGGGACAAAAACGTTTCTTTCTGTCTCTGATGCCTAATAGAAAGGACATTTCGGTCCATTCTATTGCTAGATGGATTCAATTAACTATCCGTACTGCTTATGAAAATTTATCTTCTTCCCAGCAGTCTGTGCTTAAGATTTCGGCTCATGAAGTAAGAGCTCTTTCTACATCTTGGGCTTACGCAAATAGTGTGGCTATTACAGATTTAATGAAGGCTGCTTATTGGTCTCAGCCATCCACATTCACGAATTTTTATCTCAGAAATATTGAGTCCATTTCTGGAGACCTGCATTGTTTAGGTCCGTTATCTGTTGCTCAGAATGTCGTCCACTAAACAGTTGCAACTATAGTTATGCAGGCTTTCTGTTCCGGCAGTGACTCTGTCCTGCTGCCCTCTTCGCTCTGGGCTATTTGACCCAGGGCAAGGGAGGGGGTGAGGGGGGAGGGTGTTCCCTTAGGTCACCTGCTTTATAGTGAAAAGCAAGGGAATTCCTCCTCCAGAGTCAGTAATTCTGAGTCGTTTCCGGGATGGTTTTAAAGTGTAATATTAATGTTAAAAATTCATTCATGTCATGTTTTTAAAGTGTAGCTCGGTGTGAAGCATTTGTATATGTCAAGTGTCAAACGGGCGTTAATATACAATCCTCGGACAATTTTAAAGAATATAAAGAGTCTCAATTCTCTGGACTAACTTCATTTATTGGCTTACTTTAAAAATAATTAGTATAATGGGTTATACTGGATGTTAATAGAGAACATGAATGTTATTGTGCTCAATTATGAAGGGTATTGTATCTTTCTAATTTATCATAAAATAAGAAAGATACATGTAAAGCCTAATACTCCTTTTCTCCTTGTGGGGTTCACTCTATATTATATAGTTGAGCTTATTGGATTTTCCTCTATGTCCTAGGCCCTCCAGCCTTTTTACTATTCAGCTATGTCTGGGTCATTGGTACAGTATAAAAATGTTAAAAAATTTATAGTAATTTATATATTTTTTATACTTACCAATGACCCAGACGGGGATGGCCCTCCCAGGAGTTGGGAACTCATTCCTCCCCGCTGAGTACATAGCACTGACCAGGCACTGCCAGTAAGAATGATGATTGGCGCCAATTTCGGAACGTCCTTGACACTGCGCATGCGCAGTAGGGGCAAAGTATGGAGGTCCTTTAGGACATGATTTCTTTTGGTTTTAGATGCAAATTTTGGGGATTGGGGGGCAAAATTTGTGTTTGGCCCTAGATTTTTAAGAGTTAGCACCAGCTATGTCTGGGTCATTGGTAAGTGTAAAAAATATATAAATTACTATAAATTTTTTAACTTTCTGAACCTAGGGGCCAATTTGAACCAAATTTGGTATGTCATATTATTGAGTCATAAGTACTTCATGCATGCAAAAATAACATTTACGCACATCCCCGTGGGAACCCCAGGAGTTGAAAATATAAATATCTTCTGTAATGCATGAAAAAAAATTTACGATTGGTTGTGTCATTGTGTACCAGGGTGGGGGGGGGGGGGGGGGGGGGGGTGTAGAGTAATCAGCATATTTTTAAAAAAAATTTAAAAATCTTCTCCAGAACCACCAATCAGAATCTTTTGATATATGTATACAGCATCCATAGGGGTTCAGATACAAGTTTGTTAGAATTAAGTCTCCTGGTTCATATTTTTAAATTGGTACAATATGGGAAATATTCTTCTTCTCCAGAACCACCAGTCAGAATCCTTTGATATTGGTATACAACATTGTTATGGAGGTCAGATCCAAATTCCCTGAGCCAGGGTTGATATTTAGCTCACCAATGAAGTTGTGTGAGCTCATGTCATACCCAGAGGTGCGTAGGTGTTGGCATCAACACTTGTGTTAAAGTTATTGTAAGAGTCCACTTTGAATTTCCCACCTGTTACTATGCACCTCATACTGTTTCTACAGCTTACTTGCAACATTAAAATTACCCACAGACCCTTACACAGTGATATCTTTTTTTATTTTTAGAGCGTTTTTGCAATGTTAGACTTTTTTGTAAGTATGGTCTTATGAAATTTCTGACCTGTTTTGCTATACATGTACATGAGTGGAGGTTACTATTGGTATGCTGTAGCTTTTGTATTTCATATATGTGTTACATGTACATGCATCAATATAATAAGATGACATTAACTTGACTAGACATTTTTTTGCAGATTTTGGAGTTTTTTAATGCGATGTTTTTTGTAAGTGTGGACTTAAAAAAATTCTGTCCTGCTTTCCAACACATGTACATGAGTGGCAGGGCTCGATTTAACTGGATTAGCATAGCACTTTGCTCTCCAATTTCTGAATTTTGCTATTCAAGATTTATTAGTTTCAAGTGCTTTTGGATCAACTGCTAATCAATTTTCCAGAGTGAATAGTAAATTGCTATTCAAAATTTTCAGATTAAATCAAGCCCTGATGAGTGGAGGCTACCACCGGTATGCTGTGTCTTTTATATCTCAAATATGTGTTACATGCATAAAGTAAAGTTGACATTAACCTGTAACCGGACATTTTTTGCACATTTTTGGACTTTTTTTAATGTGATATTTGACCATTTTGTAAGTGTGGTGATTTCTTACCTGTATTGCTATACATGTAGATGAGTGGAGACTACCACCGGTATGTTGTGGCTTTTATATTTCACATATGTGTCACATGCATCAATATAAGTCAACAATAACCCTTAATCGGACATATTTTTATACTGTACCAATGACTTAGCTGGTGCTAACTCTTAAAAATTCAGGGCCAAACACAAATTTTGCCCCCCCCCCCCAGTCACCAAAATTTGCATCAAAATCCAAAAAATCAATGTCCTATATGGTCCTCCATACTTTTGTCCACTGCGCATGCACAGTGTCAAGGAAGTACCGAAATTGGCGCAAAATTTTCATTCTTTGTTTGGCCCTTCAATCAGTAACATCTCACTGATATGTGTGCTTATAATCTCAGTTAAAATGATGCCAGACACAAAATCATGAAGGAAAAGGTGGATCCAAGGATGAAATAAGAGGATGAGAGGAAGAAACAGTGGAAGGATGTGTTCAGGGCTATAACTTATAATATTTTTATAGTGTACCAATGACCCAGACTTAGCTGGTGCTAACTCTAAAATATCTAGGTCCAAATGCAAATTTTACCCCCCAATCCCCCAAATTTGCATCTAAAACCGAAATTGACATGTCCTATATGGTCCTCCATACTTTTACTCCACTGCACATGCGCAGTGTCAAGGAGGTCTCGAAATTGGCGCAATTATCATTCTTTGTTTGGCCCTCAATACAGATACACTTCACTGGTATTTGTGCTTGTAAATCTCAGTTTTAAGGATGCCAGACACATAATTATGAGAGAAATGGTGGATATAAGGAGGAAATAGAAGGAGGAGAGGAAAAAACAGTGGAAACAAATGTTCAGAGCTGTAACTTATAATTATTTTACGACATTATTCATGTTACCTATTTTCGAAGCATGACCTTGTTGTGGTCATTCTTGCTATGAATATTCCATTGTTTTATCAGTGTTTCCTCTCTCCCTTTCCTTTATTCCCCCCTAGCTATTCTCCCATGCTTTTGGCTTATTTTTTGTAATGTTTATTACTAAAATTTCTTCGGAGTTTTGGCTTGGAAACATAATTATTTTCTGTTGTTTTCCCAATGTTTACGTCCTCACCCTTGGGTGGTTAGTTGTTTTGGTCTGCATTTACCATCTGAAGTTCTGCAGTTTCTTCTCTGGAAGTCTCTGTTTTGCATCAGATAGTGTTTAAATTGGTAACTGATTTTGGGCCATGTTTGTCAGTGCCTGGAGTCATGTTTCTGGTTTGTTTACACTTTTTGTTGATGTTGACAATGGTTACTTCTTATAGTGATTACTTGTCCTCTGCTTAGTTCAGTTCATAGCAAGATACATTAATATTGTCCATAAGTGTTACATTAATTTTTTTAAATGATTTTAAAATTTTTGTCCACACTTAGGCTTTTTTGGGATCCATTTGGGCTCATTGTTCCCATTGGGAACTTGGGCTCTTCTGAAAATTTTTTCAAAAAATTTTTTTTTTTAAATTATTTTCTTTTGAAATGTTATAATGGATTATAATATATTATGTATATTTATTTCAAGGGTTAGTGCGAGTAATATGACTGTGTATATTTTTTCATGTTGTAAAAATATTCTTCAGTTGTAATGCGAGGATATCTTCCTCTAATTCACAGGTTCATTGTGTTTCTTATAGTCAGTGTATTCGCACTAATTCTTGCTCTGTGTGTGTTGATTGATATGACAACGTTGGAGATGTGTGTCATGGTATTTTGTTAGCGGTGAGGGGTCCATTACAGTCCTCTCTCTCCGTAGGGTCACTCTATATTATCAGTTTCTTTTTCAGAATTCAGAGTGATGTTTCTGTGATGTCTTCAACAAGTGTGTCTCCGTCGTTGCAATATTAGGGCTAGCGGGAAGTGCTCAAGGTATTACGACAATTGCCGGGAATTCACTAGTTTGATTGAAGGCATTGATCGCCCGCTAGTCCGCCCGGTGTCACGACCATTCACCAGGAAAGAATGGCTCAGCACCCAGGTTCGTCCGTCGCGGTCCAGGGATGCAGATTGGGTGATGCGAGCACTATAAAACATCAGATGTGCACACCCAGCAACGACGGATCCGAGGATAGTACGGAGGAAGCCTGTCAGTACGGTAGCTAGCTCATCCAGGTCCACCCAGACCGCGAGCGAGAGAGGCCCCCTCTCTCTTACATCAACATCTGCGCCGCTATGTTGTTGTATGTTTGTTCTCTTAGTCGGAGCTTACGTCCACTCCTCCTGCTCGGGACGCTCCGTCGCATGACAGCCCGGCGCGGCTGTTATATTGGCTTCCCCATCCTCGTCAACACACACGACCGCACATTGGCTATGTGACCACAGATTTCCAGGGGACGTTCACATATTATATAAATGCAGGATTGAACGTCCCTGGTGCTCCGGCTTCGCCGACCAAGGAAAACACGTCGACCTGGTCACTCCATCTCCTAGCCAAGGATATGAGACCTTTCCAGTTGGGATGTTTGCATATTATATAAATGCGGGAATGAACGTCCCGGGAGCTTCCAGCGGATAATTTACGTAGGACCGCGGCTCCACAGGTCTCATAGAGTAACATGAACAAGGTGTTGTTACCGTGATGTCTTCGTAAAGTGTGCTTCAGTCGTCACAGTCAAATGAAGAGTTAGTGGCAAAAGTGCTCATGTAGATGTGTCAATTGCCTGGAGTTCCCTAGTAGGATCGATGGCTTTGACGTCCGCTAGCTCACCCGGTGTCGCGACCATTCACCGAATGGCTCAGCATCCGGGTTCGTCCGTTGCGGTCCAGGAAGTAAATTTGGGTGATGCGAGCACTATAAAATACAATGTGCACACCCAGTGATGACGGATATGAGGATGGTACAGAGGAAGCCTATTAGTCCGGTTCCTAGCTCGTCCAGGTCCATCCGGGCTGCGAGTGAGAGAGGTCCCTCTCTCGTACTACAACATCTGGGCACAGATGTTGTGGTACAAAACATTCCTCAGTCGGGGCATATGTCCACCGCTCGGGACGCTCCGTTATATAGACAGTCCCGAGAGACTGCTCTTTCGGCTTCCTCATCCTCATGGCAGCACACACGACCACACCTTGGCTACGTGACCAGTCATATTCAACCAACATCGCTGACCAGGGATTCTACGGCGACCATGTCACGTCATCCGGTAGCCAAGGATACGAGGCCTTTATACTCCGGATGTTTGCATATAAGAAATATGCGGTAGTCAACGTCCAAGGAGCTTCTAGCGGCTAAATTCTGTAAGACCGCAACTCCATAGGCCTTCGTTACGGACGTGCTATCGCAGATAGCACAAATTATCACAGCATCCCAGCACCTGACAGTAACTCTGTCAGATTAAATATTATCCGAGGAAGCTGGGTTGGTACGTTCTGCTGCAGGTTCAGGCACGGACGACCAAGAATTACAAGTGGTCCGACAGGATGGCGAAAGGGATACGGATGAGTTGTATTTTCGCTTTCGGAACAACATAATTGCCATAAAGTGCATCTGGCATTATCTTCGGACGTTGTTCCTCCGGACCAAAATTGCTGTGTTGTCAGATAAGAGACTGATAGCACCACTGGACTCAGAATTCTTATCGGTTTAGGGACATCATCCCTCAGTTTCCGACATAGTCCAGATATGTCTCACGGACATTTGATCTGTTGAATGACGCTATATTTATATAACTTGCTACCTAAATAGGCAGGTCAGGTCTCTTATCGGCAAATGCTCTACATCTGCCTTTCATCAATACAAGGAATATTTTGAAATGGCAGGACAGAGCATTCTGAGAGTTCTCTGCGTCTAGACGACCAGGCCAGGACCTAGTATTGTTTATACCGTCGTCAATGTCAATTCCAACCACGATGTTGGAAACGACAATATCGTCTAGCAAGATTAGCTTAGATGCATCATTGTATGCAGATGACCTTACCAGAGCGTTATCATTACGTCTCAAAGGAAAAAGAATTCTAGGATGTACAACCTCCTTAAGAGTTCTTTCAAGAGCCTCACGTAAAACTCCGCCCTTTTAGTAGCAATATGGAGTTGGTTAGATGTGACGCGGCCCTGACTACATCCATGTGTGTGGATAGTAAGGTGAAAAACTCTCTCAGAGTCGCTCCGGTCTCCGGAGAGTTTTCTTCGACGGCAAGCTTTCCGCAGTCTATTATCAGATAACTAAGAAAGCTTAGGACTCTCTGCTATTCAAATCCGCTTCCATATAGTCGGATTCAGCTGAGAAAAGTAGGACAGGCACTTCTGGGACGAATACGTCCAAGGGAAGTTTCTATAGAGGTTCCTATGCGTCCTCTAGGTCTTACTCTAGAGACTGTCAGGGTAGCGACTCAGGTAGGGGCTGTAATTCTGGCTGAGACATCCAGTCAGATGCCCTTAGGTCGTCGGGGCGAGGTGCGGGGCAAGGTGCGGGCCGTGGAGGACATGGCTTCTCCTTGCGCAAGCCTCGCAGGACCAGGAGGTAATGGTATTAACCTCTATTGTGTACTAGTGAGCAGAAGACTGTCGAGTTTCTCAATTATTGGGAGTAGATTACGGACGTCCCTTGGATTCGAGGGTGATTTCGGAAGGACTAAATTGTCCTTCAAACGAAAACCTCCGTTAACTCGAAGTCCAAGATGGACTCAGTTTCCGTCAAGTCTGCAGGAAAGAGGCTCGCTTCCATCAGAAGTCCAGTCTCTTCTGGAATGATCGCGATAGAGATCGTAGAAATCTAGGAATTTCCAGGTTTCTACAACCATCCTTTTCTGGTTCCAAAACCAGACAGCTCGTATATATGGAGTCCATCCGATCGGTCAGAGCAAGTATTTGGGTGTACGACTATGCTACATGTATAGATCTCAAGATGCGTACTTTCACGTCATGGTACATCAGGCGTTCAGAAAGTATCTTCGCTTCATCATAGGAGTCGTGTATCAGTTCCGAGAAATGTGCTTCGGTTTGAATCTGGCCACTTGGGCTTTCACTCGAATAACAAACTCGGTAATGACTCATATTTCTGAGCTCATTCGTCTGCGATAACGTCGGCCTACCTGGATGACATTCTTTAGAGGTACGGCATGAGTTAACGCTTCAGAACGATGTGCAGAATCTGCTTCTATTGCTCCAACATCTCGGTTTCATAAGTAAACGAGGAGAAGTCGGATCTGGGATCATCCAAGTCATTCACCCACCGGGGGATGAGCTTCGAAACGCACAACATTCTCATTCGTCTGCCGTTACCCAGAGTGAAATTAATCAGTTGTTATGCTCACTATTGTCTTCGCTCAGACAAGGTCTCAGCGAGAGATCTCATGAGACTGATATGTTTGTGCGGAGCTGCCGCGATTTTATTCCGATGGGGCAGTTATGCACTTGTCCTCTCCAATTTCTTCTGATCCAGAATTGGAGGGTGAGGATTTTTTCTCTCGATACAGACATCTTCTTGTCAATCAAGTGAATAAGAGATTCAGACTTGGGCAGGTTTTCAGTGGTTAACTCAATAGTTTCACTGCAATTGACGGATCCAAGTTTTACAGTTTTGACGGATGCCAGTCAAACAGGTTGGGTAGTATCATTGAGCCCAACTGATTTGAAGGGCCAGGGTCTTTGGGATCCATAGTTCCTAATCAAGCACATTAACATCAAGAATGATGTCATTTTGCCTTGCTCTACGTTATTGGATGAATGTTATTCAGAATGCTCATGTGCTAATTCTGTCCGACAATTCGACGGTATTAGCATATTTTCGGAACTAGGGAGACACTCATTCCATTCTGTTATTCATGTTAACGGAAGGAATCTTTCTGTTTGTACTAGAACAACGAGTTCTCCTATCGGTCCGTCATATTCCGGGTCGTCTGGACATATTAGCGGACTCCCTTCACGGAGGGGCCGCTTGTTGACGCCAGAATGGACTTTCAGCAAATGAGTATTCAATCAGATTTGCTACCAAGGAGAGCAGCGTATGAATACTTATTCGTGACGCATCTCAACAATCAGTTGTAGACATATGTGTCAAAATGTTTGGATTTTCGAGCGTTTGCAGTAGACGCTCTATTGATCTCGTGAGACGGAATAAAAGGATATGCGTATCTTCCAGCACCGTTGATTCAGCAGATATTGCTCAAGTTATATATCTCAATGCAAAATTCTGTTGGTAGCATTTCTAGCTCCACAAAGAACGTGGATTAATCTACTCAGGCGTCTGTTGTGGGACATGCCATGAAGGCTTCCTCCACATTTCGGTCCATTCTGTGGTCAGATGGATTCAATTGACTATCAGTACTGCTTATGATAATATCTTCAATCACCAGTCTGTGCTTTAGTTTTAAGCTCATGAAGTAAGAGTTCTTTCTACATCATGGGCTTACGCTAATAATGTTGCTATTACAGATCTAATGAGGGCATATTGTCCTTAGCCATCCACTTTCTCAAATTTGTATCTGAGAAATATTGAGTCCTTTTCTGCAGATCTGCATTGTTTAGGTCCGTTATTTTTCACTCAGAATGTCGTCCATAAAACAGTGGCAACTATATATATGTAGGCTTTCGGTTCCGGCAGTGACTCTGTCCTGCTGCCCTCTTCGCTCTGGAGTATTTGATCCAGGGCAAGGGGAAGGTGGGAGGGGGGAGGGGGAGGGGGGGCAGGTGTTCCCTTAGGTCACCTGCTTTATAGTGTAAAGCAAGGGAATACCTCCCTTGGAGTCAGTAATTCTGAGTTGGTACCGGGATGGTTTTAAAGTAAAGCTAATGTTTACTCATCTATGTAATATTTTTCAAGTGTTGCTCGGTGTGAGACATTTGTAAAAATCACGTATTAATCGGGTGTTAATATACAATCCTCGGACACTTTTAAATGAGTATATAGAGTCTCATTTTGCTGGACTTCCTTATTTATTGGCTTTCCTTTGAAAAATATTAGTATAAAGGGTTATACTGGATGTTAATAGAGATCATTGATGTTATTGCCCTCAATTACAGAATGGTGTTGTGTCTTTCTTTTTAATACAAATAAGAAAGATACATGTAAAGCCTATCTCTCATTTTCTCCTTCAGGGGATAGTTCTGTTATATGTAATTGAGTCTATTGGATTTTCCTTTATGTCCTAGGCCTTCCAACCTTTTTACTATTCAGCTAAGTCTGGGTCATTGGTACAGTATAAAAATGTTAAAAAATTTATAGTAATTTATATATTTTTTATACTTACCAATGACCCAGACGGGGATGGCCCTCCCATGAGTTGGGAACTCATACCTCCCCGCTGAGTACATAACGCTTACCAGGCACTGGTTGTAAGAATGATAATTGCGCCAATTTTCGAGACCTCCTTGACACTGTGCATGGAGTAAAAGTATGGAGGACCATTTAGGACATGTAATTTTCGGTTTTAGATGCAAATTTTGGGGATTGGGCAGGATTGGGGGTGGTAAAATTTGCGTTTGGCCCTAGATATTTTAGAGTTAGCACCAGCTAAGTCTGGGTCATTGGTAAATATAAAAAATATATAAATTACTATAAATTTTTTAACTTTTATGTAAAATTATTTCATGTTCCCTAATTTCGGGGCATGGGCCTGATGTTTTCATTCTTGCTATGAAATCTCCACTGTTTGTTCAGTGTTTCCTCTCTCCCTTTCCTTGATACCCCCCTTGCTAATCTCCCATGCTTTTGGTATAATTTTTGAAATTTTTTTTATTGAAATTTCTTGGGAGTTTTAGCTAGTTTCAGTTACAGAATGTTTTTTCTGTTATCCCCATGGTTACGTCCTCACCCTAGGGGTGTTTAGGCGTTTTGGTCATGCATCTACCATCCAATGTACTGCAGCTTCTTTTCTGGAAGATTCTGCTTTACATCGGATAGTATTTTAAATTGGTTACTGATTTCTGGCCATGTTTTTTAGTGCCTGGAGTCATGTTTCCGGTTTTTATTGATTTTTGTTTACGTTGACAATGGTTACTTTTGTCAGTGATTCCTTGTCTTCTTTAAGGTTCATTATATAGCCAGATACATTAATTATTGTCCGCAAGTGTAACATTAATTTTTAGAAATGTTTTAAAATTTTTGTCCACACTTAGGGTTTCTTGGGATCCATTTGGGCTCACTGTTCCCTTTGGGAACTTGGGCTCATGTCAAAATTTTTTTGAAAATATTTTGTTTTGAATTATTTTTCGAAATTTTTGTGGTGGATTATATTATTATTATGTATCTTTGTATTTTCAAGGATTAGTGCGAGTACTACGGCTGTTTAATATTTTTTAAATATGAAAGAATATTGTTCAAATTGTAAATTGAGGAAGTCTTCCTCTGATTCTCATGCTCATTGTATTTGCTGTAGTCACTGTACTCGCACTAATTCTTGCTCAGTGTGTGTCAATTGGGATGACAAACGTTGGAGACGTGTTTCACAGTATATTGTTAGTGGTGAGAGGTCCATGCCGGTCCTCTCGCCACAGGGTCACTCTAGTTTTTCAGTCTCTTTTTCAGAGGAACAAGAACAGGGTGATGTTTCCGTGATATCTTCAGGAAGTGTCGTCGCAATCAAATGAAGAGCTAGCCAGTCAGTCCGGTAGCTAGCTTGTCCAGGTCTACCCGGACCACGAGCGAGAGAGGCCCCTCTCTCTTACAACAACTTCTGGGGCCAGATGTTGTCATACATAACGTTCGTCAGTCGGAGCATTCGTCCACTCCTCCTGCTCGGAACGCCCTGTCGCATAGACAGCCGGGGGCGGCTAGTCTATTGGCTTCCTCTTCCTCATGCCACGGCTACGTGACCTCGGATATCCATCCTGTTTCGCTGACCAAGGATTCCATGTCGACCAGGTCACTCCATCCGGTAGCCAAGGACACGAGGCCTTACCAGTCGGGACGCTCGCATAAAAGAATTATGCAAGAGGCACCGTCCCAGGAGCTTCCTGCGGCTAAACAACGTAAGACAGCAGCTCCACAGGCCTCCGTGACGGACTTGCTATCACGGATAGCTCAACTCATCGCAGCATCCCAGCAACCTTCGGAAACTCTTTCAGATCAGGAACTGTCTGAGGAAGCTGGGTCGGTACGCTCCCCTGCAATGTCAGATAGGGACAAACAAGATTCACATTTGGTCCAGTCGGATGGTGAAAGGGAATCTGGAGAGCTGGATTTTTCCCTTCTAGAACAACAAAAAGGAGCCGTAGATTTCATCTGGCAATACCTTCCAGATGTTGTTCCTGCGGACCAGAGAGCTGCGATACCAGACTGATAGCGTCACTGGACACTGACTTCTTCGGCCGGACTAAGGATGTCGCGCCCGAGTTTTCGGCCCAGTCCAGAAATGTCTCACGGACGTTTGAATTGCTGAATGACACTATTTTTAAGCTAGCCTCTAAGACTGGCAGATTCAGTTTCTTATCGCACCAAGCTCTACATCGGCCATTCATCAACAGTACAAATAAATTTGAAACGGCAGGACAGTGCGTTCCGAGAGTTCCTCAGCGTTTAGACGACCAGGCAGAAGACTTGGAGTTGTCATTGCCGGCGTCTATGTCGATTCTCTCCAGGAGGGCAATCGCATATTCCACGTATAACTCCGCCCTTTCAGTGGCAAATTTGGAGTTAGTCAGACGTGATGCTGCCCTGGCTTCATCCACTAGGGTGGATTCTAAGGTGAAAAACTCTCTTCGAGTCGCTCAGTTTCAGGAGAACTTCTCTTCGATGGTAAGCTTTCTCTAATCTACGATCAGATTACCAAGAAAGCTCCCGACTCTCTGCTCTTTAAGTCTATTTTGAAAAAAACAGACTCAGCAGAGAGTAGTAAGTCAGGGACTTCTGGGGCGAATACGTCCAAGGGAAGTTCCTATAGAGGATCTAAGAAAGCCTCTACGTCTTACTCTTAGGTAGGGAACGTAATGCTGGCCGAGACAACCGGTCAGATGCCCCTAGGTCGACTGGTTGAGGTCGGGGAGGACGTAGTTTCTCCTCCCACAAGCCTCGCAGGTACAGGAGGTGAAGGTCAGAACCTCTATTGTGCCTCAGTGGGCGGAAGGCTGTCAAGATTCCAATTGGTTGTCAATTACGGACGACCAATGTGTTCAGGAGGTTATTTCGGAAGGTCTAAAACTGTCCTTCAGAGAAAAACCTCTGTTAATACGAAGTCCACGATGGACTCAGCTTCCGTCAAACCTTCAGAAGAGACATTTGCTTCTATCAGAGGTGCAATCTCTTCTGGAGAAGAATGCAATAGAGGTCGTAGAAAACCAGGAATCTTCCGGTTTTTACAGTCACCTGTTCCTGGTACCAAAACCAGATGGCTCGTTCCATCCAGTTGTAGATCTCAGCTGGATAAACAAGCTGATCGTGGCTACAAAATTTTATATGAAGACCATTCGATCGGTGAGAGCGAGCATTCAAGTGAATGACTATGCTGCGAGCATAGATCTCAAGGATGCGTACTTTCACGTCATGGTACATCCGGCATTCAGAAAGTACCTTCGCTTCGCTGTCCTGGGAGTCGTTTATCAGTTCCGAGCAATGTGCTTCGGACCGAATCTAGCGCCCTGGACCTTCACTCGAATAATGAACTCGGTAATGACTCATTTCCAAGCTCATTCGTCTGCGGTAACGTCGGCCTACTTGGACAACATTCCTCAGAGATACGGCGACAGATTAACGCTTCAGAACGGTGTTCAGCTTCTGCTTCTATTGCTCCGACATCTCGGTTTCATAGTAAACGAAAAGAAGTCGGATCTAGTTCCGTCCAAGTCGTTCATTCACTTGGGAATGAGCTTCGAGATGCACAACAATCTGGTTCATCTGCCGTTACCCAGAGCAAAATTAGTCAGTTGTTACGCTTGCTTTTGTCTACACTCAGATGAAGTGACAGCGAGAGAATTTATGCGACTGATAGGTTTGTGCGGAGCCGCCGCGGACCTTATTCCGATGGGGTGCCTACGCACCCGTCCACTCCAGATATTTTTTACTCAGAATTGGAGTGTGAAGATTCATTCGCTCGAAACGAACATCGCCTTGTCCAACCAAGTAAAACAAGAGATTCAGACTTGGGCAGATATTCAGTGGTTAACTCAGGGAGTTCCACTGCAACTGCCGGATCCAATTTTTACGATTATGACGGATGCGAGTCAAACAGGTTGGGGCGCTACATTGAGCCCAACTGATTCAAAGTGCCAGGGTCTTTGGGATCCGCAATCCCTGAACAAGCACATAAACATCAAAGAGATGATGTCAATTTAGCTTGCGCTACATCATTGGATGAACATTAATCAGAATTCACATGTTTAAATACTGTCCGACAATTCGACAGTAGTAGCGTATATTCGTAACCAGGGAGGCACTCATTCCATTCCATTGTTCAACGTAACAGAAAGAATCATTCTGTTTGTCCTAGAGCATCAGGTTCTTCTGTCGGTCCGTCATATTCCGGGTCGTCTGAACGTTCTAGCGGACTCCCTTTCTCGGAAAGGTTGTATGTTGCCGTCAGAATGGACTCGCAACAAACGAGTATTCAATCAGATCTGCTACCAATGGGATAGTCCAATGATAGACTTGTTTGCGACGCATCTCATCAATCAGTTGCAGACGTATGTGTCGCCATGCCCAGATTCTCGAGCGTTCACAGTAGACGCTCTCTCGACCTCTTGGGACGGAATGATAGAATGCGCGTATCCTCCAGCTCTATTGATTCAACAGATATTGCTAAAAATCAAGCAATCTCACTGCAAGATTCTGTTGGTAGCATCTCTGTCACCCCACAGACCATGGATAAATCTACTCAGGTGTCTGTTATGGGACATTCCTTGGAAGCTTCCTAGGTCGGAGGACCTTCTTTCGCAGGGGAAATCGCGCACACTGCATCACAATCTGCAAGGTCTCAACCATCACGTATTTCCGTTGTGCAGTCCTTCTTGCACAGCAAGCAATTTACAGGACGAGCAGTGGATGCAATTTCTAACTGTAGGAGGACCTCCTCTTCGCTAAATTATGCTGCTAAGTGGAAGGTTTTCTCTCATTGGTGTAGGGATCATTCTATTGATATTTATGATCCCTCCGTTCCAGACATTGCTAATATTTTTATACTGTACCAATGACCCAGACATAGCTGGTGCTAACTCTTAAAATATAGGGCCAAACACAAATTTTGCCCCCCAATCCCCAAAATTTGCATCTAAAACTAAAGAAAACATGTCCTGAAAGGCCCTCCACACTTCGCCCCTACTGCGCATGCGCAGTGTCAAGGACGTTCCGAAATTGGCGCCATTAATCATTCTAAGTTTGGCCCTTCATCAGTTAACATCTGACTGATCTTTGTGCTTTTAAATCTCAGTTTAAATGATGCCAGACACATAAATATTAGTGAAATGGTGATTCTAAGGAGGATAGAGAAGGAGGAGAGGAAAAGAATGTGTGACAGAATATTATCAGGGCTGTAACTTAAAATTTTTTAATGAAATTATGTTAAGTTACCTATTTTCAAGGCAGCAGCCATTTTGTTGTCATTCTGATTATTTAGTTACACTTTTTTTTTAAGTGTTTTCCTCTCTCCCTGTCCTTTAAGTTCCCCCTTGCTATTCTCCCATGCTTTTGGCATAGTTTCTGTAATTATTATTACTAAAATTTCTTGGGAGTTTTAGCTGAATAACAGAATGAATTCTGTTCTTTCCCCATGTTTACGTCTTCACCTACGGGTGGTTAGGCGTTGTGTTCTGCATCTACCATCTGATGTTCTGCAGTTTCTTCCCTGGAAGTCTCTGTTTTGCATCAGATGGTGTATTTTTGGTAACTGATTTCGGGCCTGGGTGCCTGGAGTCTTATTTTAGTGTTTTTACACTCATTGTTTACATTTACAACAGCCCTCTGTGTGAGGGGGGGATTTCTAAAAAATAATATCTTTATGTTATTTTAATCATAACTAGATACATTATTATTGTTCGTAAGTGTTGAATAAATTGTTTAAAATATTTTTAAAATTTTTGTCCACACTTAGGCTTGGGATCCATTGGGGCTCAACGTTACTTTTCAGAAACTTGGGCTGTTCTGAAAAAATATTTTTTCAAAATATTTTGATTTCAATTATTTTTTCTATATTAATGGATCATATTATTATTATGTATTTTGATTGCCAGGGGTTAGTGCGAGTACCAGGACTTGTTTTCTTTTCACATTGAAAGGATATTGATATTCTATATGTGGTCAGTGTACTCGCATTAACTCCTGTTCTGTATCGTATGATTTCGATGACAATATGGGAAGCGTATGTCACGGTATGTTGTTGGGGATTTGGACACTTTGGTCCTTTCCCCGCAGGGTCACTCTACTTTATCAATTTCTATTTCAGACGATCAAGATTAGGGTGATGTATCTGTGATGTCTTCCAACAGTGTGCCTCCGTCGTCACAATTAATGAAGGGCTAACGGAAAAGTGCTCATGTAAATACGCCAATTGCCTAAGAGGACCCTAGTAGGTTCGACGGCCTTTGACGTCCGCTAGCTCGCCCGGTGTAGCGTCCATTCACCGAATGGTTCGGCAGCCGGGTTCGTCCGTTGCGGTCTAGAAGGAATTTTGGGGTGATGCGAGCACTATAAATTAACTTAATGCACACCCAGTGACGGCGGATCGGAGGGAGAACGCAGGAAGCCTTTTAGTCCGGTTCATAGCTCGTTCCGGTCCATCCGGACGGCAAGCGAGAGAGGCCCCTCTCTCGTTCAACAACATCTGGCCCCAGATGTTGTGGTACAAAATGTGTCGCAAGCGGAGCATACGTCCGTCGCTCGGGACGCTCCGTTGTATAGGCAGTCCGCTGAGACTGCTAAGGCTTCCTCTTCTCGTCAGCGCACACGACCGCACCTTGGCTGCGTGACCGCCGATATATTACCAGCTTCGCCGATCAAGGATTCTTCGGCGACCAGGTCACACCATCCGGTAGCCAGGGACACGAGGCCTGCAGACTCCGGACGTTCGCATAGGAAGTGTGCGGGAGTCAACGTACACGGAGCTTCCGGCGGCAATGCATCGTAAGACTGCTACTGCACAGGCCTCGGGAACGGACGTGCTTTCCTTAATAGCACAGTTTATCGCAGCATCCCAGCATCAACTGAATCTGTCGCATATATTTTATCCGACGATGCTGGGTCGGGACGCTCCGCGGAAGCGGGTACGGATGTCCGAAAGTTTCATCCGGTCCGACGGGATACCGAAAGGGATTCGGAGGATTTCGAGCTTTCCCTTTCGGAACAACATATGCTGTTGTGTATGTCATCTGACTTGGTCTTCTACAGCTTCTTTCGTCGGACCAGAATGCTGCGATGCCGGATAAGAAACTGATAGCGTCGGTGGACTTAGAAATTTTTGGTTCGGTTCAGGGACATCGTCCCTCAGTTCCGACATAGTCCAATAATGTCACACAAACTTTCGAATTATTGAACGACGCTATATATATTATTATTTTATGCTTGCTATCCAAGCATTTCTGGTTTCTTGTTCGAAGAGTTATGGAGATGTCTTTCAAAGTGTGCCTCTGTCGTCATAGTTAATGAAGAGTTAGCGGCAATAAGTGCTCATGGAATATGTCTATCGCCTACGGAGTGACATTCGCTAGCTCACCCGGTGTAGCGTACATTCATCGAATGGTTCGGCTGCCGGGTTCGTCCGTTGCGGTCTAGGAAGGAGATTTGGGTGATGCGAGCACTTTAATTACTTTAGTACTCACCCAGTGACGGCAGATTGAGGACAGATCGGAGGAAGCCTATTAGTCCGGTTCCTGGCTTGTCCAGGTCCGTCCGGGCTGTGAGCGAGAGAGGTCCCTCTCTCGCCCAACAACATAGGGGACCGCATGTTGTGGTTCAGTTATTTTACATTTGGAGCATATGTCCGTTGGTCAGGACGCTCCGTTATATTGACAGTCCGAGAGACTGTCTTTAATGCTTCCTCTTCCTCACAGCAGGGCACACGACCGCACATTGGCTACGTGACCTCGAGTATCCGATCAGTTTCGGCATTCAGTGATTCCACGGCGAATAGGTCGCGCCATCCGGTAGCCAAGGGACACGAGGCCTATACACTCCGTTCGCTCGCATATTGGAAGTATGCACGGGGTAACGATCACGGAACTTCCAGCGGTAATGCATCGTAAGACCGCTTCTCCTCAGGCCTCAGTGACGGACGTGCTATCCGAGTTAGCACAGTTGTTTCGCAGCATCCCAGCAATTGACAGTTTCTCGGTCGAATCAGGAATTATCCGACGGCGCTGGGTCGGTGCGGCCCGCGGTTGCATCAGCTACGGACGACCGAACGCTTTATAGGGTCCGACAGGATGGCGAAAGGGATTCGAAAGATTTCGAGTTTTCCCTTTAGTAGTATCGGAAGATGCCTTTCATATCTTCTGGCATTATCTTCCAGTGATTATTATTTCGGACTTCATTGCTGCGATCTTGGATAAGAGACTTATAGCGTGATTGGACTCGGATTTTTCGATCGGTTCAGGGACATTGTCCCTGACTTACCGACGCAGTCCAATATTGTCATTACAACATGTGTTTTATTTTTCGACGCTATATATATATATATATATACAAGCCTGCTACTAAGCATGATAGTTTAGTTTCTTGTCCGTGTTGCTCATTTCTGCCATTTTATCATTTATACAAATAGTTTATTTTGGCAGAGCAGGGCATACCGAGAGTTCATATGCGTCTAGACGGTGTGATTAAAGACTGCATATATTCTTTTTCGCCGTTTATGTCTTTTCCAATTTCAATGTTGGGAACGACATTATGTATAGTAGACTTAACTTAGACGCTTTATTATACGTAATCCGCCTTACTGAGGCGTTATCATTACGTCTTCAAGAAAAGATTTACGGGATATTATTCTCAATGTAATTTCTTTTGAGGGCAGTAGTTTGTTCACGTATAACTCCGCCCTTCAGTGGCTGATTGGAGTTAGTTAGACGTGACGCAGCCCTAGCTACATCCACACGCGTGGATAGTAAGGTTAAGAACTCTCTCAGAGTCGCTTCGTTCTCGGAGGAGCTTCTCTTCGACGGCAACTTTTCGGCAATCCATGAATTGCTCGATTTATACGTTCTCTTGTCTATCTAGTGTTACAAGAGATTCAGACTGGGGCAAACATTCGGTGGTTGACTCAGAGAGTGCCGCCGCAGTTGCCGGACCCGAGTGTGGCTGTTATGACGGTTGCCAGTCAAACAGATTGGGATATAATACTGATCCCTACGGATTCGAAGTGCCAGGGTCTTTGGGTTCCGCAGTCTTTTAGCAATCAGTTTAACTTCCGCGGAATAATGTTTTTTAGGCTTGCTTTATGTCATTGCATGAACATTATTCAGAAACGCATGCCCAAATTCCTGTCCTTTAATTCGACAGTAGTGGCGTATCTCCGGAACCAGGGAGGCACTCTTTCGTTTCCGTTATTCATTTAATGGAAAGAATCCGTCTGTTGGTTATAGTACACCAAGTTCAGTTTTGGTCCGTCATATTCCGGGTCGTCTGATTGTTTTATCGCACTCCCGTTCTCTTACGGGTCGCTTGTTGCTGTCAGAATGGACTCTCAACAAACAAGTATTCAATCAGATTTGCTATCTATGGGAGCACCCAATGATGATTTATTTATGACACAGCTTGCTAATCAGTTGCAGACGTATGTGTTGGCTTGTCCAGATCTCTGAGCTAATATTCTTAACGCTCTATTGATCTATATGACGGAATGATAGGATACGCGTATCCTCCGGCGCTGTTGTTTTAGCAGGTATTGCTAAGATAAACAACCACAATACATTTCTGTTGATAGCATCTCTATCTTCACAGAGATCATGAGTAATTTACTCTCTTGTCTACTGTGGGTCTTAACGTGAAATCTTCCTCTATGTGAGGATCTTTTTCACTGGGTAAATCGTGTCATCTTTATCACAACCAGCAAGGTCGCAACCTTCATGTATTCCGTTGTGTGGTCCGTATTGCATTGTAAGCACTGTACTGGACGAGCTTTGGACGCGATTTCTTACTATAGGAGATCCTCTTCTTCGCTATTCTATGCGGCTAAAGTGGAGGCTCTTCCGTCGTGGTGTAGGGATCATTATGTTCATATTGTTGATCCCTCCATACTACTCATTGCTATTTTTTAGTATACTTGTTTCACAAGATCTACTGCAGCCTGTTATTATTTAGGTTATAGGTTTATGTTACCTCATACCTATGCACTCTACGATAGTTTACAATTGAGTCTTTTGTCTCTTTATCTAAGTCAGTTAGTAACTTTTTGATAAATAGACTTAGAATCTTTAGATTAAATTCCTATACGGATTTTAACTTCGGTTCTTATTTAGCTAAGTAATCATTTGAGCCTCTGGAAACAGTAGTTTTCAAATTCTGACCTTTTAGACAGTAATTCTGTTGGTTTCTCTTTTACTGTAGAGTCAGTGAGTTTCATGCACTATCGATGGATGATTTTCACTTTCATAGTTTCGGAATCAATACTTCCGTTACTATTTAGGTTGGATTGTTGCATAAGAGTTAGGCTCCTATTATCCGGAACCTATTATTTTAAGGTCCTTCCGTCTTCGTATGGGCATAGGCCTTTACTCTTTCCGGGTACAGTTTATGTATTTATAAACAGATATCTGTTTATTACAAAGGGCGTAAGCTTCTTCTGTCTTTGATGTCTAGTAGAAGGACGTTACGCTCCATTTTATTGTTAATGGATTCTATTAACTATCGGTACTGCTTATGGTATATCATTGACTTAGCAGTTGTGCTTAAGATTTCGGCTCATGAAGTAAGAGTTATTCTACTTCTTGGGCTTACATTAATAGTGTCGCTATTATAGATTTTTGAAGGCCGCTCATTGCGCTCAGCCATCCACATTCATGAATTTTATCTTAGAAATATCGAGTCCATTTCTGAAGGCCTCTATTGTTAGGTCTATTATCTACTGCTCAGAATGTCATTCACTTAACAGTTGCTACTATAGCTAGGTAGGCTGTCTGTTTCGGCAGTGTCTCCGTTCGGCTGCCCTCTTCGCTCTGGGCTATTTGACCCAGGGCAAGAAAAAGGGGGGGGGGGGAGGGTGTTCCCTTGGGTCACCTGTTTTACTATGAAAACAAGGGGATACCTCCTCCGGAGTTAGTAATTCTGAGCTGTTATTGGGATGGTTGTTTAGTGAGAAGTTTAGGTTTTTAAAATTCATTCAAGTCTTAGTTTTTAAAGTATAGCTTTTGAATATTGCATATGTCAACGGACATGATTATGCAATCCTCAGACACTTTTAGGAGTATAAGAGTCTCTATTCTCTAGACTTACTTTATTTATTGGCTTACTTTAAAAATTATTAGTATAAGGATTATATTGGATATTAATAGAGTACATGGATGTATGAAGCTCAATTTTGGAAGGTGTTGTATCTTTCTAATTTATCATAAATAAGAAAGATACATGTAAGGCCTATTACTTCTTTTTCCCTACAGGGGATGACTCTATTTTATTTTATTGAGCGTATTCCATTTTGCTCTATGTCCTTGGCCCTCCAGCCTTTTTACTATTCAGCTATGTCTGGGTCATTGGTACAGTATAAAAATGTTAAAAAATTTATAGTAATTTATATATTTTTTATACTTACCAATGACCCAGACGGGGATGGCCCTCCCAGGAGTTGGGAACTCTTGCTTCCCCGCTGAGTACATAGCGCTTACCAGGCACTGGTTATTAGAATGATTAATGGCGCCAATTTCGGAACGTCCTTGACACTGCGCATGCGCAGTAGGGGCGAAGTGTGGAGGGCCTTTCAGGACATGTTTTCTTTAGTTTTAGATGCAAATTTTGGGGATTGGGGGGCAAAATTTGTGTTTGGCCCTATATTTTAAGAGTTAACACCAGCTATGTCTGGGTCATTGGTAAGTATAAAAAATATATAAATTACTATAAATTTTTTAACTTTTTGGTCTACTTGTTTGACGAGATCAAACTGCAGCTAATAACTATTAAGGGTCATAGGTCTATGCTATCGGATACTTATGCTCATCATGATAGCTTACAAATTGGATCTAATGTCTCTTTATCAAAGTTAGTTAAAAACTTTTCGATAAATAGACCTAGAACCCTTAGGTTAATTCCTAAGTGTAATTTAGCTTGGGTTCTTCTGAAGCTAAAAGAAGCACCATTTAAACCCCTTGATATGGTAGACTTCAAATACTTATCTTATACTTATCTTATAAGACAGCTTTTCTCTTAGCCTTCTCTAAAAAAGTTAGTGAGCTTCATGCTCTATCTGGTGATGATTCTCACTATTGTAGTGTTGGTAATACCATTACTTTGACTACCAATGTGGGATTTTTAGCTAAGAATTAGGCTCCTAATAAGTACCATGAACCTATTGTTATTAAGGCTCTTCATTCCTCAGACGGCCATAGATCTGAGTTTATCAGAAAGGGACGAAAACGTTTCTTTCTGTCTCTGCTGCCTAATAGAAGGGACATCACGGTCCATTTTATTTCAAGGTGGATTCAGTTGACTATTCGTACTGCTTATGAAAGATTATCTTCTACTCAGCAGTCTGTGCTTAAGATTTCAGCGCATGAAGTTAGAGCGCTGTCTACATCTTGGGCTTATGCTAATAGTATTGCTATTATCGATTTGATGAAGGCTGCATACTGGTCTCAGCTTCTACGTTCACGAATTTTTACCTTAGAAATATTGAGTCTATTTCTGGTGACCTTTGTTGTTTAGGTCCGTTATCTGTTGCTCAGAATGTCATCCACTAAACAGTTGCAACTATAGTTATGCAGGCTTTCTGTTCCAGCAGTGACTCTGTCCTGCTGCCCTCTACGTTCTGGGGTGATTGACCCAGAGCAAGGGGAAGGGGGGTGGTGGTGGTGGACGGTGTTCCCTTATATCACCTGCTTTATAGTGAAAAGCAAGGGAATACCTCCTCTGGAGTCATTAATTCCGAGTCGGTGCTGGGATGGTTTTAAAATGTAAAGCTAATGTTTATCTCATTTATGTAATATTTTTAAAGTGTAGCTCGGTGTGAAGGCTTTGTATATGTCACGTGTCATACGAGCATTAATATACAATCCTTAGGCACTTTTAAATGAGTATAAAGAGTCTCATTCTCTGGACTATCTTTATTTATTGGCTGTCCTTTAAAAAATTAGTATAATGGGTTATACTGGATGTTAATAGAGATCATTGATGTTATTGTGCTCAATTATAGATTGGTAATATGTTGTTCGTTTTTTGTATAAACAAGAAAGATTTTTGTAAATCCTGTTTCTCCTTGAGGGGATAATTCTGTTTATGTGTAATTGAGCCTATTAGATTTTCCTTTATGTCCTAGGCCCTCCAGCCTTTTTTCTATTCAGCTAAGACTGGGTCATTGGTACAGTATAAAAATATGAAAAAATTTATAGTAATTTATATATTTTTTATACTTACCAATGACCCAGACGGGGATGGCCCTCCCATGAGTTGGGAACTCATACCTCCCCGCTGATTATATAACATTTACCAAGCACTGGTTGTGAGAATGAAGATTTGGTGCCATTTCGGTACTTCCTTGACACTGCGCATGCGCAGTGGACAAAAGTATGGAGGACTATATAGGACATTGATTTTTTGGATTTTGATGCAAATTTTGAGGATTGGGGGGGGGGGGCAAAATTTGTGTTTGGCCCTGAAATTTTAAGAGTTAGCACCAGCTAAGTCTGGGCCATTGATAAGTATAAAAAATATATAAATTACTGTAAATTTTTTCATTTTTGGCAAATTTTGGAGTTTTTTAATGCGATGTTAGAAGACTTTTTTGTAAGTGTGGACTTCGAAAAATTCTGACCTGTTATGCTAGCAGAGGCTACCGCTGGTATGCTGTGGCTTTTATATTTTATATATGTGTTACATGCATAAATTAAAGTCAACATGAACCCGTAACCCGACATTTTTTACAGATTTTGATTGTTTTTTAATGCAATGTTAGACTTTTTTGTAAGTGTGGACTGACCTGTTTTGCAACACATGTACTTGAGTGGAGGCTGCCACAAGTATGCTGTGGCTTTGGGTGAACGCGAACCTGATGTGCTTGATTTGTAAAAACTAGGTTTTTTGCACGGCATGTATTAGTAAGCTGATGGGGGTGGACACCCCCTTCTTGTTAGTATACAGCATGCTTACGGATCTGATTAAATTTTGTTCCCTCAAATAATTTGGAGACTCCATGTATGAGCCTGAATTTTAACCTAGTGCAGTATGAGGAATAATCATTAAAAATATGCTTCTTCAGATCCACTTGTCAGAATCATTTCATATTTGGTATACAGCATCCTTATTGAGGTCGGATCCAAGTGTGTTGAAATCAAATCTCTGTGTTGAATTTGAGGTTCCTGTGGGAGCCTGAATTTGAACTCGATGCAATATGGGAAATAATCTTTAAAAATCTTCTCAGGACCGCCAGTCAGAATCTTTTCGTTTTTGGAATACAACATGCTTAACCCTTTACCCAATGCAGACAATGTCAAAATTTATTATTTAAATTTTTTTATAACAATACCATATCATGTGCCCTGTTACAACCAATAATGTTACAATGCCACATAATGTTAAACCAACGCATAATGTTCCAAAAAATGTAGTAAACAACCAATAATGTTATAAACTCTGCATAATGTTATAACTTTTTTCAACCTGTTATGTTATAAAAATCGACGCATAATGTTATAACTTTTTTCAACCCGTTATGTTACAACAAATTAACTGATAATGTTATTATAACTTCTGTATACTAATTCCAGCTACAGCTATTGTAGATGGACTTTACCACTTACCATTTATTGCCGCATAAAGGTATGTAATATTTATACTAAAGGTTTCTGCTCTGGTTAAGGCGAGGAGACCCCCCCCCCCCCCAACTCCCGGGGATTTATCATAGAATGACCTAGTCACGTTTCATAGATGCAGATTAACCTGGTAACTCAATTGTGTGACGTGATTACCGTGATCATCCAGTGCCCAACATGGTGAAGGCGGGGGAGGGGTGCTATTTTTCGTAGTCTCCGCTTCCAGAAATGTAGTGTACCATAGTCCCCTGACACCTTTGGGGATGGGCAAATGCCTCTGTTTCTGCTTTTTTGGGGCATCTAAAACTCATTTGTTGCATATTTCTTAGTCATAAAAATATTTTATTGTTCATTAATTTGACATTTTAACAACTAACAGTGAACAAAAATGAGGTGGAGTTAAAAGAGGTCAAAAAGTTGGATGGAGCGAGGTACATATGGTGGATGTGGCGGGTTGGTAGTGTCGCACGGAACAAGAATAAGATGCGAGACTGGGTAGGAAGGATGAATGGGGTTTAGGAGGATTGAAAGGGGTGGACAGAGATTAGGCTAAGAAAGAGAGGAGGTCATGGATTAGTACATCAGGGTGATTGTGCAGAGAAGGCTATCTGAGAATGCTATAAGGGAGTAGTGCTAGACGGTATAATAATATAGATGGTGGAGATGTTGGAAGAAGCGGAAGTCATGAATTTGGGATTACAGGTTCTGGAAAAGGCGGAATCACTAGTACAGGCAGTATAGGGAGAAGGAGAAGGTTGTGGAGGAGGAGTTGTGTTGATGTTGGTGTTGTGTTATTTAAAGTCAGAATATTTCGATTCTACACTGGGAACTGAAGAGTTCCCTCAAATACAGACCGATGGTCTCCACCTGAAACTGATGCCATGATAGTATAAATTACCAAAGATATGTTTATTTGAAGTTATAACATTATCGGTTAATTTGTTGTAACATAACAGGTTGAAAAAAGTTATAACATTATGCGTCAATTTTTATAACATAACGGGTTGAATAAAGTTATAACATTATGCAGAGTTTATAACATTATCAGTTGTTTACTACATTTTTTGTAACATTATGCGTTGGTGTAACATTATGCGGCGTTGTAACATTATCGGTTGTAACATGCCCCACCTAATTGGAACGATGGTTCAAATGATACAGTTTTGTAAAAATTTGTTGAAAAATATATATTTTTTCAATATTTGGACTCCCTATTGGAGCCCTGATTTCAACAATATGAGGAATAATCTTTAAAAGTCTGCTTCTAAAAAGTCCAACAATTCAGAATTTTTTTTATATTTGGCATATAGTATCCTAAGAGGGATTAGATTCACTTTATAAAATAAAATCCCTGGATTCTTAGTTGGGTACCCTACGGGAGCCCAAATGTTTACTTATATATAATATTTTCGAAAAATCTTCCTCAGAACCACCAGTCTGAAGCTTTTGATATTTGCTATACAACATCCTTATAGGTAGAATTTCAAGTTTGTTCCATGTGTTAATATTTGGGCTCCATATGGGAGCCCAAATTTAACTTTGAACAAAAGAGGAGTATTCTTTAAAATCTTCTTCTCCAAAACTCCCTTTCTGAATCTTTTGATATTCATTATACTGCACCCTGGGGAGGGTGAGGGTGGGGGGGGGGGAGTGCTCAGATTCAAGGTTATTCAAATTAAGTCCCTGGAGTCATATTCATGAAAATTCACACAAAGGGAAGATGTGTTGTGCACTTCCAAGTCCAAAAGACATAGGTCAGGATCACACAATTCTGAAAACTCGAATCTTTAAAAAATAGTGTCTCACCCATAATTTTATGGGTTCAGGGACATCATTGGCTAGGCTGTCACAGTTTGTCTTTTTTCCATTATGTAACCAGGGGGTACAATTAAGAAAAAATGACATGAGCTTAAATCATACAGTAAAACATGAGACTTTGTAATGAAAAAGATTTTCATTGGTAAAAGATTTGCTGAGTTATTTAGGTACCAAATGTTCAATAATTTTAACAATATTTAACGTTTTCTGCTCATATTGAGGAGGGGATGGGGCCAAAATGCTCCAATTTTTTTTTAAAATCTTCTCATGAACCAGCAGTAACAGAGACTTGATATTTGGTATACAGCCTCCTTTTGAGGTGTAGACTCAAGTTTGTTCAAGAGAAGTTCAAGGGGCAATATTTGTCATCGTTACAGGAGGGGCAAGAATTTTTGCCCCACTGACAATTTCTATATTTTTATGCCACAACCAATGGCCCAGACTAGCTGGTGCTAACTCAATTTAATTCAGGGCCAAACACAAATTTTGCCCCCCAATCCCCAAAATTTGCATACAAAACCGAAAAATATAAGTCCTGTCTGGTCCTCCATACTTTTGTTATCTGCGCATGCACAGTATCCAGGAAGGTTCCATAATTCTTTGTTTGGCCCTAAAGTCAATAACAATGATCTGACATCTGTGCTTTAAAATCTCCTTTTTTGAGGATGCCATACACAAATCAATGAAATAATTGGTGGATCCAAGGCTGTAAATGGATGATGGAAGTGAATAACGGTGGTTTCAAACTTAGTTTCTTGGGAGTTTAAAGTGTATTACAGAATGTTTGTTCTGCTTTTCCCCATGGTTATGTCCTCACCCTAGGTGTGTTAGGTCGTTTTGGTGTTGAATCTTCTATCCGATGTATCGTTTTCTCTTCATATGAAGATCTAGCTTTGCATCTGGTAGCATTTAAATCAGTTACTGACTTTGGGCCTATTTGTCTGCCTGATGTCTTGTTTCCATTTTTTTCCTTTGATGTTGTTTACATTGGCAACGTATTTAATATTATATTAGTGTAGGATTACTGTAGGATACATGTATGATGATTTCGGTAGTGTAGCTAAAAAAATTTGGATTTTGTCCACACTTAGGCTCGATATAGATGCCCTTGGGCTAATCGTGTTCCCTTGGGGATTTTCAGAAAATTTTCAAAATTTTTTGTTTAATTTTTCGAATTTAATTTTGATTGCTATTATTCATGTATCTTTATCATATATTTATTGTGGAGTTTGTAGGAGTGCTATTGACTTTGTATTTTGATTGTAATTATGAAAGCATGCAGCTCTAAATGCAAGGCGAAGAAGTCGTCCTCAGATTTACATGCTTGTTGCCTTGTATGTAGTCAATGCATGCCTACAGATTCTTGTCCTACATGTGTACATTAAGATGACAAATGTTGGAGACGGGTGTCGCGGAACGTTGTTGGCAGTGAGATTCCTATGCCGGAACTCTCACCACAAGATAATTCAAGTTTTTCAGTTTCTTTTTCAGAGGAACAAGAACATGGTGATGGTATTGAGACACCCATCCAAAGTGTGCTACTGTCGTCACGCTCTGATGAGCAAATAGAGCTAGCTGCAAAGGTGCTCATGAATATTAAGCAAGGGATAAAGCCTCTAGTTAGTGTTCTTAATCCCTTGCAAGCAGCTATCTTGACTGGTGAAGCGATTACTCCATCCGTGGACGCTGTGACACCAGGTAAGTCCATTGCAGTCAAAGGAAGTGTAGATTTGGGCAGAGCGAGCACCTCAAAATCAAAAGCTCTCCCAGCGACGATGGAAATAGGGAGGAAGTCAGCAAGTTTCTTTTCGGGAGGCTCGGCGAGGTCTGACAAGACCTTGAGCAGGATCTAACCCAACAACATTTGGGGTCAGATGTTGTTTTGAGAAACTTGCACCATCCGGAACATACGTCCACATCCATCGCTTGGGACGCTCAGTTTAGACTGCAGCCAGGGTCAGCTACAGTCACGGCTTCCTCCGGTATGTTACAAAAGCATGCACAACCACGTACTAGCTACCCAACTTCGGATATCCAGCCAGCTGCACAAAGATGGAGCCAGTCTTTGCCCATGAAGTTGGACCATCCGGTAGTTAGCGATCCGAGGCTTCGATCATCGGCACGTTCGGAGAAGAGATCTATCTCCAGATCTTCGTCCCAGGAGCAGCAAGTGGTGAAAAAACAGAAGACTGCTGCTCCTCAAGACTCAATAACGGACTTGCTGTCGCAGATTGCGCAGCTGATCACAGCATCCCAGCAAGTGCAAGAGCAGCTTTCCGCAGACTCTGGTGGTGAACTGTCGGATGGTGCTGGGTCGGTCCAGTCATCTGCACATGCAGATGCGATGGACCGAACGTCACAGCTGAATCAGTCGGATGGTGAAAGGGACAAGGTAGAGGATTACCCTTCCCTTTCGGAACAGCATATGGTAGTGATGGATTTTATTCATCAATACTATCCTGAATTTGTTCCACCTGATCAGCATGCTGCGACTACTAGAGAGAACCGCTGTCGTCTTTAAACGAAAAACTTTGAGAGGAGGAAGGAGGACGTTCTTTCCTTCCCGACACAGTCTAAACAGGTGTTGCAGGCCTTCGGCCATGTTGACAATGCCATATTCAACCTCTCTAGTGCTAAGAGGAAAGGCGGTTTCTTATCAACATCTTCCATAAATATACTGTTCCTTGGACTACGTTCATTTAAAACTGTTGGAGAAGATGTCCAGAGAGCTCCTCTGCGTTTAGATGAGCAGGCCGGGGATTTAGATATGTCCCTACCTGCATCATTCAATATACACTCGGAAATGATGGAATGTGCTATTTCATCGAATAGAGCGAATCTGTCCTACACAGATCACCTTACCAGAGCTATGGCGCAATGTCTTAATGGGAAAGAATTTGAGGACGTTTGTTCCTCTCTTAGAGTTCTTTCCAGGGCAGTCATGTATGCCATGTACAACTCCGTCCTGACAGTGGCAAATTTGGAGTTAATCAGACATGATGCTGCCCTTGCGTCGTCATTACTTATAGATGAAAAAGCTCTCTCTGAGTCACTCCGGTCTCCGGACATACTCTGTTTGACAGCAAGCTTTCGTTAGTCTATGAGCAGGCTACAAAAAAAGCTTCCAGTGCACTGCTATTGAAGTCAGTGTCTCATCAACATGCTTCAGCAGACCGGAGTAAGCAAGGCCGTTCCGCTTCTAAGTCATTTAAAGGGAACTCCTCATGAGGGTACAAGAAACCCAAACCCTCTTATAATTACTACGGAGGTCGCCAGTATAGCGACCCGGGGAAAGGGGCGTAAGTCTGATCAAGACTATAGGTCAGACGCCCCTAAGCCGATGGGATGAGGTTCTTCCGTGGTGAGGACATAGTTTCTCCTCCCGTAAGCCTTGTTAGTCGTACAGGTGATGGACAAGACCTCTATTGCTTGCCAGTTGGTGGAAGGTTGTCAAACTTCATGAGAAACTGGATAGAAGTCACGGAAGATCAGTGGGTGAGAAGTGTAGTCTTGGAAGGCCAACGACTACCATTCTGAGCAAAACCCCCCACTCAGAAGATGTCCGCGTTGGACAAATCTTCTGGCTGATCCTTTCAAAAGAGAGTCTCTCCTAGAGGAGGTACAGGCTCTCTTATTAAAGGAAGGAATAGAGGTAGTCGATAATCAAAATTCTTAAGGTTTTTACAGCACCTGTTCCTTGTACTGATGCCAGATGGCTCGTTCCGACCGGTAACAGACTTGAGCTGGATAAACAAGTTGATCGTGGCTCCAAAGTTCTATATGGAAACCATTCGGTCGGTAAGAACGAGCATTCGAGTGGACGACTATGCGGCAAGCATTGATCTAAAGGACACCAACTTTCATGTCCTGGTACATCCAGCATTCAGAAAGTACCTGTGTTTTGCTGTGCAAGGAGAGGTTTATCAGTTAAGAGCAATGTGCTTCGGTCTGAACCTGGCTCCTTGGGCTTTCACTCGAATAATGAACTCGGTAATGTCATACTTCCGAGCTCATTCGTCTGTGGTAACGTCGGCTTTCTTGGACGACATTCTTCAGAGATACGGCAACAGAATTATTCTTCTGAGTGATGTTCAGAGTCTGCTGCAATTGTTCCGACGTCTCGGTTTCATAGTAAACGAGAAAAAGTTTGATCTGGCTCCGTCCAAGTCGTCCATTCACTTGGGAATGAGCTTCGAGACTCACAACAATCTGGTTGAAACCAGTATTGTTTTAACGGACCTAGTAAAACAAAAGGTTCAGATTTGGGCAGAAGGAGTTCCACTTCAACTGCCGGATCCAGCTTTCACGATTATGATGGATGCGAGTCAGATGAGCTGGGGCGCGTCTCTAAGTCCCGCAGACTTGAAGTGTCAGGGTCTTTGGGTCTCTCGGTTCCTGAAAAAGCACACAAACATCAAGGAGATGATGTCAATCTGGCTAGCACTACAGCATTGGATTCGTCAAATAGCAAACATCCATGTTCAAATTCTGTCGTACAACTCGACAGTGGTTGCTTACCTCAGGAACCAAGGTGGCACTCACTTGATTCCGTTATGCAAATTAACAGAGAAGATTCTCCTATTCGTTCTGAATCATCACGTTCGTCTCTCAGTCCATCATGTACCAGGTCGTCTGAACGTGCTAGCAGACTTGTTCTCTCAGAAAGGTCGCCTGTTGCCATTGGAGTGTACTCTCAACAAGCGAATATTCAGTCAGATCTGCTACCAGTGGGATCGTCCCATAATAGATCTTCTTTTTTTGCGACACACCTAAACAATCAGTTACCGACATTCGTGTCGCCATGTCCAGATCATCGAGCGTACACAGTATACACTCCATTGATCTCATGGGACGGAATGATAGGATATGCATATCCTCCTGCTCTGTTGATTCAGCAGATTCTGTTAAAAATCAAACAGTCTCACTGCAAAATCCTGCTAGTAGCACCTCTGTCATCACAGAAACCTTGGATCAATCTTCTCAGGTGCCTGTTATGGGACATTTCCCGGAAGCTTCCTCCTCGAAGGGATCTCTATTTCAGGGGAAGTCACGCGCACTGCATCACAACCTGGAAGGTCTCAACCTTCATGTATTTTCCATTGTGCGGTCCTTCTTGCACGGAAAACATTTTTACAGGACGAGCAGTGGATGCAATTTCTAACTGTAGGAGGGCCTCCTCTTCATTGAATTATGCAGCGAAGTGGAGGGTTTTTCATCCCTTGATGTATGGATCAGTCGATAGACATATATGATCCGTCCATTCCACAGATTGCCAATTTCCTGGTCTACCTGTTTCACGAACTCAAACTGCAGCCTGTCACTATAAAGGGCTATAGTTCTGTGTGATCAGACACTTACGCTCATCATGATAACTTGGCTATTGGATCAGATACTTCTTTATCCAAGCTAGTTAGAAATTTCTCTATTAATAGATTCAAGTTTGTTCAAATTGGGTCCCTAGGTATATATTTAGGCTTGCTATGGTAGCCGAAATTGTAACTTAGTGCAATATGAGAAAATTTCCTTAAAAATCTTCTTCTTCAGATCCACTAGTCAGAATGCTTTCATATTTGGTATACAACATCTCTAGGGGAGTCAAATTCACTTTTGTTCAAATTGGTTCCCTGGATTAATATTTTGGCTTTATATGGTAGCCCAAATTTTAACTTAGGGCAATATGAGGAAATTGGGGGCGCAGTGCATTACGGTAACCGGTTCTCGTCAGTTCACCGAAGTTAAGCAACGTCGAGCCCAGTTAGTCCTTGGATGGGTTACCATCTGAGCGATCGATTTGGACTCCCACATTGTGTCCTTGGGCAAGGCACTTAACCCCGATTGTCCACATGGGGGCACAATAACGCCGTGTACTAAGGTGTACTGCATGTTGATGCTGTGCATGTCTTCAACCAATCTAACCCTGCCTGTGCTGCAGTGCGGTGTTATGAAGCTGGCAGCTGCTCATCGTTGCTTGGTGGTTCTCCCCAGGTACTCCGGCTTCCTCCCCCTGTAAAACTGTCACCGACACGATATAACCTTGGCTGTTTAAGGGTCATTAAACCCTAATAAATAAATAAATAAATAAATATAAATATATGATGAAATTACTTTAAAAATCTTCTTCTTCAGATCCACCAGTCAGAATGCTTTCCTATTTGGTATACAACATCTCAAGGGGGTCAGATTCAAGTTTGTTCAAATCGGATCCATAGGTTAATATTTGGGCTCGCTACGGTAGCCCAAATTTTAACTTTGTGCAATATGAAGAAATTTCTTTAAAATTTTTCTTCAGATACAACAGTCAGAATGCTTTCATATTTGGTATACAACATCTGTTGGGAGGTCTGATTCAACTTCGTTCAAATCGAGAGCCTGGGTTAATATTTGGGCTCCCAATGGGAGCTGGAATTGGCCATGTACTTGAAGAGTTAGAAATTTTGTATTCAGTTCCCTCTAGAGGTGTGTAACTAAGATTAATCCACATAGGTTATATCAAGGGGCTTCAGGGGCTTCATAGGGGAGATCCACATTTTACATTATGATCAACTGAAGAAAAGGCATGATGCTCTATTTTTGTCACTCCTGAGGGGCTCAAGGATTGACAATGTATCCTATGGAGATGGATTGCTTAATGTAGACTCATTCTTGTTTTGCTACCCTGGCCTCATTGCTTTCCACCCCGTTGAGTTTCCTCCTCATGTATGCAGCACATTTGACTTTTCTGCCCATTATGGCCTTTTTAGCTCGCTTGGCTGAAAGTAAGGGTGAGCTATTCTGATCACTTTTCGTCTGTCGTACGTCGTGAAGGTGGTGTTTGGGTCTTTTTCTCCCAAACCACTGGCCATATTTTAATGAAATTTCACATGAGTAGTGGTTAAATAGGGGCATTTAGGTTTTTCTTCAAATTGGATTTCTGCTGATATTGAGGAGGGGGGTGGGGGCCAAAATGCTCCAATTTTTAAAAAATCTTCTTCTCATGAACCAGCGGTAGCAGAGACGTGAATCACGTGATATATGGTATACAGCACCCTTTTGAGGTGTACAGCCAAATTTGTTCAAGAGAAGTTCGAGGGGCAATACTTGTCATCATTATGGGAGGGGCAAGTATTTTTGCCCCCGCCCAAAATTTCTATTTCCCAAACCAAGTGACCGATTTGAACCAAATTTGATATGAAATATTAAGGGGTCATAAGTACTTGATTTATGCCAAAAAATCTTTTCAAAATGACCCGTGGGAACCACAGGAGCTAAAAATAGAAAAAATTTAAAACACCCGTATCTCCAAAACTACAGGTACTGAGAATTCTTATTTGGTGTGAAGCTTCCTTAGGACCAACTGAATGGAATGGTTAAAAAAAATTGCTATTGGTTTTATCATAGGGTACTTTTTCATGACTTTGAAAAAATTCTGAGTCAGCATTTTTTAACACTGTGGGTGATGGGGAAAACATTTAAGACTCTTCTTCTCCCAAACCACTGCTCTAAAAGCTTTCAAATTTCACATATTACATCTTTGGGAGATTGTTTCACATGTTTGTTGAAACTAAATCCCTGGGTCCATATTTGGACTCTATGGGAGCCCAAATTTTTAAATTAGTGCAGTATGAGGAATATTCTTTAAAAATCTTCTTGTTCAGATCCAACAGTCGGAATGTTTTGATATTTGGTATACAGTATCCTTAGGGAGGTGTGATTCAAGTTTGTTTAAGCCAAGTCTCTGAATTGATATTTGACTCCCTGTGGGAGACGGAATTGTAACTTAGTTCAATATGAGGAATATTCTTTAAAAATCTTCTTCACATCCACCAGTAAGAATCTTTTGATATTTGGTACACTGTATCGTTAGGGAGGTGAGATTCTAATTGGTTAAAGCCAAGTCCTTGGGTTCATATTTGGGTTCCCAGTGGGAGCCCGAATTATAACATAGTTCAACATGAGGAACAATTTTTAAAAAGTTTTCTTCAGATCCAGTAGTCAGAATCTTTTGATATTTGGTATACAGCATCCTTAGGGAGGTGAGAATCGAGTTTGTTTTTTTTTCAGATCCACCCGTCAAAATGTTTTGATATTTGGTATATGGTTTCTTAATGGGGCAGATGCAAGTTTGTTCAAATCAGGACCCTTGGGTTGATAGTTGTCAGTGTCAGGTGAGCACTCTCAGACCCCTTGGGGCCTCTTGTTTCAGTGTGCAAACACCATTTAGTTGTGTAGACTAACGTGATAGCATCTTGGTTTCATTCATGGGTATGGTAGGCTCAACTCGCCACTAGACACATTTTAGCCACATATCCCATCAGATTTGAAAATTCTAATATTATGTGATTATGTATAGGCCCCTGAAAGCTAACACAGTATATCATCTTTTGATTTTAAGAAGGTGCCATCTGCTATGATAAAGCATTGGAGATGGCACCTTGTTACACTCAAGGGATGACATGAAATTTATCCTGTTGCATTTTTTTTCAGGTATGATCATCCTGATATTCTAGCAGGGCAGGGAACAATGGGATTGGAAATAATCGAACAAGTTCCAGATTTAGATGCATGCATTATTCCAATTGGTGGTGGTGGTTTAATAGCTGGAGCAGCATTAGCCATTAAAAGCATGAAGCCACATGTTCAAATCATTGTAAGTTTATGATGACTCCAGCTCTGAGTTCATGTTTTGAAATATCTGGAATGGCCTTACTAACATCGTTTGGGGATGTTTTGCCTCAATGACAGTTTGTTTGTTACTGCCCCATCTGATTTGTATCCCCCCCCCCTTCAAATCAGAACTCCATAAAGCTGATTCCACTGCATGAGGGGTTATTCCTGAGGGGTTTCATCAGCCTCCCACTAGGCAATGGTTCCTCCCAGGAATGGTCGCTGTCCATCCTCTTCGGTTACCCTGGGGAGTAGGGTCCCTTTTAAAATCAAAGAAAAATTTGGAATGAGGAGGTTATTGAATTTTCCTCCCTTTCCTCCATTCTGGGCAATCAGTTATCCATGGGGGGAAGGCAGAGGCACAAATACTGAGAGTCCCACTTTAGTGTGTATACCTGAAGCAAACAAGTATCAGCACTTTGGATCAGTGGCTTTTATCTTTGAAATTTTCATGTCCGTTTACATAACCCATTTCCAGCTAGGAGCTGCCAATTGTTAAAATATATGGCCCACATTCATTCTGTAGCAGCCAGTGGTGAAACTGACTGTTGTGTGAAAGAGAATTCAAGTTTTTACATCAGTCTAACCCTTCTGTCCCCAGAGATTTCAATCAACTGGATCTGTGGTTGAAGGCTCTTTATGATCCCTTAGGCTCAAAACTTACATTTCGGAGTCCATTAGACACTGCACCCCCATTACACAGCATCCTCTTCCACCACCCCCCCCCCCCCCCCCCAATATAAAACTGTCCCCAATATGAACATACATGTATTTATAGAAGACAACCCATGAAATGTGTACTTTTCATGAGATAACAATACAAGATAGAACAACCTTGATGGTGCCTCTGCATCCCTCCTAATAGTGTAGTCTAGGCGGATATCAAGACCTGAAATAAGCACTTAATAAAGAATATGATGAGGTGCTAGTATGGCACTCATAGCAATCAGCTTAACAATGATGCTTAATAATGAAACAAGATATAAGGTGTGGTAGGTGCCTTTGCATCCCCCCCCCCCCCCCCCCACAATCTGCCCCTCTTTTTATGAATATGCTGTGAGTGTCATTGCAGTGAGAAGAATGGGACAAATAATTTAGAGCTGAAAGTGTTTCTTGTAGCTCATTTCTGCTCTGTGGGATCTCATTTCGTGTAGCACATATCTACTATACGGAATCAACAGCACCCTTCGCATTTACTATGCTCCCTCCTCAGGGTTTGCTTGGATGGAAGCTGAACATCACCTCCGAAATCACGATGACCTCATTTACTGCTTCCAAATGTATATACTGCACTTCCTGCCCATATAGTTGATTGCTCTTTCATTATGTCTTAATTCATTTTGCTTTTAATGGGATGATGAAATGCCCCCCCCCCCCCCCCCCCACCCACCCATTTAGTCTCTTTGATAGTTTCATAATATGATTAGCAGCCTCATGCATGGCTACAAGACAGTTTTAGATCTCAAGCACAGTCTGGTGGTGTATCATAGCCTACAACATTGTGACATATATTATCACATGCAATACAGTAGACATTGGAAAGCTTTTATGCTTCCCCTATTGTGCTGTTCGAGTCGCATTCAGAGGGGAATGTCTGGCAATAGTTATGTCAGACTTAGTAGCATTTATTCTCCTATCTTTGCCAGTGGTAACAGTGTGAGGATCATTTTGTTCTTGGGTTATGGTTATTTGTAATACGGTTTTTATTCTCCCACCTTTGTTGGCATTTATTCTCCCACCTTTGCCTGTGGTAGCAGTTTGAGGATCGATCTGTCTTCGGTAATTGTTATTTGTAAAAAACTTATTGTACAATTTTTCACAATTCTGTAAATGAAATAATCCAATTATATAAGTATCAGATGTGATATGTTAATAAATGGCCAGTATCTGACCCATTTCAGGAATTAATTCTTTAACTGTTTAATCAGTCCATTTATGTGGGCTGGTAGGGTTCACTTAGATGATATTCAAGCCTGCAAATGAGCAGACTGTCATCTGCAGAATGCAGTCCCCAGAGGGTGAATTTGGTGATGCTACCCTGCACGGCAGGATAGTATCACTAAATTTACCCTTTATGAACCTCAATCCGAATCAAGGTCACAGGCAAAAACAGAAAGAAGTACCCAGATGATGAATTGCCCCCTGTGTGGGTGAGCATTGGCAACTTCACCCTCTGTGGGACCTCATTCTGCAAATGACAGATTGCTTATTTCCAGGCTTGATGATATTATCTGAGCACAACTATCTAATTCATCCCATGGGAAGTAACATAATTGCAAGCCAGTGACAACTTGTTATTCTTCTTGCTTTGATTGATGGGACAGCCAGCACAGAGTGCAGTTTCTTGCAAAACAGCAAATGAATATTTTTATACTAGAACCAATGGCCCAGACTTAGGTGTTGCAAACTCAATAATATCAAGGGCCAAACACAAATTTTGAACCCTCCAATCCCCAAAATTTGCATACAATACCGAAAATTAAAAGTCCTATCTGGCCCTCCATACTTTTAGTACTGCGCATGCGCAGCATCTAGGAAGAGACCGGAATTGGCACCAAGCATCATTCTTTTGTTTAGCCCAAGTCCGTAACATTTGAACTGACATATGTGCAATAAATTCTCATTTTTGAAGATGCCAGACACAAATGGTTTCCATGGAATCAACAGTGTAGCAGGATGTTGGAAGTGAAGGGCTGTAACTTATAATTTTTATGTAAAATGATTCATGTTTCCCATTTTCGGGATATGCTTCTGAACATCGTCATTATAATATGTTCCACTGTTGTTTTGTTAGTATTACTTCCCTTCCCTCTCCTGAACCCTCCTGTTAAACTCCCAAGCTCTTTCAACATTTTTATTGATTTATTAAAATTCTTGGGTGTTTAACTTGTTTTATGGAATAGCTATTCCGTTTATCCCCTGTGTTTATGTCCTGGTCGTTTACTGTTCAGGATGTTTTGTATTCTTGCATCTTCTACCAGATGCATTGTGTTTTCTTCCTATGAAGATCTAGCTTTGCATCGGGTGGTTGTTGATCGGTTACTGACTTTGGGCCTCTGTTGTGCCTGTTGTTTAGTTTCCGGTTTTTCCTCTTGACATTGTTGTCTGTTCAATAACGTTTTGGATACATATTAATTCAGTGTTTAGTTAAAACAATTATTGTTTTTTCTATTAGGATACATATTATATCTTATTCCGGGAGTTTAGCTTTAATTAGGTAGTGCCTGTCCACACTTAGGCTCTATTGGGATGCCCTTGGGCTCATGAGGTTCCGTTGGGGTACTTAGGCTTCATTCAAAATTTTTCGGAAATTTTTTTTTAATTTGTTTCAAAAATTTTTGTGATTGTCTATGTTATGTATCCTTGCGATGTTTATTCTGTTTTATTATTGGGAGTACATCGGACTTATGATTTTGGCTGCATTATTATTATATCTATTATAATAATCTGGTCCATAGTGTAAGTCCAGGAAGTCTCGGATTTAAATACTTTTTGCTGGTAGTCGCTGCACTCCTTCAATATTTGTACTATGGGATGCAAATGTTGGAAACGGGTGTCGACCTGTGTTGTGGGAGGTGAAGTTCCAGTGTTGGAGCTTTCACTGCAGGCTAATACTAGTCTTTCAGTCTCTTTTTCAGAGGAACAAGAATATGGTGATGGGACTTCGACACCTGTCTGTTATGTGCTGCCATCATCGCACTCTGATGAGCCCCGCTCTGATGAGTAAACAGAGCTAGCTGCCAAGGTGCTCATGAATTTTAGCAGTGGATTGAGGTCTCTAGTTAGTTCGCTTAATCCTCTGCATGCAGCTAGCTCGACTGGTGAAGCGGTTCTCCCTATATTGGAGATGGGACGGAGGGCAGGTCCATTGCGGTCGAGAAGTATAGACACGGGTAGAGCAAGCACCTCATAAACTAAAGCTCACCCAGCGACGAAGGCAAAAGAAGAAGAAGCCTGAAAGTTTCTCTGCGGGATGCTCGGCGAGATCTGGGGACAGATCGTGAGTTGGAGAACCCTCTCCGTCCCATTAGCAATCGAGGTCGACTGTGTTCGTCGCGAGAAATTTCAATGAGTCAGAGCACCCATCCAAAATGTGCGAGTCGGTATGTTCTTTCCACACTGCAGCTGTGGTTGGCTGTGGTTATGGCTTCTTCTTCTTACATGGAAGAGCACGCAAAATGGATTAGCCTACAATCAAGTGCGGCCCTTTTTCTTAACTTGAGCGACTAATGTTGTAAATCCCCATTTAGTGAACTTTCTAAAGTCGCAAAAATTACACTGAGATATCTGTCTTCACGGAGATGAAGACATCTAATCTACGTTAGCTAAGCTAAGACCACTGTCTTCTGGGAATAGAACCGCTAAAAGGAAAGAGTATATTTTATCGCGAGGTGGAGAGCATTCGCCGTCCTGTTAGCAGTCGGGGGTCGACTGTTTTCTGTCGTGAGAAACTTCAGTGAGTTGGAGCACCCATCCGAAATGTGCGAGTCGGGACACTCCTTCCACTCTTCAGCCGGGATCGGCTGTTGTTACGGCTTCCTCTTCTTCCATGGAAAGGCCTGCTAAGGGGTAGAAGCCTACAAGTTTCTAAACAGAACGCTCGGCGAGATCTGGAGTCAGATCGCGAGTTGGAGAACCATCTCCATTCCGTCAGCAGTCGGGATTGACTGTTTCCGCTTTGAGAAACTTTAGTGAGTTGGTGATTCTGTTCACGCTAATCAACAAAGCATGTTAGACTGCAGACTAGGTGTCCAACTTCGCATGTTCATGCTGTTCCATGGAGGTGTTCCCAGTCTTCACCACCAAAGTCGAATTAACCTGCAGCTGATGGTTCGAGGCATATTCATACGGGACATGCATCGAAAGATCTTGAGATATCTGTCTTCACGGAGATGAAGACTTCTTAGCTGCGCTAGCTAATCTTAGACTGCTGTCTCTTTGGAATTAGGGCCGTCAAAAGGAAAGAGTACGTTGTTTCCTTCTCGGTGTTGTATTCTTGGGTGTCTGAGGCTTTTAGTCCTTTTGTTGATGCCTTATTAGAATCAAGTGCGGCCCTTTTTCTTAACTTGAGCGACTAATGTTGTAAATCCCCATTTAGTGAACTTTCTAAAGTCGCAAAAATTACACTGAGATATCTGTCTTCACGGAGATGAAGACATCTAATCTACGTTAGCTAAGCTAAGACCGCTGTCTTCTGGGAATAGAACCGCTAAAAGGAAAGAGTATATTTTTTCCTTCACGGTGTTGTTTTCTTAGGTGTCACAGACTTTAGTCTTATTGTTAACACCATAGTAGCTAAGCTAGAATTATGAGCGGTGTTTTTTCTCTATCATTAGCAGCTAACATTGTAAGTCTCCTTTAGTGAGCTTCTAGGGCCGCAGTTAACAGCCATACAATTGTCTTCACGAATAGGAAGACCTTTAGCTGCTTCAGCTAGGCTGAGACCACTGTCCTAACGGACAAGGTACCATTATAATAGAAGAGGTTGTTTTCTCCTCAACGGTATTGTTTTGTGTTAGTTGTCTGAGGCTTTTAGCCCTATTGATGACACCATATTAAACTAGTGAGAATAATGAGTGTTCTTTCAGATGCCTGTAGTTAACTCCTTTTTCAGGAATATATTTCCTGCTATAATCGGAACGAGGCGCAAGGAGTTCATCTAGGTTTTTATGATCGGGTGCTGGAACTTAGTTTTTCGTTCCTCGCTTCATTTTAAATCCAGTCTATTGTCGTGGATTATATTTCCACTTGGATATTATGTCTGTGTGATGTATTGTTTAGGGCCATAGTGTACTGTCTTGATTTCAAGGGATATGTCGACGGTATATCAGTGGGTGTATTCCTTGCAATAGCGCCATGTTCATCACGTCCCTCTCTGTCCCTAGTGGCATTATGGAGTTGGTCAGACGAGAGGGAGCCCTATGGTTTTATACTATTCTAGATGACAAAGCATTTACGAGTCTCGCCGGTTTAAAAATTGGTCATGCTTGTTTTGACTAACGATGAGCTTCTATTTGCTGTATTACTCTTTATTGAGAACAGCAGTAGCAGAATAGCTTTTGGAATGTAGTATGAGGTTTCCTTTTCCTATAGTGAAAAAGGAATTTGTCACAGTGCCATGCTTTAGTATTACTGCACCGGCCTTACTTATCTAGCGATTCAAGTAATGCAGGGGTGGGGGGTCAATATGATTTATTCATCGACCCCCCCCCCCCCCTCCCCCCACCAATATGTTAACAGGTGATTACAGGGCAGGACATAGTTCTCTTCCCATAAGCCTTGTATGCATTCTATTATATGCAAGTCTTTCATTGCTCTTCGATTGGCGGGTGGGTTGTGGTCTAACGGCGATCTCAGGGGTGTATCCACTCTTTAGTTGGTTTGCTTCCTGTGGCTGTTCATTCATAAGTCGTATATGAGCATATGAGTCCTGAACAGTAACTGTTTTTGGATTCTGAATTCTTTCATGAATACATTCGGTTGATATTGCTAGCCTTCGTGTACCTGTGTGGCAGGCATGTCGGTTATCTGGGCGACATTCTCCAAATATGGCAATTAGTCCGCTCTGAGAAGTTTCGCTCAGAGTTGTCTGTTTTTGTTACGACGTATGAGTCTATTCCTCAGGTTAAATTGCATTAACGTTGTTTTATTCCTTCAGTTTCCTGGTTATATTTTGTATCGCTCAGTTATGCCGTTGATATAGGCTGTATGTATTCAGGCAAGGGTACATGCAGGATTCTGTTGATTGCATGTATAATATGTATTATTCATCAGGCAGACGTATTTCTTGAATAGATTCTTTTAAGTTCTTGCTCAATGTTAGTATAAGAGCTTATGAGAATTTTGGGCTAGTTGGATCAGTTATGGAGTTTCCTACAGGCCGTCTATGCCTACGTTCTCTATTTTTGGCTTCATTATTTGGAGTGGTATATTCTTTCTCCAAACAGTCATTGGTTTTGACGGACCTAGGGAACAATGATTTAATTTGGGACGGTCCGTGACAGGTTTTTTAATCATATCTCATTCCAGGTTCTGAAACCAGTCTTCAACTGGAAGCGGTACACAAAGGGGAATCCTACTCTCTCATTCTCGTAGATTGAACGGTTACAATTTGGAAGTTCATTATTGGAGTTTACTTGTACACCTGAACGTGGTCGCCTGTTGGTTGACTCAGTAGCGTATAAGTTCTATCGGATAATTTTTAAGGTTGTACATATTAATATCACGGGTTATCGTCCTATCTGCATATTCTGGATGCGGCATACATTTAGAAGCTTGCTATTTTAGTAACTGGGAGCCTTTTAAATGACTGTATATTATTCAGTACTGCTTTTTCACTGATTTCAGGCCACTTCCTTCTTTGTTTTGAAGATTAATTCCTTCAAAAAAGATGGTGGGGGGGGGGATTTCTCTTTACCTCTTCTGGCCTTATAATAAGTGTGTAACTATGAGTGAAGCTGTTATTGTCTATATATTATACTGATCTTATGTACAGCTTGTTGCATTATATATGGCGTGTGTCTGTGGGTGTTAGTTTCCAACTCTCGGACACGCTTTTCTTAATTTTAAGTGTCTTATTCCGGATCAGCCTTAAAATTGAGGGCTCGTTACACCCAATTAGCGTAATCATTTATGCTAAGTAATAAGGAATCACTTGGATATTGCTCCTTATCTGGTGGTATGTCCTTCTCTATTGCTGTATAGAGAGGGATATATGTAATTCCTCAAATTTTAATCTCCTATTCACCTTGGGAGTCCAAATGCAGGCTAAGGAGCTGAATTTTAGTCTGCTATTCCTTTAAGTCCTAGGCCCTCCTGCCTTTTTAGCTCACCTGAGTGAAGCTCAGTGGGAGCTTTACTGATCACATTCTGTCTGTCGTCGTCTGACGTTAACTTTACATTATCGACTTCTCCTTCAAAACCACTAGCCCAATTTTTAGCTCACCTGACTTTCAGTCAGGAGAGCTATAGTAATCACTCACCGTCCGTCGTCCGTGAACATGGTGTTTGCGTCTTCTCCTCCCAAACTGCTGAACCAATTTAATTGATATTTGAGATAATAGTTTGTTATGACATCGCAATTAGATTTTGTTCAAATCAAGTTGCCTCGCCCCTTGGTAGGGCCACACCCAAAAAGTGTGCTGAAATCTTAAAACATCTTCTTCTCATGAACCAGCTTATTGGGTCATGAGTACTTAATTTATGCAAAAAGTTTTTTTCCCATCGCCCCATGGGAACCGCAGGAGCTAAAAATAGAAAAAAATTAAAATGCCCATATCTCCAAAACTACACGGCACAGAATTCTTATTTGGTATGAAGCTTCCTTAGGACCAACAGAATGGAATGATAAAAAAAAATTGCTATCGGTTTTATCATGGGGTAGTGCTGAGTCAGCATTTTTGAACACTGTGGGTAGTGCAAAAAACATATAAGACTACTTTTCTTCCAAACCACTGCTCCAAAAGCTTTCAAATTTCACATATAACATCTTTGGAAGATTGTTTCACATGTTTATTGAAATCAATTGCCTGGGTCCATATTTGGGCTCTCTATGGAGCCCAAATGTTTAAATTAGTGCAGTTTGAGTAATATTTTTTAAAAATCTTCTTCTTCAGATCTACCAATAAGAATCTTTTGATATTTGGTATGCAGCATCCTTAGTGGGGTGAGATTCAAGTTTGTTCAAGCCAAATCCCTGGGTTCATATTTAGGCTGAAAATTTGGAGTCCCGTTCCAGACTTTGAAATTTTGGACCAAAATCCGGAAATTTTGTTTTTTGTTTTTTATGCGTTTCAATCAATTTTAAGACATAATTTTTTTTTTTTTACACTGAAAATTTGGGGTCTAGGTGGGACTTAGAAAATTTGGACCAAAATCCAGAATTTTTTTTTTGTTTTTTACACTTTTCAATCAATTTTAAGACAAAAAAAAATTCTTTTTACAATGAAAATTTGGGGGCCGGGTGGGACTTGGAAGAAAAGTTTTGACCAAAATCCAGATTTTTTTGTTTGTTTTTTATGTGTTTCAGTCAATTTTAAGACAAAAAAAAATTTTTTTTTTTTTTTCACTGAAAATTTAGGGGCTGGGTGGGACTTGGAAAATTTTTTACCCAAATCCGGATTTTTTTGTTTGTTTTTATGCGTTTCAGTCAATTTTAAGACAAAAAAATTTTTATTTTGGTCAAAATTTTTCCAAGTCCCACCCAGCCCCCAAATTTTCAGTGCAAAAAAAAAATTATTTTTTTTTACACTGAAAATTTGGGGGCTGGTTGGGACTTGGAATATTTTTGACCAAAATCCGGATTTTTTTGTTTGTTTTTTATGCGTTTCGATCAATTTTAAGACAAAAAAAATTTTTTTTTTACATTGAAAATTTGGGGGGTGGGTGGGACTTGGAAAATTTTGGACCAAAATCCGGAAATTTTGTTTTTTTTGTTTTTTATGCGTTTCGGTCAATTTTAAGACAAAAAAAAAAAAAAATTTTTTACACTGAAAATTTGGGGTCCAGATGGGACCTCGAAAATTTTTTACCAAAATCCAGAATTTTTTTTTGTTTTTTATGTGTTTCAATAAATTTTAAGACCAAAAAAAAATTTTTTTTTTACACAGAAAATTTGGGGTCTGGGAGGGACATCGAAAATTTTGGACCAAAATCCTAACAAATTTTTTTTGTTTTTTGTGTTTCGGTCAATTTTAAGACAAAAAATTTTTTTTTTTTTCACTGAAAATTTGGGGTCCGGATGGGACTTCGAAAATTTTGGACCAAAATCCAGAAATTAGTTTTTTGGTTTTTTATGCATTTTGGTCAATTTTAAGAAAAAAAACCAAAATTTAGGCTCAAAATATTTTGTTTGGGACTTCGAAAATTTCCAAACAAAAATAAAAAAAAATCTGTTTTTATGCTTTTATCTCAATTTTGTGACGTAAAAGTGCAGGAACTGAAAATAGAAGGAAAAATCCTGTGTATTGTGTGGGCACAACTGCTTCATCTAGTTGGTATATGCTTTTCTTAGGAGGGGCATATGCAGCTTATTCAAATCAAGTCCCTGGTTTGATATTTAGACTACCATGTCAGGTGAGCACCCTCAGGCCCCTTGGGGCCTCTTGTATTCAAATGTTGGGTAAATGTTTATTACCTAATGCCAATTCAGATTTGTTAAAATGAAGTTGCCCCTCCTCCTGGGTGGTGCCATGCCCCCAAGGGGCACCAAAATCTTTGAAAATCTTCTTCTCATGAACCAGCAGTAGCGGAGACTTGATATATATGGTATGCAGCTTCCTTTTAAGGTGTAGACTCAGATTTGTTCAAGAGAAGTTTGAAGGGCTATATTTGGCGTCGTTATGGGAGGGGCAAAATTATTGGCCCCACCCGAAATTTCTATTTTCCGAACCGAGAGGCTGATTTGAACCAAATTTTATGTGAGGTCTTACTGGGTCATAAGTACCTAATTTATGCCAAATTTCTTTTCCCCATAGCCCCGTGGGAACCACAGGAGCTAAAAATATAAAAAAATTAAAACACCCATATCTCCAAAACTGCACGGCACTATGAATTTTTATGTGGTGTGAAGCTTCCTTAGGACCAACAGAAAGGATTGGTAAAAATAAAATTGCCATCGGTTTTATCATAGGGTACAGTTTCGGGACTTTTGAAAATGTTCCGAGTCAGCACTTTTTAACACTGTAGGCAATGGGAAAAACATTAAAAAATTTTCTTCTCCAGATCCAGCCTGCAGAATCTTTTGATATTTGGTATGCAACATTGTAGGGTGGATCTGATTCAAGTTTGTTCAAATCGGCCCCCTGGGTTTATATTTGGGCTCAGTATAGGAGCCCGAATTCGAACTTAGTGCATTTCTGGCAAATTTCTTTAAAAATCTTCTCCAGATCCAGCAGGCAGAATCTTTTGATATTTGGTATGCAACATTGTGGGTGGATCTGATTCAAGTTTGTTCAAATCGGCCCCCTGGATTCATATTTGGGCTCACTATAGAAGCCCAAATTTGAACTTAGTGCATTTCATCTTAAAAAAATCTTCTTCTCCACATCCAGCAGGCAGAATCTTTTGATATTTGGTATGCAACATTGTGGGGTGGATCTGATTCAAGTTTGTTCAAATTGGCTCCCTGGGTTCATATTTGGGCTCAGTATAGGAGCCCAACTTTGAACTTAGTGCATTTCAGGCAATTTTTTTTGAAAATCTTCTTCTCAAGATCCAGCAGGCAGAATCTTTTGATATTGGGTATGCAGCATTCTTAGGGGGTGAGATTCAAGTTTGTTCAAGCCAAGTCCCTGGGTTCATATTTGGGCTCACTGTGGTAGCCCGAATTATAACTTAGTTCGAAATGAGGAATTTTCTTAAAAAAATCTTCTTCTTCAGATCCAGCAGTCGGAATGTTTTGATATTTGGTATGCAGCATCCTTAGGGGGGTGAGATTCAAGTTTGTTCAAGCAAATGTCCCTAGGTCCATATTTGGGCTCACTGTGGGAGCTTGAATTGTAACTTAGTTCGACATGAGGAATTTTCTTAAAAAATCTTCTTCTTCAGATCCAGCAGTCGGAATGTTTTGATATGTGATGTGTAGCATCCTTGGAGGGGGGGGGGGGATTCAAGTTTGTTAAAGCCAAGTCCCTGGGTCCATATGTGGGCTTCCGGTGGGAGCCCGAATTATAACTTAAACAATATGAGGAATTTTTCTTTAAAAATCTTCTTCTTCAGATTCAGCAGTCAGAATGTTTTGATATTTGGCATGCAGCAACCTTAGAGGGGTGAGATTCAAGTTTGTTCAAGCCAAGTCCCTTGGTTCATATTTGGGCTCACTATGGGAGCCCGAATGACAACTTAGTTCAAAATGAGGAATTTTCTTTAAAAATCTTCTTCAGATCCAGCAGATGAATGCTTTTGATATTTTTGATTCAGCATCCTTGGGGGGAGGGGGGGGGGGGGTAAGATTCAAGTTTGTTCAAGCCATGTCCCTAGGTCCATGTTTGGGCTCACTGTGGGAGCTTGAATTGTAACTTAGTTCAAAATGAGGAATTTTCTTTAAAAATCTTCTTCTTCAGATCCAGCAGTCGGAATGTTTTGATATTTGGTGTGCAGCATCCTTAGGGGGGGGGGGGGGGGGGGGGGGGGAGGGGGGGATTCAAGTTTGTTAAAACCAGGTCCCTGGGTTCAGCCCGAATTATAACTTAGTTCAATATGAGGAATATTCTTTAAAAATCTTTTTTTTTTAGATCCACTGGTCAGAATGGATATTTAGTATAAGCTTTTCTTAGGAGGAGCAGATGCAACCTGTTGAAATCAATTCTCTGCGTTGATATTTAGGCTACCATGTCAGGTGAGCACCTCAGGCCCCCTGGGGCCTCTTGTTACTATTCAGCTAAGTCTGGGCCGTTGGTTCTGGTATAAAAATAAGATAAATTTAAAGTAATTTGTATATTTTTTATACTTACCAATGGCCCAGACCGGGATGGCCCTCCCATGAGTGGGCGCTCATACCTCCCCGCTGAGTTATAACATTGGTAGGAAGAATGATGCTTGGCACCAATTCCGGTCTCTTCCTGGGTGTTGCGCATGCGCAGTACTAAAAGTATGGAGGGCCAGATAGGACTTTTAATTTTCGGTATTGTATGCAAATTTGGGGGATTGGGGGGTTCAAAATTTGTGTTTGGCCCTTTTTATTATTGAGTTTGCACCAGCTTAGTCTGGGCCATTGGTAAGTATAAAAAATATACAACTTACTTTAAATTTATCATTTTGTGCTGGCCTTGCCTGTGACAGCTTATTCTATTTGCTTTGGTTTAGGGAATGGCTGGCTCGGTGCATTTCCTGTGAAACAAGAAATGTAATTTGTGCTGGCAGTCCCATTGAATGATTGATGGTCGGATAAGACAAGCCTTATCATTAATGGGATGACCAGCACAAAGGAAATATCTGATTTTATTTCTTCAACTTTGCAAGCAAAATATTCATCAGTCATTTTCTGTGTTGAGAATACTTATATAGAATTCTTGAAAATTTGTATGTCCTTAAAGTGCATGACCACTATGACACAAGCAAATGTGGAATATTCTGATGAGTTTAGGAAATACAAATTACCTTTTAAAAGAAAAAAACATATTTTCATCTCTTTTTTTCTCAAATTGTGCAAAATTATACTTACTTTTCAAAGTTTGCTCAACTGTTTGTAATATTTACTCTAACAGGGTGTTGAATCAGAAAGATGTGCAAGTTTTACAGCTGCAATGAAAGAAGGAAAGCCAACTTTTACCAAAGCCTTATCAACACTAGCTGATGGTTTGTAACTATGGCAAATTACATCTGTATTGATTAATTCCTTACATGCTTCAAATGAATTTTCTGCCTAGTTTGAAAATACTGTTACCTGATACTATAGAGGAATAACCCTAATTCTTGTTAAGAAAATGTATCTCTGTAAATAGGATTAGTCTGCTTATCAATGATTTCTTGATATTTGACGTCACTGAAATTCCCATCAAATCAAGTCATGGCAGTTTTCAATTGACAAAAAAAGATTTGGTGATAACAGGGTTTAATCCGAGTCATTTTGGTGAATGAATTTCCTCCCCATTCCCAATGTGAACTGTAAACCACGTTTCCCTGACCTGTCATCTACCAGTAACCCAATCCAAGGTAAAGATGTCTGTGTCGTCTTCTGTGATGTCTGTAAGGCTTTGATAAAGTTTGGCATGCAGGTCTGCTATTTATATTGGAATAACAGGAATTATTGTAGAATTTCAGAATATTCAGGTTGGGGGGGGGGGGGGGGGGTGTAATAAGATCTGGTGTTCCACAGGGCTCTATACTTGGACCTCTCTTCTTTCTAATCTTTATTATTTATATATTGGAGTTTAACGACACTTTTGACAGCCAGGGTCATCTCATGTTGGAACGTTTTTATGGGTGGAGGAAGCAGGAGTATGCAGAAAGAACCACTGAACAATGGCAAGCAACTGTCAGACTCCCCGACTCCTCACAAGCAGGGTTAGCATTGGATGAAGACATGTGCACCATCAACCTGCAGTACAACTTAGTACACAGTGCCACCGTGCCACCACATGGGCATTTGGAATTAAGTGCATTGACCAAGGACATAACGCAGTTACCCCGACAGGGATCGAACCATGGACCTCTCGATTTGAAGTTCAATGCCGTAACCACTGAGCCACCACGCACCCTTTTTCTGATCTACATTAATGATATAACTTAAACTTTGGTAAGCAGGATCTGTCTCTTTGCAGATGACACTTTCCTTTTTTTAATCACCAAAAATCCTCTTCAAGACTCAGTATTTAATAATAAAGATTTTGTAACAATCCGATGGTTAGTGGAATTCCACCCATAAAAAACAGAAACAATGCTTGTATCCTGTAAAACAGTAACAGCTGGTCACCTGTCTCTTTTTATATCCAATATACAAATTACCGAAGTTGGTCATCCACAGCACCTAGATGTGATCTTGAATGGTGGTTGTACGTGGCACAATCACATGGAACACTTTAGCTCTAGAGCATGGACTTGCCTTGACATGATAAGAAGGCTGAAATTTACATTTCATCAAAGTGTGCTTGAAAAATCTTTTTCATTCATCAGTCAGTTACTCAAATATGCTGACACTGTATGGGCCAATTGCACAAAGATTGATTCTGATGTTTTAGAAAAATCCAATAGCAGTCACACATATGGTATCAGGCGCAGCCATGAGTACAGGTAAAACAAGCTTATTTACCAAAAACATGCTGGAAAACTCATAATGCCAGTCGTACGAAGCACAAATTAATCCAATTCTTTAACCCTTTACCCAACTAATGGACAAAATGGCCAGCACTATTCAGAAACCTCATTCAGTTTTCATTTTTTTCTTCAGTTTTTGTCTCAAAAACATAGCTTATAATCCCTTATTGGAACGAGCTCATTGAGATTGTTCCATTGCAGGGTCATAAGCTATGTTGTGTGACTTTGTTCTTGTTCTCCATAAAGTAAATAATTTTCAAATAACTCGACTCGTTCCAAACTTATTGCTGATTAAGATATTTTTTAGATGTTTCAGTATAAAACTTTTTGTGCTCTACTTATCATTTATCTCCCTGTGGCTCATATTTAATTTTTAGCTCACCTGAGCGAAGCTCAAGGGGAGCTTTACAGATCACTTTCCGTCCGTCCGTCCGTCCGTCCGTCCGTCCGTCCGTTGTTAACTTTACATTATTGATTCTCTTCTCACGAATGGCTGGACCAAATTCAACAAAATTTGCTGTGCATGTTTCTTATCGTGTCAATTCAACTTTGTTCAAAGCAAGTTGACCCGCCCATTTGTAGGGCCACGCCCAAAAAGTGAGCCTAAATCTTAAAAAAATCTTCTTCTCATGAACCAGCAGTAGCAGAGACTTGATATTAGGTGTGCAGCTTCCTTTTGAGGTGTAGACTCAGATTTGTTCAAGAGAAGTTCTAGGTGCTATATTTGCCATCATTATGGGAGGGGAGAGATTTTTTGCCCCATCCAAAATTTCTATTTTCCAAACCGAGAGGCTGATTTGAACCAAATTTGATATGAGGTTTTATTGGGACATAAGTAGTTGATTTATGCCCCCCCCCCCCCCCCCCCCCCCAAATTTTCGCATTGCCCCATGGGAACCGCAGGAGCTAAAAATAGAAAAAATTTAAAAGGCCCATATCTCCAAAACTGCATGGCACTGAGAATTTTTTTTGGTGTGAAGCTTTCTTAGGACCAACAGAAAGGAACTGTAAAAAAAAATTGCTATCGGTTTTATCATAGGGTACTTTATGGGACTTTGAAAAAGTGCTGAGTCAGCATTTTTAACACTGTGGGTAATGGGGAAAAACATTTAAGACTACTTTTCTCCCAAACCACTGCTCCAACTGCTTTTATATTTCACATATAACATCCTTGGAAGATTGTTTCACACGTTTATTGAAATCGAATCCCGGGGTCCATATTTGGTCTCTCTATGGGAGCCCAAATGTTTAAATTAGTGCAGTATGAGGAATATTCTTTTAAAATCTTCTTCTTCAGATCTACCAATCAGAATCCTTTGATATTTGGTATGCAGCATGCTTAGGGGGTGAGATTCAAGTTTGTTCAAGCCAAGTCCTTGGGTTCACATTTGGGCTCATTGTGGGAGCCCAAATTCTAACTTAGTTCAAAATGAGGAATTTTCTTTAAAAATCTTCTTCTTCAGATCCAGCAGTCGGAATGTTTTGATATTTGGTATGCAGCATCCTTAGGGGGGTGAGTTTCAAGTTTGTTCAAGCCATGTCCTTAGGTCCATATTTGGGCTCACTGTGGGAGCTTGAATTGTAACTTAGTTCAAAATGAGGAATTTTCTTATAAAATCTTCTTCTTCAGATCCAGGTGGAGGAATGTTTTGATATTTGGTGTGCAGCATCCTTAGGGGGGGTGAGATTCAAGTTTGTTAAAGCCATGTCCCTAGGTCCATATTTGGGCTCACTGTGGGAGCTCAAATTGTAACTTAGTTCAAAATGAGGAATTTTGTTTAAAAATCTTCTTCAGATCCAGTAGTCGGAATGTTTTGATATTTGGTGTGCAGCATCCTTAGAGGGGGTGAGATTCAGGTTTGTTAAAGCCAAGTCCCTGGGTTCATATTTGGGCTCCCTATGGGAGCCCGAATTATAACTTAGTTCAATATGAGGAATATTCTTTGAAAATCTTTTTTTTTTTAGATCCTCTGGTCTGAATCTTTGGATATTTGGTATAGGCTTTTCTTAGGAGGGGCAGATGCAACTTGTTGAAATCAATTCCCTGGGTTGATATTTAGTCTACCTTGTCAGGTGAGCGCTCTCAGGCCCCCTGGGGCCTCTTGTTTGATTTTCTATTGTAATATTTGTGCGGCATTGATTTGGGAAAAATTGATGTGGGCATGGCAATTAATTTTACTGTGTGGTTAGCATGCTGAAGATGAAGGTCACATGCCCTTTATTACCATAAAAGAATGTGGTACATCATAAAAATTTGAGTCAAAAGTCTAACAACAACCTTAGATGAAAAAAATTGTTCAAGGCATCCCTAGTTAGTCTTTTGGACAGACCTTTTTAGAACATTTTTATACCCCCCGCAAACAAAGTTTGGGGGGGGGGGGGGGTATATAGGAATCACCCTGTCCATCTGTCCATCCGTCCGTCTGTCCATCCTTATAAGTGCAACTCCTCCTAAACCGTTTGAAGAATTTTCATGAAAATTTACACAATGGAAGAACTCCATATGAAGATGTGCATGAAGCAATATAATTCCGTTCTGGCATTTCCAAGGGGAGATAATCTAACTTATACATTTCAATTGCTACATCATATGGTTGTGTCCTCGTAAGTGCAACAACTGAGGCGCGGGGGTTATCACTTTGTGAGCTTGCTCACAGTACCTCTAGTTTGTTTTTGTAATAATGTTATATTTTCACAATGGCAATGGGCCATGCATTTTTATTTATTCAATTTTATTTCATTCATCTCAGATTCTCAAAAGTGTTTTCATTCTGTTGAACAAAGGGAGGTTACTCTCACAGTAACAACATATAAAGGTCCTGGGATATTGAGATGGAACATGGAAATAACAAAAGTGGATATAAATATACTCTTCCCAAGTCAGTGTGACCTCATATCTTTGTTTGCATTACTTGGGGACCACATGCCAACCATAGCATTACTCTTGGGTTCATTGACAAAAATACCTGAAAAATATTTTCTTGTTTTCAGGTTTATCAGTTCCAGTTGTTGGTGTGAATGCCTTCCACACTGCCAAGCAGTATGTCGATAAAGTTGTTGTATGCAAGTTAGTATCTTTTCACCTCATTATTTTAACTGGTGGAGTGCTAGAAGCCACTGTCAAGGCTCCATTGAAAAGTGCTGGAAGTCACTTTAGTGGCTTTACACTGTATGCATTAGCTTGATGTTTGCTTAGTAGCAGAAGAAAATTTTTTATATAAAATTGTTTGGCTGCAATTTATTGGAGAGTGCCAATTAGCACTCTCCGATAAGTTGTAACAAAATAATTATTTATGAACAAAATATTGCTTAACTAAGGGTACTCTTACTGGTAGCATGGTATCTTTGAAAAAAATACTCATGTTTCAAATCACATTTGGAACATAAGTTAGCACTCAACCAGTTAAGTACATCTGACTGTATAATGTAGAAGCAAGATTTTTTTTAGCCTAGTTGTACTTCTCTGATTTGATGAAACCTGGGCAGCAAATATATAGAACTACACTTATGTTTGAATGGGTTAACGATTACGGGATGAGAGTGAGTGGTGCAGGGATACCACAAGAGCTGTTAGGCTTGAGTGGTATCCCAGCACCACTTGCTCGAGTCCAATAATCGTTAACCCATTCAAACATAAGTGTGGTTCTGTATTAATTACACACCCAACCCTGAAAAAGAATTCACTGTAAATAATCGCTATTTGAATTAAATAGTTGACGATTTGAATGGTTGAAAGGATTTTACTGAGACACAGGCAATTATGTGAGGGAACTGGTCTTGAGTCTTTGACCTTGGCACCTGTAGAATCGCTGTTGATTACTTTTATGCGCCAAAAAATGTCGGTCCAAACACTCAAAAGATTGTATTCAACATCAGACATCAGAAATTATGAGCTCTGAAATGCGTTTTGAGAAGTGTGTGTGCAGGCATCTTTATATCTGGAGGATGGAAAATGTACAAGGATTTTAATTTAAATACTGTGCGAACTGGTTGCCCTGTTTAAATTACGTGCTTTTTAAACTGAAACTCAAGTAAAACTCTCGTTGACTGTGCATTAGGCTATCATCATTTCTGTTCTGTACTGTTACAAAATTCCACACTGGACGAGTAAACGACATTTTTGTGCAATAATTAACCTTCTGGTGCATTCATTAGAGTAACTGGGGCAGTTTGTGATTCCATTCTGGGTGAACTCCGCAGACATGGTAAGTTAGCACTTCATTTTTCAACATTATAAAGTTTCTCTTTCTGACTTGAAATTTAGCATTCTTTTTATTTTGGCTCAATTCTTGATAACCTTTGTTTGAAATTGCACTTAAAATAAATGCTTTAGGTTGTCCATATATACTACATACAAAGTGTGAAACAAATTGTATGATAACTGCAAGAAAATGTCATGTCTGTTATCTCCACAAGTTTATACACCTTTACAACCTCACCTACCCCACCATCACTAACTTGACAGCATTTTCTCAAAAGCTCTCGAAATGAGAATCCAAAAGTCTTTGTTAGAGGCTGAAAGAGAAATAAAGGGGGTGGGGTTGTTTTCACCAGTAAGCTCCAACATATTTTTGTTGATAATATTTTTAAAGATTGATTAATATTTTCATTATTTTGTACAACTATACTTCACCAATTTGTTATCTGAATGGTTCTATTGACATTTTTGTTTTGGTATCTGGTTCAAAACAAAAATAATTCTAGGCTGGTCCTATAATCTTGTCAATCTTAAATTTGGAATTATTTTGAATTTGCATTTAGTAAGTAGTTTTAAAGAGGACTGATAGAATATGGCTAATGATAGGTTTTTAGAGGACATTTTCTTGGGAATGGGGGCTGACCAATCAAACTGCCCTGAATTTTTGTTTCAAAATCAAAATGCAGGTCCTTACCTCGAATTTGCCTTGGTAGCCCATGAAAATGCTCTGCCCACTGCCCTCATATTTTCCAAAATTAAAAAAATACCCTTCCCTCTGAACAATTTGTTCTGAAAATACTAGTCCCTTGCAATGAAAACTGCAAAATTATCTGGTTGTTGGTGGAAGGGGATGAGAGAGTAGGACCCCCTCCCCCCACCCCTCTCCTCACATAGGTGGCATTTGATTCAAGTTTTGATGCCGAGAGTTCAAGCAAAATAATATGATTGTACAAAACAGAAATACTAGCAAAAATTCTTAATTAGTCATTTAAAAATACACATAAATTTATAGTCTGGTAAATATTGTCATACTGTCTACAGTTTAGATATTCTAATAATTATTTTTCATGGAAGTCTCATAAAATTGATAATATGTTGGATCAAACCACATGTATTTATCACTCCTCCCCTCTTCAAGACTATTCAGCAGTGGGTAGGTGGTAACACTGTTTTCCCCAGTACAAACTACAGAAAGTCATATTTTTATACTGTACCAATGACCCAGACATAGCTGGTGCTAACTCTTAAAATATAGGGCCAAACACAAATTTTGCCCCCCAATCCCCAAAATTTGCATCTAAAACCAAAGAAAACATGTCCTGAATGGCCCTCCACACTTCACCTCTACTGCGCATGCGCAGTGTCAAGGACGTTCCGAAATTGGCACCATTAATCATTCTAAGTTTGGCCCTTCATCAGTTAACATCTGACTGATCTTTGTGCTTGTAAATCTCAGTTTAAATGATGCCAGACACATAAATATTAGTGAAATGGTGATTCTAAGGAGGATAGAGAAGGAGGAGAGGAAAAATGTGTGACAGAATATTATCAGGGCTGTAACTTAAAATTTGTTAATGAAATTATGTTAAGTTACCTATTTTCGAGGCAGCAGCCATTTTGTTGTCATTCTGATTATTTAGTTACACTGATTTTTCAGTGTTTTCCTCTCTCCCTGTCCTTTAAGTCCCCCCTTGCTATTCTCCCATGCTTTTGGCATAGTTTCTGTAATTATTAATACTAAATTTTCTTGGGAGTTTTAGCTGAATAACAGAATGAATTCCATTCTTTTCCCCATGTTTACGTCTTCACCTACGGGTGGTTAGGCGTTGTGTTCTGCATCTACCATCTGATGTTCTGCAGTTTCTTCCCTGGAAGTCTCTGTTTTGCATCAGATAGTGTATTTTTGGTAACTGATTCCGGGCCTGGGTGCCTGGAGTCTTATTTTAGTGTTTTTACATTCATTGTTTACATTTACAACAGCCCTCTGTGTGAGGGGGGGATTTCTTGAAATAATATCTTCATGTTATGTTAATCATAACTAGATACATTATTATTGTTTGTAAGTGTTGAATAAATTGTTTAAAATATTTTTAAAATTTTTGTCCACACTTAGGCTTGGGATCCATTGGGGCTCAACGTTACTTTTCAGAAACTTGGGCTGTTCTGAAAAAATATTTTTTCAAAATATTTTGATTTCAATTATTTTTTCTATATTAATGGATCATATTATTATTATGTATTTTGATTGCCAGGGGTTGGTGCGAGTACCAGGACTTGTTTTCTTTTCACTTTGAAAGGATTTTGATCAATTGTAATAAGAGGAAGTCTTCCTTTGACTTTTATAATCATTCTATATGTGGTCAGTGTACTCGCATTAACTACTGTTCTGTATCGTATGATCTCGATGACAACATGGGAAGCGTATGTCACGGTATGTTAGTGGGGAATTGGACACTCCGGTCCTTTCCCCGCAGGGTCACTCTACTTTATCAATTTCTATTTTAGACGATCAAGATTAGGGTGATGTATCTGTGATGTCTTCCAACAGTGTGTCTCCGTCGTCACAATTAATGAAGGGCTAGCGGAAAAGTGCTCATGTAAATGCGCCAATTGCCTAAGAGGACCCTAGTAGGTTCGACGGCCTTTGATGTCCGCTAGCTCGCCCGGTGTAGCGTCCATTCATCGAATGGTTCGGCAGCCGGGTTCGTCCATTGCGGTCTAGAAGGAGTTTTGGCCTTTTGGGGTGATGCGAGCACTATAAATCAACCAAATGCACACCCAGTGACGGCGGATTAGAGGGAGAACGGAGGAAGCCTTTTAGTCCGGTTCATAGCTCGTTCTGGTCCATCCGGACGGCGAGCGAGAGAGACCCCTCTCTCGTACAACAACATCTGGCCCCAGATGTTGTGGTACAAAATGTTTCGCATTCGGAGCATACGTCCGTCTCTCGGGACGCTCCGACATATAGTCAGTCCGGAGTAGACTGTCAATAAGGCTTCCTCATTCTCATGGTAGCGCACACGACCGCTCTTGGCTACGTGACCTCGGATATCCAGTCAGCTTCGCCAGTCAGAGAATCATCGGCGACCAGGTCACACCATCCGGTAGCCAGGGACACGAGGCCTGCAGACTCCGGACGTTCGCATAGGAAAGTGTGCGGGAGTCAACGTACACGGAGCTTCCGGCGGCAATGCATCGTAAGACCGCTACTGCACAGGCCTCGGGAACGGACATGCTTTCCTAAATAGCACAGTTTATCGCAGCATCCCAGCATCAACTGAATCTGTCGCATATTTTTTATCCGACGATGCTGGGTCGGGACGCTCCGCGGAAGCGGGTACGGACGTCTGAAAATTTCATCCGGTCCGACGGGATACCGAAAGGGATTTGGAGGATTTCGAGCTTTCCCTTTCGGAACAACATACGCTGTTGTGTATGTCATCTGACTTGATCTTCTACAGCTTCTTTCGTCGGACCAGAATGCTGCGATGCCGGATAAGAAACTGATAGCGTCATTTCTGGTTTCTTGTTCGCAAAGTTACGGAGATGTCTTTCAAAAGTGTGCCTCTGTCGTCATAGTTAATGAAGAGCTAGTGGCAATAAGTGCTCATGGAATATGTCTATCGCCTACGGAGTGACATTCGCTAGCTCACCCGGTGTAGCGTACATTCATCGAATGGTTCGGCTGCCGGGTTCGTCCGTTGCGGTCTAGGAAGGAGATTTGGGTGATGCGAGCACTATAATTACTTTAGTACTCACCCAGTGACGGCAGATTGAGGACAGATCGGAGGAAGCCTGTTAGTCCGGTTCCTGGCTTGTCCAGGTCCGTCCGGGCTGTGAGCGAGAGAGGTCCCTCTCTCGTCCAACAACATAGGGGACCGCATGTTGTGGTTCAGATATTTTACATTCGGAGCATATGTCTATCGGTCGGGACGCTCCGTTATATTGACAGTCAGAGAGACTGTCGATAATGCTTCCTCATCCTCACAGCAGGGCACACGACCGCACATTGGCTACGTGACCTCGAGTATCCGATCAGTTTCATCATTCAGTGATTCCACGGCGAATAGGTCACGCCATCCGGTAGCCAAGGGACACGAGGCCTATACACTCCGTTCGCTCGCATATTGGTAGTATGCACGGGGTAACGATCACGGAGCTTCCAGCGGCAATGCATCATAGGACCGCTTCTCCTCAGGCCTCAGTGACGGACGTGCTATCCGAGTTAGCACAGTTGTTTCGCAGCATCCCAGCAATCGACAGTTTCTTACTCGAATCAGGAATTATCTGACGGCGCAGGGTCGGTGCGGTCCGCGGTTGCATCAGGTACGGACGACCAAACACTTTATAGGGTCCGACAGGATGGCGAAAGGGATTCGAAAGATTTCGAGTTTTCCCTTTCGTAGCATCGGAAGCTGCCATTCATATCTTCTGGCATTATCTTCCAGTGATTGTTATTTCGGACTACATTGCTGCGATGTTGGATAAGAGACTTATAGCGTCATTGGACATGGAATTTTGGATCGGTTCAGGGACATTGTGTCTGACTTACCGACACAGTCCAATAATGTCATTACAACATGTGTTTTATTTTTCGACGCTATATATGCATATAAGCCTGCTACCAAGCATGATAGTTTAGTTTCTTGTCCGCAATGCTCATTTCTGCCGTTTTTATCATTTATACGAATAATTTATTTTGGCAGAGCAGGGCATACCGAGGGTTCATATGCGTCTAGACGGCGTGGTTAAAGACTGGAAATATTCTTTTTCGCCGTCTATGTCTTTTCCAACCACAATGTTGGAAACGACAATGATGTCTAGTAGACTTAACTTAGACGCTTTATCATACGTAATCCACCTTACTGAGGCATTTTCTTTACGTCTTCAAGAAAGATTTACGGGATATTGTTCTCAATGTGATTTCTTTTGAGGGCAGTAGTTTGTTCACGTATAACTCCGCCCTTCAGTGGCTGATTGGAGTTGGTTAGACGTGACGCAGCCCTAGCTACATCCACGCGCGTGGATAGTAAGGTGAAGAACTCTCTCAGAGTCGCTTCGTTCTCGGAGAAGCCTCTCTTCGACGGCAGCTTTTCAGCAATCCATGAATTGCTCGATTTACACGTTCTCTTGTCTATCTAGTGTTACAAGAGATTCAGACTGGGGCAAACATTCGGTGGTTGACTCAGAGAGTGCCACTGCAGTTGCCTGATCCGAGTGTTATAGTTATGACGGTTGCCAGTCAAACAGATTGGGATATAATATTGATCCCAACGGATTCGAAGTGCCAGGGTCTTTGGGTTCCGCACTCTCTAAGCAAGCAATTATCTTCCGCGGAATAATGTTTTTTAGGCTTGCTTTATGTCATTGCATGAACATTATTCAGAAACGCATGTCCAAATCCTGTCCATTAATTCGACAGTAGTGGCGTATCTCCGGAACCATAGAGGCACTCATTCGTTTCCGTTATTCAATTTAATGGAAAGAATCCGTCTGTTGGTTATAGTACATCAAGTTCTGTTTCGGTCCGTCATATTCCGGGTCGTCTGATTGTTTTACCGGACTCCCGTTCACTTAGGGGTCGCTTGTTGCCATCAGAATGGACTCTCAACAAACAAGTATTCAATCAGATTTGCTATCTATGGGAGCGCCCAATGATAATTTATTTACGACACAGCTTGCTAATCAATTGCAGACGTATGTGTTGGCTTGTCTGGATCTCTGAGCTAATGTTGTTAACGCTCTATTGATCTAATAGGACGGATTGATAGGATACGCGTATCCTCCGGCGCTGTTGTTTCAGCAGGTATTGCTAAGATAAACAACCACAATACATTTCTGTTGATAGCATCTCTATCTTCACAGAGACCGTGGGTAATTTACTCTGATGTCTACTGTGGGACTTAACGCGAAATCTTCCTCAATGAGAGGATCTTTTTTCGCTGGGTAAATCGTGTCATCTTTATCACAACCCGCAAGGTCGCAACCTTCACGTATTCCGTTGTGTGGTCCGTATTGCATTGTAAGCATTGTACTGGACGAGCTTTGGACGCGATTTCTTACTATAGGAGATCCTCTTCTTCGCTATTCTATGCGGCTAAAGTGGAGGCTCTTCCGTCGTTGGTGTAGGGATCACTATGTTCATATTGTTGATCCCTCCATACTACTCATTGCAACTTTTTAGTATACTTGTTTGACAAGATTTACTGCAGCCTGTTATTATTAAGGTTATAGGTTTATGTTACCTCATACCTATGCACTCTATGATAGTTTACAATTGAGTCTTATGTCTCTTTATCTAAGTCAGTTAGTAACTTTTTGATAAATAGACTTAGAATCTTTAGATTAAATTCCTATATGGAATTTAACTTCGGTTCTTATTTAGCTAAGTAATCATTTGAGCCTCTGGAAACAGTAGTTTTCAAATTCTGACCTTTTAGACAGTAATTCTGTTGGCTTCTCTTTTACTGAAGAGTCAGTGAGTTTCATGCACAATCGATGGATGATTTTCACTTTCGTAGTTTCGGAATCACTACTTCCTTTACTATTTAGGTTGGATTTTTGCATAAAAGTTAGGCTCCTAATATCCGGAACCTATTGTTATTAAGGTCCTTCCGTCTTCGTACGGGCATAGGCCTTTACTCTGTCCAGTTAGAGTTTATGTATTTATAAACAGATATCTGTTTATTACTACGGGCGTAAGCTTCTTCTGTCTTTGATGCCTAATAGAAGGACGTTACGCTCCATTCTATTGCTAATGGATTCAATTAACTATCGGTACTGCTTATGGTATATCATTGACTCAGCAGTTGTGCTTAAGATTTCGGCTCGTGAAGTAAGAGTTCTTCTACATCTTGGGCTTACATTAATAGTGTCGCTATTATAGATTTTTGAAGGCTGCTCATTGCGCTCAGCCATCCACATTCATGAATTTTTATCTCAGAAATATCGAGTCCATTTCTGGAGGCCTCTATTGTTAGGTCTATTATCTACTTCTCAGAATGTCATTCACTTAACAGTTGCTACTATAGCTAGGTAGGCTGTTTGTTTCGGCAGTGACTCCGTTCTGCTGCCCTCTTCGCTCTGGGCTATTTGACCCAGGGCAAGAAAAAGGGGGGGGGGGGGAGGGTGTTCCCTTGGGTCACCTGTTTTACTATGAAAACAAGGGGATACCTCCTCCGGAGTTAGTAATTCTGAGCTGTTATTGGGATGGTTGTTTAGTGAGAAGTTTATGTTTTAAAAATTCATTCAAGTCTTAGTTTTTAAAGTATAGCTTTTGAATATAGCACGTGTCAACGGACATGATTATGCAATCCTCAGACACTTTTAAGGAGTATAAGAGTCTCTATTCTCTAGACTTACTTTATTTATTGGCTTACTTTAAAAATTATTAGTATAAGGATTATATTGGATATTAATAGAGTACATGGATGTATGATGCTCAATTTTGGAAGGTGTTGTATCTTTCTAATTTATCATAAATAAGAAAGATACACGTAAGGCCTATTACTTCTTTTTCCCTACAGGGGATGACTCTATTTTGTATTATTGAGCGTATTCCATCTTGCTCTATGTCCTTGGCCCTCCAGCCTTTTTACTATTCAGCTATGTCTGGGTCATTGGTACAGTATAAAAATGTTAAAAAATTTATAGTAATTTATATATTTTTTATACTTACCAATGACCCAGACGGGGATGGCCCTCCCAGGAGTTGGGAACTCTTGCCTCCCCGCTGAGTACATAGCGCTTACCAGGCACTGGTTATTAGAATGATTAATGGCGCCAATTTCGGAACGTCCTTGACACTGCACATGCGCAGTAGAGGTGAAGTGTGGAGGGCCATTCAGGACATGTTTTCTTTGGTTTTAGATGCAAATTTTGGGGATTGGGGGGCAAAATTTGTGTTTGGCCCTATATTTTAAGAGTTAGCACCAGCTATGTCTGGGTCATTGGTAAGTATAAAAAATATAGAAATTACTATAAATTTTTTAACATTTCAGCATTACTACAGTGGCACACCCCCTCCCTCCAAAAAGCCCCCCCCCCCCCAAAAAAAAAAAATTAAATAAATTTGCCTCCCCCCAAAACACGTCAACAAAATCATTGGTTCCACAAATGTAAACTACTGAGTTTTTCTTAAACCAGCCTTTTCATTCTTCCACATTATTGTCTTTCTTCAACTAGTGTAGGGGGGGGGGGTGCACCCAGTAAAGCCTACTAGTAAGGGTGGAATCATTAATTAGTAACTACATGTACTAGCTGTCAAACATCTGCAGGCACTGTCAGCATGTCTTAGTTGGTCTTTCCGCTTTGCAGTAACCAGTTTTCATGATTGATTTAGTCCTGCTTCCTGAGAACTATTTCTGCACCCTCTTCAAAGTATGCGTGTTGACATTCTTCTGTGAATTGTAATTTTATGTTTTGGGAAAACAAACCATCTTTTTGTCATGTGAATTCCATTAACAAGTTATGTTCAGGCATGGCTCAAATCAGTTGGTATTCAGAACATGATGTACCTGTAAACGATACTAAAGCCTAATCACTCCACTGTGATATATGGGTATTAATTATGAATGGAAACTTGCCATATCTTAACAAATAATTGGTAGCTGTTAAGTTTAAACATATTTTATTTTCCACAAAGTTAAAAAATTATTCAGAATTGATAAGCTTTAACTAGAATATCTGAGACTAGGGCTTTCCGAACATATGTTCTGTCAACCCTGACAGAGATTTCTCAAGTTCTGTTTAACTATTATAGACACTGTCAATTACAGCATCAATGTTAGAAGTCAGTTTCTGGTTATATTAATAAACTTGGAGCTATGATAATGTTCTTGAATTCTGAACGTGTGTATCATATTAAACTTCAAGCAAAACATGAAAGTAAATATGCCCCAGTCAAGGCTGTTGAGACTGAATTGTTGTAATGTGCTGCTTCTAGAATTGTCGTGTCTTTTTGCATTGCCATCTCTCCTTTGGTAAAATGAAGAGGAAGTGTATGAGAATTCCATTCTCCTGAGGTTGTACTTCCAATTGTTTTTTAAAATATTGTTGCACTCTATTGGTTAAGAATAAGAAAGTTCAAGAAAGTGGAGATGATTAAAAGTTTTTATGTAGAATAAATAAATGAGAGTACGCTATGTATTTCTTATCAACCTACCTCACAATTGTTTAATACAGGCTTGCATTACACTGGAAGTCCCTAATTCGGAAGTATACTCTCTCTTTTGTTCTTCCCCAAGTGATTTGGGAAAGAAAAGTGGTGCAAAAGCACCAAGAAAAAAATAAACTCAAACTGGGTCGAGTGTGACCGGCGCACACCCAGAAGGGGACACTTTTCTCCTAGTACTAATCTACGACTTCCAGTACCAGTGTGCAGATGTATAACAAACGTGTCATTCTTTTTTCTTCCGCCATCTTAGGAAGAGGCGTTTTCATTTGCTCTAATCAATGATAATTCAACTCGTTTTACACTATGTTCCTGTGCTGAATTATGGATCTGCTGACCGTTGAATAATACAGTGCTGTGTTTTTGTATATTCTTGTTACATTCAACCACATTTTTAGCTCACTTGAGCGAAGCTGAAGGGGAGCTTGACTAATCACTTTCTGTCCGACGTTCGGCATTAACTTTACATTATAGACTTCTTCTCACAAACTACTTGACCAAATTGAACCAAATCTGGTGTGCATGTTCCCTATCATATGTCAATTCAAGTTTGTTCAAATCAAGTTGCCCTTCCCCTCGGTATATTTATTCATTTATTTAATGGTGGTTAAGGTCACATATTTCTGCACAATGGCTAATCATGACCACGACAGATTTACGGGTGGAGGAAGCTGGAGAGAACAACTGAGCAACGGCGAGCAACTGTCAGCTCCCCAACATACTAACTCCACACAGGCAGGGTTAGCATTGGTTGAAGACAGGTGCACCATCGACGTGCAGTACGCCTTATTAGTACACAGCATCACCGTGCTCCCACGTGGACAATGGGGGTGAAGTGTCTTGCCCAAGGACACAACGCGATTGCCGCAGGTGGGATTCAAAATGAGGACCTCTCAGCTTGCAGCCTGCACCTCTACCTACTGAGCCACTGTGCCCCCTTTCCCCTCGGTAGGGCCATGCCCCAAAAGTGTGCCTAAATCTTAAAAAATCTTATTCTCATGAACCAGCAGTAGCAGACACTTGATATTTGGTGTGCAGTTTCCTTTTGAGGTGTAGACTCAGATTTGTCCAAGAGAAGTTTGTGGGGCTATGTTTGCCGTCGTTATGTGAGGGGCAAGAATTTTTGCCCCGCCCAAAATTTTTATTTTCCAAACTGAGAGGCTGATTTGAACCAAATTTGATATGGTGGCGTATTGGGTCATAAGTAGTTGATTTATGCCAAAAATGGTTTTCCCGTCGACCCATGGGAACTTCAAGAGCTAAAAATAGAAATTTAAAACGCCTATATCTCCAAAACTACACGGCACTGAGAATTTTTATTTGATGTGAAGCTTCCTTAGGACCAACAGAATGGAATGGTCCAAAAATATTGCTATCGTTTGTATCATAGGGTGCTTTTTCGGGACTTTGAAAAAGTGCTGAATCAGCATTTTTTAACACTGTGGGTAATGGGGAAAACATTAAAGAATCTTCTTCTCCCAAACCACTGCTCCAAAAGCTTTCATATTTCACATATAACATCTTTGGAAAATTGATTCACATATTTGGTGAAATCAATTCCCTGGGTCCATATTTGGACTCTCTATGGGAGCCCAAATGTTCAAATTCGTGCAATATGAGGAATATTCTTTAAAAATCTTCTTCAGATCCACCAATCAGACTCTTTTGATATTTGGTATGAAGCATCCTTAGGGAGGTGAGATTTTGTGCAAGCCAAGTCCCTGGGTTCATATTTGGGCTCACTGTAGGAGCCTGAATTATAACTTAGTTCAATATGAGGAATATTCTTCAAAAATCTTCTTCTTCACATCCACCAGTCAGAATCTTTTGATATTTGGTATGCAGTATCCTTAGGGAGGTAAGATATAAGTTTGTTAAAGCCAAGTCCCTGGGTTCATATTTGGGCTTCCTGTGGGAGCCCGAATTGTACCAAAATTTCTATTTTCCAAACTGAGAGGCCAATTTGAACCAAATTTGATATGAGGGCTTATTGAATCATAAGTACCTAATTTATGCCAAAACAATTTTTCCTGTCACTCCATGGAAATTGCAGGAGTTAAAAATAGAAAAAAAATGAAAACTCCCATATCTCCAAAACTACACGGCACTGAATTTTTTTATGTTGTGTGAAGCTTCCTTAGGAACAGCAGAAAGGAATGGTCCACAAAATAAATTACCATCGGTTTTATCATTGGGTACTTTTCCAGAACTTTGAAAAATTGGTGAGTAATGATTTTTTAACACTGAGAGTAATGGGAAAACATTAAAGAATCATCTTCTCCCATACCACTGCTCCAAAGGCTTTCATATTTCACATATAACATCTTTGGATGATTCATTCACATGTTTGTTGAAATCAAATCCCTGGGTCCATATTTGAGCTCTCTATGGGAGTCCAAATGTTCAGATTAGTGCAATATGAGGAATAATCTTTAAAAATCTTCTTCTTTCGATCCACCAATCAGACTCTTTTGATATTTGGTATGCAGCATCCATAGGGGGGGGGGATTCAAGTTTGTTCAATTTGAGAATTTGAGTCCCTGGCTTAATATTTGGGCTTTCTGTGAGTGGGGGTTAGGGGGTGGCAGGGGGGTGCATGTCAGGTTCAGGTTTGTTCAAATCCATTCCTTAATGTTTTTCCATAAAATTTGCCTTTCATGACTTCTTTCCTTTATAGGGTTGATGAACCATATCTAACTGAATGTGACTCAAAATACTTCTTTGAACCATTTTGGCAGGTGAGCAATTAAGGCCACTTGGGGCCTCTTGTTTGTCATATATCTTCTCTGTGTTTGCGCGCAACTTTCGTGTACCATGCGATTCGGTCTTTATTTTTTGTTAACATATATATGCTATCCTTTTTGATGTTGCTTTTGGAGGTAGGTGTCAATGGGGGCTGTTCTGGCAGCATTTCTCCCCTCTATTGAGGGTCGAATTTCTGCTTTTGGTTCCCTTTTGGCTGTTTGGGTTCTGCTGTGTTCCCACCAGGCCTTCATTTCCTGCCACCTTCCTCTAGTAGTTGGGGGTGTTCTGCTTTTTATTTCTGTTGGGTTCTCCATCCCATCTACTTCTCTCACCTCTGTTAAGCCCAGGATGGTTCCTTGTGGGCAATGCCCTTTGCCAAAGCATGTTGAAGATTCTCATGCTCCACGTGTAATGGGTGTTCTTCTGATTGACCCTGTGGGTCTTGGTCACCCACCTTTTGGGCTCATGTGGTGTGTTCTCCTGGCCATTCTTCTCACACCCACGAGAAAGGGGAACATTGTCGTTCAAGGCCCTCTGACACGACTATGTCTGGTGAGAGTTCTACCCCCTCCATGGGGGATTTGCAGTCTGTTCTTGCAGTGGATACTGTGGGAGCTGTTTAAATGTCCAGTGAAGAGATGCTTTGCTCTGGGACTGTTGTCCCTCTCCAGTCGACATCTGAGGCTGTCACTAGGGTTGTGACTCCTACCTTGGAGCCAAGCTTGGATGCTGTCTCTTATTTTCCACTGGTTTCAGCACCTTTCGACCTATCTTCTGCTGCTGCTGCTGTGTCTGTAATGTTTACGGTCACCGTTTCAGCTGGCCTCTGCTTATCCCTGCAGGGATATCTGCTAATTTAGATGTGGGATATCAGACTCAGCCTTCCCCGGCTTCAACTTGGCGAAGTCGAAAGGGGCTGCTGGCCGATTCCTCTGCTGTGGTCTCTCATCCGCTGAGCCCTGCAGGTTTTGCTTTGGATTCAGATATCCATGGTGGGGTCACCTGGCCTCTGTTGCACTTCCGTCCATGCCCTCTGGTCCTTCAGCCAGTTTTGCAAGACTGGCACATTTTTTGCAGCCTGGACCTTCTGTCCCTCAGAGGTCTGTGACAACTCCCCTTCCTGCACTTTGGATCTTCAGGGAATTTCATATTCCTGTAGGCATCTACATTCAGATGTTTCAGCTGCCACCCGTTGCCCCATGTCAGGTGTTCTCGAGGATGGTATCCCATCTCTGGTTAAGAAGGTCAGATGCAAAGCCACTTTGCAGGTTCATTCCCACATCAAACCGACAAATAGAGGTCGTGAGCTTGGGGAGACCCTCTCCTTGCTCATGCAGGTTCTTTCCAAGAGCCTTCCCATTGCATCCAAGAAGGTTATTAATGGCTTCCAGGTGCTCTCGATGGCACCGCCTCCCGTGATTGGAAGCAGGCCACTTTCTTATTCCTCTGGTGTTCCTATACCATGGGAGGCATTGGCTGGTATCCCCAAGATGGGCTAATTGTTGTCTGCCTCAGGAGATGGGTCAGACACACCTGACGCCGAGAGTCATCAGTCTTCTGACTTGGGGGCGGCTCTTGACTTTGTGTTTGAGTTCCTTTCGGAAATCAAACCTTCCGATCCGTCTGGAGGTTTCAGCCAGGCCGCGATCATCGGAGCAAACTGCTTCTGGGTGCCTTCGACCATACCAGTCGGTACAGGTGGTCGAAGCTTTTGCAGAATTGGACTCAAAGACGAGTTCCAAGGCTATGAAGACTTTGTTCTTCACTAGGCTGATTACTTTTTGCTCCATGTGCATTATTGTTCCTACGATTCCACCAATCCGTCGATCTGCCAAACTTTGATGGTCTTGGATCAGGACTCCTCCTCCCTCAGGCTTTCCAAGCCCAAGTCAGCTGTTATTCCTATGGCGACTTTGGAGTCACTGTTGTGCTTATCCAGAGAGATGCTGGGCATGCTTTCTCTCTCAGATCACGTCGACTCTGCCATGACTGCTTATCTGCCGGATAAATTTGATGACATACAGGCTCCTTTGCATGTGATCTCTAAGGCGCTCATGCATCTTACATGCATGCCTGTAACACGACTAATTTGGAATTAGTTCGCCGGAATGCTGTGTTGGACACTAGCCGTTCCCTTCTTAAAGGGCAGCACACTGCTCTTTGATCCACTTCTTTGGTGGTTCCGTGACTATTCCATGATTCCGTGCCGATGGTCTGGGATGACGTCCTGCATCATTCCAAAGATCAGCTGCTGTTTTGCCACCTTGATCTGCCTTCTGTTGTAGGCCGGGGCCATTCCTAGCCTAACAAACGCCCTTCTGCTTCCTCTTTGGAGCCAAGGGCTTACCCTCCTGCCTCCATTTCTTCCTCTTACTTACTTGGTAAGAGTAAGTGTTGGCAGACCAGAGGGAGGTCTCAGGATCCTTCTACTAGCAGAGGAGGTGGTTTCTCCTCTCATGGGCCTCACCAGGGCTCAAAATGAAGGTCCTCACCTCGATTCATCCGAGGTTGGAGGAAGGATATCGCTGGGCCACGATCACATCTGATCCTTGGGTGTTCGGTTCGGTCTCTGTATATCCTTTCGGAGGCAACCCACTCTGTCAGTGGTGCCGCTTCCAAATCAGGTTCCTTCAGACGGTTCACGGCGGGAACTTTTGATCATGGAGATAGACAATCTCCTGTCAAAGGGAGCGATTGAGGTCATCATGAACATTCATGCAGTGGGATTTTATGCCTGTCTGTTCTTGGTTCATGAAGAAGGATGGCCAACTCCGACCAGTTATCGATCTGAATATCCTGAACCAGTCTATCAATGCTCCCAAGTTCAGCATGGAGACTTTCTGGTCTGTTCGCTGCTCCATTCATCAGGGAGATTTCACTTCCGGCTTCGACCTGCAAGATGCTTACTTTCACGTTCCGATTCATCGGACATCACGAAAGTATCTGAGGTTCGTTTTCTGGGGCGAGTTTACCAGTTCAAGGCTATGCCTTATGGCCTCAACCTTTCTCCTTGGACCTTTACCTGACTGATGTCACATGTGACAGCCTTCCTTCGTACATAGTCCAGGGTGACTACTTTGGCGTATCTGGACGATATCCTCCAGAGGCACATCAATGCTGCTCTTCGGGAGTCCAATGTCGACACACTGTTGAGTCTGCTCTCGTCGCTAGGGTTCAGAGTCAACAAGGAGAAGTTGGACCTGGTCCCTTCTCAGTCATTTTGTCATCTGGGTATGGACTTCCATAATCAGCTGAATACAGTAGTGGTGGTTCCCCGGGAAAGGGCAGTGATTCTCTTGACTTTTGCTCTGACTCTGACCCAGTCCACATCCACGACAGCTCAGAGTATTCTCTGGTTGCTCGGTCTCTGCGGTTCGTTGACGGATCCCATTCCTTTAGGTCGGCTGCATATCAGACCTCTCCAACACTTTCTGCTCAGTCATTAGAGACTGAATGTCGATCATCTGGATCTGATGCTTCAGTTACCATCAGTCGTCACCCTCTTCCCCAGATGGATGTTCAGTGGATTATGCAGGGAGTTCCATTGGACTTGCCCATGTCCGACTGTGTTCTGATGGCAGATGCCAATGATCTCAGATGGGGCACGAGGTTGGATCTTTTAGGCCTTTCCCTTCTCGGGGTTTGGGACCAGGATCAGGCAGCTCTTCACGTCAACCAGAAGGAGCTTCTTGCTCTTCTTCTGAGTTTCTGGCAGTGGATCCCCCACCTTTCGAATCGTCAGGTCCTTCTGTTGTCCGACAATTCGACAGTGGTCACTTGCATTCAGAACCAGGGCAGCACACACTTGGTTCCCATGTACGAATTGGCTCAGGATCTTCTACTGCTCGCTCAGGACATCAACGCGGGAGTTGTGATTTGTCGTATTCCCGGTCAGCTGAGCATCCTAGCCGACTCCCTTTCCACTGAGTGGATGCTTCACAGAGCAGTGTTCCAGTCGCTTTGCGATCTCTGGCGTCATCCCCACATCGATCTGTTTGTGACCTGTTGGAACCATTAGGTGGACAGTTTTGTGTCCCCATGTCCAAATCCTCTCGCTTTCGTCATGGATGCTCTGTCACTCGATTGGAATGGTCTAGTCGGCTATGCCTTCCTACCGGTTCTGATTCTGCCTCGAGTTCTAGCCAAGATATAATCTGCAGTTGTCGAATCATTCTGATCACTCCCCTTTCGCCTCAGCAGGTGTGGATCAATCAGCTCCGCTCTCTGTTGGCGGCAGTTCTGTCATGTTTCCCTCTACATCGCAACCTTCTTTGTCAAGGTGGTTTCATGTCGACCCGACTTCATTGTGCCTTCACGCATATCTTGATGGAATCTTTTTTGGGTGCTGCTTTTTTTGGTGGGGGAGAAGGGGGGGGGGGGGGGGAGCGCCGTTCATACCATTATCCCAAGTGGATATGCATTTTCTCACATACAAGACGGCTTTTCTGATGGCTTTTCCCTCGGCCAGAAGGGTTAGTGAGCTTCACACCCTCTCGGTTAATCCGGCCTTTTTCAGGAGCTCCGCCAACAGTGTTACTTTTACCACTGATTGCTCCTTTCTGACCAGGAATCAGATACCAGACTCTACTCCTCTCATATCTGTATCAGGGCTCTTCCTTCTGTTGAGGGTAATCGCCCTTTGCTCTGTCTGTTTCGTGAAATTCGCATTTACCTCAACCGCACGCAGTTCATCAGGAAAGGTAGGAAATGATTCTTTCTGACTCTTATCCTTGGTCGACAGAAGTTCTCTCCTCAATCCATTTTTAGATAGATTTGTCATGCTATTTGCCCGTCTAGTGACTGGTGATTGTATTACCAATCGCATTTTCTGCCCACGAGGTGCGTGCATTGTCTACCTCCTGGACTTATGATAACTCAGTCAAGTTGCCGGATGTTATGCTGGCAGCCTAATGCTTCTAATTTCTTCACCGTCTTTCTGCGTCAGTTGCAGGAGCAGTCTGAGGACCTTTTTTCTTTCAGCCCTCTTTCTTCTGCTCAGGTTTTTGTCTACCCTAGCCATTAGGCTTAATTCTTCCAAGGTCAGTTCCAGCCCTGTGCCTGGTTACTGTCCTTTCTGTCTGTGTGTCACACAGAGCCATACGCCTCGTCTCTCATTATTGTTTACTAATGTTTGTGACGCTATGGTTTTATAGGCCTTGGGTACTCTCCTTCTGTCCACGGTTCCAGCACAGTCGGGTTATGTGGGAGTTAGTTATGTGATCCCCCCTCCTGTTGTCTATTCAGCCTGTTGTAAACAGCTGTGAGGTAGGTTGATAAGAAGTTTAAATTTTATAGTAAATTTCCTTTCTTATTATACCTACCACAATTGTTTACCTGGAGGCCCTCCCATCTTCATATTCGGGTAAGTATCCTTCCTCCCCGTTGACCACATTAATTTCATTTCAATATTGGCGGATTCAAATAGAATGACATGTTCGTTATACGTCTGTGCACTGGTACCAGAATCTGTGGATTAATACAGGAAAGAGTGTCCCCTACTGGGTGTGCGCCGGTTTACACTCGACCCTGTTTTGGCTTATTTTTTCTTGGTGCTTTTGCACCATTTTTTCTTTCCCAAATCACTTGGGAAAGAACTATAGAGAGTATATTTCCGTGTTAGGAACTTCCACTGTAGTGCAAGCCCATTGTAAACAATTGTGTTAGGTATAATAAGAAAGGAAATTTACTATAAAATTTAAATTTTCGAGAGGTCAAGTCTGCAGGAGAATTTGGACAGAAAGTTAAGTGACTTGATTAATCGGGATATAGACACCTGCCCCCGCGGACATCTGCCCACCCATTAAAAGTAACATAAGGGGACATTTCCCCACCATTTGTTTTTTGTACTTTGGACACCTGCCCCCCTGCTGTTTTTTTGTAACCTAGGACACCTGCCCTCCCAGTGTTTTTCGTACCAGGGACACCTGCCCCCCCTGTTTGTTTGTGTTGTACTTAGGTCATTTGCACCCCCCCACCCCTCCCCAAATATATATTGATTAAAAAAGAAATGTTTATTCTTAAATGGTCCCACTGGACTCTGTGATCCTATCAAAAAGAAAAAAGTGTTTTTAAGTTTTGTTCAATGAATGAATGAAAGTTTCAGCATGCCAAAGGTGCACAGGGACAGTGTGGGATTTGAAATCTCTTGCTACCCAAATAACTTTATTTGCTTAACAAGCCACAACAGATGGAAGTGAGGGCCAATAATCTTATTTGATTTGAGTTTGCGAACTTATGGAAGGGTTGTGGGGGTCAGACCCCCGACAACCTCGAACTGCAGGTGACTAGGAATTGTGCATAACTACAAGAATTCTGCTCTGGTGTTTTACTTAGAGATGTGGGGATATTGAGTTTTGTTCAGTGAATGAATGGAAATTTCAGCTTGCCAAAGGTGCACAGGGATGATATGGGATTTGAAATCCCTTGCAACCCGAATAACTTTATTTGCTTATGAATCCGCGACAGTCAGATATGGAGGCCAATAATCTTATTTGGTTTGAGTGTGTGCACTGATTGTAGGGTACCGGGGTCAGACTCCCGAAAACCCCGAACTGGAAGGTGACTAGGAATTGTGCATAACTACAAGAATTCTGCTATGTGTTTTTCTTAGAAATGTGTGGACATTTGTTATGCCCCCGGCTTGGTCGAAGGGGGTATCTAGTGGAGAGCTGCGTACGTTCGTTCGTAATGCAAATGTGTCCATCCAACATATTTGCTGCTCTAGCACGGTCATTATTTGTCGGATTCAAATAATTTTTGCCATGCTTGTCCATCAACATGGGGGAACGGATCGTACAGCAGAATTAACATCTTCGCATAAACATTTACAGAGTTATTTTCCCTTGTTTAACTTAGCAAATTATTATTGAAAAATGATTGAAAAATGTGTCCGTCCAACATATTTGCTGCCTAGCTCTGTCATCATACGTTGCATTCAAATAATTTTTACCATGTTTGTTCCTCAGCATGGGGGAACGGATCCTACGGTAGAATTAATATCTTCGCATGAGCATTTACAGTGTTATGTGTTTAACTTAGGGGATGATTGAAAAATGTGTCCGTCCAACATATTTGCTGCTGTAGCTCTGTCATCATACGTTGGATTGAAATAATTTTTGCCATGCTTGTTTATATTAGTACAGATTGCTGCAGGCACATGTCATGCTTTTGATGGCATAATGCTATCCATGGTATTGCAGGAGGGGCATATGCCACCCTTCGTGTTGCTCTTGTGGTAATACTGAAACCGTAGTTTGATCGTTGTTTTAGAAAAAAAAAGCCAAAACAGTCGCTGGTTTGGGAGCAGCCCCAGCATATTATCCATGATGGTTATAAAATCCACCAGTTTGTGTTTTAGAAAGCTGGGAGTCATCCATAAGCCTTTAAGGAAGAGTGGATGATGAACCTTGGCCATCTGGTCTGCCATCAGGGGGAACAGATGACAGGGTGATGGGAGAAAAAAAAAAAAACATGCTCACAGACACACACCCAAAAAGCCCTTAAAAGGGCTCATATATCTTTATTCATATGTTTATTTATTTAAAATGTACACTGGTCAAGCTTGTTTCAATCCTTGCTTGGTAGTTTTCTGTGTATGTTAACCCTTTACCTAACACAAAAAGAAGACGACACTTGCAAATAAAATTCTCGAAGCACTAATTTTAAAAAAAAAAATTTGTCAAAAACATAGCTTATGACCCCTCATTGGAACAAGCTCGTTGAGCTCGTTCCAGTGAGTTGTTATAAACTATGTTTTTGTGACAAAAAATGAAAAAGTAATAAAAATTGAATGGTGAATTTTGTGAATAGCACTGGCCAGTTTTGGCCATTATGTTGGGTAAAGGGTTAATAGGAGGCTTGTCCCAATTCCTCTTGCACTTCATCTACTTTTTCCATGCATCTTCTTGATAAGAGTGTTTCAAGAAAATTTGAGAGTGTTCAGTTAGAAAAGATATAGGTGGAGAGAGAGATAGGAATCCACTATTGTATATTGTGACTGTTGTGTGTTTGTTGCTATCGATGGGGCAAGGGGTGGGCTTCTTCAGAGCCTACTCCCCAGACGAAGAGTTGTGAGGCAGTCCTCACAGACTCGATCCAAGAGTTCTCAAGGAGTAGCGATGCAATCCTCACTGACTCCATGTACTTTAAATCTATCGTATAATTTTCTGTGACTTATGGTGGTAGAAAACGAACTTGCCTTTTAAGTATACTGTTCTGTCAATAACAGCTAGTGTCATGCAAAGAGGTCAGCCAGTTTCCCCACCCCAAAATTAATACACTGGCGATGGAAAACCTGACTGCAGGTGGAGATTTTTCCACTGTTTGCAACTTTGCAGCTCCCGCTGATAACAGAGGCGAGCTTTGTGTGCATTGTCACCTGCCACCAGTCCAGGTTATTTACACTAAGTACCCAACCCTTCCCAATGCATTATGGTAATATCTAATGTGTTGAGCAGTGAGGCAGTCCTCATTAACTCCAACCTTAAGGTTTTTTTGACTGGCAATGTAAACCTCACTGACTTTTGTTTAATTGTAGTAATTTTGATAGATCCCTAGATTTTGTTTAGTCATGCAACTTTAATTATGATAGCTAGCTAGGCCCTCGCCTTGTGCTTTTTAGCACATTTAGTTTTCTGTTAAGGGTTCGCTGCTCATTTAGCTCTAGCATTAATTCACTATCTTGGAGTCTATTGAAGGTTTTGCTTTGTAGGTTTTTTAAATGCATTTCAGTAGTTTCTATTTTTGATAGCTCATGAAGTTCCTTTATTGGTGTTCACATGGGCTTGCATAGTGCCATGCGCAATGCATGGTTTTGAACCCTCTGTAGCTTTTGAATTTTGGTTTGGCTCAGGTCACTTGTTATTATGACACCACATTCTAGTACCAGATGTATAAATGATTTGTAAAGCTTGAAAACACTTCTTTGTTTGCTCCCCAACTTTTACCTCTGCTTATCTTCAGAAAATTGGTACGTTTAATAGTTCTAGCCATAACAGAGTTTACAAGACTGTTTAACAGAGTTTACGAGACTGTTTAAACTGAGTTTGCTATCCAGAATAAATCTAAAAAATTTAGCCTTGTTCCTCACTTCCAATTTGTGATTGTATAACAGTAGATCAATGATGGGAACAGGTTTTTTTCTGTCCTATAACATAACTATCCTGCAGGTGATTTTTAGTTATGTTTCGGGACTTACTGGCCATCCACATGCCTTTGTCGTCTGAAAAGTGCTTTAGTTGTAAATTAATTTTCCCTACTTTATCTTTGTCATTCACATATATTATGAAAAGAAGAGGGCTTAGGACCGATCTCTGTGGTATGCCCGCTTTGAGTATTACTTTCTTTGACACCTTGCGGTTAACCCTCACCTTGATTTTTTAGTCAGTTAGAAATGATGATTAGATCCTCAGAATTTTAGTGGGTAACCTCATTTTCACCAGTTTTTATCTCATACCATTGTGCCATACCGAGTCGAATGCTTTTTCTGCATCCAAGAAAAGCACTGTTCCTATTTTGTTTTGACTGAACGCTGTTTTCATATAATCAACTAGTCTATATACGTGTTTGATTCCTTCTTTCTGACTTTTATATGCTCTTTGCCACTTGTTGAAAATGTTAATTGGTTCAAGATAGCTGGAGAGTCTCATATTGAGAATCCACTCAAATATTTTTCCATTACAGCTAAGCAAGCTTATTGGGTGGTAATTAAAAAGGATGGTACGGTTTTTGTCTGTTTAAGTATGATGACTCCTGTGGCCACCTTCCAGCATTTTGAGAAGTACCCACAGGAGAGACAGCAGTTTAGGAGTTGGGTAAGTCTACAGAAGAAGATGCTGGGACACTGTTTCAGTATTTTGTTTGAGACTTCTCTGGGGGACGAAGATGACTTGCATTTTCTGATTATACCCATGATCTCTTCTAGGCTTATTGGTTCAGTTAATTCATGATTGTCCCCATCTTCTGGCCTTTGGTCAAAGTTGGGTTCATTGAAAATTGAGTTGTTATCTTGGGCAAATTTATTTATTTTCCTTTGAAATTGTTGTCAGATCTGTCCCCTTCTTGTAGATGATGGGCTTTCTTTAGAAGTTCCACAAAAATGCTGGTTTTTGCCTTGTCATCTAATGCATTATTATTGGCACTTCTGCACTTTTGGCCAGTAAGGGTTTTAAATGTATTCCAAAACCTCTTGGGTTCTTTCAGCCCATTTAGATTTTCTGTTGCTTTTTTGCATCTCATGTGATTGTTGTTAGTTGCAGCCTTTTTTATCCCTCCATGTAGGTAATTATATGTGTTTTTCAGTAGTGCTTTGTTGATTTGATCATTTTCTGACTGGTAAGCCGAGAGAGCTTTTCTTTTTATACCCCCCCCCCCCTGCAATGAGTTTGGGGGGGGGGGGGGAGTATACTGGAATCATCCTGTATGACCATCCATCTGTCTGTCTTTGCATCTGTCTGTCTGTCCTTCCATCCATAGACATAATTAGTCAGGAGATTTTCTCAGACATTTATGGACCAATCTGCTTGAAACTTGGTATGAATGTTCACCACCATGGGAACCCATGCACATGCGATTATAGTTCCGGTCGGATTATTTTGCCAGAATTATGCCACTTTTTGGCTTGAAAAAGCAGGTCTAGAATTTTATCTGGAGATTTTCTCAAATGTTTATGGGTCGATTCCTTTGAAACTTGGTATGGATGTTCACTGACATGGGGACCTGTGCATCTGTGATTATAGTTTTAGTCAGACTTTTTTTGCCAAAGTTATGCCCCTTTTCGTTTTAGAATGTGTGAATTTTGTACAGAGCTTTTCTCAGATGTTTATGGGTCGATTCCTTTGAAACTTGGTATGGATGTTCACTACCATGGGGACCTGTGCACCTGCGATTATAGTTTCAGTCAGACTTTTTTTTGCCAAAGTTATGCCCCTTTTCGTCGTAGAATGTGTGAATTTTGTACAGAGCTTTTCTCAGATGTTTATGAGTCAATTTCTTTGAAACTTGGTATGGATGTTCACAACCATCGGAACCTGTGCATCTGTGATTATAGTTTTGATCAGACTTTTATTGCCAGATTTATGCTCCTTTTTGTCTTAGAATGCCTGAATTTTGTCCTGAGATTTTCTCAGATGTTTATGGGGCGATTCCTTTGAAACTTGGAATGGATGTTCACTACCATGGTAACCTGTGGACCTCTGATTATTAGTTTTGATCAGACTTTTTTGCCAGAGTTGTGCCCCTTTTTGCCTTAGAATAATCATGATGGCAGGGGGCTTGCACAGGCCTATCTGGGACAGTCACACCCCTAGTTTGTTTAATTATTTGGAGTGTTGTTTGGATTATTCTGTTTGTCTGTGGCTTTACTGTTTGCTTGGGACAGGTTTCATCTAGTGTGGTATTGATAACCTTGTTAAGGTGAGTGTAGGCTTTTACTAGTTCTTAAGCATTTAAGGGGTAATTTAATTTTATTTTTACTTTGATAATGTTTCTGAAGAGGTCCCAGCCAATTTTTGTTAGGTTTTGTTCACCTGAATAGTTAGTATAAATATAAGCTACATCAGCATGCTTTTTTAGAATAAAAACATGTCAAGCTAAAGCAAGGAAATGAGCCCATACCATTATCTTTTTGAAGTTTCCCCCCATATTTGTTTATCAAGTGCAGGTGCATTGAACAGATGGTTATATAAATATAAACAACATGTACAATCACAACATTCATGCATTAAAAAGCTGCATTCAAAAAGATCAGTTGGCAGCATTGACTGAATTAGAATGGATTATGTTAGGTGATCCATCTGTAAAGAGAGTGAGTAAAGTCACTCAAACACTCCAAAAAAGACTGTAAAGACCAAGCTTTCCAGAGTGGTGACAAGACTGTATATAGATTGTGTCATGATACATTTGTAAAATGTATAAATTCATAAATCTTTAATAATGGTAACAAAACAAATCAACATTTCACGGGTTTTGACTTTGTTAATTAAGATGTCAATGTCTTTGGTATAAATATTAGCAAGGGGCAAACTTCCAACCCACACAGTTCATGGGAGTGCAGATGTCTTACCCAAACCTTACAAATTTTAGGGGGAGGGGGGATGCAGATGCCCTAGATTCTGGTCAATCCCATAACAAAGTTATGTGTGTGATCAGTTTTCACGCCATACCGGTTCGACTCGCCCCAAGGTCAATGGGCGATCTCATCTGCGATGTCATCACCAATAACCACAGGTTAGTATCAATTTCCGCTTGAGACTGAAGGGGGTTGCTGGCACACTTGAGCCGAAAATGCTTGTTGCAAGTCTGCCACATTTCGACGTGGCCCATTAAACCGTGTGCAAGTATTTTAACATCCATGTCAAGTTTGATGACCAAAATATAGATCGACATATAGACCATAAAAGCATCCATCCAGGTTTCAATTGTGTCAATTTTTTTAACTGATTACGGGGGCCTACTCCTAACATTCTGGACGGTAACAAAATCCAATTACTCTGTGCCATGTCAATATCAGATAAGGAATACCAGTCAAGAATCAAGGAAAATTCAACATAGTCATTACAAATAATTTTGTTCTGAATGGCTTTTGGAAACAGGCCCTGAGGCCTTCATTCACGCCCACTACCAGAGTGGAGTCTGTGTATTGGTTGCAAGTTAAGTCATTAAACGGGAAGGGGATCAAATTGTGTCATGTGTAATCCTGATCTGTTTTCTCTCAGAGCTTGAGTGTGACTTATCAACGTCTCCTCCACACAGACTTATTGCTGCATCAAAGTCAGACTTGACATTCGGAAACACATCTCCAAATGCAGTGCCACAACTTGCAGGTTGACCTGGTAAACGTTTGTTGCGCATATCAGATTTTTATACGCCCATTTAAAAAAATGGTTGTATTATGTGATTGGTCTGCCCATCTGACCTTCTGTAAATTTTTCCCTTTTTCGATGATAACTTGAGTTTGGATTTGTGCCTCAATTATATCAAAGTGAAGGTTAGGTTTGAATTGGCGCTTGGTCCGATGATTTTTACAAGAGTTATTGGCCTTTTGACTTAAAAATTGCACATTTCCATCAACATTTTGATTTCCGGATGATAACTTGAGTTTGGATTCATAGATCAGGACCAAACTTGGCTTTTGCTTCAGTTATATCAAAATGAAGGTTAATTTCGAATTGTGGCTTGGTTTGGTGATTTTTACAAGAATTATGGGCCTTTTCAACTTAGAAATTGATTATTTCCATCAACATTTTGTATGAACTTTGACAGATTTCAATTCTTTTTGGTGTATGTCTCTATAGCAACAATGTCTATGTCAAGTTTGATGACCAATGATATCTGATGAAAATTCTGGCATTTATTGCCCTTTATTTAATTAGGCAATTTGTCTTTCTTTAAACCAAAATGCATTTTGAAGGATTTAGAGTGGTTACAAGCAGAAAAAAGTTTTGAAATTATGTCAGTTATTGCTCTTTGTTTAATTAGGCAATTTTTCTTTCCTTAAACCAAAATGCATTTTGAAGGATTTAGAGTGGTAACAAGCAGAAAAAAGTTTTGAAATTATGTCAGTTATTGCCCTTTGTTTAATTAGGCAATTTTTCTTTCTTTAAACCAAAATGCATTTTGAAGGATTTAGAGTAGTTACAAGCAGAAAAAAAGTTTTTAATTTTGACTCCTATCCCCCCTCCCCACCCCACCCCACCCCACCCCACCCCCTCCACCCCACCCCCACCCCCATCCAATTAGGCAATTTTTTTTCTTTACTGCAAAATGCATTTTGTAGGATTTTGAGTGATTACATGCTGAAAAACATTGACTCCTATGACCTCCTTCCCTCCCTCCCCCTGTCCAGTCAGGCCACAACATTTGATTATTTCCATCAACATTTTGTATGAACTTTGATAGATTTCTATTCTTTTTGGTGTATGTCTCTATAGCAACAATGTCTACGTCAAGTTTAATGACCAATGATATCTGATGAAAATTCTTGCAGTTATTGCCCTTTGTTTAATTAGGCAATTTTTCTTTCTTTAAACCAAAATGTATTTTGAAGGATTTAGAGTGGTTACAAGCAGAAAAAAGTTTTGAAATTATGTCAGTTATTGCCCTTTGTTTAATTAGGCAATTTTTCTTTCTTTAAACTAAAATGCATTTTGAAGGATTTAGAGTGGTTACAAGCAGAAAAAAGTTTTTAATTTTGACTCCTATCCCCCCTCCCCACCCCCTCCACCCCCACCCCCATCCAATTAGGCAATTTTTTTTCTTTACTGCAAAATGCATTTTGTAGGATTTAGAGTGATTACATGTTGAAAAAAATTGACTCCTATGACCTACTTGCTACTTCCCTCCCTCAACGTGTCCAGTCAGGCCACAACATTTTTTTTTTCCCAAAATGGGTTTGGCCAGATTTAGAGTGATTTTATGAGGGGGAAAAACACCTATGCTCACCATCCACAATTGGGAGGTGTGGGAGAATTAGCAGCGCTTGGTGATGCTGGCCTCGTGTTTGTGGATGATGTTGATTATGTACAGTTCGAAAAAGCCTAACGGGCATATTATCCAATGCCAGGCATTGTTGCTCTTGTTTCTGTGTTGTTTTTCTTCAGCACGACAGGTTGCTTGGGTTGCTCTGTATAAGATTTTGTTTTTCTCGCTGTACGTGTGTGTGATTTGGCAACAAGCATTGACACATTGGAAGCTCACTTGTTACCATGATTTAGGTCTGATATGTGTTTTCGTTTTGGATTGGGACCAAGTCCCCTGGTACCTCTATTCTGACCTGACATTGTACTGTCTTTGTTGGAAAAAATTAAGAGAGTACTTGAAGAGCTTCTATCAGCCTTGGATGATAAATAGGGAGATTGCACACATGTTGCACAACCTCCAAACGCGCATTCACTTGTTTGCATAATTAGGCCCTATCTGGGCAAAACATGCATTGTCAGTATACCAGACAGTTTCTAAACCACAGTGTGGATTTCAGTAAAACGAGACATTAAATGTCTCTCCCTTCCATAATGTTTTTTACCTGCGTCGCCAGCGGCAGAGCAAGTCTAGTAACCGCTTGAGTCCGTCCGTCAGTCCGTCCATCTGTCAGTCCATCCGTCCGGCCATCAGTCCATCCAAAACACTTCTTCCATCAAAGTTTTCTTGGCTTCTATGAAAGGGAATGATTTTATATTTGCTCTGCTGATTCACAATGATGAGTTGTATCGTGTATCTAATTTTCAGGTCTGCCGTGCAGCCATTGCATGCAGGGACGCAGGTCAAGACCTGGTATTGGTCTTGGCTTGTTTTCTTTTAGTGGAGTAAAACACATTAAATTGAAATTAATTTTATAATTTCAGAGAAGAATATGTGGCACTTGCCATATTAAGATTGATAGAGCTGGAAAAGGCTGTTGTGGAAGGTGCTGGTGCAGCTGGTCTGGCTGCAGTATTACAGGGGTTGGTTCCTGAGTTGCAAGGAAAGAAGTGAGTACTGTTTAGTGTCTCTGGATAGTATCAATTTTAAGTTGTGATATGTATACACATTAGTTTCTTTTAAGGCTCCATACGGTAGATCTTCTGTCTCTCAGGCCGTTTTTAGCTCAACTTTGGCGTAAGTCAAATTTGAGGTTATGCCATGGTCTGTCTGTCCATCTGTCTGTCAGCATTTCAATAAAGCTTGGGCTAGAGGCCGTATTTATGAACCGAGTACCTTTGTTATCAACGTGGGACGAGAATGAGTGTTTTTGGGTGTGGTCCGAAATTCAAGATGGCCACCAGCACCCATTTTGTACCTTAGTTAGTGCAATCATTTTTTTGTACAGAACTTCTATATGAAAGTTCTGATTCAAATAAATTTTTGTATGAATGTTTAGTAACACATCACATATAATACAGGCTTTTTTCTCGTGCAGAAATTCTGCAAATTAGATGAACTTTGATTTTTCCAGTGCTACTTACACACAGTAAGTACACATGTCAATACGACTCGGGCTAGGGGCTGTATTTATGTAACGACCTTCACAAAACTTCTTGGGTACCTTTGTTATCACCTTGGGATGAGAACGAGTGTTTCTGGGTGCGATCCAAAATTCAAGATGGCTGCCAGTGACCATTTTGTACCGTAATTAGGTCCAAGGTCCAATCAGTTTTTTGCTCACCTGAGCGAAGCTCAAGGGGAGCTTTACTAATCACTTTCCACCCGTCGACCATTGTCTGTCCGTCGTCTGGCATTAACTTTTCATTATCGCCTTCTTCTCACAAACTACTTAACCAAATTGAACCAAATCTGGTGTGCATGTTTCCCATCATATGTCAATTCAAATTGTTGAAATCAAGTTGACCCACCCCTTGGTAGGGCCACGCCCAAAAAGTGAGCCTAAATATTAAAAAATCTTCTTCTCATGAACCAGCAGTAGCTGAGACTTGATATAAGGTGTGCAGCTTCCTTTTGAGGTGTAGACTCAGATTTGTTCAAGAGAAGTTCTAGCGTCTATATCTGCCATCATTATGGGAGGGGCAAGAATTTTTGCCCCGCCCAAGATTTCTATATTTTTATACTGTACCAATGACCCAGACTTAGCTGGTGTTAACTCTTAAATTCTAGGGCCAAACACAAATTTTGCCCCCCCCCCCCCCCCATCCCCCAAATTTGCATCAAAATCCAAAAAATAGATGTCCTATGTGGTCCTACCTATTTTTCTTGTCCACTGCGCATGCGCAGTGTCCAGGAAGTACCAAAATAGGATGAAATAAGAGGATGAGAGGAAGAAACAGTGGAAGGATGTGTTCAGGGCTGTAACTTATAATATTTTTATACTGTACCAATGACCCAGACATAGCTGGTGCTAACTCTTAAAATATAGGGCCAAACACAAATTTTGCCCCCCAATCCCCAAAATTTGCATCTAAAACTAAAGAAAACATGTCCTGAAAGGCCCTCCACACTTCGCCCCTACTGCGCATGCGCAGTGTCAAGGACGTTCCGAAATTGGCGCCATTTATCATTCTAAGTTTGGCCCTTCATCAGTTAACATCTGACTGATCTTTGTGCTTTTAAATCTCAGTTTAAATGATGCCAGACACATAAATATTAGTGAAATGGTGATTCTAAGGAGGATAGAAAAGGAGGAGAGGAAAAGAATGTGTGACAGAATATTATCAGGGCTGTAACTTAAAATTTTTTAATGAAATTATGTTAAGTTACCTATTTTCAAGGCAGCAGCCATTTTGTTGTCATTCTGATTATTTAGTTACACTGTTTTTTCAAGTGTTTTCCTCTCTCCCTGTCCTTTAAGTTCCCCCTTGCTATTCTCCCATGCTTTTGGCATAGTTTCTGTAATTATTATTACTAAAATTTCTTGGGAGTTTTAGCTGAATAACAGAATGAATTCTGTTCTTTCCCCATGTTTACGTCTTCACCTACGGGTGGTTAGGCGTTGTGTTCTGCATCTACCATCTGATGTTCTGCAGTTTCTTCCCTGGAAGTCTCTGTTTTGCATCAGATGGTGTATTTTTGGTAACTGATTTCGGGCCTGGGTGCCTGGAGTCTTATTTTAGTGTTTTTACACTCATTGTTTACATTTACAACAGCCCTCTGTGTGAGGGGGGGATTTCTAAATAATAATATCTTTATGTTATTTTAATCATAACTAGATACATTATTATTGTTCGTAAGTGTTGAATAAATTGTTTAAAATATTTTTAAAATTTTTGTCCACACTTAGGCTTGGGATCCATTGGGGCTCAACATTACTTTTCAGAAACTTGGGCTGTTCTGAAAAAATATTTTTTCAAAATATTTTGATTTCAATTATTTTTTCTATATTAATGGATCATATTATTATTATGTATTTTGATTGCCAGGGGTTAGTGCGAGTACCAGGACTTGTTTTCTTTTCACATTGAAAGGATATTGATCAATTGTTTTAAGAGGAAGTCTTCCTCTGACCTTATTATCATTCTATATGTGGTCAGTGTACTCGCATTAACTCCTGTTCTGTATCGTATGATTTCGATGACAATATGGGAAGCGTATGTCACGGTATGTTGTTGGGGATTTGGACACTCCGGTCCTTTCCCCGCAGGGTCACTCTACTTTATCAATTTCTATTTCAGACGATCAAGATTAGGGTGATGTATCTGTGATGTCTTCCAACAGTGTGCCTCCGTCGTCACAATTAATGAAGGGCTAGCGGAAAAGTGCTCATGTAATACGCCAATTGCCTAAGAGGACCCTAGTAGGTTCGACGGCCTTTGACGTCCGCTAGCTCGCCCGGTGTAGCGTCCATTCACCGAATGGTTCAGCAGCCGGGTTCGTCCGTTGCAGTCTAGAAGGAATTTTGGGGTGATGCGAGCACTATAAAATTAACTTAATGCACACCCAGTGACGGCGGATCGGAGGGAGAACGGAGGAAGCCTTTTAGTCCGGTTCATAGCTCGTTCCGGTCCATCCGGACGGCAAGCGAGAGAGGCCCCTCTCTCGTTCAACAACATGTGGCCCCAGATGTTGTGGTACAAATGTGTCGCTAGCGGAGCATACGTCCGTCGCTTGGGACGCTCCGTTGTATAGGCAGTCCGCTGAGACTGCTAAGGCTTCCTCTTCTCATCAGCGCACACGACCGCACCTTGGCTGCGTGACCGCCGATATATTACCAGCTTCGCCGATCAAGGATTCTTCGGCGACCAGGTCACACCATCCGGCAGCCAGGGATTCGAGACCGATGGACTCCGGACGTTCGCATAGGAAAAGTATGCGGGAGCCATCTGATGCGGAGCTGCCCTCGGCGAAGCAGCGATAGACTGCGCCTCCGCAGGTCTCGACGCCGGACATTCTTGTGCACATAGCACAGCTTATCGCAGCATCCCAGCAGCCGACAGAAACGGTGTCGGATCGAGAATTATCCGACAGCGCTGGGTCGGTAGCCGGGGACTCGAGGCCTGCAGACTCCGGACGTTCGCATAGGAAGTGTGCGGGAGTTAATGTACACAGAGCTTCCAGCGGCAATGCATCGTAAGTCCGCTACTGCACAGGCCTCGGGAACGGACGTGCTTTCCTTAATAGCACAGTTTATCGCAGCATCCCAGCATCAACTGAATCTGTCGCATATATTTTATCCGACGATGCTGGGTCGGGACGCTCCGCGGAAGCGGGTACGGACGTCCGAAAGTTTCATCCGGTCCGACGGGATACCGAAAGGGATTCGGAGGATTTCAAGCTTTCCCTTTCGGAACAACATATGCTGCGATGCCGGATAAGAAACTGATAGCGTCGGTGGACTTAGAAATTTTTGGTTCGGTTCAGGGACATCGTCCCTCAGTTCCGACATAGTCCAATAATGTCACACAAACTTTCGAATTATTGAACGACGCTATATATATTATTATTTTATGCTTGCTATCCAAGCATTTCTGGTTTCTTGTTCGAAGAGTTATGGAGATGTCTTTCAAAAGTGTGCCTCTGTCGTCATAGTTAATGAAGAGTTAGCGGCAATAAGTGCTCATGGAATATGTCTATCGCTTACGGAGTGACATTCGCTAGCTCACCCGGTGTAGCGTACATTCATCGAATGGTTCGGCTGCCGGGTTCGTCCGTTGCGGTCTAGGAAGGAGATTTGGGTGATGCGAGCACTTTAATTACTTTAGTACTCACCCAGTGATGGCAGATTGAGGACAGATCGGAGGAAGCCAACAACATAGGGGACTGCATGTTGTGGTTCAGATATTTTACATTCGGAGCATATGTCCGTTGCTCGGGACGCTCCGTTATATTGACAGTCAGAGAGACTGTCTTTAATGCTTCCTCATCCTCACAGCAGGGCACACGACCGCACATTGGCTACGTGACCTCGAGTATCCGATCAGTTTCGGCATTCAGTGATTCCACAGCGAATAGGTCGCGCCATCCGGTAGCCAAGGGACACGAGGCCTATACACTCCGTTCGCTCGCATATTGGAAGTATGCACGGGGTAACGATCTCGGAGCTTCCTGCGGCAATGCATCGTAAGACCGCTTCTCCTCAGGCCTCAGTGACGGACGTGCTATCCGAGTTAGCACAGTTGTTTCGCAGCATCCCAGCAATTGACAGTTCTCGGTCGAATCAGGAATTATCCGACGGCGCTGGGTCGGTGCGGTCCGCGGTTGCATCTAGCTACGGACGACCGAACGCTTTATAGGGTCCGACAGGATGGCGAAAGGGATTCGAAAGATTTCGAGTTTTCCCTTTAGTAGTATCGGAAGATGCCTTTCATATCTTCTGGCATTTCTTCCAGTGATTATTTTTCGGACTTCATTGCTGCGATCTTGGATAAGAGACTTATAGCGTCATTGGACTCGGATTTTTCGATCGGTACAGGGACTTTGTCCCTGACTTACCGACGCAGTCCAATATTGTCATTACAACATGTGTTTTATTTTTCGACGCTATATATTTATATATATATACAAGCCTGCTACTAAGCATGATAGTTTAGTTTCTTGTCCGCGTGGCTCATTTCTGCCATTTTATCTTTTTTACAAATAGTTTATTTTGGCAGAGCAGGGCATACCGAGAGTTCATATGCGTCTAGACGGTGTGATTAAAGACTTCATATATTCTTTTTCGCCATTTATGTCTTTTCCTATTTCAATGTTGGGAACGACATTATGTATAGTAGACTTAACTTAGACGCTTTATTATACGTAATCCGCCTTACTGAGGCATTATCATTACGTCTTCAAGAAAAGATTTACGGGATATTATTCTCAATGTAATTTCTTTTGAGGGCAGTAGTTTGTTCACGTATAACTCCGCCCTTCAGTGGCTGATTGGAGTTGGTTAGACGTGACGCAGCCCTAGCTACATCCACGCGTGGATAGTAGGTTAAGAACTCTCTCAGAGTCGCTTCGTTCTCGGAGGAGCTTCTCTTCGACGGCAACTTTTCGGCAATCCATGAATTGCTCGATTTATACATTCTCTTGTCTATCTAGTGTTACAAGAGATTCAGACTGGGGCAAACATTCGGTGGTTGACTCAGAGAGTGCCGCCGCAGTTGCCGGACCCGAGTGTGGCTGTTATGACGGTTGCCAGTCAATCAGATTGGGATATATACTGATCCCTACGGATTCGCAGTGCCAGGGTCTTTGGGTTCCGCAGTCTTTTAGCTATCAGTTTAACTTCCGCGGAATAATGTTTTTTAGGCTTGCTTTATGTCATTGCATGAACATTATTCAGAAACGCATGCCCAAATTCCTGTCCTTTAATTCGACAGTAGTGGCGTATCTCCGGAACCAGGGAGGCACTCTTTCGTTTCCGTTATTCAATTTAATGGAAAGAATCCGTCTGTTGGTTATAGTACACCAAGTTCAGTTTTGGTCCGTCATATTCTGGGTCGTCTGATTGTTTTATCGCACTCCCGTTCTCTTACGGGTCGCTTGTTGCTGTCAGAATGGACTCTCAACAAACAAGTATTCAATCAGATTTGCTATCTATGGGAGCGCCCAATGATGTTTTATTTATGACACAGCTTGCTAATCAATTGCAGACGTATGTGTTGGCTTGTCCAGATCTCTGAGCTAATACTGTTAACGCTCTATTGATCTATAGGACGGAATGATAGGATACGCGTATCCTCCGGCGCTGTTGTTTTAGCAGGTATTGCTAAGATAAACAACCACAATACATTTCTGTTGATAGCATCTCTATCTTCACAGAGATCATGAGTAATTTACTCTCTTGTCTACTGTGGATCTTAACGTGAAATCTTCCTCTATGTGAGGATCTTTTTTCACTGGGTAAATCGTGTCATCTTTATCACAACCAGCAAGGTCGCAACCTTCATGTATTCCGTTGTGTGGTCCGTATTGCATTGTAAGCACTGTAATGGACAAGCTTTGGACGCGATTTCTTACTATAGGAGATCCTCTTCTTCGCTATTCTATGCGACTAAAGTGGAGGCTCTTCCGTCGTGGTGTAGGGATCATTATGTTCATATTGTTGATCCCTCCATACTACTCATTGCTATTTTTTAGTATACTTGTTTCACAAGATCTACTGCAGCCTGTTGTTATTTAGGTTATAGGTTTATGTTACCTCATACCTATGCACTCTACGATAGTTTACAATTGAGTCTTTTGTCTCTTTATCTAAGTCAGTTAGTAACTTTTTGATAAATAGACTTAGAATCTTTAGATTAAATTCCTATACGGATTTTAACTTCGGTTCTTATTTAGCTAAGTAATCATTTGAGCCTCTGGAAACAGTAGTTTTCAAATTCTGACCTTTTAGACAGTAATTCTGTTGGTTTCTCTTTTACTGTAGAGTCAGTGAGTTTCATGCACTATCGATGGATGATTTTCACTTTCATAGTTTCGGAATCAATACTTCCATTACTATTTAGGTTGGATTGTTGCATAAGAGTTAGGCTCCTATTATCCGGAACCTATTATTTTAAGGTCCTTCCGTCTTCGTATGGGCATAGGCCTTTACTCTTTCCGGGTACAGTTTATGTATTTATAAACAGATATCTGTTTATTTCAAGGGCGTAAGCTTCTTCTGTCTTTGATGTCTAGTAGAAGGACGTTACGCTCAATTTTATTGTTAATGGATTCTATTAACTAGCGTACTGCTTATGGTATATCATTGGCTTAGCAGTTGTGCTTAAGATTTCGGCTCATGAAGTAAGAGTTCTTCTACTTCTTGGGCTTACATTAATAGTGTTGCTATTATAGATTTTTGTAGGCTGCTCATTGCGCTCAGCCATCCACATTCATGAATTTTATCTCAGAAATATCGAGTCCATTTCTGGAGGCCTCTATTGTTAGGTCTATTATCTACTGCTCAGAATGTCATTCACTTAACAGTTGCTACTATAGCTAGGTAGGCTGTCTGTTTCGGCAGTGTCTCCGTTCGGCTGCCCTCTTCGCTCTGGGCTATTTGACCCAGGGCAAGAAAAAGGGGGGGGGGGGGGGGGGGGGAGGGTGTTCCCTTGGGTCACCTGTTTTTACTATGAAAACAAGGGGATACCTCCTCCGGAGTTAGTAATTCTGAGCTGTTATTGGGATGGTTGTTTAGTGAGAAGTTTAAGTTTATAAAATTCATTCAAGTCTTAGTTTTTAAAGTATAGCTTTTGAATATTGCATATGTCAACGGACATGATTATGCAATTCTCACACACTTTTAGGAGTATAAGAGTCTCTATTCTCTAGACTTACTTTATTATTGGCTTACTTTAAAAATTATTAGTATAAGGATTATTGGATATTAATAGAGTACATGGATGTATGAAGCTCAATTTTTGGAAGGTGTTGTATCTTTCTAATTTATCATAAATAAGAAAGATACATGTAAGGCCTATTACTTCTTTTCCCTACAGGGGATGACTCTATTTTATTTTATTGAGCGTATTCCATTTTGCTCTATGTCCTTGGCCCTCCAGCCTTTTTACTATTCAGCTATGTCTGGGTCATTGGTACAGTATAAAAATGTTAAAAAATTTATAGTAATTTATATATTTTTTATACTTACCAATGACCCAGACGGGGATGGCCCTCCCAGGAGTTGGGAACTCTTGCCTCCCCGCTGAGTACATAGCGCTTACCAGGCACTGGTTATTAGAATGATAAATGGCGCCAATTTCGGAACGTCCTTGACAGTGCGCATGCGCAGTAGGGGCGAAGTGTGGAGGGCCTTTCAGGACATGTTTTCTTTAGTTTTAGATGCAAATTTTGGGGATTGGGGGGCAAAATTTGTGTTTGGCCCTATATTTTAAGAGTTAGCACCAGCTATGTCTGGGTCATTGGTAAGTATAAAAAATATATAAATTACTATAAATTTTTTAACTTTTATGCAAAATTATGTCATGTTGCCTAATTTCGGGGCATAGGCCTGATGTTTACATTCTTGTTATAAAATTTCCACAGTTTGTTCAGAGTTTCCTCTCTCCCTTTCCTTTATACCCCCCTTGCTATTCTCCCATGCTTTTGGCATAATTTTTGTAATTTTTTTACTGAAATTTCTTGGGAGTTTTGGCTTGGTAACAGAATGTTTATTCTGTTTTTCCCCATGGTTACGTCCTCACCCTAGGGTGGTTAGGCATTTCGGTCATGCATATACCATCCGATGTACTGCAGTTTCTTCTCAGGAAGCCTCTGTTTTACATCGGATAGTGTTAAAATTGGTTACTGATTTCGGGCCATTTTTTCAGTGCCTGGAGTCTTGTTTCCAGTTTTTATTCACTTTTGTTTATGTTGACAACGGTTACTTCTGACAGTGATTCCTTGTCTTCTATTAGTTCTGCTCATAGCCAGATACATTAATATTGTCCGTAAGTGTAACATTAATTTTTAGACATCTTTTAAATTTTTTGTCCACACTTAGGCTTTTTGGGGATCCATTTGGGCTCATCTTTCCCATTGGGAACTTGGGCTCCTCTTGAAATTTTTTTTAAAAAATTTTTTCTTTTCAATTAATTTTCAAAATGTTTGTGATGGATTATTATTATTATGTATCTTTGTTTTCAAGGGTTCGTGCGAGTACGATGACTGTTTAATATTTTTTCAAAATGAAAGAATATTGTTCAATTGTAAATCGAGGAAGTCTTCCTCTGATTCTCATGTTCATTGTATTTGCTGTAGTTTGTGTTTGTACTCACACTAATTCTTGCTCAGTGCGTGCCAATTCAGATGACAAACGTTGGAGACGTGTGTCACGGTATATTGTTAGTGGTGAGAGGTCCATGCCGGTCCTCTCTCCACAGGGTCACTCTAGTTTATTCAGTCACTTTTTCAGAGGAACAAGAACAGGGTGATGTTTCCGTGATGTCTTCAAAATTGTGCTTCTGTCATCGCAATAATGAGCTAGCTGCAAAGTGCTCAAAGGAATGCGGCAAGTGCCTAAGAGGTCCCACGTAGGATCGACGGTCACTTGTTGCCCGCAAGCTCCCTCGGGGAAGCAATCATTCACGAAATGGTTGTGACGCCGGGTTCGTCTGTTGCAGTCCAGGAGAGGAGAAGGGGTGTTGCGAGCACTATAATCTTGGATCACGCACACCCGGCGATCGGAGGATGGAACGGAGGAAGCCAGTCAGTCCGGTAGCTAGCTCGTCCAGGTCTACCCGGCCCGCGAGCGAGAGAGGCCCCCTCTCTCTTACAACAACATCTGTTCCCAGATGTTGTTGTATGTAACGTTCCTTAGTCGGAGCATACGTCCACTCCTCCTGCTTGGGACGCTCCGTCGCATAGACAGTCTGACGCGGCTTGTCTATTGGCTTCCTCATCCTCATGTCAGCACACACGACCGCACCTTGGCTATGTGACCGCAGATATCCAGCCTGCTTTGCCGACCGGGGAGCCCACGTCGACCAGGTCACGCCATCCGCTAGCCAAGGACATGAGGCCTTTCCAGTCGGGACATTCGCATATGAGAAGTATGCAGGAATTAAGGTCCCAGGAGCTTTCAGCAGCTAAATTACGTAAGACCGCGGCTCCACAGGCCTCCGTAACGGACTTGCTATCACAGATAGCTCAATTCATTGCAGCATCCCAGCAGCCATCAGAAACTTTTTCAGTAAAGAAACTGTCTGAGGAAGCTGGGTCGGTTTGCTCCCCTGCAGAGTCAGAAAGGGATGACCAAGATTCTTATGTGGTCCAGTCGGATGGTAAAAGGGAATCAGCGGAGCTGAAATTTTCCCTTTCCGAACAACTTAAGGTGGCCGTAGATTTCATCCGGCAACACCTTTTAGAAGTTGTTTCTCCGGACCAAAATGCTGCGTTACCTGATAAGAAACTGAAAGCGTCATTGGACACAGATTTATTCGGCCGGAATAAGGATATTGCGCCTGACTTTCCGACCCAGTCCAGGAATGTCACGGACATTTGTACTTCTTAATGACGCTATATTCAAGCTAGCCTCTAAGACTGGCAAATCAGGTTTCTTATCGTCTTATGCTCTACAGCTGCCTTTCATCAATCATAGAAATAGATTTGAAACGGCAGGACAGGGCATGCCGAGAGTTCCTTGCATTTAGACGACCAGGCAGACGAATTGGAGTTGTCATTGCCTGCGTCTATGTCGATTTATTCCAGTACGCTGGTGACGACTATCTTGTCTAACAGAAAAATCAGTTCAGACGCATTATCTTACGCAGATCACCTTAGCAGAGCGTTATCATTATGTCTCAAAGGAAAGAATTCCAGGATGTTCAAAACTTCCTTGAGAGTTCTTTCGAGGGACATAGCATATTCTACGTATAACTCCGCCCTTTCAGTGGCAATATGGAGTTAGTCAGACATGATGCTGCCCTGGCTGCATCCACAAGTGTGGATAGTAAGGTGAGTAAACTCTCTTCCAGTCGCTCTGGTCTCAGGAGAGCTTCTCTTCGACGGTAAGCTTTCTACAATCTATAATCAGATTACTAAGAAAGCTTCGGATTCTCTGCTTTTAAATCCGCTTTGAAAAAGTCAGACTCAGCAGGGAGGAGTAAGGCAGGCTCTTCGGGGGCGAATACGTCCAAGGGAAGTTCCTATAGAGGATCTAAGAAAGCCTCTACATCTTACTCTGGAGACTGTTAGAGTAGCGATTCAGGTAGGGGTCGTAATGCTGGCCGAGATAACCGGTCAGACGACCCTAGGTCGACTGGGCGAGGTGCAGGTTGTGGAGGACGTGGTTTCTCCTCCCGCAACCCTTGCAGGGCCAGGAGGTGATGGTCTAAACCTCATTTGCGTTCCAGTGGGCGGAAGGCTGTTGAGATTCTTTACCAATTGGTTGCCAATTACGGATGACCCATGGGTGCAAGGGGTTATTTCCGAAGGTCTAAAACTGTCCTTCAAGGAAAAACCTTCATTAACTCGAAGTCCACTCTGGACTTCGCTTCCGTTAAACGTTCAGAAGAGAGATTCACTTCTATCAGAAGTTCAATCTCTTCTGGACAAGAACGCTATAGATGTCATAGAAAACCAGGAATCTCCAGTTTTTTTCAGTCACCTGTTCCTGGTTCCAGGACCAGACGGCTCGTTTTGTCCAGTAAAAGATCTGAGCTGGATAAACAAGCTGATCGTGGCTCCAAAATTTTATATGGAGACCATCCAATCGGTCAGAGCGAGCATTCAAGTGAATGATTATGCTGCGAGCATAGATGTGTACTTTCACGTCATGGTACATCCGGAGTTTAGAAAGTATCTTCACTTCGCTGTCCCAGGAGTTGTTTATCAGTTCCGAGCAATGATGCTCTGGTCTGAATCTAGCGCCCTGGGCCTTCACTCGAATAATGATCTCGGTAATGACTCGTTTCCGAGCTCATTAGTCTGTGGTAATGTCGGCCTACTTGGATGACATTCTTCAGAGTTTCTGCAGCAAGTTAACGCTTCAGAACGATGTTCAGAGTCTGCTTCAATTGCTCCGACGTCTCGGTTTCATAGTAAACGAAAAGAAGTCGGATCGAGTGCCGTCCAAGTCATTCACCCACATGGGAATGAGCTTAGAGACGCACAACAATCTCGTTCATCTGCCATTAACCAGAGCGTTATTAGTCAGTTGTTACGCTCGCTTTTGTCTTCCCTCAGATGTAGTTACAGCGAGAGAATTCATGAGACTGACAGGTTTGTGCGGAGCCGCTGCGGATCTTATTCCGATGGGGCGGCTACGCACTCGTCCACTCCAGATATTTTTTACTCAGAATTGGAGTGTGAAGACTCATTCACTCGAAACAAACATCGTCTTGTCAAATCATGTGAAACGTGAGATTCAGACTTGGGCAGATATTCAGTGGTTAACTCAGGGAGTAACACTGCAACCGCCGGATCTGATTTTTACGATATTGACGGATGCGAGTCAAACAGGTTGGGGCGCAACTTTGAGCCCATCAGATTCGAGGTGCCAGGGTCTTTGGGATCCGCAGTTCCTAAACAAGCACATAAACATCAAGAGATGATGTCAATTGGCTTGCGCTACGTCAGTGGATGAACATTATTCAGAATTCGCATGTTCAAATTCTGTCCTACAATTCGACAGTAGACAGTAGTAGCGTGTATTCGGAACCAGGGAGGCACTCATTCCATTCTGTTGTTCTATCTTATGGAAAGAATCCTTCTGTTTGTCCTAGAGCATCAAGTTCTTCTATCGGTCCGTCACATTCCGGGTCGTCTGAACGTTCTAGCGGACTCCCTTTCTCGGAAAGGTCGTATGTTTCCATCAGAATGGACTCTCAACAAACGAGTATTCAATCAGATTTGCTACCTATGGTGTCGTCCTATGATAGACTTATTTGCGACGCATCTCAACAATCAGTTGCAGACGTATGTGTCGTCATGCCCAGATCCTCGAGCGTTTGCAGTTTTTGCCCTCTCAATCTCTTGAGACGGAATGATAGGATATGCGTATCCTCCAGCTCCGTTGATTCAGCTGATATTGCTAAAAATCAAGAATCTCACTGCAAGATTCTGTTGGTAGCATCTCTGTCACCCCAGAGACCATAGATAAATCTACTCAGGTGTCTGTTGAGCGACATTCCACGGAAGCTTCCTCCACGGGAGGACCTTCTTTTGCAGGGGAAATTGCATACACTGCATCACAACCCGCTATGTTTCAACCTTCATGTATTTCCGTTGTGCGGTCCTTCTTGCACGGCAAGCATTTTACAGGATGAGCAGTGGACGCAATTTCTAACTAGAGGAGGACCTCCTCTTCGCTAAATTATGCTGCTAAGTGGAAGGTTTTCTCTCGATGGTGTAGGGATCATTCTGTTGATTTTATGATCCCTCCATTCCAGACATTGCTAATTTTTTGGTCTACTTGTTTGACGAGATCAAACTGCGGCCAAATACTATTAAGGGTTATAAGTCTATGTATCGGATACCTATCCTCATTATGATAGCTTACAGATTGGATCTAATGTCTCTTTATCTAAGTTATTGTAAAACTTTTCGATAAATAGACCTAGAACCCTTAGGTTAATTCCTAAGTAGAATTTAGCTTGGGTTCTTCTGAAGCTAAAAGAAGCGCCATTTGAACCTCTTGGTACAGTGGATTTCAAATACTTATCTTATAAGACAGCTTTTCTCTTAGCCTTCTCTTCTGCTAGAAGAGTTAGTGAGCTTCATGCACTATCTGTTGATGATTCTCACTATCGTAGTTTTGGTAATACTATTACATTGACTACTAATGTTGGATTTTTGGCTAACAATCAGGCTCCTAATGAGTACCCTGAATCTATTATTAAGGTTCTTCCGTCTCCAGACAGTCATAGGCCTTTGCTTTGTCCAGTCAGAGCTATGTGTTTTTACATACATAGATCTGAGTTTATCAGAAAGGAACGTAAGCGTTTCTTTCTGTCTTTGCTGCCTAATAGAAAGGACATTACGGTCCATTCTATTGCAAAGTGGATTCTATTAACTATCCATACTGCTTATGATAAATTATCTTCATCTCAGCAGTCTGTGCTTAAGATTTAGGCACATGAAGTAATAGTGCTGTCTACATCTTGGGCTTATGCTAATAGTGTTGCTATTACCGATTGATGAAGGCTGCATATGTGTCTCAGCCTTCCACGTTCACGAATTTTTATCTTAGAAATATTGAGTCCATTTCTGGCGACCTGCATTGTTTAGGTCCGTTATCTGTTGCTCAGAATGTCGTCCACTAAACAGTTGCAACTATAGTTATGCAGGCTTTCTGTTCTGGCAGTGTCTCTGTCCTGCTGCCCTCTTCGTTGTGAGGTATTTGACCCAGAGCAAGGGGAAGGGGGGGGGGGATGGTGTTCCCTTATATCACCTGCTTTATAGTGAAAACCAAGGGACTACCTCCTCTGGAGTCAGTAATTTCGAGTCGGTGCCGGGATGGTTTTAAAGTGTAAAGCTAATGTCTATCTCATTTATGTAATATTTTTAAAGGGAAGCTCGGTATGAAGCATTTGTATATGTCACGTGTTATACGAGCGTTAATATACAACCTTCAGACACTTTTAAATGAGTATAAAGGGTCTCATTCTCTAGACTATCTTTATTTATTGGCTTTCCTTTAAAAAGATTAGTATAATGGGTTATACAGGATGTTAATAGAGATCATTGATGTTATTTTGCTCAATTACAGAATGGTATTGTGTCTTTCTTTTTTGGTATAAACAAGAAAGATACATGTAAAGCCTGTTCTCCTCTTCTCCCTGAGGGGATAATTCTGTTTACTGAGTAACTGAGTCTATTGCATTATCCTTTATGTCCTAGGCCATCCAGCCTTTTTTCTATTCAGCTATGTCTGGGGCATTGGTACAGTATAAAAATGTTAAAAAATTTATAGTAATTTATATATTTTTTATACTTACCAATGACCTAGACGGGGTTGGCCTTCCCATGAGTTGGGAACTCATACCTCCCCGCTGATTACATAATGCTTACCAGGCACTGGTTGTAAGAATGAGGATTTGGCTCCAATTTCAGTACTTCCTGGACACTGCATATGTGCAGTGGACAAAAGTATGAGGACCACATAGGACATCTATTTTTTGGATTTTGATGCAAATTTTGGGGATTGGGGCGGGGGGGGGGGGGGGGGGCATAATTTGTGTTTGTCCCTAGAATTTAAGAGTTAGCACCAGCTATGTCTGGGTCATTGAAAAGTATAAAAAATATATAAATTACTATAAATTTTTTAACTTTCCAAACCGAGAGGCTGATTTTGAACCAAATTTGATATGAGGTTTTATTGGGACATAAGTAGTTAATTTTTCCGTCGCCCCATGGGAACCGCAGGAGCTAAAAATAGAAAAAAATTAAAACACTCATATCTCCAAAACTGCACAGCACTGAGAATTTTTATTTAGTGTGAAGCTTCTTAGGACCAACAGAATGGAATGGTAAAAAAAAATGCTATTGGTTTTATCATAGGGTACTTTTTCGGGACTTTTGAAAAAGTGCTGAGTCAGCATTTTTTAACACTGTGGGAAATGGGGAAAACATTAAAGAATCTCCTTCTCCCAAATCACTGGTCTAAAGGCTTTCATATTTCACATATAACATTATTGGAAGATTAATTAACATATTTGTTGAAATCAATTCCCTGGGTCCATATTTGGGCTCTCTATGGGAGCCCAAATGTTCAAATTAGTGCAATATGAGGAATATTCTTTAGGGGGCTGAGATTCAAGTTTGTTCAAGCCAAGTTCCTGGGTTCATATTTGGGCTCACTTTGGGAGCCCGAATTATAACTTAGTTCAATATGGGTAATTTTCTTTAAAAATCTTCTTCTTCAGATTCAGCAGTCAGAATTTTTTTAAATTTGGTATGCAGCATCCTAACGGCGGTGAGATTCAAGATTGTTCAATTCAAGTCCCTGGGTTGATATTTGGGCTCCCTGTGGGAGCCCAAATTATAACTTAGTTCAATATGAGGAATATTCTTCAAAAATCTTTTTCTTCACATCCACCAATCAGAATCTTTTGATATTTGGTATACAGTATCCTTAGGGAGGTGAGATAAAAGTTTGTTAAAGCCAAGTCCCTGGGTTCATATTTGGGCTTCCTGTGGGTGCCCAAATTGTACCAAAATGTCTATTTTCCAAACTGAGAGGCCAATTTGAACCAAATTTGATATGAGGTCTTATTGGGTCATAAGTACCTAATTTATGCCCAAAAACATTTTTTCCGTCACCCTATTGGAACTGCAGGAGCTAAAAATATAAAAAAAATTAAAATGCCCATATCTCCAAACTTGGCATGGGTATGTAGTTTGACCAGCAGATTGCCCTTGAGGGGTTCAAAAAATGAGCTGTCTCTATATTTTTTTATTCAAATTTTTTTTTTATTCCGATTTTCACCGAACATGGCACGGGTATGTAGTTTCCTTCGAAATGGGAAAAGAATGTGCTGTTCCTATATATTTTCTCTTTTTTCTTTTTTTGTTTTTGCTCGAGGTGAGCATTACTGATCACTTGTCGTCCATCTGTCCGTGTGTCCATCGATCTGTCCATCCGTCCGTCCATTAACTTCACCTTTTTGACTTCTTCTCAAGAAACGCTGGGCCAATTTACATGAAACTTGATGTGAATCTTTCCCAACATGTGTCCACCCAAGTTTGTTCATAAGATGTTGCCACGCCAACCAGGGGCTCTACAAGGGTCATAAATCTAACACTACCCTCAATTTTCTTAAAAAATCTTCTTCTTCAGATCCAGCAGTCAGAATGTTTTGATATTTGGTGTGCAGCATCCTTAGAGGGGTATGATTTAAGTTTGTTAAATCCAAGTCCCTGAGTTCATATTTGGGCTCCCTGTGGGAGCCCGATTTATAAGTTTGTTCAATATGAGGAATTTTTCTTTAAAAATCTTCTTCAGATTCAGCAGATGGAATGTTTTGATATTTGGCATGCAGCAACCTTAGTGGGGTGAGATTCAAGTTTGTTCAAGCCATGCCCCTCGGTTCATATTTGGGCTCACTGTGGGAGCTCGAATTGTAACTTAGTTCAAAATGAGAAATTTTCTTTAAAAATCTTCTTCAGATCCAGCAGTTGGAATGTTTTGATATTTGGTGTGCAGCATCCTTAGGGGGTGTGATTCAAGTTTGTTAAATCCAAGTCCCTGGGTTCATATTTGGGCTCCCTGCGGGAGCCCAAATTATAACTTCGTTCAATATGAGGAATTTTTCTTTAAAAATCTTCTTCAGATTCAGCTGTTGAAATGTTTTGATATTTGGCATGCAGCATCCTTAAATTTGTGTAATCAGTTTGTACAGAACTTTTGTATGAAAGTTCTGATTTGAATAAATTTTTGTATGAATGTTTAGTAACATATGTCGAATACATCACATATAGTACAGGTTTTTTTCTCGTGCAGACATTATGCAAATTAGATGGACTTTGATTTGTTCAGTGTTACTTATACACAGTAAGTATACATGTCAAGCTAGGGGCTGTATTTATGAACTGATCTTCACGAAACTTCTTTGGTACCTTTGTTATCACGTTGGGATGAGAACGAATGTTTCTGGGGGTGGTCCAAAATTCAAGATGGCTGTACCGAAATTAGGTCCTATTAGTTTTTTAGCTCATATTGACAAAGTCAAGCTGAGCTAATCTCATCGCTCTCTGTCCATCGTCCGTCTGTTGTCCATCAACACCATGTTTTGGTCTGCTCCTCCAAAACCACTGGGCCAATTCAAGTGAAAGTTTGTGTGAGTGATGGTCCCAAAGGGGCATTGCATTTTGTTCAACTCAACATACCCAGCCCCATATGGAGGGAGTGGGGGAAAATGCTCCAAAATATTTTTAAAATCTTCTTCTCAAGAACCATTGTGTACAATGACTTGATATTTGCTATGGAACTTTCTTTTGAGGTGTAGAATCAAGTTTGTTCAAACGAAGTTCGTGAAGCAATATTTGGCTTTGTAATAGGAGGGGTAAGATTTTCAGCCCTGCCCAAAATTTTTCTGAACCGATGGTCCGGTTTGAACCAAATTTGGTATGTGGTATTATTGGGTCATAAGTACTTGACCCATGCAAAAAAAAAGAAATTTCCTGCATCCCATGGGAACCCTGGGAGCTAAAAATAGAAATATTTTCAAACGCCCATATTTCCCAAAACCTCATGGAACAGAGAGCTGTTATTTGGTATGAAGTATCCTTAGGACCAGTAGAATTGAATGGTAAAAAAATAAATTGCCATCTGTTATGTTAGGGTGTTCTGTAATGGATATCGAAAACGCAAAAATTAAAAAAAAAAATCTTTTCTCCAGAACCAATCATCAGAATCTTTTTATATTTTTATACTGTACCAATGACCCAGACATAGCTGGTGCTAACTCTTAAAATATAGGGCCAAACACAAATTTTGCCCCCCAATCCCCAAAATTTGCATCTAAAACCAAAGAAAACATGTCCTGAATGGCCCTCCACACTTCACCTCTACTGCACATGCGCAGTGTCAAGGACGTTCCGAAATTGGCGCCATTAATCATTCTAAGTTTGGCCCTTCATCAGTTAACATCTGACTGATCTTTGTGCTTGTAAATCTCAGTTTAAATGATGCCAGACACATAAATATTAGTGAAATGGTGATTCTAAGGAGGATACAGAAGGAGGAGAGGAAAAATGTGTGACAGAATATTATCAGGGCTGTAACTTAAAATTTTTTAATGAAATTATGTTAAGTTACCTATTTTCGAGGCAGCAGCCATTTTGTTGTCATTCTGATTATTTAGTTACACTGATTTTTCAGTGAGTTCCTCTCTCCCTTTCCTTTAAGTCCCCCCTTGCTATTCTCCCATGCTTTTGGCATAGTTTCTGTAATTATTATTACTAAATTTTCTTGGGAGTTTTAGCTGAATAACAGAATGAATTCTGTTCTTTTCCCCATGTTTACGTCTTCACCTACGGGTGGTTAGGCGTTGTGTTCTGCATCTACCATCTGATGTTCTGCAGTTTCTTCCCTGGAAGTCTCTGTTTTGCATCAGATAGTGTATTTTTGGTAACTGATTCCAGGCCTGGGTGCCTGGAGTCTTATTTTAGTGTTTTTACATTCATTGTTTACATTTACAACAGCCCTCTGTGTGAGGGGGGGTTTTCTTGAAAATAATATCTTCATGTTATTTTAATCATAACTAGATACATTATTATTGTTCGTAAGTGTTGAATAAATTGTTTAAAATATTTTTAAAATTTTTGTCCACACTTAGGCTTGGGATCCATTGGGGCTCAACGTTACTTTTCAGAAACTTGGGCTGTTCTGAAAAAATATTTTTTCAAAATATTTTGATTTCAGTTATTTTTTCTATATTAATGGATCATATTATTATTATGTATTTTGATTGCCAGGGGTTGGTGCGAGTACCAGGACTTGTTTTCTTTTCACATTGAAAGGATTTTGATCAATTGTAATAAGAGGAAGTCTTCCTCTGACTTTTATAATCATTCTATATGTGGTCAGTGTACTCGCATTAACTCCTGTTCTGTATCGTATGATTTCGATGACAACAAGGGAAGCGTATGTCACGGTATGTTAGTGGGGAATTGGACACTCTGGTCCTTTCCCCGCAGGGTCACTCTACTTTATCAATTTCTATTTCAGACGATCAAGATTAGGGTGATGTATCTGTGATGTGTTCCAACAGTGTGCCTCCGTCGTCACAATTAATGAAGGGCTAGCGGAAAAGTGCTCATGTAAATATGCCAATTGCCTAAGAGGACCCTAGTAGGTTCGACGGCCTTTGACGTCCGCTAGCTCGCCCGGTGTAGCGTCCATTCATCGAATGGTTCGGCAGCCGGGTTCGTCCGTTGCGGTCTAGAAGGAGTTTTGGGGTGATGCGAGCACTATAAATCAACCAAATGCACACCCAGTGACGGCGGATTAGAGGGAGAACGGAGGAAGCCTTTTAGTCCGGTTCATAGCTCGTTCTGGTCCATCCGGATGGCGAGCGAGAGAGGCCCCTCTCTCGTACAACAACATCTGGCCCCAGATGTTGTGGTACAAAATGTTTCGCATTCGGAGCATACGTCCGTCGCTCGGGACGCTCCGACATATAGTCAGTCCGGAGTAGACTGTCAATAAGGCTTCCTCATTCTCATGGTAGCGCACACGACCGCTCTTGGCTACGTGACCTTGGATATCCAGTCAGCTTCGCCAGTCAGAGAATCATCGGCGACCAGGTCACACCATCCGGTAGCCAGGGACACGAGGCCTGCAGACTCCGGACGTTCGCATAGGAAAGTGTGCGGGAGTCAACGTACACGGAGCTTCCGGCGGCAATGCATCGTAAGACCGCTACTGCACAGGCCTCGGGAACGGACGTGCTTTCCTAAATAGCACAGTTTATCGCAGCATCCCAGCATCAACTGAATCTGTCGCATATTTTTTATCCGACGATGCTGGGTCGGGACGCTCCGCGGAAGCGGGTACGGACGTCCGAAAATTTCATCCGGTCCGACAGGATACCGAAAGGGATTTGGAGGATTTCGAACTTTCCCTTTTGGAACAACATATGCTGTTGTGTATGTCATCTGACTTGATCTTCTACAGCTTCTTTCGTCGGACCAGAATGCTGCGATGCCGGATAAGAAACTGATAGCGTCGGTGGACTTAGAAATTTTTGGTTCGGTTCAGGGACATCGTCCCTCAGTTCCGACATAGTCCAATAATGTCACACAAACTTTCGAATTATTGAACGACGCTATATATATTATTATTATATGCTTGCTATAACCAAGCATTTCTGGTTTCTTGTTCGCAAAGTTACGGAGGTGTCTTTCAAAAGTGTGCCTCTGTTGTCATAGTTAATGAAGAGCTAGCGGCAATAAGTGCTCATGGAATATGTCTATCGCCTAAGAGATCCCTTGTAGGATTGACGGAGTGACATTCGCTAGCTCACCCGGTGTAGCGTGCATTCATCGAATGGTTCGGCTGCCGGGTTCGTCTGTTGCGGTCTAGGAAGGAGGTTTGGGTGATGCGAGCACTATAATTACTTTAGTACTCACCCAGTGACGGCGGATTGAGGACAGATCGGAGGAAGCCTGTTAGTCCGGTTCCTGGCTTGTCCAGGTCCGTCCGGGCTGTGAGCGAGAGAGGTCCCTCTCTCGTCCAACAACATAGGGGACTGCATGTTGTGGTTCAGATATTTTACATTCGGAGCATATGTCTGTCGGTCAGGACGCTCCGTTATATTGACAGTCCGAGAGACTGTCGATAATGCTTCCTCATCCTCACAGCAGGGCACACGACCGCACATTGGCTACGTGACCTCGAGTATCCGATCAGTTTCGTCATTCAGTGATTCCACGGCGAATAGGTCACGCCATCCGGTAGCCAAGGGACACGAGGCCTATACACTCCGTTCGCTCGCATATTGGTAGTATGCACGGGGTAACGATCACGGAGCTTCCAGCGGCAATGCATTGTACGACCGCTTCTCCTCAGGCCTCAGTAACGGACATGCTATCCGAGTTAGCACAGTTGTTTCGCAGCATCCCAGCAATCAACAGTTTCTTACTCGAATCAGGAATTATCTGACGGCGCTGGGTCAGTGCGGTCCGCGGTTGCATCAGGTACGGACGACCGAACGCTTTATAGGGTCCGACAGGATGGCGAAAGGGATTCGAAAGATTTAGAGTTTTCCCTTTCGTATCATCGGAAGCTGCCATTCATATCTTCTGGCATTATCTTCCAGTGATTGTTATTTCGGACTACATTGCTGTGATGTTGGATAAGAGACTTATAGCGTCACTGGACACGGAATTTTGGATCGGTTCAGGGACATTGTCCCTGACTTACCGACACAGTCCAATAATGTCATTACAACATGTGTTTTATTTTTCGACGCTATATATGCATATAAGCATGCTACCAAGCATGATAGTTTAGTTTCTTGTCCGCAATGCTCATTTCTGCTGTTTTATCATTTATACGAATAATTATTTTGGCAGAGCAGGGCATACCGAGAGTTCATATGCGTCTAGACGGCATGGTTAAGGACTGGAAATATTCTTTTTCGCCGTCTATGTCTTTTCCAACCACAATGTTGGAAACGACAATGATGTCTAGTAGACTTAACTTTGACGCTTTATCATACGTAATCCACCTTACTGAGGCGTTATCATTACGTCTTCAAGAAAAGATTTACGGGATATTATTCTCAATGTGATTTCTTTTGAGGGCAGTAGTTTGTTCACGTATAACTCCGCCCTTTCACTGGCTGATTGGAGTTGGTTAGACGTGACGCAGCCCTAGCTACATCCACGCGCGTGGATAGTAAGGTGAAGAACTCTCTCAGAGTCGCTTCGTTCTCGGAGAAGCCTCTCTTCGACGGCAACTTTTCAGCAATCCATGAATTGCTCGATTTCCACGTTCTCTTGTCTATCTAGTGTTACAAGAGATTCAGACTGGGGCAAACATTCGGTGGTTGACTCAGAGAGTGCCACTGCAGTTGCCGGATCCGAGTGTTATAGTTATGACGGTTGCCAGTCAAACAGATTGGGATATAATATTGTTCCCAACGGATTCGAAGTGCCAGGGTCTTTGGGTTCCGCAGTCTCTAAGCAAGCAATTATCTTCCGCGGAATAATGTTTTTTAGGCTTGCTTTATGTTATTGCATGAACATTATTCAGAAACGCATGTCCAAATCCTGTCCGTTAATTCGACAGTAGTGGCGTATCTCCGGAACCAGGGAGGCACTCATTCGTTTCCGTTATTCAATTTAATGGAAAGAATCCGTCTGTTGGTTATAGTACACCAAGTTCTGTTTTGGTCCGTCATATTCCGGGTCGTCTGATTGTTTTACCGGACTCCCGTTCACTTAGGGGTCGCTTGTTGCCGTCAGAATGGACTCTCAACAAACAAGTATTCAATCAGATTTGCTATCTTTGGGAGCGCCCAATGATAATTTATTTACGACACAGCTTGCTAATCAATTGCAGACGTATGTGTTGGCTTGTCCGGATCTCTGAGCTAATGTTGTTAACGCTCTATTGATCTAATAGGACGGAATGATAGGATACGTGTATCCTCCGGCGCGGTTGTTTCAGCAGGTATTGCTAAGATAAACAACCACAATACATTTCTGTTGATAGCATCTCTATCTTCACAGAGACCGTGGGTAATTTACTCTGATGCCTACTGTGGGACTTAACGCGAAATCTTCCTCAATGAGAGGATCTTTTTTCGCTGGGTAAATCGTGTCATCTTTATCACAACCCGCAAGGTCGCAACCTTCACGTATTCCGTTGTGTGGTCCGTATTGCATTGTAAGCATTATACTGGACGAGCTTTGGACGCGATTTCTTACTATAGGAGATCCTCTTCTTCGCTATTCTATGCGGCTAAAGTGGAGGCTCTTCCGTCGTTGGTGTAGGGATCACTATGTTCATATTGTTGATCCCTCCATACTACTCATTGCAACTTTTTAGTATACTTGTTTGACAAAATCTACTGCAGCCTGTTATTATTAAGGTTATAGGTTTATGTTACCTCATACCTATGCACTCTATGATAGTTTACAATTGAGTCTTATGTCTCTTTATCTAAGTCAGTTAGTAACTTTTTGATAAATAGACTTAGAATCTTTAGATTAAATTCCTATATGGGATTTAACTTCGGTTCTTATTTAGCTAAGTAATCATTTGAGCCTCTGGAAACAGTAGTTTTCAAATTCTGACCTTTTAGACAGTAATTCTGTTGGCTTCTCTTTTACTGAAGAGTCAGTGAGTTTCATGCACTATCGATGGATGATTTTCACTTTCGTAGTTTCGGAATCACTACTTCCTTTACTATTTAGATTGGATTTTTGCATAAGAGTTAGGCTCCTAATATCCGGAACCTATTGTTATTAAGGTCCTTCCGTCTTCGTACGGGCATAGGCCTTTACTCTGTCCGGTTAGAGTTTATGTATTTATAAACAGAAATCTGTTTATTACTACGGGCGTAAGCTTCTTCTGTCTTTGATGCCTAATAGAAGGACGTTACGCTCCATTCTATTGCTAATGGATTCAATTAACTATCGGTACTGCTTATGGTATATCATTGTCTCAGCAGTTGTGCTTAAGATTTCGGCTCATGAAGTAAGAGTTCTTCTACATCTTGGGCTTACATTAATAGTGTCGCTATTTTAGATTTTTGAAGGCTGCTCATTGCACTCAGCCATCCACATTCATGAATTTTTATCTCAGAAATATCGAGTCCATTTCTGGAGGCCTCTATTGTTAGGTCTATTATCTACTGCTCAGAATGTCATTCACTTAACAGTTGCTACTATAGCTAGGTAGGCTGTCTGTTTCGGCAGTGACTCCGTTCTGCTGCCCTCTTCGCTCTGGGCTATTTGACCCAGGGCAAGAAAAAGGGGGGGGGGGGGGGGAGGGTGTTCCCTTGGGTCACCTGTTTTACTATGAAAACAAGGGGATACCTCCTCCGGAGTTAGTAATTCTGAGCTGTTATTGGGATGGTTGTTTAGTGAGAAGTTTATGTTTTAAAAATTCATTCAAGTCTTAGTTTTTAAAGTATAGCTTTTGAATATAGCACGTGTGAACGGACATGATTATGCAATCCTCAGACACTTTTAAGGAGTATAAGAGTCTCTATTCTCTAGACTTACTTTATTTATTGGCTTACTTTAAAAATTATTAGTATAAGGATTATATTGGATATTAATAGAGTACATGGATGTATGATGCTCAATTTTGGAAGGTGTTGTATCTTTCTAATTTATCATAAATAAGAAAGATACATGTAAGGCCTATTACTTCTTTTTCCCTAGAGGGGATGACTCTATTTTATATTATTGAGCGTATTCCATCTTGCTCTATGTCCTTGGCCCTCCAGCCTTTTTACTATTCAGCTATGTCTGGGTCATTGGTACAGTATAAAAATGTTAAAAAATTTATAGTAATTTCTATATTTTTTATACTTACCAATGACCCAGACGGGGATGGCCCTCCCAGGAGTTCGGAACTGTTGCCTCCCCGCTGAGTACATAGCGCTTACCAGGCACTGGTTATTAGAATGATTAATGGCGCCAACTTCGGAACGTCCTTGACACTGCGCATGCGCAGTAGAGGTGAAGTGTGGAGGGCCATTCAGGACGTGTTTTCTTTGGTTTTAGATGCAAATTTTGGGGATTGGGGGGCAAAATTTGTGTTTGGCCCTATATTTTAAGAGTTAGCACCAGCTATGTCTGGGTCATTGGTAAGTATAAAAAATATAGAAATTACTATAAATTTTTTAACATTCGGTGTACAGCATTCGTAGGAGGGTCAGATACAAGTTTGTTAAAATAATGTCCATTGGTTCATGTTTGGGCTCAAGACAGGAGGAGGGGAGGGAGAGTCAGATCCATAGGTATATATTTGGGCTCGCTATATAATCTAGGGGGGTCAGATTCAAGTTTGTTCAAATTGGATCCATAGGTTAATATTTGGGCTCACTGTAGCCCAAATTTTAACTTAGTGCAATATAAAGAAATTTCTTTCAAATTTCTCTTCTTCAGATTCAACAGTCAGAATGCTTTCATCTTTGGTACACAACATATATAGGGAAGTCAGATTCAACTGTGTTCAAATTGAGAGTCTGGGTTAATATTTGGGCTCCCAGTGGGAGCCAGAATTGGTCATTTTGCTGAAAAAATTTAAAAAGTTTGTATTCAGTACCCTCTAGAGGTGTGTAACTAAGATTAATCCACATAGGTTGTATCCAGGGACTTTATAGGGGAGCTCTACATATCACGTTGTGATCAACTGAAGAAAAGGCATGATGCCCGGATTATTTTTGTCACTCCTGAGGGACTCAAGGATTGACAGTGTAGCCTATGGAGATGGATTGCTTAATGTAGACTCATTCTTGGATTCTGTTTATATTGTGTTCTATTCAAGATGATCTCTTCAGGCCCGGTGGGGCCTCTTGTTGTACACAACTTCTATACGGCTCAGGCTAGAGGCCGTATTTATGAACCGATCTTTATGAAACTTCTTGGGTACCTTTGTTATCACCTTGGGACGAGAACAAGTGTTTTTGGGTGTGCTCCAAAATTCAGGATGGTTGCTGGTGGCCATTTTGTACCGAAATTAGGTACAATCAGTTTTTTGTACAGAACTTCTATATGAAGGTTCTGATTTGAATAAATTTTTGAATGAATGTTTAGTAGCATGGAATACATCATATATAATACAGGTTTTTTTCTCGTGCAGAAATTATGTAAATTAGATGAACTTTGATTTATTCAGTGCTACTTATACGCAGTAAGTGCACATGTCAATACGGCTCGGGCTAGAGGCTCTATTTCTTATCAACCTACTGAAATTGTTTACTACAGGCTTGCACTACAGTGGAAGAACCTAACTCGGATAAAATACTCTCTATTTTAATCTTTCCCAAGATTTGGGAAAGAAAAGTGGTGTAAAAACACCACAAAAAAATAAGCCAAAACTGGGTCGAATGCCATTATGGGACGCTCTTCCATAGTACAAATCCACGACTTCTATAAAACAGTGCGCAATGCGTCAATTCGCTATTCTTTTGATTATCCGCACACGTGGTGGATGTGTGCCATCTTTGCTGCAGTAACAGTGATATTTTAACCTGTAGATAATGGTTTTCCTGTGACTGGATTTATGGATCTGAAGATCGTATAATAACAGGACTGTGTTTTATATATTCTCATTTATATTTTCAACCACATTCTCATTGTATATTATTTACTATTCCGTTTTCGCGAATGTTTTGTTTTCGACATCACGCGATTCGACAATGAATTTTTGGGTTGATGAATTAATTTTTGGAGTTAGGTGTCAATCTGGGACTGTCTGGACAGGATTTCTTCACTCTTTTGAGGGCTGAATTTCTGTTTTTTCAGTCCCTGTCGACCGTCTGGGTTCTGTCATGTACCCACCGTTTTTTTTCTGCCGCCTTCTCTCGTAGTTGAGGGTGTTCTTCTACTTTCTGTTTCTGTTGAGTTCACCTTTTTCTTCTACTGCTCTCACCTCTGTTATTTCCAGTTCGGTTCCTTTAGGGCAATTCCTTTTGCCCTCGCCTTGGTGCGTTCGGGTGGTGTGGAACACTGTCGTGTCGGGAGCCTCCCGACTCGACCATGTCTGGTGTGAGTTTATCCGTGGGGGATGTGCAGCTCCTCCCGCCCCTGCGGGGGGAGGGGGGACACTGTCGTTTTGGGGCCCCCAACTCGACCACGTCTGGTGTGAGTTTGAACCCCTCCGTGGGCGATGTGCAGCTCCTCCCGGGGGTGGGGAATGCTATCGTTTCGGAGTTGCCCGATTCGACCATGTCTGGTGAGAATTGCTCCCCCTCCGTGGGGGATGTGCAGCTCCTCCTGCACCAGCGGGGGGTGCGGAGCGCTGTCGTTTCGGGGCTTCCCGACTTGACCATGTTTGGTGAGAGTTATTCCCCTTCCATGGGGAATGTGCAGTTTTTTACCGTGGTGGATACTGCGGGAGCTGTTGGATTTCTGGTGAAGAGATGCCTGGTTCCGGGACTATGCGCCCTCTCCAGTCGACATCTGAGGCTGTCACTAAGGTTGTGACTCCTCCTTTGGAGGCCGAGCTTGGTGGCTCTCTCCGCTTTTCCGCCAGTTCCAACAGCTCCCGTCGTATCTGCTGCTACTGCTGTTCCGTCTACAATGTCATTGGGCACCGTTTTTAGCCGGCCTCGGCTTATCCCTGCCAGGGTCTGCAGGGATGTCTGTAGTGTGGTTGTGGGGTATCGGCCTCAGCCTTCCCCGACTTCCACTCGGCGAAGTCGGATGGGGCTGCTGACTGAACCCCCTACTGTGTCCTCTCAGCCATTGAGCACAGTAGTTTTATACCTGCAGTGGTCTGCAGCGGTGTCTGGTTGTGTAGACGTGGGGGTATCGGCCTCAGCCTTCCCTGACTTCAACTCGGCGAAGTTGGAAGTGGCTGCCGGCCGGACCCTCTACTGTGGTCTCTGCGTCATCGAGCAGCACAGTTGTCAATGGATTCGGATGTTCTTAGTGGGACACTATGAACTCCGAGGCGTTTCCGTCCACTCATTCTGGCCACACGACCAGTTTTGGGGGACCAACGTCTTTTGTGCAGCCTGGACCTTCTGCCCCGCAGAGGTCCACGGTGACTCTCATGAGTTCCCGCTATGTTGATCCTCGGGGTGTGTCACACCCCTATACATGTCTGCCTTCAGACGTTTCGGCAGACACCCGTCCTCCCACGTCGGGTGTTTTGGAGGATCGTGACCCTTCGCTGGTTAAGAGGGTCAGAGGTGAAGCCACTTTGCCGATTCGTTCCCCTGTCGAACCGGCCAGTTCGGGCAGTGAGCTTAGGGAGGCCCTCTCCTTACTCACTCAGGTTCTGTCAAAGAGCCTTCCCGTTGCTTCCAGCGAGGCAGCGAGTGGTTTCCAGGTGCCCCCTATGGCGCCGCCTCCCGGGATTGGAAACAGGACGCTTTCTGATCCCCCTGGTGTTCCGACACCATGGGAGGCGTCGTCTGGTTTGCCCAGGATGGGCTATGTGTCTCCCGACTCAGGGGAAGAGTCAGCCATGCTTGATGTCGAGAGCCAGCAGTCTTCGGACTTGGGGAAAGCTCTTGATTTCATGTTTGGGTTCCTTCCGGATCTCAAACCATCTAACCAGTCGACAGTGTCAGCCAGGCCGCGATCATCGGTCATGCGCCAACAGCCTATGGAGCAACCCGCTTCTGGGCATCTTCGACCGTGCCAGTTGGTACAGTTGGTTGAAGCATTTTCAGCCTTGGACTCAAAGCTGAGTTCCAAGGCTATGAAGGCTCCATTCTTCACCAGGGTTGACAGCTTTTTGCCTCCAGCGCGTTATCGTTCCTACGATTCCACCAATCCGTCGGTCTACCAGACTTTGACAGTTTTGGATCAGGACTCCAATTCCCTCAGGCTTTCCAAGTCCAAGTCTGCCGTCATTCCGATGACGACTCTGGAGTCAACATTGGGTTTATCGAGAGAGATGCTCGTTATGCTTTCTCTCTCCGATCATGTCGTCTCAGCTTTAGCTGCTTATCTGCCCCCAGATAAGTTTGACGAGGTACAGGCTCCTTTGCGTGTGCTGTCCAAGGAGCTCATGCATCTTACTCACACGCATGCCTGTAACACGGTTAATCTGGAATTAGTTCGAAGGGACTCTATGCTGGACACAGGCCGATCCCTTCCTGAGGAGCTATGCGCTACTCTTCGATCTGCTTCTTTGGCAGGTCCGCAACTTTTCCATGGTTCTGTGTTGATGGTCCGGGATGACGTCCTACGTCATTCCAACGATCAGCTGCTGTTTCTTCAGCTTGATCAGCCTTCTAGGGTAGGCACAGGCCATTCCAAGCCTAACAAGTACCCTCTGCTTCCTCTGCGAAGCAAAGGGGCTGATCCTTCTGCCTCCGCTTCTACTTCTTACTCAAGGGGTAAGGGTAAGTGTCGGCAGTCTTGAGGGAAGTCCCAGGATTCTTCATTCAGTAGAGAAGGTGTTTTCTCCTCTCGCGAGCCTCGTCGGGGTTCGAAATGAAGGTTCTCACCTCGACTCGTCCCAGGTTGGAGGGAGGATAGCAGAGTTCGCAGACCATTGGGCCACCATCACATCCGATCCTTGGGTGTTAGATGTTGTTTGGTCCGGGCTGCGAATATCCTTCCGAAGGCACCCCACTCTGTCCAGGGTGCCTCTTCCAACCACAGTTCCTTCAGACATTTTACGCCTGGAACTTTTGTCCCGGAGATAGACAATCTCCTGACAAAGGGGGCGATTGAGGTCATCAAGAACATTAGGTCAGTGGGTTTCTATTCCCGCCTGTTCTTTGTGCCGAAGAAGGACGGCCGACTCCAACCAGTTATCGATCTGAGTTTCCTGAACCAGTCTATCATTGCTCCCAAGTTCAGCATGGAGACTTTCAGGTCGGTCCTCCGTTCCATTCACCAGGGAGTTTTCGCTTCCAGCTTCGACCTGCGAGACGCTTACTTTCATGTTCCGATTCATTGGGCGTTACGGAAGTATCTCAGGTTCATTTTTCTGGGGCGAGTTTACCAGTTCAAGGCCATGCCTTTCGGCCTCAACCTGGTTCCTTGGGCCTTCACCAGACTGATGTCGCATGTGATAGCTTTTCATCGCACACAGTCCAGGGTGACTACTTCGGCATATCTGGATGATATCCTCCAGGGGGCATTCCAATGCTGCCTTACTGGAGTCGGATGTCGCCACTCTGTTGAGCTTGCTCACATCGCTAAGTTTCAGAGTCAACGAGAAGTCAGACCTGGTCCCTTCTCAGTCGTTTTATCATCTGGGGATGGCTTTCCGCACACAATGCATTTTGGTGGCGGTTCCCCAGGCCAAGGCTGTGATTCTCTCAGCTTTTGCTCTGACTCTGTCCCAGTCCACTTCCGCAACGGCTTGGAGTATTCTCCGGCTAATCGGTCTCTGCTGTTCGGTGACGGATCTCATTCCTCTAGGTCGGCTGCGTGTCAGACCTCTCCAACACTTTCTGCTCAGTCGTTGGAGGCCGAATGTAGATTTTCTGGATCTGGTGCTTCAGGAACCAGAATATCTTTATCCTCACCTTCTCCTCTGGGCGGATGTCCAGTGGCCATTCGCAGGGTGTTCTGTTGGACTTACCCATGATCGTATCGCGTTCTGACGGCAGATGTCAGCGATCTTGAATGGGGTGCGATGTTGGATCCTCTAGGTCTTTCCATTCACAGGATGTGGGACCAGGATCATGCAGCTCTACACATCAACCAGAAGGAGCTTCTTGCTCTTCTTCTGAGTTTCAGGCAGTGGATCCCTCACCTGTCGAATCGCCAGGTCCTTCTGTTGTCCGACCAATCGACGGTGGTTGCTTACATTCGAAACCAGGGCGGCACGCACTCTGTTCCAATGTACGAATTGGCTCGGGATGTTCTATTGCTCGCTCAGGATGTCCATGCTGGGGTGGCTGTTCATCACATTCCCGGTCGTCTGAACGTCCTAGCCGACTCCCTGTCCCGTCGGGGCAGGGTCATTTCCACCAGGTGGATGCTCCACATGGCGGGTTCCATCGATCTCTTGCGACTCGTTGGAACCATCCGGTGGACACTTTTGTGTCCCTGTGTCCAGATGTTCTGGCTTTTGCCGTGGATGCTCTGACCCTCCTTTGGGATGGTCTTGTCGGCTACGCCTTCCTACCGGTTCCGATTCCGCCTCAGGTATGAACCTGCAGTCGTCGAATCCTTTCGATCACACCTGTCGCCTCGGTGGGTGTGGATCAATCTGCCCCGCTCTCTGTTAGCGGTGGTTCCGGCATGTCTCCCTCTACCTCGCGACTTTCTATACCAAAGTCGCCCGAGGAGGTTTTACGGTGACCCGACTTCATTGTGCCTTCGCACATGTCTTTTCTCGGGTCCTGTCTCCTCGGTAGTGGTTTTTCGAGACACGCAGTGGAGTTGCTTTTCTTCTTCAAGGAGGCACTCACTCCACTGGTTTAGCCTCTGTGGCTAAGTGGAAGGTTCTTCTGTCGATGGTGTGCAATCACTCCATTGCTTCTGTCACTTCTTCGATCACACCGCTTGTGGAGTTTCTGGTATATGTTTGTTTCTGGGGGTCTCCAGCAATGGGTACATGTCCATGCTTCGGAGACAGTTTTTCATATGTGATACCGCATTGTTTCGACACTCATCCTTGCCTCTCCAAGCTTGTTCAGCTCTTTTCCTTGAAAAGGCCTAGGACTTTGCAGTTTCCTCCAAGATGGTCACTTTCTTGGGCGCTGCTCTGCTTGGGGGTGAGGGGCATTTCACGCCTTTATCCTGGATGAATATGCGTTCTCTCACATGCCAGATCTCTCCTGCATCCATTTCTTGATGGATTTGTCTTGCTATTCGTGCAGCTTCCGCTCTTCTAGCTACTGGTGATTGTATTACCAATTGTTTTTTCTGCCACGGGGTGCGTGCATTGTCTTCCTCTTTTAATAACTCTGTCATGTTGACGGATGACGGATGTTATTCTGGCAGCCTTCTGGAGAAATGCCACATTCTCCTTTTATCTGCTACAGTTGCAGGAGCCGACAGAGAACCTTGGGGCCCTCTTTCTTCGGCTCAGGCTGTTGTCTATCCCAGCCTTTCAGCTTTTTTCGGAGTCAGTTCCAGCTTTGTGCTGTTACTGCCCTTTCTGTCTGTGCGTCGCACTTCACCATACGCCTCATCTTTCATTGTCTTTTCTAATGTTTGTGATGCTATGATTTGATAAGCCTAGGGATCTCTTCCTCTGTCCACTGTCCCAGTGCTATTGAGTTATGTGTGGGTTGGTTATGTGATTCCCTCCAGCCTTTTGTCTATTCAGCCTGTAGTAAACAATTGAGGTAGGTTGATAAGAAGTATAAATTTTATAGTAAATTTCCTTTCTTATTATACCTACTGAAATTGTTTACATGGAGGCCCTCCCGTCTTCTTATTCGGGTAAGAATCCTTCCTCCCCGCTGATCACATAACTCCTGTGTTGTTTGGAATCAAGAATGACGAATTGACGAATTGCGCACTGTTTTACGGAAGTCGTGGATTTGTACTATGGAAGAGCGTCCCATACTGGGTGTGCGCCGATGGCGCTCAACCCAGTTTTAGCTTATTTTTTCGTGGTGTTTTTACACCACTTTTCTTTCCCAAATCTTGGGAAAGATTAAAATAGAGAGTATTTTATCTGAGTTAGGTTCTTCCACTGTAGTGCAAGCCTGTAGTAAACAATTTTGGTAGGTATAATAAGAAAGGAAATTTACTATAAAATTTATACTTATGAACCGATCTTCATGAAACTTCTTGGGTACCTTTGTTATCACCTTGGGACATGAACAAGTGTTTTTGGGTGCGGTCCGAAATTCAAGATGGCTGCCGTTGGCCATTTTGTACCAAAATTAGGTACAATAAGTTTTTGGTACAGAACTTCTATATGAAGGTTCTGATTTGACTAAATTTTTGAATGAATGTTTGGTAACATGGAATTCATCACATATAATACAGGTTTTTTTCTCGTGTAGAAATTATGCAAATTAGTTGAACTTTGATTTATTCAGTGGTACTTATACACAGTAAGTGCACATGTCAATACGGCTCGGGCCAGAGACTGTATTTATGAACCGATCTTCACGAAAATTCTTGGGTACCTTTGTTATCACCTTGGAACAGGAACGAATGTTTTTGGGTGCCTTTGTTATCACTGTGCTATGAGAACAAATATTTTTGAGTTCAGTCAGACCCACTCTGGGACGCCAAAGATTTCTTTTCTAGTTTAGCATCAGACTGTCGCCCACCTTTACAATACTTTACCTATATATTTGTTACAGGCTACGGTCAGCATTTATGTACAGACTGTTACAATACTTTATATGTACCTTTGTTATCAGGTCATTACCTAGATGTGTGCCATTGCTGTGTCACATACTATACATGTACATGTCTTACACATGTTGAGCTACAGTGTCATTGACACTTTCATTTTGTATAATTGCATATGGGTGGGCGGTTTTTTAGTTTATTTTTATTTCTGTAATTATTTATTTAACGTCAAAAGTTCATGTTCTTGGTTTGTTTTATGTTGCAGGGCCTCATAATCTACAGAATAGCATGGGTGGTGGTGTATTTCATCCCTTGAGTGCAAGAAGGCTTTGCAATGCTAAAGCATTTGCAAAACCTTGTTGCACTCAAGGGACAAATTTATCAATTTTATTAACTTGGGTAAAATATCAGACATAAACCATTTAATTTTTTAAAGTTTGCCTTGGTTATACAAAGAGAGCATGTGGCCGCCAAAAGGACCACGTGGGAGGGCCTGAGAAACAGATTTTTAGCTTTTTTAGGCCTAAAAGAGATTGATGAATTTCATTCATTGATGTATGATAAGCACCTGCTTGTAAAACCCAAAAGGTTATATAGTACTTGTGTAACTTCAAAAAGAGGATAAATTGCAATAGAAGAATTATCAATCAATCCATCAATCATATTTTCATTTTTGTTTTTAAAAAGTCTTGTGCCCAGGAATATGTTGCATCTGCATACATTGGCCTTTTACATAGAAAGTAATGTATCTTGGAATGTTGGATGTTTCTCCCATTTCAAATGGACAATACAGTTGAACCCTGTTAATTGAATAGCCACTTTGCCAATAAAATTTTTAGTCCCCTACGGTTTTACCGTTTTGGGGGACTATTGGATTGCACTCCATCTATCCGTTTGTCTGTCCTCATTTATGTTACCACCTGTATCTCATATATGCTTTGACGCTGTACTTTCATTTTTGTACCATTGGTGACACATTATAGGAGGATGATGCACGTCAAAAATTTAGGAAAAATAATTGAAGATGACTGCCTGGCGGCCATTTTTGTCATCATTTTTTGCTTCATTTGATGTATCATAGACATGTTTTGATATATTTCCTTCAGGTTTCTAACATTGTTCATAGATCCTATGAGGATGTTGCACGTCAAAATTGTTTGAAAAAAAAATTCAAGATGGCCGAATGACGTCCATTTTTGTTCATTTTTTGCATTCTCAAGTTACGTTATCACCCATACCTTAGAGATGTTTTGAGATATTAGTTTTAAATTATCAACATTTGTCAGACATCATAGGAGGATGATGCATGCCAAAATCTTTTGAATTAAAGATGGCCGAATAGCAGCCATTATTGTTGTCATTTTTTTTGCTATATTTGACGTTACCACCTGTACCTTAGTTTATGTTACCACCTGTATCTCATAGATGCTTCGACGCTGTACTTTCATTTTAATGCCATTGATGACACATAAAAGGAGGACAATGCACGTCAAAACGTTTTGAAAAAAAATTCAAGATGGCCGACCGGTGGCTATTTTTGTCATCATTTTTTGCTTCATTTTATGTTACCACCTGTATCTTAGACATGTTTTAATATATTTGTTTCAGGTTTCTAACATAGTTCATGGATGCTATGAGGATGATGCACGTCAAAATTTTTTGAAAAAAAAAATTCAAGATTGCCGGGCCATGTTTGTTCATTTTTTGCATTCTCAAGTTATGTTATCACCCATACCTTGGAGATGTTTTGAGATATTAGTTTTAAATTTTCAACATTTGTCAGACACCATAAGAGAATGCCAAAATCTTTTGAAAAAAAAATTCAAGATGGGCTAATGGTAGCCATTTTTGTTGTTATTTTTTTGCCACATTTGATGTTACCACCTGTATCTTAGACATATTTTGAGCTATTACTTTCAGATTTCTAACATTGGTCAGAGATGCTAGGAGGGTGATGGATGTCAACATTGTTTGAAAAAAATTCAAGATGGCCGAAATCTTTTGAAAAAAAATTCAAGATGGCTGAATGACAGACTTTTTTGTTGTCATTTTTTTGCCATATTTGATGTTACCACCTGTATCTTAGACATGTTTTGAGCTAGTACTTTCAGATTTCTAACATTGGTCAGAGATGCTAGGAGGATTTCTAACATTGGTCAGAGATGCTAGGAGGATGATGCACGTCACTAGGAGGATTTCTAATATTGGTCAGAGATGCTAGGAGGATGATGCACATCAACATTTTTTAGAAAAAAATTTAGAATGGCCGAAGGACGACCATTTTCATTGATGTTTTTGTGTTCCTATTTTACGGTTATCACCTGTATCTAATAGATAGATGCTTCGAGACTGTACTTTCATATTTATACCATTTGTGAAGCATAATAGGAGGATGATGCACGTCAATGATACATGATGGGAGAGAGAGGACTTCAATTCCCACTTGCTGTTGAAATCTTTTATCCATTTCATAACATGCAACTTATTTTTTAAATACCCAACAGGCCAAAAAATATTTTGCATGTTTTATAGAACAGACCATCCACCGTGGGGGACTAGAGTCTGATCGCCTGTGATCGGCATTGCACTTGTTTCAATTAACAGGAGTATTCAATTAACAGGGATTGTGTAACTTTCCTGTATTCTAGAAATAAACTTAGTATTTATTCTATTATATCTTGTTTGACAGAGCTCTATGAGCTCTGTCAAACAAGATATAATAGATTAAATGCCTGTATTTGATGTACTGAGGCCAAATAGGCCTATAATCAAAGGAAAACTGGTGAGAGTCAGGGTAATTTCTCGACAGGTTACAAGATTTTTTATTCAATTAACAGGACTTTACTCTATAACCTATATTCAATTAACAAATTTGTACCGGAGGTATGGTAAATGGTTTTGTGTTGGGAAATTACATTCAATTAACAGGGTTATCCAGTTAAGAGATATCCAATTAAGCGCCACTGTACCACTAAAATGTCTTTTAATCCACATTCAGTTATCTTCTTATATCATAATCTGATTTGAACTGGATCAGAACATCATATTTTGCATAAAAATGTCATCATTACACCTATCTCTCATTATGTCCACATTTCTTTTGGAAATCCACACAGGATTTTTAATGATAGGGAATCCTCTTCAAGCTGTAAAGTGGGCTGTCCAAACTTTGAATAGATCACAGGTGCTGATGAGCTCTCAGGGTCAGGGACATACCTGTCCATTTTCTAGAAAAATTATGTTTGTTTATTTGTAGTCAGAACCTACCTGTGAGTATAACAATCATTACATTTCAAAGTATGGTAAGAAAAATAGTTGGGGGGCTCAGTGGGTAGAGGTGCAGACTGCAAGCCGAAAAGTCCTTGGTTCGAACCCCACCTGCAGCAACCACGTTGTGTCCTTGGGCAAGACACTTCACCTCCATTGCCCACGTGGGGACATTGTGGCACTGTGTACTAAGGCGTACTGCACGTCGATGGTGCACCTGTCTTCAACCAATGCTAACTCTGCTTGTGTGGAGTTAGTATGTTGGTGAGCTGACAGTTGCTCATCATTGCTCAGTGGTTCTCTCTGGGTACTCCGGCTTCCTCCACCTGTAAAAGTGTCGTGGTCATGATTAGCCATTTGTGCAAAAATATGTGATCTTAAACACCAATACTTAAATAAATAAATAAGAAAAACAGTTATCAATGAAAAATGTGTTATTATTTGATAATATTTTCAGAGTAGTTATTGCCCTTTGTGGTGGCAATATAGATACAACACAATTGGGAAGAGTGATGGAGAGAGGTCTAGCTGCTGATGGTCGATTGGTCAGATTTGTGGCAACTGTTAGTGACAGACCTGGAGGCATGGCAGAATTAACACAATTGATTGCAGAGCATGGTGTCAGGTGAGTATCATAATCATTCAACTTATTCCATATCTATACTATATTTTAGAATGTCTGTCTCTCTGTCTGTCTGTCTGCTCTAGAAATGAATATGGGGCCATCCAGAGTGCCCAAAATGGGTCTACTACGGGTACTTTTTTGTGGCGGAGGTCCTCATCAGGTTTAAAAAAGTGTGTGGGGTGGGGGAAGGGAGGGGCACCGAAAGTTATGACCAAATTTTTTTTCAGAGGTATAGGTCTTCAAAGGGGTCTACTTGAGGTAACTTTTTATCAGGAATCTAATGGTGGTGTTTAAAAAAGTGGCAGGGGTGGGGGTGGTCAAAATTGATGGATTTCACCAATATAGGTCCTCAAAGGGGTCTACTAGGGGTAACACTTTTTACCAGGAATCTAATGGTGGGGGTTTAAAAAGTGACGGGATCGAAGGCCCCGCGGCCCCTATTTTGGGGTTTTTTGGGGGGTACTTTTCATATGACCCCTACATTTTCCCGTTCAATGCCGGGTAACCCTGCTAGTATCCTATATAGGTGTTTAGTTCCCAACCAAGTACATACATGTATCAGTTTGTTTATCCATCTGTGATCGCATACTTCTTTTGGGAGTGTGGCAGTTTGGTGGTTAGGGCATTGGACATTAAACCAAAATGCTGACAGTTTGATCCTGACAAGCAGTTGCATTGTGTACTTTGAGCAAGACACTTCATCTAAATTGCCTACATGGGGGCTTGGTGTCACTGTGCACTAAGGTGTAATGCATGCCGAGGGCACACTTGCCTTCAGCCACAGCTAAAGAGTTAGTAAATTGGACGGTCTGACTGTTGCTTGCCACTGCTCAGTAGTTCTCTTTGGGTGCTATGACCGCCTGTAAAACTATCCTACATGACGTGACCCTCATATATGTTACAGTTTGTCAATTTTGCCTATTTATTCAAACTGATGTAAGAGAAGGGCCATAACAGGTGACTGTTGTCTTTTATCAAGTTGTGTTTCTATTCATTAATATTCTTTTTACGACAACCTTGCGATTAACTTTGTTTTTTCAATGTTTTATCAAAGTTTCACCATCTGTTTGGAATGATGTTTCTGGTATCAGTTCTCTGAAGGGAGACACATGCTCTGTGTATCCAAAACATTATGTCTTTGCCATAACCCTAATGGCTGGATGGATTTATCACAAAACTTCACACACAGGTAATAGAAAAGGTGAGTTGTGCAGCACAACCTAATCCATATGATGACGGTTAAGGTTTCATGGGGTTGCGGTGGCATTGCGGTAACCGGTTCTCATCAGATCACCGAAGTTAAGCAACGGTGAGCCTGGTTAGTCCTCGGATGGGTGACCATCTGAGCGATTGATTCGGACTCCCATGTTGTGTCCTTGGGCAAGGCACTTAACCCCTATTGTCCACATGGGGGCGCGATGATGCTGTGTACTAAGGCATACTGCATGTCGATGGTGCGCATGTCTTCAACCAATCTAACCCTGCTTGAGCCGCAGTGTGGAGTTACGATGTTGGGGAACTGGCAATTGCTCGTCATTGCTCGGTGGTTCTCTCCAGGTACTCCGGCTTCCTCCACCCATAAAACTGTCACAATCATGATTAGCCATTGTGCACAAGTATGTGACCTTAAACACCAATAAATGTCAATATATATACATTAAGGTTTCATAATTAAGAAAAATCTTGGAAAAAAGTTTTTCCCTCCGAAAAATTGTGTCTTAGTCATAACTCTGTACTGACTTGGCAGATTTTCACAAAAATTCTCACAAGGGTAAAGGACATAGGGAAGGTGTTTGTTGAAGGACCATAATGTCTGAATAACAAAGGTGAAGCTCACCTGACTACGAAAATTCAAATTTAAAAAAAAATGTTGCTGCCCATTTGGAAAATTGTGTCTTTGTCATAATTCTATAACAGCTAGGTGGATTTTCCCAAAAGACAAGGTAAAGGATAGTGGGAAGATATGTTGTGCTGCACCACCAGGTCCAAATGACTACGGCAGGGTTTGTACAGGTTCTTGAAAACCTGGAAAGTACTTAAATTTGATTTTCGTTTTTTCAAGGCCTAGAAACCCTTGAGAAATAGTGGGTTTCTAGGCAGGGTCCAAACACAAATTTTGCCCCCCAATCCCCAAAATTTGCATCTAAAACCAAAAGAAATCATGTCCTGAAGGACCTCCATACTTTGCCCTTACTGCGCATGCGCAGTGTCAAGGACGTTCCAAAATTGGCGCCAATTATCATTCTCTGTTTGGCCCTTCATCAGTCAACATCTCACTGATCTTTGTGCTTGTAAATCTCAGTTTAAAGGATGCCAGACACGTAATTATTGGAGAAATGGTGATTCTAAGGAGGATATAGAAGGAGGAGAGGAAAAAGGAGTGACAAAAAATAATCAGGGCTGTACTTAAAATTTTTTTATGAAATTATGTTAAGTTGCCTATTTTCGAGGCATGGGCCTGTTGTTGTCATTCTTGCTATAAAGTTGCACTGCTTATTCAGTGTTTCCTCTCCCCTGGTCTTCTAAGTCCCCCCTTGCTATTCTCCCATACTTTTGGCATATTTTTGAGAAAGATCATTTCTAAATTCTCTTGGGAGAGTTAGCTTGGTTACAGAATGAATTCTGTTATTTTCCCCATAGTTACGTTTTCACCCATGGGTGTATAAATGTTGTGTTCTGCATCTACCATCTGATGTTCTGCAGATTCTCCCCTGGGAGTCTCTGTTTTGCATCAGATAGAGTGTAATTTTGATGACTGATTTCGGGCCAGTATTGTCAGTGCCTGGAGTCATGTTTTCTGGTGTTTTTACACTGTTTGTTTACATTGGCAACAGTCTCTTTTGAGGGGGGCTGTTTGCCTTTGGAGTAGTTTATCTCACTATAAGATACATTATTATTATCCGTAAGTGTTGCATTAATTATTTAATATAATTTTAAAATTTTTGACCACACTTAGCCTTGGGATCCATTGGGGCTCAACGTTACTTTTCAGAAACTTGGGCTTCGCTGAAAAAATATTTTTCAAAAATTATTTTGATTTTCAATTGTTTTTTCAATATTAATGGATCATGTTATTATGTATCTTTGTGTTTAGGGGTTGGTGCGAGTACTAGGACTTGTTGACTTTTCACAATAAAAGGATATTGTTCAAATTGTAATAGGAAGAAATCTTCCTCTGACTTTCATGATCATTGTATTAATTGTAGTCAGTGTACTCGCACTAATCCCTGTTCAATATGTCAATATTGGGATGACAAACATTGAAAACGTGTGTCATGATATGTTGTTAGTGGAGAAAGTGCTATGCCGGCTCTTTCTCCGCAGGGTCACTCTACTCTATCAGTTTCTATTTCAGAGGAACAAGAACAGGGTGATGTTTCCATGTTATCTTCCGCAAGTGCGCTTCCGTCGTCACAAATGAATACAGAGCTAGTGGCAAAAGTGCTCATGGAGATAAGACAAATGTCGTCTGCTAGCTCGCCCGGTGTAGCATCCATTCACCGAATGGTTCGGCAGCCGGGTTCGTCCGATGCGGTCCAGGAGGAAATGTTGGGTGATGCGAGCACTATAAACATTCAACGTGCACACCCAGTGACGGCGGATAGTAGGAGAGATCGGAGGAAGCCTTCGAGTCCGGTTCCTAGCTTGTCCAGGTCCAGCCGGGCCGCGAGCGAGAGAGGCCCCTCTCTTGTACAACAACATCTGGGACCAGATGTTGTGGTACAAAATGTGTCGCAAGCGGAGCACACGTCCGTCGCTCGGGACGCTCCATTGTATAGGCAGTCCGCTGAGACTGCTCACACGACCGCACCTTGGCTATGTGACCGCCGATATTTTACCAGCTTCGGCGATCAGGGATTCTTCGGCGACCAGGTCACGCCATCCGGTAGCCAGGGACACGAGGCCTGTGGACTCAGGACGTTCGCATAGGAAGAGTATGCGGGAGTCACCAGATGCGGAGCTGCCCTTGGCGAAGCAGCGAAAGACTGCGCCTCCGCAGGCCTCGATGTCAGACGTGCTTGTTCAAATAGCACAACTTATCGCAGCATCCCAGCAACCGACAGAAACGGTGTCGGATTGGGAATTATCCAACAGCGCTGGGTCGGTACGCTCCGCCGAAGCATCGGGTGCGGACGACCGGGAGCATCATGAGGTCCGACCGGATGGTGAAAGGGATACGGATGACTTGGAGCTATCCCTTTCGGAACAACATAAAGCTGCCGTGGACTTCATCCGGCACTTTCTTCCTCAAGTTGTTCCGTCGGGCCAGACTGCTGCGGTTCCGGACAAGAGAATTATAGCGTCATTGGACACTGATTTCTTTGAGTGGTTCAGGGACATCGCTCCCGAGTTTCCGTCTCAGTCCAATAATGTCACAAGAACATTTGAATTATTGAACGACGCTATATTCAAACTTGCTTCCAAAACAGGAAAAGCGGGTTTCTTGTCCGCCAATACTCTCAACCTGCCTTTCATTAATGCAAGGAATAAATTCGATACGGCAGAACAGGGTATCCCGAGAGTTCCGCTGCGTATGGACGATGAGGCGGAAGACTTAGAATTATCATTACCGTCGTCTGCGTCTATTCCAACCGCAGTGTTGGAGATGACTATTTCGTCTAACAGAGCCAGTTTAGATGCTTTATCTTATACAGACCACCTTACTAAGGCGTTATCACTGCGTCTTCAAGGGAAAGAATTCCAGGATATACAATCCTCTTTAAGACTTCTTTCAAGGGCAGTAGCTTATTCCACGTGTAACTCCGCCCTTTCAGTGGCAAACCTGGAGTTGGTTAGACGTGACGCAGCCCTAGCTACATCCACACTCGTGGATAGTAAGGTGAAGAACTCTCTCAGAGTCGCTTCGGTCTCCGGAGAACTTCTCTTCGATGGCAAGCTTTCTGCAATTTACGATAAAATTACTAAGAAAGCTTCGGATTCTCTGCTGTTTAAATCTGCTTCTAAGAAGTCGGACACGGCAGATAAGAGTAAGACAGGCACTTCTGGGTCTAATGCGCCCAAGAGAGGTTCCTATAGAGGTTCCGGTGCGTCCTCTTGGTCTTATTCAAGAGACCGTCAAGGCAGCGACTCACGTGCGGGACGTCCTTTGGGCCGGGACAACCGGTCGGACGCCCCGAGGTCGACGGGACAAGGTGCGGGTCGCAGAGGACGTGGTTTCTCCTACCGCAGGCCTCGCAGGTCCAGGAGGTGATGGCTTCAACCTCTATCACGTGCCGGTTGGCGGAAGGTTGTCGAGTTTTTCACAAGAGTGGGCGTCGATTACGGACGACCCTTGGGTGAGAGGGGTGATTTCGGAAGGTCTAAAGATATCCTTCAAACGAAAGCCTCCATTAACTCGAAGTCCAAAATGGACTCAACTTCCGTCAAATCCGCAGAAAGAGACGCTCTGTTATCAGAGGTGCAGTCTCTTTTAATGAAGAACGCGGTAGAGGTCGTAGAAAACCAGGAGACACCGGGATTCTACAGCCATCTGTTTCTGGTTCCGAAACCAGACGGCTCGTTCCGTCCAGTCATAGATTTGAGCTGGATAAACAAGCTGATCGTCGCTCCGAAGTTTTATATGGAGACGATTCGATCGGTCAGAGCGAGTATTCGGGTGAACGATTATGCAACAAGCATAGATCTCAAAGATGCGTACTTTCACGTCATGGTACATCCGACATTCAGAAAGTATCTACGCTTCGCAGTCCTAGGGGTGGTGTATCAATTCCGGGCGATGTGCTTCGGATTGAATCTAGCACCCTGGGCTTTCACTCGAGTAATGAACTCGGTAATGATATATTTCCGAGCTCATTCGTCTGCGGTAACGTCGGCCTACCTGGACGGCATTCTTCAGAGGTACGGCAATGAGTTAACGCTTCAGAACGATGTGCAGAATCTGCTTCTATTGCTCCGATGTCTCGGTTTTATAATAAATGAGGAGAAGTCAGATCTGGTGCCGTCCAAGTCATTCACACATCTGGGAATGAGCTTCGAGACGCACAACAATCTCGTTCGTCTGCCGTTAACCAGAGCGAAATTAGTCAGTTGTTACGCTCGCTATTGTCTGCACGCAGACAAAGTCACAGCGAGGGAGTTCATGAGACTGATAGGTCTGTGCGGAGCCGCTGCGGATCTCATTCCGATGGGGCGGTTACGCACGCGTCCTCTCCAAATTTTCTTGACTCAGAATTGGAGTGTGAAAATTCATTCGCTCGACATAGACGTTCTCTTGTCAGATCAAGTGAAACGAGAGATTCAGACTTGGGCAAACATTCAGTGGTTAACTCAGGGAGTTACGCTGCAGTTGCCGGATCCGAGTTTTACCATTATGACGGATGCCAGTCAAACAGGTTGGGGTGCATCATTGATCCCAACGGATTCGAGATGCCAGGGTCTTTGGGATCCGCAATTCCTGGGCAAGCACATAAACATCAAGGAAATGATGTCAATTTGGCTTGCGTTACGTCATTGGATGGACATTATTCACAATGCTCATGTCCAAATCCTATCCGACAATACGACAGTAGTGGCGTATATACGGAATCAGGGAGGCCCTCATTCAATTCCGTTGTTCAATCTAACAGAAAGAATCCTTCTGTTTGCTCTAGAACATCAAGTTCTACTCTCGGTCCGTCATATACCGGGTCGTCTGAACGTACTAGCAGACTCCCTTTCACGAAAGGGTCGCTTGTTGCCATCGGAGTGGACTCTCAACAAACAAGTGTTCAATCAGATTTGCTACCAATGGGAACGGCCAATGATAGACTTATTTGCGACACATCTCAACAATCAGTTGCAGACGTATGTGTCTCCGTGTCCGGATCCAAGAGCATTTGCAGTAGACGCTCTGTCGATCCCTTGGGACGGAATGATAGGATATGCGTATCCTCCAGCGCCGTTAATTCAGCAAGTATTGCTAAAGATAAAACAATCTCAATGCAAGATTCTGTTGGTAGCATCTCTGTCTCCACAGAGACCGTGGATAAATCTACTCAGGTGTCTGTTGTGGGACCTACCGCGAAAGCTTCCTCCACGGGAGGATCTTCTTTCGCAGGGGAAATCGCATCAACTCCATCACAACCCGCAAGGTCTCAACCTTCACGTTTTTCCGTTGTGCGGTCCTTCTTGCATGGCAAGCACTTTACAGGACGAGCAGTGGACGCGATTTCTAACTGTAGGAGGATCTCCTCTTCGCTAAACTATGCGGCTAAGTGGAAGGTTTTTCGTCGTTGGTGTAGGGATCATTCTGTTGATATTTTTGATCCCTCCATACCAGACATAGCAAACTTTCTAGTATACTTGTTTGACAAAATCAAATTGCAGCCTGTTACTATTAAGGGTTATAGGTCTATGTTATCTGATACCTATGCACTTCATGATAGTTTACAAATTGGATCTAATGTCTCTTTATCTAAGTTAGTTAGAAACTTCTCGATAAATAGACCCAGAACTCTTAGGTTAATTCCTAAGTGGAATTTAGCTTGGGTTCTTCTTAAACTGAAGGAAATGGGACAGTAGATTTCAAATTCTTGTCTTATAAGACAGCTTTTCTCTTAGCTTTCTCTTCTGCTAGAAGAGTCAGTGAGCTTCATGCACTGTCGGTGGATGATTCTCACTATCGTAGTGTCGGGAACACTATCACCTTCACTACTAATGTTGGATTTTTAGCTAAGAATCAGGCTCCTAATAAATATCCGGAACCTATTGTTATTAAGGCTCTTCCGTCTTCAGATGGGCGTAGGCCTTTACTCTGTCCTGTTAGAGCGTTACGTATCTATAAACAGAGATCTCAGTTTATCAGAAAGGGACGAAAACGTTTCTTTCTGTCTCTGATGCCTAATAGAAAGGACATTTCGGTCCATTCTATTGCTAGATGGATTCAATTAACTATCCGTACTGCTTATGAAAATTTATCTTCTTCTCAGCAGTCTGTGCTTAAGATTTCGGCTCATGAAGTAAGAGCTGTTTCTACATCTTTGGCTTACGCTAATAGTATTGCTATTACAGATTTAATGAAGGCTGCTTATTGGTCTCCGCCATTCACATTCACGAATTTTTATCTCAGAAATATTGAGTCCATTTCTGGAGACCTGCATTGTTTAGGTCCGTTATCTGTTGCTCAGAATGTCGTCCACTAAACAGTTGCAACTATAGTTATGCAGGCTTTCTGTTCCGGCAGTGACTCCGTCCGACTGCCCTCTTCGCTCTGGGCTATTTGACCCAGGGCAAGGGGAAGGGGGGGGGGGAGGGTGTTCCCTTAGGTCACCTGCTTGATAGTGAAAAGCAAGGGAATGCCTCCTCCGAAGTCAGTATTTCTGAGTCGTTTCCGGGATGGTTTTAAAGAGTTATATTAATGTTAAAATTCATTCATGTCATATTTTTAAAGTGTAGCTCGGTGTGAAGCATTTGTGTATGTCAAGTGTCAAACGGGCGTTAATATACAATCCTCGGACACTTTTAAAGAATATAAAGAGTCTCAATTCTCTGGACTAACTTTATTTATTGGCTTACTTTAAAAATAATTAGTATAAAGGGTTATACTGGATGTTAATAGAGAACATGAATGTTATTGTGCTCAATTATGAAGAGTATTGTATCTTTCTAATTTAACATAAAATAAGAAAGATACATGTAAAGCCTAATACTCCTTTTCTCCTTGAGGGGTTGACTCTATATTATATAGTTGAGCTTATTGGATTTTCCTCTATGTCCTAGGCCCTCCAGCCTTTTTACTATTCAGCTGTGTCTGGGTCATTGGTACAGTATAAAAATGTTAAAAAATTTATAGTAATTTATATATTTTTTATACTTACCAATGACCCAGACGGGGATGGCCCTCCCAGGAGTTGGGAACTCATACCTCCCCGCTGAGTACATAGCGCTGACCATGCACTGCTTGTAAGAATGATAATTGGCGCCAATTTTGGAACGTCCTTGACACTGCGCATGCGCAGTAAGGGCAAAATATGGAGGTCCTTCAGGACATGATTTCTTTTGGTTTTAAATGCAAATTTTGGGGATTGGGGAGCAAAATTTGTGTTTGGCCCTAGTTTTTTAAGAGTTAGCACCAGCTATGTCTGGGTCATTGGTAAGTATAAAAAATATATAAATTACTATAAATTTTTTAACTTTTTTTGCCATTGTGAGGGTCAACCAAAGTATTTTATGCCATGGAAACTGGGAAAAGTAATGACAAAAATGCGGTGTATGACATCTGGTAAAGACAGTTGGACACATTGTCTCCAAAACAATCAATAGAGTTGGCGCATATTTTATCTCTCCAGTAATTGGGATATACAATTTTACTCCCATGGGTGACAAAGGCTGCATGAATCATTGACTGCCTATTAAACAAAACACTCATTGGTCAGTAGGAGGGGACAAATCGGGGTAATAATCATCCAAACTACAAAATGTTCTGGTCTCCTTTAAATAAAGTTGACAGTTTGGCTTTGTTTTTCCCTGTACTATTTTCAGAACAGTTCCCAGTATATTTTTATACAACAACCAATGGCTCAGACTTAGCTGGTGCTAACTCAAAAATATCCAGGGCCAAACAAAAATTTAGCCCCCCCCCCCCCCCCAATCCCCAAAATTTGCATGCAAAACCGAAACAATTATGTCCTATGTGGTCCTCCATACTTTTGTGATCTGCGCATGCGCAGTATCCAGGAAGACACCGAAATTGGTGCCAACCATCATTCTTTGTTTGGCCCTCTGTCAGATAACAACAAACTGACTTCTTTGCTTTTAAATCTCAGTTTTAATGATGCCAGACACAAATCAATGGTGATTTTGGTGGATCCAAGGATACAGTGGGATGATGGAAGGAAGAAACGGTGGTTTGGAACGTTCAGGGCTGTAACTTTATAATTTTCACAAAAATTATTTCATGTTTCCCAATTTCGGGACATGGGCCTGACGTCGTCATTCTTGCTAATGACTTTGCCACTGTTAAGTGTTCCTTCCCTTTCTTCCTTGAAGCTCCCCAATTAAACTCCCATGCTTTTTGGCTTGTTTTATTGAAATTTTTTTTGTAAATTTCTTGGGAGTTTAACGTGTTACACAGAATGTTTATTCTGTATATCCCCATAGTTACGTCCTAACCCTAGGGGTGTTTAGGCATTTTTGGTCATGCATCATACATCCGATGTATCGTTTTTTCTTCTGATGAAGATCTTGCTTTACATCGGATAGTTCAAAATCTGTTACTGACTTCGGGCCGTGTTATTCAGTGCCTGGGGTCTTGTTTCCGGTTTTCATTCTGACGTTTGCATTGACAACGCTCTGTTTATATATGTAGTTTCCTATTTATTAATCATGGTAGGACTTTTGTAAGATACATTATATATTCCGGAAGTGTAGCATTAATTTTTGGATAATTAAAAAAAAAATTTTCCACACTTAGGCTCTATCGGGATACATTTGGGCTCATCGTTCCCTTTGGGGACTTGGGCTCCTGTCAAAATTTTTTTGAACATTTTTTTTTTTTTAAATTATTTTTCGATTTATTGTTTTGAATGTTATTATTATGTATCTTTTTCATATAATTTTCGGGAGTTGGTGAAAGTACAGTCAACTTTAAATTTGATTCATAATGAAAGCTCATTGCTCAAATTGCAAGGCGAGGAAGTCCTCCTCTGATTTACATGTTGGTTGTCTTGCTTGTAGTCAGTGTACTCGCACTAAGTCTTGCTCAAAATGTGTCGAATGGGATGACAAACGTTGGAGACGGGTGTCACGGTACGTTGCTAGTGGCGAGAGGCCATTGCCAGTCCTCTCGCCACAGAGTCAATCTAGTTTCTCAGTTTCTATTTCAGAGGAACAAGAACATGGTGATGTTTACATGATGCCTTCAGAGAGTGTGCTGCCGTCGTCACATTAAGATGTTCAAACAGAGCTAGCGGCAAAAGTGCTCATGAATATTAGGCAGGGCAAAAAACCACACACCCGTGGTTTCAGCTCCCTGTTGCCAGCTAGCTCGACTGGTGAAGCGGTTACTCTGTCCTTACGTACCGTGATGCCGGGTGTGTCCGTTGCAGTCGAAAAGAGTGGATTGGGTGGAGCGAGCACTTTAATATAAATATAAACAGGCTCACCCTGCAACGACGGAGAATCAGAAGAAGCCGGCAAATTCAGCAGGAAGCTCGGCGAGGTCTGAAAGGACCGCGAGCGAGAGAGACCCCTCTCTTTCCCAACATCATCTGGGGCCAGATATGGTGGTTCGGAACTTGCGTCAGTCGCATCATACGTCCTGCCTCCCGTCCGGGACACTCCATTCAGTTCACAGCCGGCATCGGCTACAGTTACGGCTTCTTCATCAGCGTCTTACAAGCACACATGATCGGGACATCCAGAAAAAACAGCCATCTCGGACACACCGTCCCAGGAGCAGCCAGTGGCCAAGAAACAGAAGACCGCTGCTCCTCAGGCCTTCATCACAGACTTGCTGTCGCAGATTGTGCAGCTCATCGCAGCATCCCAGCAAGTGCAGGAGCAGCCTACAACAGTCTCAGAACCTGAGCTGTCGGATGGTGCTGGGTCAGTCCAGTCATCTGCACGTTCAGATGCCGCTGACTGTGAATCTAATCTGATTCAGTCGGATGGTGAAAGGGATATGGAGGAGGATTACCCTTCCCTTTTTGGAACAACACATGGTTGTGATGGTTTTAATTCATCAGTACTACCCTGAGTTCATTCCAGCGAATCAGAATGCTGCGACTATTTGGAAGAAACCACTGGAGTCATTGGACGCTGACTTTATCTGGACAAAGGAGCAGGTCAAGTCCTTTCCAGTACAGTCTAGACAGGTGTCGCAGGCCTTCAGCCATTTAGGCGATGCCATATTTAATCTTTCCAGTGGGAAGAAGAAAGGCGGTTTCTTGTCGTCATCTTCCGTACGTTTACCGTTTATTGTATCACATTTATTTAATACAGTCAGGGGAAGATGTCCAGAGAGTTCCTCTGCATTTGGATGGGCATGTTGAGGACCTAGACATGTCCTTACCTTCTTCACTGAATAACACAGCAAAGTGGAAGGTTTTTTTCCGTTGGTGTAAGAATCAGTCGATAGACGTTTATGATCCGTCCATACCAGATATTGCCAATTTTCTGGCCTACCTGTTTGACGTTCTCAAACTGCAGCCCGTCACTATTAAGGGCTATAGGTCTGTGTTATCGGACACTTACTCTCCTCATAATAACTTGGCAATTGGATCTAATGCTTCATTATCCAAATTAGTTAGAAATTTCTCTATAAATAGACCTAGAACACTCAGATTAATTCCTAAGTCGAATTTAGCTTGGGTTCTGTTGAAGCTTAAAGAAGCTCTGTTTGAGCCGTTAGACGTTGTAGAGTTCAAATTGTTGACCTATAAAACAGCATTTCTCTTAGCCTTTGCTTCCGCTAGAAGAGTTAGTGAACTCCATGCTTCATCTGTTGACGAATCTCACTATCGCAGTGTTGGAAATACCATCACTTTAACCACAGAAGTGGGATTTTTGGCTAAGAATCAGGCTCCAGATAAATGGCCTGAGCCTATTATCATAAAGGCTCTGCCATCTACAGACAACCGTATACCTTTGCTGTGTCCTTTCAGGGCTATGCGCATAATATAAACACCGATCAGAGTTTATTAGAGAAGGAAGAAAACGCTTCTTTTTATCATTGATTCCTAACAGAAGAGATATTTCTGTTCATTCAGTTGTTAGATGGATTCAGTTGACAATACGCCTTGCCTATGAAAGTCTATCTTCGGATCAGCGTTCTGTAAATAATATATAAGTGCATGAAGTTAGGGCACTGTCCACTTCTTCGGCTTATTCTAACAGTATAGCCATCACTGATCTCATGAAAGCTGCGTACTGGACACAGCCTTCTACATTTTCCAAGTTTTACCTTAGAAATATAGAGTCCATCTCCGGTGACCTTAGATGTTTAGGTCATCTATCTGTTGCTCAGAATGTCGTCCACTAATGATTACATCTATAGTTATTTGGGCAACCCATTCCAGCAGTGATGCTGTTCCGCTGCCCTCTTCGTTCTGTGGTCATGTACCTCAGAACAAGGGGAAGGGGGGGGGGGGACGTTTTTTTCCCTTATCAGGCTTTATAGTGAAAAGCAAGGGAAGACCTCCTCCGGTGTCAGTAGTCCCAAGTCGGTGCTGGGATGGTTTTAATGTGTAGCTCGGTGTGAAGCAAATTAATATGTCTCATTTATGTATTGTTTTTAAAGTGTAGCTCACTGTGAAGCATTTGTATATGTCACGTGTCAAATGGGCATTAATATACAATCCTCGGACACTTTTAAATGAGTATAAAAAGTCTCATTCTCTGGACTATCTTAAAATATTGGCTTCCCTTCACCGAATTAGCATAATGGGTTATGCTGGCATTAAAATGGAGAATTATATATTATGTAATGCTCAATTACATTGTTGGTGTTATGTCTTTCTCGTTTCTCGTAAATGAGAAAGACATATATAATTCCTTTCTCACCTATTCTCCTGTAGGAACTATCCTTTAAGAAGTGATTGAGTAATTGGATTTTCCGTTATGTCCTAGGCCCCCCAGCCTTTTTACGATTCAGCTAAGTCTGGGCCATTGGTTGTTGTATAAAAATATTATAAATTCAAAGTAATTTGTATATTTTTTATACTTACCAATGGCCCAGACGGGGACGGCCCTCCCAGGAGTGGGCACTCATACCTCCCCGCTGATTATAACATTTAGCAGGCACTGTAGAAGAATGATGGTTGGCGTCAATTTCGGTGTCTTCCTGGATACTGCGCATGCGCAGATCACAAAAGTATGGAGGACCACATAGGTCATAATTTTTTTGGTTATGCATGCAAATTTTGGGGATGGGGGGGGGGCAAAATTTGTGTTTGGCCCTGGATATTTTTGAGTTAGCACCAGCTAAGTCTGGGCCATTGGTAAGTATAAAAATATACAAATTACTTTGAATTTATAATTTTCTAAGAAAGACGCTTGAATTTTAGCAGGCTATTCCTGCAAAAATAGAGCAAAATGTATTTTGTGTTTTGTTATGTCAGAGATAATTTGGGCTCTAAACATAATAACTTGCCACTACTCATACAAATTGTTCAAAGGAATCAGAGAAATATCTTCCAAAGTATGTTTCCAGATAGTAATAACCCAAGAACTTTTTCAGGTGGTGAGTGAAAATGTGCTTACCTGACTTGTTTTGGCATTGCACCTTATTTTAAATCACATCTTGCGGGAAAGTACATTTCAGCAGTAAATATGTGCTACTTTCTGATGAAAGTTCAAATAAGAAAAATCACGACAAGCAGATGGATATCCATGTCCGATTATGGAATACTGATGAAATTTCAAATGGAGAAATCACAAAAGCAAAAAGCAATAACTGATGAGGTTGATGAAATTAAGGGGAAGAAACAGAGGCTTAATGAAGATATAGATGAGTTGGTGAAGTCTGCAGATGATGCAGCATTGAAGGCTGAAACAACTTGGTACATTAACTTCATTGTGAGTTCAAACAGTTATTGGAAGACAGCAAAGAGAAGCAGGCAGAGGTATCCAGTCTTCAAGAAAAGGTTTACTATCTGGTAAACTCTTTAAAAACTGAAATGACATGCAACTGAATTTTTAGTTTGCCCATTGGAGGTTGTTGGCAGTGTGGAACTGATTGGTACATTGGACTTGTAGCAGCTGATCCTCCAATGACATGTGGTCATTCAGAACAAGGCATGTTCCAAGATAGTTTCTACAAAAATAAGAAAAAAATTTGCAAAAAGTATAAAAGGTATCATAAATGATGTGTGCATTTTGTAACAATCCATTCTTATCTTGTAATATTTTCAGTATAAAAGATATTTTTCATGAAAGAGCCTGGTTAAAAAGCGATATATTTTCTGTGCAAGTAAGTTTTATTTTTTTACTTAATATTGTAAAGTCTTTTGGCTATTTTAACATCTGGTTTGTTTCATATTCAACACTATTCCTACATCCAACACATTATGATGTTGTCAAATTTTTAGCTCACCTGAGTGAAGCTCAAGGGGAGCTTTGGCAATCACTTTCCATCCATCTTTTTCCACAGTCCATTGGTCATCCACTGTCCATCATGAACTTTGCATTTTCAACTCTCCTCATAAACTACTGGACAGAGTTGAACCAAATTTGATATACATGTTCCTTATCATATGTTGATTCAAGTATGTTGAAATAAAGTTGCCAGACCCACAGTGAGCACCACAATGGGCATAACTGTCAGCACCCTAGCATCCACAACATTTTTTTTTAATTACAAATTTTTCTTCAACAGAACTACCAATCAGTATCTTTTTTGATACTTGGTATACAACATCCTTAGATGGGTCAGATTCATTTTTTTTAAGTCAAGACAAGACACTTGGTTCATATTTGGCTCCATATGGACCCAAATTTTAACTTAGTGCAATATGAGGAAAATTCTTTAAAAACCTTATTCTCCAGATCCACTAGTCAGAATCTGTTGACATTTGATATGCAACATCCTTAGCAGGTTCAGTTTCTAAGTTTGTTCAAATCAATTTCCTGGGGTCATATTTGGGTTCCTTATGGGGGCCTGAATTTTCCCTTAGTGCAGTTTGAGGGGTATCCTTTAAAAATTCTTCTTCAGATCCACCAGTCAGAATCTTTTTATATTTGTTATTCGTCATCCTTTGTGAGGTGAGATTCAAGGTTATTCAAATCAAATTCCTGGGTTCATATCTGGGCATAAATTTTAACTTTGAAGATCTTCTTCAGATTCACAAGATAGAATTGTTTGATATTTGGTTTATAGCAGTACTAATAATAACACTTTGGCCAGCCGCTGATTTGTCATGGTTTTCAGATGAGAAGGCCTTGTTTACCACTGTGCTCCTCAATGCCTCCCTATCCCGAAGCCTCTTCTCTCCTCCCAACAATTGGAGATGAACTGCTTGATGACATTCCAAACCCCATTCTTCCCATTCTCTCCTCTCTTTTGTGTCACCCACTAACCACATGTCCTGTATTATCCCATCCCACTTCCCCTTTATACTCCCAGTGAATCCTATTCTGTTAGACTGGTATTTTGGATTTTCTAATAGAAGGAGTTCCAGGATCAACAAAAGCTATAAATAACCTCTACTGGGGAACAGAGTATTTTTGTGCTGGGCAGTAAAATTCATTGCAGCTTGTGAAGAGTTAATGGCTTTTTATTTTAGACTTTCTTGACAATGTCTTGCTTGAGTTTGAAAACTGGTGCTGTTCGGCCACACTGAAAAGAGCTATGGTCCTTAATTAGTTAATTTTTGGCTGTTTTCATCTTGTTAGTGTGATAACTTGAACAAATATCGATGGATTTGGTCAATATTTGGTATGTTAGATTTTCTTAACGATGTCTTGAATGAGTTTGAAAACTGGTATGCTTCGGTTATACTGAGCAGAGTTATGCCCCCCCCCCCCCTCTCCCCTTCCCCGCATTGGCGATGCATAATCTTTGGTTTTTGTTTAACCATTTATCTAATATAAAGACTTGATCTGACCAGCACTGTTTACAAAAGTTAGCCTTTATATTTTCTTATTTTATAACTTTTGCTCCCAGCACATAGCTTATGATCCCTCATTGGAATGAGCCCATCAAGTTCCTTCTAATGAGGAGTCATAAGCCATAGTTTTTAGCTTCAGTAATTCAAGAAATTTTTTTCAAATGTCATCAGCATGTGATGTTAGGAAATTAGTTAACAAATTATTTAATATTTGTAATGTGCTGGATGGGTTAATTTTGTAGAGATGAATGCTTATTTGGCACAGTATATTAATTAAGTTTAGTTTATGCATGGTACACTGAAATTCTGATCACTTTATTGATTTAATTTATCTTTTTTGACACTTCTTTTTAATAATATATTAGACTTTGTTTTCATTTCATCAACAATCCTGACAGAATCAACATCTCTTGATCCATACATAAATGATATCATTTTCCTACAGATAATTTATTATCCAATTTTCATGCTAATTTGTCTCCTGAGAAGTGTCCCAAGTTAATTTAATTAAGTTGACATGATCAGGGTGAATGGTATTTCTGTCATATGTTCCAGTTGTGAAGATAAATACATGTACCGAAATGAAAAGAATATCTGCATCTAAAAATCCTTATAAACTTAATCAATTCCATCAGTGATTGTCAGTTTCCAGACAAAACCCCCTTAGGACATAACCTGCCCTTTAATTTTTCAGAGGCAGACAAAATCACTCTCTGTGAACAAATTCGCCTTTCACATAATCCCTCATTTTAATTTTCAGAGACAGACAAAATCCTCCCCCCCCCCCCCCCACTTTAATTTTCAGAGGTGGCATATTCCCCTGAAACGTAACATGGTTTCCAAAAACACATGTTTGGGGATCTGGTGTAAAGCTATAAATAGAAATCCTTTCTGTTCAGGCCAAATGGGATTAGCATGTGCTGCTAGTATATCCATGTCAGCAATGTGTTTTCCCAGTTTGATAACCAAAAAATGGTACAAAGGACCACACCACATCAATTGCAAGCCATATAATTGCATTTACTTATTAACCTGTCTCCAGTGTAAACAAGAATACATGTGAGAATCGTAAACTAACTTCAGATTATGTTTTTGTGAACATCCAGCCAATATCAAAAACTGCCAACAAACACCTGTCACTTTATACTGCAATGATGCTAACCACTGCATTACCAATGTTAAATTTACATCATTAAAGTTCTCCACTCAGACACCAAAAGCCCTAGAAAAATAGAAGAAATCCAATCGATATACTAGCTGTGCACACTAATCCTATTCGGCCTGAACAGAAAGGATTTCTATTCATATTTTGTTTATTGAGCGTCTTTTTGCTTTTCTGATCCTACTTCAAGTGCTCAACACATGGCAGGAGAACTATGAATGCCACATCAATGTCACAATCAGGATGACATCCCCAAGGCCTTTGCAAGAGGAGTCAGGGACGATCAACAACTCTCTTTTCCAGAAAACATTTCAATAACCTGTGTAATCTACCCTGCCTGCAATTTTCACCAGCCTTGGGTCAGCTGCCTATCTACAATGTTAATACAATGACAACCACCGACCACTGATTGTATCAGCCAATTGAAAATGGTATGTAAACCACCAAGATAACTTGTCATTAAACCACCTCAACAACCATCCAGCCAACTGCCCAACAAACCACCCTGAAAACTGCAGACAACCATCCACAAAAGGTATAAATAGAGGTACATGTAGATTTAACTAATTTTTAATCTTCGATGAGTCCACGTCTGATCAAAACCAGTTACAGGTTACATAAAAACATATTTACACCAGACATTTGCCGTTGAGTGCCATCAAGCATGGAGTGTTCCTCTGAGGTCATTTTAACAACAACATTTTTTTCTGTTTAAAACAAACCATCACTAAGTCCTGTAGAAATTTTTCATAAACTGTCTGCAGTTTACCACTTAAAATTCCATATACACATCTAACAGACTCTTCACCAAGTTAACGTCGAATGAAATATATCTGTTGATGAAAAACATACATCCATAAACCAAATGCTGGAGCGACAAAAGATATGTGAAGCTGGTTTTATAGCAAACACCAGCATGCACTTGCTAGAATCTTTACCATTGTCAAAAATTAAATGGTTGAAAGTCTGGTCCACCAGTAGATAAATGCAATTTAACTTATTAAATTAATTTAACTTGTTCTTTTTATTTCCTAAGCTGAGGCGATTTTTCTGCCTCTGAAAATTGATGTGACGGGTTTATGTCCCAAGGTGATTTTTATTATTAGGGGATTATGTTAAGAGGATTTTGGGATTTTGTCCGACAATCATTATTGTCAGATCCACAAATTACATGATACTTAACACATTGAAACCTGAAGTCAGTCTACTCATACACAAAGTGATACAGAAGGTTCTCTGGCACTAACAGCCCAGATAATAGTGAGCCGGGAGTTATAAAAATACCTGGAACTTAATAACCCCCTGAAATGTTTCATGACGCTGCAATTGCTGTTACTGATTATTATGTTTTAATGATTGCTATGTGTTGCAGTAGATTTCATGTAGTGAAACATGATGTTTCGGGTTGATAGCATACCCGAAACACATCCCCTCGTCCACATGATGCAGGCTTCCCAGGAATGTCACAAAAAACACTATTATCCACATGCAATATCTGGATATAAAGCAAGAAAATTTGTCACTTCTTTTATCAATAAATGTTGACGTGGCAAGGAGGAGACTGTCAGAGGCACTAAGATTGCAAATCGTTGACATGCATGCAACAGGAATGTCATTCAAAGCTATTGGAAGGCAACTTGGTTATAGTCATCCTGTCATCAGCAGACTTGTCCAAAAACATCAACAAACCAACGATGTTAAGGACTGACCAGGGCCTGGACAACACCAATAGACCTCTCCTTGGGAAGACCGGAGTCTGTGATGCCTCGTTAGGCATGAACCCTTTGCTTCAAGTGGGGTTTTGAAATGCCTTTGGCTCCCCTACATGTGTTTGTGTAACAACTGTCTGAAACCATTTCAAAGCACTGGGTATGAGGTCCAGAAAGGTCATCAAGCATCCTGCTCTGTCCGATCAGCATCAAAGATAATGTTTGGAGTGGTGTATCTCAGGACATGAAGGAGAGTCTATTGGTCAGATGAGAGTAGGTTCCTGCTTCACATCACAGATGGTTACATGAGAGTGTGGAGGTATAGAAATACTGCTTACGTACCCAGGAATATCAGACCTGCTGTTCCTTATTATGGAGGATCAGTAATGATCTGGGGATTCCTCTCATGATTGTAAACTTGATATGGTGACTGTACATGGGAATCTCAATGGTCATCAGTACATCCGTGACATTCTCAATCCGGTTGTCGTGCCTCATTTTGACAACCACCCGTTGGCTACTCGCCATGTATTCATGGATGACAGTGCAAGGCCCGATTGTTCCCATGCTGTGAGAGCACTCCTTCAGAACAATGCTATTTCAACACTACATTAGCCTGCAATGAATTGATTTGAATCCCTTAGAACACATCTGGCACTTTCTTGTTGGATGTTGTGTGCAAGCAAGGGATCCACCTGTACAGAATTTGGCCGATTTGGAAGCTGCATTGCATTAGGAGTGGCAGTAGTTGCTTCTGGACCATATCACTGGTAGCATTAGGAGGAGGGTTCAGGCTGTCATCTGGGTGCGTGGTGGATACACTCGCTACTGACGTCAGACACTGCTATTGTGTTCAGAAGATCACATGTTACATTTTTTGTCAGTAATTATCGGCATTGTTTCATCATGGACCGTTCCAGCACCATACTTGTCAAGAGAACATTTTTCCATCAAAAACATAAGTGACAGATATGTGTAATTGGCACCATTAAAATACTGCATATTTTCATCATTGCGTTGTCTTTCATTTGTCAGTAGACCATTCTTTCCGCAAAGAATCACTTTTGGCCATCTGAAAGATAGCATGAAAGTAATGACAGTTTCTATTAACACCACTGCAAAAACAACAGGGGGTGCTTAATTAAGTTCCAGGTGTATATGAAATCTGAGCAGTTGTTTCAAGTTGAAGTATCAGGCAGATGCCACTTGACAGAAACACTTGCTAGATTATCTGTCTTGAGCAATATGTAATCTTCAATATATTCACTCCTATTCTCCAGGCTAGTACAAGTTAAAGTGGACTTAATCAACTGTCACAAAGGGAAACATCTAAAAAATGTGGTGTATCTCAGACAACAATAATTGGTGATAAAAAGATATTCTACATGCTAAACTGCTTTAAAGATGCCAAGTTTATAAACTAGATGCATTTCTTATCATCCTACCTTACAATTGTTTACTACAGGCTTGCACTACAGTGGAAGACCCTAACTCGGATAAAATACTCTCTATTTTAATCTTCCCCAAGAGATTTGGGAAAGAAAAGTGGTGTAAAAACACCACAAAAAAATAAGCCAAAACTGGGTCAAGTGCCATCGGCGCACACCCAGTAGGGGATGCTCTTCTCTTAGTACAATTCCACGACTTCCGTTAACCTGTGCATCAAACCATTCTTTTTTTGTCCGCGAAACGTGGATGACATGTCGTCATTTTGCATTACGAAACAGTGATAATTCAACTCTTCGATAATGGTTTTCCTGTGACTGGAATTATGGATCTGAAGATCGTATAATAACAGAACTGTGTATTATATATTCTCATTAATATTTTCAACCACATTCTCATTGATTTTTATTTATATATTCCGTTTTTGTGAATGTTTTTTCGACATCGGATTTCTTCACTCTGTTCAGGGCTGAATTTCTGTTTTTTTAAGTCCCTGTCGGCCGTCTGGGTTCTGTCGTGTACCCACCGGTTATTTTTTCTGCCACCTTCTCTCGTAGTCGGGGGTGTTCTTGTACTTTATGTATCTGTTGAGTTCACCTTTTTCTTCTACTGCTCTCACCTCTGTTATTTCCAGTTCAGTTCCTTTAGGGCAATTCCTTTTGCCCTCGCTTTTGGTGTGTTCTCGTGGCTGTTCCTCCCGCACCGGGCCTCCTGACACAACCACGTCTGGTGAGAGTTACACCCCCTCCATGGAGGATGTGCAGCTCCTCCCGAACCCGTGGGGGGTGGGGAACGCTGTCGTTTCGGGGCCTCCCAACACGACCACGCCTGGTGAGAGTTATTCCCCGTCCATGTGGGATGTGCATTTTTTTTTACCATGGTGGATACTGCGGGAGCTGTTGGATTTCTGGTGAAGAGATGCCTGGTTCCGGGACTATGCGCCCTCTCCAGTCGACATCTGAGGCTGTCACTAGGGTAGTGACTCCTCCTTTGGAGGCCGAGCTTGGTGACTCTCTCCCCTTTTCTGCCAGTTCCAACAGCTCCAGTCATATCTGCTGCTGCTGCTGTTCCGTCTACAACATCATCAGTCACCGTTTTAGCTGGCCTCGGCTTATCCCTGCAGGGGTCTGCAGTGATGTCTGTAGTGTGGTTGTGGGGTATTGGCGTCAGCCTTCCCTAACTTCAACTTGGCGAAGTCGGAAGTGGCTGCCGACTGAACCCCCTGCTATGTCCTCTCAGCCGTTGAGCACAGCAGTTTTATCCCTGCAGGCGTCTGCAGGGGTCTGCAGAGGTGTCTGGTGGTGTTGACGTGGGGTATCGGCCACAGCCTTCCCTGACTTCAACTCGGCGAAGTTGGAAGTGGCTGCCGACCGAACCCCCTGCTGTGTCCTCTCGGTTGTTGAGCACAGCAGTTTTCTCCCTGCAGGGGTCTGCAGTGGTGTCTGGTAGTGTAGACGTGGGGTATCGGCCTCAGCCTTCCCTGACTTCAACTCGGCGAAGTTGGAAGTGGCTGCTGACCAAACCCCCATGCTGTGTCCTCCCAGACGTTGAGCACAGCAGTTTTATCCCTGCAGGGATCTGCAGGGATGTCTGGTAGTGTAGACGTGGGGTATTGGCCTCAGCCTTCCCTGACTTCAACTTGGCGAAGTTGAAAGGGGCTGCCGGCCAAACCCTCTACTGTGGTCTCCGTCGAGTACCTCAGTTTTTCTCATTGGATTTGGATGTTAATGATGGGGTCACCATGAGCTCCGTGGCGTGTCCGTCCACGCACTCTGGTCCCATGGCCAGTTTTGTGTGACCAACGCCTTTTGTGCAGCCTGGACCTTCTGTCCCGCAGAGGTCCACGGCGACTCTCCTGAGTTTCCGCTCTGTTGATCCTCGGGGTATGTGATACCCCACTACACATCTGCCTTCAGATGTTTTCGGCTGCAGCCCATCGCCCCGCATTGGGTGTATTTGAGGATTGTGACCCTTCACCGGTAAATGGGTCAGGAGTGAAGCCACTTTGTCGGTTCGTTTCCACGTTGTTCCTTTCCAACAGTCAGTGAGCTTAGGGAGGCCCTCTCCTTGTTCACTTAGGTTCTGTCCAAGAGCCTTTTCCGTTGCTTCCAGCAAGGCAACGAGTGGTTTCCGTGCCCCCAGGGGCTGCCTCTCGAGATTGGAAACAGGTCACTTTCTGATCCCCTAGTGTGCCCACACCATGGGAGGCGTTGGCTGGTTTGCCCATGATGGGCTATGTGTCTTGCGACTTATGGGATGAGTCTGACATTCCTGACGTCGAGAGCCAACAGTCTTCTGACTTGGGGGCAGCTCTTGACTTTGTGTTTGGGTTCATTCCAGGTCTCAAACCATCACACCAGCTGACAGTGTCAGCCCGGCTGCGACCATCGGCCGCACGCCTACCGCCTGCAGAGCAACATGCTTCTGGGCACCTTCGACGTGCCTGTCGGTACAGGTGGTTGAAGCATTTACCACTTTGGACTCTAAGCTGAGTTCCAAGGCTATGAAGATGTCGTTCTTCATCAAGGTTGACACTTTTTGCCTCTGGTGCATTATCGTTCCTACGATTTCGCCAATCTGTCAGTCTGCCAGACTGTGATGGTCTTGGATCGGAACTCCAACTCATCAGCCATATAGAGACTCTGGAGTCCAGGTTGGGCTTATCGAGAGGGATGCTGGAATGCGTTCTCTCTTCGATCACGTCATCTCTGCTTTGCTGCTTATCTGCTCCCAGATGAGTTTGACAACAAACAGGTTTTTATTTTGTGTGTGCTGTTCAAGGTGCTCATGCATCTTCTCACACACATGCCTGTTACGCGGCTAGCTTGGAATTAGTTCGCAGGTACGCTGTGCTGGACACAAGACATCCCCTTCTTGAGGGGCAGTGCACTGCTCTTCGATCTGCCTCTTTCGGCAGGTCCGCGACTATTCCATGGTTCCGTGGCGACAGTCCAGGATGGCTCCCTTTGTCATTCCATTGATCTGCTGCTGCTTAGTCAGCTTGCTCGGCCTTCTGTTGGAGGCAAGCGCCGTCCAAAGCCTAACAAGTACCCTTCTGCTTCCTCTGCAAAGCTAAGGGCTGATCCTCCTACTGCCACTTTTACTCACTCACAGGGTGGGGTCAGCGTCGGCAGTAGTCACCTCGATTTTGTCCCAGATTGAGGCACTCCACTAAGTAGAGAGTGCCTCTTCGAACATGAGTCCCTTTTAACGTTACACGTTGGGAGCTGTTCACCATGGAGACAGGCGATCTCCTGTCAAAGGGGACAATCGAGGTCGTCAAGAACTTTCTTTTAGTGGGATTTTGTTCCCGCATGTTCTTGGTGCCGAAAAAGGACGGCCGACTCAGACAGGTTATCGATCTGAGCATTCTGACGCAGTCTATCATTGCTCCTCAGTTCAGCATGGAGGCTTTCAGATCAGTTCGCCGCTCCATTCCCCAGGATGTTTTCCAGTTCAAGGCCATTCCCTTTGGCCTCGGCCTGGATCCTTGGGCCTTCACCTGTCTGATGTCGCATGTGTTAGTCTTACATCGCACACAGTCCAAGGTGTCTTCTTTGGCTTGTCTAGTTGATATCCTCCAGAGGCAATCCAATGCTGCTTTTCTGGAGTCTGATGTCATCACACTGTTGAGCCTACTCACGTCACTAGGGTTCAGAGTCAACGGAAAGAAGTCGGACCTGGTCCCTTCTCAGTCTTGTCATCTGGGATGGACTTCATCTGCTCGGAGTCTTCCCCGACTGCTTGGTCTCTGCGTTTCGGTGATGGATCTCATTCCTTTAGGTCAACTGCATGTCTGACCTCTCCAACACTTTTTGCTCAGTCGTTGGAGGCCGAATGTCGATCCTCTGGTTCTGGTGCTTCTGTTACCGGAGTCTCTTCCTCGTCACCTTCTCCCCTGACAGATGTCCAGTGGATTATGCAGGGAGTTCCATTGGACTTCCCCACGTCCGATCGTGTTCTGAAGGTAATCGCCAGCAATCTCGGATGGGGTGTGACGTTGGATCCTCTTGGTCTTTTCCTTCACGGGTCATGGGACCAGGATCTAGCAGCTCTTCATGTCAACCAGAAGGAGCTTCCTGCTCTTTTTCTGTGTTTCCGACAGTGGATCCCCCACTTTTCGAATTATCAGGTCCTTCTGTGGTCTGACAATTCTACGGTGGTTGTTTACATTCGCAACCAGGGCGGAACGCACCATGTTCCCATGTACAATTTGGTTCAAGATCTTCTACTGCTCGCTTGGGATGTCAATGCCGGAGTGGTGGTTCGTCACATTCCCGGTTGTCTGAATGTCCTAGCCGACTCCCTGTCCCGATGGGGCAGGTTCTTTTCCTCCGAGTGGATGCTCCACATGGCGGTGTTTTTTTGCGATCTCTGGGGTCGTCCCCATTTCGATCTCTTTGTGACTCATTGGAACCATCAGGTGGACACTTTTGTGTCCCTGTGTCCAGATGCTCTGGCTTTCACCGTGGATGCTCTGGCCCTCCTTTGGGACAGTCTTGTCGGCTACGCCTTCCTGCCGGTTTCGATTCTGCCTCAGGTTCTAGCCCAAATATGAACCTGCAGTTGTCGAATCCTTTCGATCACACCCCTGTTGCCTCAGTGGGTGTGGATCAATCTGCTCCGCTCTCTGTTAGCGGGGATTCTGGCATGTCTCCCTCTACAGCGCAAATTTCTTTGCCAAAGTCGCCCGAGGAGGTTTCAGGTCGACCCAACTTCATTGTGCCTTTGCGCATGTCTTTTATCGGGTCATGTCTCCTCCATAGTGGTTTTTAGAGATGAGCAGTGGAGTTGCTTTTCTTCTTCAAGGAGGCACTCACTCCACTGGTTTAGCCTCTGTGGCTAAGTAGAAGGTTCTTCTATCGATGGTGTGCAATCACTCTGTTGCTTCTGTCACTCTTTCGATCACACCGATTGCGGAGTTTCTGGTATATGTTTGTTTCTGGGGGTCTCCGGCAATGGGTACAAGTCCATGCTTCGGAGACCTTTTTTCATATGTGGTACCGCATCGTTTCGGCACTCATCCTTGCCTCTCCAAGCTTGTTCAGCACTTTTCCTTGAAAAGGCCTAGGACTTGGCAGTTTACTCCAAGATGGACACTTTCTTGGGCGCTGCTCTGCTTGGAGGTATGGGGACATTCGCGCCTTTATCCCGGGTAGATATGCGTTTTCTCACATGCCAGATCTCTCCTGAATCCATTTCTCGATGGATTTGTCTTGCTATTCGTGTAGGTTCCCATGTGCCAGGATAAGGTTTTTCAGACTGACACACTATGGTGTGTGCCATGTAAAAAAGAACTTTGTTTCATCAAGTCCTGATTTTCCAGCACAGACAGGGTTTCACCATTTCTTTCTCTCATCAAAAACCCTTACTTATGTTTTGTGAACAGAAGCAGATCTGTTCATGTCACTCTGAAATTTTACTTCTTTCATCTTTTCATTTAGATTCCCGAAATATGACTCAGATCAATTCATTATTAAATTTCAAGTCAGAAAATGCACAGAACGACACACTGTGGCCTCTTGTTTTATCCTTCTGCAATGGCACAAGTGCCATACCGATTAACCCATTCGTATGTGTGTCATTCTGTGTTTATTACATGCCTTCACATCTATAAAAGCAATTATTAGAAGTACACTCAGCAATTCATTTGACAGCTCGACCCCTTAGTTCCAATGTGTTCTATGTGCCAGTAGGCACATAGAACACATTGGAACTCAGGGGACAAACTATCAAAAAAAAGAACACATTTTATTGCCAAACAAATTTGCAAGGGGAACCCGTGTAACTATTTATAGCTATCACTAGCGATTCAAATCATAATATATATTGCAGAGCACGATTTGCAGAAAATTCCAGTGAAATTTTGCTTCTATTTAAAAATAGTCCATCAACGATTCCTGTTTGGCACATGGTTGCGGAACAAATTTTCATTTTTCGCATGGTTTAGTATTGCTGTAGATGGGGATTTCATAAAAACAGGCATGTAATAAATAAAATTAGTGGATACCTGATCAAGGGTAGTTTTCATTTACTGTGTGATCTTTTATGAAGATGGTATTTTGGGAAATATACATTGAACATTGAAACCCAACTGTATGGAAAGTGTTAAGTTTGAATATGAGAACTCTTGAATTATTTCACAGCAATTTGCATGACTAGTTGATTTAAATCCATAAATTGCAGTGAATAACTCAATTTAAAGAAAATTTGCCTGATGTTAAGAGACTTAGTCTCATTAAAATTTCATATACAAAATTGAAAGCTCTCTCTTACATTTGGACTCTTGTGAATGTTTTTTTATTGTGGGAATACAATTAATCAATAAAAAGGTCTGTTGCAGGTATCTGAAAGTAAATTTTATCAACCCTGGGGACTAGTTCAATCTTTTCTTTTAAATTATTTTATTTTGTGTGAGAAGAATATTTGTTAACCTCCACACAGTGATGTTGAAAACTTTCAACGGGCAAATTTTCCCTGTAGTCCTTTAATTATAGGAAAAGTTAACCACTTAAATTTTATAGAATGACATCGGTGTGCAGAGGTTTAACCCTTTACCTAACACGAAAAGCAGACGACACCTGCAAACTACATTCTTGAATAACTAAATATTTTCATTTTTTGTCTCAAAAACATAGCTTATGACCCCTTATTGGAATGAGCTCATTGAACTCATTCCAATGCTGGGTCATAAGCTATGTTTTGGAGACAAACTTTTTTAAAAACAATGAAAACTGAATGGTGATTTTTGTAAATAGCGCTGACCTGTTTTGGCCATTACATTGGGTAAAGGGTTAAATAAGCAGGCCTCGAAATAACAAGATTTTGATAAATCTTCCAGCAGGTTACCTCATTTGACAATGGTTAACCTGTTGATCGGTTACCTAAATTTTTTTCATAAACCTATTGGTTAACCATTGCATTAAAAGTATTAATACTGACAAAGCTCCTGACATACCCAACTACAGTTCCTCCCATATTAGTTTGGCGTTTAGACACATGGGACCCAAGGCAGGCACAGTACAAAACAGGTACATACACATGCCCCCCCCCCCCCCCCCCACACACACACACATACACACGCACATTCACGTATGCATGCATTAACATTTGTTGTTCTTTGCTTTATATGATTTTTGTGTCTAATAAAAATTTAAGAATTTTAATTGTTTATTTTGCTGTGTGGCTTATTATTTCAGAAACCCAAACACATTTGTCTTGAACTGGGAGTGGGAATTGGGCAATTGTGTGGGGATGGGGTCAAATACCATCGATGGACATCTGTATTACAAATACATTGAACTTTAGGGCATGGGAGTTGCATTGGCAGTCTCTGATAAACATTGGAAAAGAAACAATTGTAAATCGTATCTACCTTCCCCTACATTTCGGAATCCGGAAAATGTAATCCAAAGATCCAAACTAAAACTTTATTTGTGCCACAATGTTCGAAATCATTTGGAAAAACTCATGTTCACAACCATGATGGCTGTTTATTCAAATGGAATAAGCACGTAAATAAGAAGTCAGCATTGGTGAATAAAAGACGTTTCCATAATGTGTTCGAAAATTTTTCTCATGGATTGGTAGGGTAAAAAGGGGCGGAATGCAAATAATTAACAACAGCTCGTTTGATTTTCAATATGTCTCCTTTTTATTGTATCGAAGACTTATTTTCAGCTTCGTGCAGTGCGAGAGTTAATACCTCACGTGCAGTAAATGTATTAACAAAGCAGTTAGCTCCCTTTAGCTGTAACAGACAATCGTCTTTCCTAGAATCGAAACAAATTAATTGTTTCGAGAGCCAGAGGGTGCCACGAGTTGGTACTGCAGATCTTCAGTACCACTAATACTATAGATTTATACCCCCACAAGTACAGTAATGATTGAAACACGCTGTATGATAACCACATGAGCATTTTGTTCTCATTTTGTTCACTGCAGTGCTTCTTTTAAATCAGTGGGAGGAAAAACGTTGAAAACTTTTCTCATCCCGTAACAACTAACTTTGTTGGCCATTGGCGCGATTTTTGGATAACCGATCAAGCGTTTGCTTGAAAACAAATCTGTGTAACTGATAGGCGAACGGTATGGGCATTTGCCTCTTATTTCGAGGCCTGAATGAGGATAAAAATATTCATTTGTTTCCAAAGTACAGTTATCGCTTCACTTAACCCTTTACCTGCCTTGAATATGAAACGTTTAAATTTTTAATATTTTTTCATAAATTACAAAAAAAAATCTATTTTTTTTCTCTCCCAAAACATATGATAACCCCTAATTGGAGATTTAGTGGTAGCAAGCCTGGAAATAAGCAGACTGTCATCTACAGAATGAGGTCCACACAGGGTGAATTTGGTGATGCTAAACACTAAACCAAGCGGAAAATGAAAATCTGTTCCACACATATGTGCAGAATGGAAATTGTTAACAGACTATATTTTTATACTATAACCCAATGGCCCAGACTTAGCTGGTGCAAACTCAAAGTTATCAAGGGCCAAACACAAATTTTGAAGCCCCCAATCCCCAAAATTTGCTTGCAAACCCAAAAATTAAAAGTCATATCTGGTCCTCCATACTTATACCCTCTGCGCATGCGCAGTTGTCAGGAAGTGACCGAAATTAGCGCCAACATCATTCTTTGTTTGGTCCTAAAGTCAGCAACAATTGTAGCGAAACTCGACCCACCCCGCCCTGCTCTCACTTTGTGTCGAGTCTCTCGGCCCCGAACTCACTTACATGAAGTGAGTTCCGGCCGAGAGCCACGCCACAAAGCCAAACAAGGTCTAGCCATAGCACAGATTTGTTGTCGAGGGGTTAGTTACAAGTTCGCAATTTCAAACCGAAAATTAGTTAGCGTAATCAATCACCTAGAACCTCTACAAAATTATTCCAGACTACCCTGGCACCCGTGCTGTGCCGCTGTTCTCGGGCCGGACTCACTTACAATAAGTGAGCCCTTACCGAGAACCTCGCCACAACAGTCAACCAAGGAACAAACATCTTCCTATGATTCCAATCCACCCTTAAACCGTGTTTTGTGTTAAGATATATGTTAGGACTAGGACTCTGAAACAGAATAGGAATTAAAAATACAAAAAAAAAAAACAATTCCACTAAATTATTAGCAAATTTATTCACAAATCCCCAAATCGTCTCTACCCTCCCACAATTCAGCAGTACATTCAGATTTACATTCAAGTTGTACAGACCAACTCATTTCATTCACCCTTCAAGGTGAGATCATAATTCCTCATAAAATAGTTACGTCCCCTACTAAAGAGGGGGAAAAACCCTACAATCTGGCACTTATGCCGCCTTAAAATATGCACACCAGACTACATGACTACTACCCTTAACTAAAGAAGGGGAGTCCAAGATACGGCAATACCAAATATTTACTTTCACATGTCACCCAGCAGAAGGGTTACTTCATTATTTGTGACCCACCTACCCTCCTAAATATTGCTAAATATTCACTGAGGGTAGCGTTATCTCAGTATTCACGTCTGTACATTCAAGCTAATGCCATAAAAGGAGAGGGGGGGGTACAATCCATCGGGCCACCGAAACTCGCCCCAAGCCGAAAGATCACGATTAGGCCATAGCATCCCATCGCAACAGCAATAAGATGCCCTGGATCAATCGTGAATAATCCTAGAACCAATTTAATATAGCCTTTTATAACATATTTCGGCTTACGGCGAGGATCGGTAAATTACATAAAATATGACCGGCCCCGGCAGGGTACAACTACGGAGAAATAAATATTCGACTCACCTATAGGAAGCTCCACACGGTTCTGATCCACTAGACTCCGATTCAGAATAATATAATATTGCAGACGCAATTATTTCGTGCGAAGTCAACACCGCCGAGCACGAGAAACTACATGTCTCTCACAATAGTGGTCAATGAAGTAAGAACCACTGATCCATAACGCTATCAGTTAATGATCAATGTAACAATTTAAGGCCACCTCAGAGTATTTTAGCACTTTCAATACTGAAGCGGGCAAACACACACTCGATATGTACACACAGACCCATACCTACATATATATATAATATACATACATAGATATAGGCCACTGTGCACACACCGTGTGTGTGTCCCTTATTGTACAATTCCACTTTTTCTTACACCACCCCCACCCCGAGATTCAACGTCCCTGTTGAAAAAGATAGGAGAGGAAAAAGGAAAAGGGGAAAGATATATACACCCCTCCGCAAACAAAGGTAGTAGATTTTGTCATACTGGCCATTTAAAAAAAAATAGCCAGATAATTGCTAGTTGAATTGAAATAGTTGTTGGCTGAATAAAAGTAGTCGCTGGTTCCTCATAAAACACATAAATTTTTCTTCATAATTTCTATGTATTTTCGTTTTAAAAAAATTAATAAATCACTATTTAAATAATTCACCTTAAATCCATCCAACTGGGGTTCCGTTTAGGAAATCAGTCATAGCTTTAGGCCGAAATGAGTCCCCGACCAGCACTGACCCACGTACAGGGTCTGCACTGCCTGAAGCCGACGAGGTCATGCAACAGGAGATGTAAGCGTCAGATTGAGCTCATTCAAGCATAAAACGATGACAATATTTATAATGGTCCCATCCAGAACCCAGTTTAGTTCAAGGTTATCTTTCCAAAACAAAGGAATATTAAATCTTTTCTATTACAACTGAAAGTTCTCAAGGAACTCATCTCACTTTCTGGATGTAATGACCTTTATCAGGCACATACAATTCTTTTTATGTCATTTATTCTAAAGCATTCAGCTTTCACACAATTTCCCCGGGAAATTGGTAAGATTATTTGTAGAACCTTTATTCAACGGAGCACTGCTCCTCCAAGACCAAAGCAAGGTATTTTAGGTATTGACATTGACCCAGGTTATTCAAATGCACACCATCTCGTGCAAAATGTAAACGTGACACCTTAAATAAGGCTTTATAAAATACATTAGACCTTCTAAGTGTTTCGTAAAACTGGGTGACAGCCACCCTACGGAGTTCGTACACAATACCAGACACTCTGGTCTTCACACGAGGAAACAGTCCTAGAATGATAATTTTTTTAACGCCTTGGCATAACAAATTCTCTAAAAGTCTTTCGACAGAAAGTTTAAAATGTGAAAAACAAAAAGTATCACAGTCAATGTCATTTTCGCCAACCTGCACAAGTACGGTCTCTGCACTCTCCACACAAATCCATTCAAGTTGTTGGATAGTTGCACCAGGAACACCATATGCTTCCAGCGAACTCAGACGTCCAGGTATTTCCCCTGACCATGCTGCAAGTCTTCTTATAAAGGAATGGCCCATTATTAAAGCCATAATGCTACAAGAAGAAAATTTACAAACAGAACAGTATCTTTGTTCATACAATAATTCTACATAGATAAGATGAGGACCCAGCAACTAAAAAGGACAACCATTTCAATATTTCCCGAAAGATAATTTCTCCAACCAAGCTGACCCGTCAATTGATTTATTTTCTACCACGGACACATCTCTCGCGAAAAAAAAAAATAAAATCCAATTATACTTGGCACCGGTGCCTTAACTTCCATAACTCTTATATTCCGAATCATACCCTAACATATAACTCTCACCGCCCTCCATACACACGCGCACGAAAACCCCCCAATTATTAACATCCCAACCCTCCTGCGTACCGAAATAAAAAAACAAACCGGTCAGCGGGTTTAAGAAAAATCTTAACAGGTATAGAAATTTGACGACCACACTTGTATTTGCCATTTCCAACAGCCAATAAAAAAAACCCCAATTTCTCGGAACCAATACAATACGGCAACTCCCCACACCAGGGAAATGACGCAATTTAAAATAATGCAACAAAGCTCGTATTATGGACAAGCCAATAATGCTCATCTATCCATTATCTACATGAAAATTTGGTTCCACACTAAATACACTTCAAAGGCAGCACCACCTCGGAGGCCAATACATAAGCGCTAAATATAATATCAAATTTTTACATTTTATTGCGCTCAACAAAATATATATATATTCAGGCCCCCGAGAACTGCCACTTAACTCAAATACCAAGTGTGGTGTCAGGCAGAGAGAAAGAAAAAAAATACTTAATAAAAAACAAAGTCTTGAGAACCTAGTCGACGTGGTCGCCGGAGGGTACGACCACGCCTACTAGTCGGAGCTTCCCCGTCGAACGTCTCTCTCCCCTCAGGATCTCCCACCGAGGGCCGGCCAACATTACTCTCGATAGGACTATCAGGTGTGGGAGCAATGGGGGCACCCAAATTTAAATTACGTGAAAAACACTTCTTCAACCGGTTGAAATGTACAACCTGGGGTTTACCTCCTCCGACGCGAACCACAAGGTAATTTGCGTCCGAGAGTTTGCTTTTTATGATGTAGGGACCAACCCAAAATTTTGCAAATTTTGAGGTCTGACCTTTATTTACTCTAGGTAAATAAAGCCAGACCCTATCCCCAACGGTAAAAGGTTTGCCGAAAACTCGCTTGTCATATATTTTCTTTCTTCTCTTAATCTCGGATTCACATTTCAACGAGACCAATTGAAATATTTGGGCTAGACGACTTTCCAAATCGCTAACATATTGAGAGGGAGCCCAATCCCTATCAGGAATCTTACCAGCGATTAACTCTGTAGGTAAAGTAATTTCTCTACCAAACATGACACTAAAGGGAGTAAACCCAGTCGTCTCATGTTTGGCACTTCTATAGGCCATCATGGCGAATGGAAGATAGTATTCCCAGTCGCCATGATTATCCTCTACAAAGCAAGCTAACATAGCCGCCAAAGTTCTATTAAACCTCTCAACTTGGCCATCACTTTGGGGCATATAGGGAGAGGTACGAGTCTTTTTAATTTCAAAATAGCGGCAAACTTCCTGAAACAAATCAGATTCAAAATTTGACCCCTGGTCTGAATGAATAAATTTCGGCATTCCGTACCGACTAATCCACTCTCGAATTACCACATCGGCTACTGTACTTGCCCTTTGATTGGGGATAGCAAAAGCCTCCGTCCATTTGGAGAAATAATCTGATATAACTAAAATGTAAATATTACCCTGAACGGATTCAGGTAATGGCCCCAAAATATCCAAAGCAATTCATTCCATAGGCTCCGAAACTTTATCTGTTACCATAGGAGCTCGACTGGTCTTGCCCGGTGGCTTACGACACTGACAATTCGGACAAGACTGAACCCAGAGTTCTACATCCCGACGCAAACCTATCCAAAAGAAACGCTCTCGAATTTTAGAATATGTCTTATGAACGCCCAAATGTGCACCCACTAAAGAGTCATGATGCTCCTTACATACCTGACTTCTTAAGTCTTTTGGGACCACCCACAAAAATTTGCTGGGGGACCCTATTTGTGTCCACTCTCGAAGAAGAATGTCATTTTCCACTAAAAATTGTTCCCACTGACTCACATACCTCTGAAGCTCCGGGGATTCTCCTTTTAATTTCCCAAGTCCAGGTTTCTCGCCCGTTTTCTTCATTTCGAGAAATTTTTTAATAAGGGGATCAGCCCCCTGACTTTCCTTAGTCAATTGAATTGCAGACTCAAACTCAACAGTGTTAATATCATGTTTGTTACAGGAAGGAATCCTACTCAGCGCATCTGCGTTCTTATGTTGTTCACCGCGACGATGAACCGTCATAAAATCGAACCCACTGAGATATTCCAGCCAACGCGCCACCTGCCCAACCGGTTCCTTAAAATTAAACAACCACTGCAGGGACCCATGGTCGGTTCGCAGCGTAAAATGCTTGCCAATGAGGAAATGTCTAAAGTGTTTAACACTTTTAATTACTGCCAGTAACTCCTTCCTAGTAACACTATAATTTCTCTCTTGTTGGGAATGAGTTTTACTGAAATAAGCTATTACTTGCTCCTTGCCTTCTATAATCTGTGACAAAACCGAACCAGAGGCAAAATCACTCGCATCCGTGTCAAGAATAAATTCGTGCTCAAAATTTGGGTAAGCCAAAATTGGACTTTGACACAATTTGTCTTTTAATATCTCAAAAGCCTCCTGTTGGGCCTCGCCCCAAACAAATTTTTCATTCTTACGAGTCAATTTGGTCAAAGGACTAGCCAAAGTAGAAAAGTGTGAGACATATTTTCGATAATACGCGGATAACCCGATAAAACTTCGAAGATCTTTCAAGCAAGTCGGAACAGGCCAATCTTTTACGCGCGCAATTTTCTCCGGGTCAGCTGACACACCCGACGCGGAAACAATGTGACCTAAATATGAAACCTGACGTCTAAACAACGCACACTTAGAAGGTTTCAATTTTAATCCTGCAGACCTTATTCTAGTAAAAACCTCTTGTAATCGTTCAATATGCTCCTGGAAAGACCGCGCATATATGATGACGTCATCAAGATATATGAGACAAGTCTTCCAGTGTAGCCCTTTGAGAACTAGCTCCATGAGCCTCTCGAAGGACCCAGGAGCGCCACAGAGCCCAAAAGGGAGGACCGTGAATTGATAGAGCCCAATGCCAGTAGTAAAAGCCGTTTTCTCCCGGGCATCAGGAGTTAGCTCCATTTGCCAGTATCCAGAAGCCAAATCTAGAGTGGAAAACCACTGTGCCCCCGCCATACCCTCTAAACTCTCATTTATACGGGGCAAAGGATAGGCATCTTTTTTTGTAATGGCATTTAATTTACGGTAGTCCACGCAGAAACGAAAACTATTGTCTTTCTTTTTAACTAAAACTATAGGAGCCGCCCAAGGACTAGAGGAAGGTTGAATTACCCCTTGCTTAAGCATAACATCTATCTGCTGCTCAACCTCGCGCCTTTTGTGAAAAGGGAGCCGATATGCCCGCTGTTTAATAGGAAGATGGTCACCCGTACAAATATCATGCCGAATGAGATCAGTGCGGCCCAAATCACCTTCGAACTGTATAAATACGTCGCGGTTCTTCTCTAAAAAATCATTGACCTGTTCCGCTTGATTTCCAGTCAAAACCGCTCTGTCATAGGTTTGTAACAAAGAGAACTTCCCATCATCCGAAGGGGAAGCCTCCTTAATTTGTTCACCTAAAATGTCAACATTCTCAAGAACAGCCACAGACTCACCACCTTTTAACTTTTGAGGGGTCTGAGAAACATTTATCAGCCTAACAGGAACTTCCGGCTGACTGACATCAACAACACTTCGTCCCAACATTAATCCGTGATGACCTTTCATGAACCCTGGGTCGGGTTCACACAGGCTCTGTCCAACCGGTGGACCGTCAACTCGGCCCTGGACTATAACTTCAGAAAAGGGAGGTACTGTCAATCCCTCAATCAATAATACGTGAATTTTATCATTTTCTTTCAAAAACTCAAGGGAAAATTTAACCCCTTGGATCATAACAGTTTTGTCCGGCAAAGAAATCACTGAATTAGTTTTATTCATAAAGTCAATTCCCAGAATTGCATCAAAGGACAGATTAACCACGTAAAATGTTTGAACATATTGATACTTACCAACAGTTACAGGCAAATCCACCAACCCCTTTAAATCAAGGGGTTGCCCATTCGCCCCCAAAACACTACGAGGAGCCTCTCTAACTCGAGACTGCTCAATACCTAAAGTTTCATGCAACACTCTGGTACTGATTAAGCTTACCGCTGAACCAGTATCCAGTAGGAACTTAACATTTTCATTCAAGACCTTAAGAGTCAGATAACTATGACCGATACTCTCTGATGGGAGGGTCCTTTCTATCACAGACTGAGGTTCGACCCCTACCTCAGTCTTTACCCGTTTAAATCCTGATTGTTATCTAAATTGGACCTATGGGACCAGTCACCTTTACCTCTACCTCTATTCCTACCTCTACCATTTCCATAACCACCTCGGCCCAAACGACCTCTATAAAAACTATCCCTATCCTGACCACGATCCTGCCTGAAAAGTTCTTCTCGCAATTTATTTTGCTCAACCTGCATTTCTTTCAATTGTTCCTGCAAACTTTCGACCGCCTGGGTTAATGCACCAATTTCACTAGAAATTTCCGATTCCCCAACTACACCAACTGAAGAAGGTACCTCTACCTTCTTGTACGACTCCTCATCTAAAGCAGCACGCACTGCCGCATCAAGGGTTTCAGGCTTAGCCCTCAACACTTGCATCCTAACTTCATTGTCCGTCAACGCGGAAATAAAACTATCCTTACTCAAGTCATCCCTAACATCGAGGGGAACCCCTGGATACGCCTTTCTCACCAAGCGTCTAATACTTCCCGCTAACTCAGGCAAAGTCTCTCGCTGTGACCTACGTCTAGACCTTAATTGGGCCCTATATATTGCAGTCCCCTTAAATGGATCAAAACGATCGCGCAAACTCTGCATAACTCTATGAGAATTGGATTTGATTTCCGGGTCCAAATCTTCATAAAACTGCAAGGCAGCGCCCCTTAAAGATACCACTAAAAATTGACGAGCCCGGTCTTCAGACCACTGGTTAATCCCAACACATTTCTCAAAATGGGATAACCAATCAGCTACACTGGTGGTTCCATTAAACGTATCGGCGTAACAATCGGTTTACGTTGATAAGCTTGCTCACCATGCCTATCGTCAGACTGTATAACTCTTGCCCCATGCTGATGTCTAGGCAAACTCGATACTTTCGGATTCTCCCCAGGAATTTTCTTAGGTTGAACCACCCTGGGCAATCCCATCATATCAACCGCACGCCCTGCAGAAGTTCGACGCACAGAGGCCCCTGTCGAAACCGTCCCAGGTGTATCAAAGATTGCAGCGTAATCCTCCGTTTGGTCACCTAACTCAACAATAGAATTCTGCAATTCGTCACTCAACTGTTGACATTTCAACATAACTTCATCAACCTTATTAAACTTCCCATCAGGGGTAGGATCAGGAGTAGGAGGAATATAACGTAATTTCTTCGATCTAGCACCTTTGGAGGTTATATCAGCGGTCAAGGCCTCCGAGGCATACATATAATCACCTAGCTCTTTACTAATTCCACTAGCCATTTTATATATATGTAAGGACCACACCCCCAACAATTACATTAATTCACAACAAGGAGTCCAATTTTAGTCCTACAACATTCCTAACAAATTATGGTCACTAGGATATAAATATCTCGGATTCAATCACACAACCCTTCAATCGAAAACGTTGGTTCAAATTTACTCTGCCAAACCAAATTTAATCGGTTAAAATTATATTCTGTTGAAAATAAAAATTTATCTTGTCGAATACAAAAATTATCCTGTCGGCTACAAAAATTATCCTGTCGAATACAAAAATTATCCTGTCGGCGACGCCAAAAATCTGTAGCGAAACTCGACCCACCCCGCCCTGCTCTCACTTTGTGTCGAGTCTCTCGGCCCCGAACTCACTTACATGAAGTGAGTTCCGGCCGAGAGCCACGCCACAAAGCCAAACAAGGTCTAGCCATAGCACAGATTTGTTGTCGAGGGGTTAGTTACAAGTTCGCAATTTCAAACCGAAAATTAGTTAGCGTAATCAATCACCTAGAACCTCTACAAAATTATTCCAGTCTACCCTGGCACCCGTGCTGTGCCGCTGTTCTCGGGCCGGACTCACTTACAATAAGTGAGCCCTTACCGAGAACCTCGCCACAACAGTCAACCAAGGAACAAACATCTTCCTATGATTCCAATCCACCCTTAAACCGTGTTTTGTGTTAAGATATATGTTTGGACTAGGACTCTGAAACAGAATAGGAATTAAAAATACCAAAAAAACAAAACAATTCCACTAAATTATTAGCAAATTTATTCACAAATCCCCAAATCGTCTCTACCCTCCCACAATTCAGCAGTACATTCAGATTTACATTCAAGTTGTACAGACCAACTCATTTCATTCACCCTTCAAGGTGAGATCATAATTCCTCATAAAATAGTTACGTCCCCTACTAAAGAGGGGGAAAAACCCTACAATCTGGCACTTATGCCGCCTTAAAATATGCACACCAGACTACATGACTACTACCCTTAACTAAAGAAGGGGAGTCCAAGATACGGCAATACCAAATATTTACTTTCACATGTCACCCAGCAGAAGGGTTACTTCATTATTTGTGACCCACCTACCCTCCTAAATATTGCTAAATATTCACTGAGGGTAGCGTTATCTCAGTATTCACGTCTGTACATTCAAGCTAATGCCATAAAAGGAGAGGGGGGGGGTACAATCCATCGGGCCACCGAAACTCGCCCCAAGCCGAAAGATCACGATTAGGCCATAGCATCCCATCGCAACAGCAATAAGATGCCCTGGATCAATCGTGAATAATCCTAGAACCAATTTAATATAGCCTTTTATAACATATTTCGGCTTACGGCGAGGATCGGTAAATTACATAAAATATGACCGGCCCCGGCAGGGTACAACTACGGAGAAATAAATATTCGACTCACCTATAGGAAGCTCCACAAGGTTCTGATCAACTAGACTCCGATTCAGAATAATATAATATTGCAGACGCAATTATTTCGTGCGAAGTCAACACCGCCGAGCACGAGAAACTACATGTCTCTCACAATAGTGGTCAATGAAGTAAGAACCACTGATCCATAACGCTATCAGTTAATGATCAATGTAACAATTTAAGGCCACCTCAGAGTATTTTAGCACTTTCAATACTGAAGCGGGCAAACACACACTCGATATGTACACACAGACCCATACCTACATATATATATAATATACATACATAGATATAGGCCACTGTGCACACACCGTGTGTGTGTCCCTTATTGTACAATTCCACTTTTTCTTACACAATGAATTGACATCTGTGCTTTAAAATCTCCTTTTTTGAGGATGCCAGACACAAATCAGTGCCAGAATTGGTGGATCCAAGGCTGTTATTGGATGATGGAAGTGTTCAACGGTGGTTTTAGACGTTCAGGGCTGTAACTTTATAATAATTAGAAAATTATTTTATGTTTCCCACTTTCGGGACATACGCCTGACGTCATCATTTTTGTTAATGATTATTCCACTGTTTGTTAAGTATTCCTTCCCTATCCTTCCATGAACCAACCCTTCCTGTTAAACTCTTAAGCTTTTTGTCTATTTTTTATTGAAATTTTTTATTAAATTTCTTGGGAGTTTAACATGTATTACAGAATATTATTTTGTTTTTCCCCATGGTTTCGTCCTCACCCTAGGGTGTTAGGTCGTTTAGTCTAGCATCTTCTATCCGATGTATCTTTTCTTCTTCGTATGAAGATCTAGCTTTGCATCTGGTAGCATTTAAATTGGTTTCTGAATTTGGGCCTTTTTGTGTGCCCGATGTCTTGTTTACATTGACGTTATTTACATTGACAACATCCTCATATACAGGTAGTTTTTATGTGTACCCATACCGTGTATGGTACACATAATGTCGGCATCCAGGGTGGCCCTCCGTCATTTGTCCATCCTTTGTCTGTCCATCCATCTGTCTATCTGTCCATCTGGTGTCTGTATCCATTTCTTTGGCATTCGATAACTTGAAAAATATTGCTTGGATTGTCATGTTACTTTATATTAGTGTTCAGGTTACTGATGTGCCGAGCTGTATAGTTTTTGGTGTAAATCTGATAATTTGATCCTGAGATATTAACCCTTTATCCTTCAAATTGAGAATTCTTCGAATCCCTTTGGCATTGGATAACTCAAAAAATATCAATCCAATTGTCATGTTACTTTATATATATCTTCAGATTACTGATGTGCCACGCTGTAAAGTTTTTGGTGTAAATCTGATCCTGAGATATTAACCCTTTATCCTTCAAATTGAAAATTCCTCCAATCACTTTTTGAAAAATATTGCTTGGATTGTCATGTTATTATATATATCTTCAGGTTACTGATGTTCTGATCTGTATAGTTTTTGGTGTAAATCTGATAATTTGATCCCAACAAAATGCCCTCACATGGATTTTACCTGTCCACAAAATTGGTCCTGAGATAATAACAGCTTTCTACTAGTTGTGCGTATGGGTACACATCTGATGATTTAATCGGCCTATTTTTTATATTCTATTACTGTAGAATTACTGTAGGATACATGGATTATTATTCCGGTAGTGTAGCGCAAAAAATTTGGATTTTGTCCACACTTTGGCTCTATCGGGATGCCTTTGGGCTCTTAATGTTCCCTTTGGGAAATTAGGTGTTTTTTTGTTTTTTTAAATTTTCCAAAAAATATTTTGAATTTAATTTTGATTGCTATTATTCATGTATCTTAAGTATATATTTTGTTGTGGAGTTTGGAGGACTGATATCGACTTTAGTCGATGCACTCCTGCGGACTCTTGTTGTCATTCTTGTGTTCACTGGGATGACTAATGTTGGAGACAGGTGTCATGTTACATTGTTGGCAATGTAGTTCTGAGGCCAGGCCTCTCACTGCGTTATAATTCATTTTGTCAGTTTCTATTTCAGAGGAACATGAACATGGTGATGATATTCTGACACCCATCCAAGTGTGCTACTGTCGTCATGCTCCGTTGAGCATATAGAGCTAGCTACAGTGCTCATGTTTGCAAGAGTTAGGGCCTTTTGTTAAGGGTTTTAATCTCTTGCAAGCAGCTAGCTCGACCGGTGAAGCGGTACTCCATCCGTGGGTGCCGGGTAAGTCTGTTGCGGTTGAAGGAAGTGTAGATGTGGGTAGAGCGAGCACTTTAATATAAATAAGCTCACCCAGCGACGATAGAAATAGGGAGGAAATAGGGAGGAAGTCCGCAAGTTTCTTGTACTTGGTGAGGTCTGATAGACCACGAGCGGGAGAGGCCTCTCTCTAACCTAACAGAACATTTGGGGCCAAATGTTGTTATGAGAAACTTGCGCGAGCCGGAGCATATGTCCGCCCTCCACTCGGGACACTCTGTTTAGTCTGCAGCCGGGGTCGGCTTCAGTCACGGCTTCCTCAGCTATGTTATTAAAGCACACACGACCGCATCCTAGCTACCCGACTTTGGATATTCATCCTGCTGCTCGAAGAAGGGGCCACTCTTCGGCCATGAAGTCGGACCGTCCAGTAGCTAGGGAGACGAGGCCTCGATCATCGAGACATTCGGAGATGAGGTCCATCTCCGACACACCGTCCCAGGAGCAACAAGTGGCTAGGAAACAGAAGATCCATCAATACTACCCTGAATTTGTTCCGACGAATCAGAATGCTGCAATGATAAGTGAGAAACTGCTGGCGTCGTTGGATGCAGACTTTATATGGACAAAGGAAGAAGTTCTTTCTTTTCCGTTTCAGTCTAGGTAGGTGTCAAAGGCCTTCGTCCATGTAGACGACGCCGTATTTACCTCTCAAGTGCGAAGAAAGGGCGGTTTCTTAACTACATCTTCCATAAACATACCGTTTCATGGACTACAGTCATTTAAAAATGGTTGGAGAAGATGTTCAGAGCTCCTCTGTGTTTGAATGAGCAGCCCGGGGATCTAGATGTATCCTTGCCTGCATCATTCACTATTTGCTCAGTCACAATTACAACAGCAGTTTCATCAAGTAGAGCAAATTTGGAAGCTATGTCTTATGCAGATCACCTTACCAGAGCTATGATGCAATGTCTCAACGGGAAGGAATTTGAGGACGTTTGTACCTCTCTTAGAGTTCTTTCCAGGGCAATTTGTATACCACGTATAACTCCGCCCTTACAGTGGCTAATCTGGAGTTAATCAGACGTGATGCTGCCCTTGCGTTGTCATCACTTATAGATGACAAGGTGAAAAGCTCTCTCTGAGGCGCTCATGTCTCCGGACATACTATATTTGGATGACAAGCTTTCGTCAGTCTATGATCAGGCTATTATGAAAGCGTCAAGTGATCTGCTATTGAAGTCGGCATCTCATCAACCCGCTTCAGCAGACAAGAGTAAAGGAGAACGATCCAGATCTAAACGTCAAAAGGGAACTCCTCATGAGGTTACCAGAAGCCCTCTTGCAATTACTCTGGAGGTTGTCAATATAGCGACACGGGAAAGGGGTATAGGTATAGGTCTGATCGGGACTATCGGTTAGATGCCCCTAGGCCGACGGGATGAGGTTCTTCGTGGAGAGGATGTAGTTTCTCCTCCCGTAAGCCTCACAGGTCATACAGGTGATGTTCAAGACCTCTATTGCTTGCCAGTTGGTGGAAGGGTATCATCTTCGTGAGAAACTGGACAGCAGTCACGGAAGATCAGTGGGTGAGAAGTGTAGTCTCGGATGGCCTACGGCTATCATTCCGAGTGGCACCCCTACTAACTAGATGTCTGTGTTGGACAGATCTTCCATCGGATCCTTTCAAAAGAGAGTCTCTCCTAGAGGAGGTACAGGCTCTATTATTAAAGGAAGCAACAGAGGTCACCGAGAATCAGAATTCTCAGGATTTTTACAGTCACCTGTTCCTCGTACCGAAGTCAGATGGCTCGTTCCGACCAGTAATAGACTGGAGCTGGATTAACAAGCTTATTGTGGCTCCAAAATTCTATATGGAGACCATTCGGTCGGTAAGAGCGAGTGTTCGAGTGAACGACTATGCGGCAAGCATAGATCTAAAGGATGCGTACTTTCATGCCCTGGTACATCCGGCATTCAGAAAGTACCTGTGGTTCGGCGTACAAGGGAAGGTGTATCAGTTCAGAGCAATGTGCTTTGGTCTGAACATAGCTCCCTGGGCATTCACTCGTATAATGAACTTGGTAATGTCATACTTCTGAGTTCATTTGTCTGCAGTAACATCAGCGTACTTGGACGACATTCTACAGAGATATGGCAACAGAATTATTCTTCAGAACGATGTTCAGAGCGGTCTCCCTATATACCGAATCTGACCTCAAATAAATTAATTATATGTTTTTCCTAATGGAATTGTCGGTTTTGAGTGGGTCTAGTGGGTATATAATTATTTTGAAATAAAACTGTCACAGTAAATGTCCATGAATTTCATGTAACGGTAGTTATTGGTGAAACGGCGCAAGTTCAGTTTTCGAACATCACCTAATTTTCTCAGGAACAGGATGTGGAACAGGAACGGGTACCTAATCTCATGAATGCAAGAACAGAGAGAAAGGGCATTAATCTACGCAAGTAAATAAACTTTATTCCAGTGTTTGTCCACCATAACAACACACTAATCAAACATTTTAAACCCCTGTGCCTCTCGTCTATATAATTTGTAAAATGTGTCTTTTTCTCGCCTTTATCAATTTTCATTGAATTCACAGGAACAGTTACCGCCGGAGGGGAGTAAATTTCTGCAGCCAAATATTTCTGCTCGATAGGTTTTATTTATTTATTAAACATTCACCAGATTAGTACCGATTACAACCTGTTGTTTAATGTTGTTTCAGTGAACTATTAATACAAGATGTAGTTTATTGTTACATGATTCCATATCAAGTTATTTTTGAAAGATAATAAATCAAACAATTTGCTTTAACGTGTTATTTTCTTATTAAATCCAACATGAAGTGGGTGGGGTTGATGCTGTCACTGCTCACCGTACTATCAGGTGGGGACGTAAAATGGCCAGCTTCTGTGTAGGGAGAGACACATCCTGTGCAGGCTAAAGATCTCCCTGTGGTAGGCTAGAGCAGAGCTGCAGATATTCGTCCCACAAGCCTAGCTGACAAAAACCGAAACAGTGAAATATCACTAACGTGGGTCGAAAGGGGCGCACAGTATCACTCCGTTCCCCGCAGGCATACAGCCGTAAAAAACTTTCTCTACTAGGTGGGAGGAAATGACTGACTGACTGACCTTCATTTTTTTTGGAATGGTGGAGGGAGGGTTTTTGGAATTCTAGGGCAACCAGATAGGCGTACCATGAAATTAGGTGATACTCGAAAACTGAACTTGCGCCTAATCACCAATAACTACCGTTACATGAAATTCATAGACATTTGCTGTGACAGTTTTATTTTAAAATAATTATATACCCACTAGACCCACTCAAAACCAATAATTCCATTAGGAAAGACGTATAATTAATTTATTTGAGGTCAGATTCGGTATTTGAAGTCAGATTCGGTCAGATTCGGTATATAGGGAGACCCTTCAGAGTCTGCTTCTATAGGCTCCGACATCTTGGTTTCATCGTAAACGAGAAGAAGTCGGATATAGCTCTGTCCATGTCATTCATCCACTTGGGAATGAGCTTCGAGACTCACAACAATCTGGTTCGTCCGCCATTACCCAGAGCGAAATTAGTCAGTTGTTATGCTCGCTTTTTTCTACACTCAGACGCATAAACAGTGAAGGAATTCATGTGACTGATGAGGCTGTGCAGAGCGGCTACTGATTTTATTCCGATGAGCCGCCTGCGCACGTGTCCCCTCCAGATATTCTTTACTCAGAACTGGAGTGTGAAGACACATTCGCTCAAAACCAGTATTGTTTTAAAGGACCTAGTAAAACAAGGGTTCAGATTTGGGCAGATATTCAGTGGTTAACTCAGGGAGTTCCGCTGCAACTGCCGGATCCTGCTTTCACGATTATGATGGATGCGAGTCAGACGGGTTGGGGCAAGACCCTAAGTCCCGCAGACTGGAGGTGTCAGGATCTTTGGGACCCTCAGTTCCTAGAGAAGTGCATAAACATCAAAGAGATGATGTCAATATGGCTAGCGCTACAACATTGGGTTCACATAATAGCAGATGTCCATGTTCAAATTTTGTCGGACAATTCAACAGTAGTAGTTTACATCAGGAACCAAGGCGACACTCATTCAATGCCATTATGCGAATTAATGGAGAAGATTCTCCTATTCGTCATGAATCATCATGTTCATCTTTCTGTCCATCATATACCTGGTTGTCTGAATGTACTAGTAGACTCGCTCTCGGACTGGACTCTCAATAAGCGAATATTCAGGCAGATTTGCTACCAGTGGGATCGTCCCATGATAGATCTGTTTGCGACACACCAGAACAATCAGTTACCGACATTCGTGTCACAATGCCCAGATCATCGAGCGTATGCAGTAGACGCTCTGTTGATCTCATGGGACGGAATGATAGGATAGGCGTATCCTCCAACTCCGTTGATTTAGCAGATTCTGTTTAGTTCGAACAGTCTTGTTGCGAAATCCTGATAGTAGCACCTCTGTCGTCACAGAAACCTTGAATCAATCTTCTCAGGTGTCTGTTACGGGACGTTCCCCGGAAGCTTCCTCCACGAGAGGACCTTCTTTATCAGGGGAAGTATTTGTTCTTCACGTCCTTCTCTGCCCTTAGTGGCATTATGGAGTCGGTGAGACGTGAGGGAACCTTGCAGTTCCTATACTATTTGATGACTAACACAAGAACGATTCAAGTAATGTGGGTGTAGGGGGTTCAATATGATTTTGAATCCCCCCCCCCCCCCCCACACTGCCAATGTGTTAAGAGGCGATTACCTGGCAAGACATAGTTTTCTTCCCGTAAGCCTCATATGCATTTAATTACATACATGCATTTCATGACTTCTCGATTGGCGGCTGGGTCATGTTCTATGGCAACCTCATGGGCACATCCACTTTCTAGTTGGTTGGTTTCCTGTGGTTGTTCGTCTATATGTCATATACGAGCATATGATTCATCATCAATAAATTGCTAGCCTTAGGGTACCTGGTAGGCTGTCTAATCAGTTAACTGGTATTCAGATGATTACATGCGGGATTTCAATGCTCACGCCCATAATAATTGCATTATTAGGCAGACGCATTATTGTATGTTAAGGACCTTAGAAACAATGAATTATTTCGGGGGCGGTCCGTGACGGGTCTGTTAATCATAGCTCGATCCATTTCTAGATCCAGGTTTCTATTAATGGCGGTACACAATCGAAAAAAATCTTGTCTTACACTCTCGTATATACTCTCATATATTCGCACATTTCTAGGAACATAGATATCGGATAGAACACATCTGGGAGCATTATTTACTGGAATTTATTGTATACCTGAATGGGGTCATCTGTGGGTTACCTTGGAAGTGCGTTCACTCTCCAGAGATCATCCATTGTGATTCTATTGGACATGTGTATGTTATATATTATATCACCTGTGTTCGACCTATCTGCATATGCCAACTCAGGTATACGTTACAAGCGGGCGATATTAATTACCGGGATCGCCACTATAGCCTTAGCTTCTGAAGTGGCATTAAGCACCAATTTATTAATAATAATTAATACCTGGGTGTCTATTCAATGAATATTTATATTGTTATTTGGTACCACTTTTATTGATTCCAGAGCGCTCTTCTTTTTGAAGATTCCTTCAAAGGGGGGGGGGGGGGGGTTTACCACTCCCCTCTCCTCCAGCTTAATAAGTATGTAACAATTAGTGAAGCTGTTTTGTCTGTAGATTATATCCTGGCTTCAGCTTGAGTTTTATTGTATATGGCGTATGTTTGTAGGGGATATCCTCTCATTCTCAAATACGCCATCCTAATTTCTGGGGCTTAGTCCGGACTAGCCTTAAAAATTGGGAACTCGTTACATCCAATTACTTGAATTTGGCTCCTTATTTATGATATGTCTTCTCTATTACTGTATAGAGAGATATACATGTAATTCCTTTTAAATTTAATTTCCTTTCACCTTGGATTACAGGCTTGGAACTATGTTGGTCTACTAATTCTGAAGTCCTAGGCCCTCTGCCTTTTTACGATTCAGCTAAGTCTGAGCCATTGGGGTATAGTATAAAAATATTATAAATTTAAAGTAATTTGTATATTTTTTATACTTACCAGTGACCCAGATGGGTATGGCCCTCCCATGAGTGGGCACTCATACCTGCACATGCGTGGAGGGTAAAAGTATGGAGGACCAGATAGGATAAGCAAATTTTGGGGATTGGGGGGGGTTCAAAATTTGTGTTTGGCCCTTGATAACTTTGAGTTTGCACCAGCTAAGTCTGGGCCATTGGTAAGTATAAAAAATATATAAATTACTTTAAATTTATAATTTTTAAATAGGAGTGAAATTTCACTGGAATTTTCTTCAAATCGAGCACCACAATTACAATTTGAATTGCTAGAGAAAGCTAAAAAACATCCCCTAGGTTCATTGGAACTCAGTGGACGAAATAGTAACACGGGTTCCCCACACAAATTTGGTTTGTGATAAAATGTGTTCTTTTTGTTGATAGTTGTCAAATGAATTGCTAAGTGTCCTTCTAATAATTGTTGTTATAGATGTGAAGGCATGTAATAAACACAGAATGACACACACGTGTGAATGGGTTAATCGATATGGCACTTGTGCCATCACAGAAGGATAAAACTCGAGACCTGAGTGTGTTGTTGTGTGTGTTGCTTTACCTTTCTCTTGGGGAGCATGGTGGCTCAGTAGGTAGAGGTGCAGGCTGCAAGCCGAGAGGTCTTCGGTTCGAATCCCACCTGCGGCAACCGCGTTGTGTCCTTGAGCAAGACACTTCATCTCCATTGCCCGCGTGGGGGCACGATGATGCCGTGTACTAAGGCGTACTGCACGTCGATGGTACGCATGTCTTCAACCAATCTAACCCTGCCTGTGCTGCAGTGCGGAGTTACGATGTTGGGGAGCTGGCAGCTGCTCGTCGTTGCTTGGTGGTTCTCTCTGGGTACTCCGGCTTCCTCCACCCGTAAAACTGTCGTGGTCACGATTAGCCATTGTGCATAAATATGTGACCTTAAACATAAATAAATAAATAATAAATAACCTTTCTCTTGGTCTGAAAAATGGAAAAAATGGGTTTCCGAAAAAGTAAGGTTACCATTTTTGGGGGCCTTTTTCATTATTGGGGTTTATTGACACTTTCAACAGCCAGGGTCACCTTGTGTCGGACAGTTTTACTGATAGAGGAAGCTGGAGTACCTGGAGAAAACCACCAGGCAATGGTAAGCAACTGCCGACTCCCCTATGTACCAACTCCTCATCAAGCAGGGTTAGCATTGGTTGAAGACAAGTGTACCATCGCCGTGCAGTAGGCCTTAGTACACAGTATGTGGGCAATCAGGATTAAGTCCTTGCCCAAGGACACAATGCAAGACCTTTCAGTTTGAAGTCCTATGCCGTTACCACTAAGCCACTGGGATCACCTTAACTAATTTGTATCAGCCTGCATTTATTCCAACAATTTTGGGTAAGCTACAGTATGGAACCGAATATAAATTTTTCCTTAGTTATTTGAGAGAATTTATTTCAAGTATCATCTTAAAAAGTAATTGGCTGACTGGAGATCAACATTTTCCCCTAAAGGCCAAATCGCTTCTTGTGGAAGAGAAATTTTGAAATTTTCTTCGTACCTAAACATATGATATCATCTTTTCCTGGCAATTATTGAGCATGTTCATTCCATTTGGGGTCACATATATTTGAGTGGAAAGCAAAGCAATGAAATTTTTTAATAATTTGCATTTGTTAAAAATAAAAATTGTTTGTTGCATATTTAACCCTTTACCTAACACGAAAAGCAGACGACACTTGCAAACAAAATTCTTGAATAACTCATTTTTTTCATTTTTTCATCTCAAAAACATAGGTTATGACCCCTCATTGGAACAAGGGGTCATAACCCATGTTTTTGACACAAAAAATGAAAAAATAATAAAAATTAATTGGCGATTTTTGAGAATAGTGATGGCCAGTTTTGGCTGTTACATTGGGTAAAGGGTTAATCTTTTTTCACAGTACAGATTGAGGAATAGATAACCAGTAATAAAGCTTATTAACAATCATGATTCTCAAATTGAACATTTATTGCAGTAACAGAGCTGAAACAAAAATGCCGACTGACTGAATGCGCTTCAAAATTTGTGTATAAACTCTCAGGAACAGGGATAAAATATTGATCTTTACCTATTGAAGTGGTCAGATGCAGCCAACTCTTTTTGCAAAAACTACATATGGAAGTTTTTTTCAATATAGTTTCTTTTTTTCTTCCAAACCAAACCTTATGAATCTTTCAGTAGAACGAGGCAAGCTTGATCCAAAGGCAGGTCGTAAGCTGTGGTTTTAAAAAAAATATGAAGATTTAATTAGAGAAAACTTAACCCTTTCACTGCCATGCCCACTTTATACATATATGAAAGACCTCTATGTACGCTTGTATGCGAGGAGGTTTAATAAAATTAATGACATACTTGAAACTCTTTCATTTGATTAATTGTTGGAAAGGACTCTCTGAGTCATTTCCAGCAATTAATCAGATGGTAGGTTTGATCTGCGCATACCAGAATGTAATCTTCATAAAATAGGTGTGAATAGTCACTTTTGGCAGTATAAGTGTTAATCTTTTGGGGCAGATTTTTAAAGTCATATTATTGATTGGCTGTTCTCATTCTCTTTTTCATCCTTAAATCCTTATTAACCCTTAACCCAATGCAGACAATATCAAAATTTATTATTTTAATTGTTGTTGTTTTTTACATTTTTCAAAAAAGTTCAACAAAACCATATCATGGGACTCCTCATTGCAATGAGCTCAGTGAAATCATTCCAATAAAGGGCCACATGATATGGTTTTGTTAAAAATGTTCGAAAAAAAAAAAAAATTTTTGGACTGCTTTATTTGTAAATTATGCAGGCAGATGTGGCTGATTTGTTAGGTAAAAGGTTAAACTCTTTACCTAACGATGGCCAGCAGACACCCACTCAGAAGATCACCAGCAGACATCACTCACAGACAAATTTCTTAAATGATGAAAAATATTCTCCTTTTTTTGCCTCAAAAACAGTGCTTATAACTTCTCATTGCAATAAACTTGGTAAGCTTATTGTAATGAAGAGTCATAAGTTAAATTATGAAAATGAAAAAAAAAATAAAAATTGCATGTTATTATTTATTAATAGCAGTGGTCATCTGTGAACATTTTGTTAGGCAAAGGGTTGAACCCAGTCCGAGTGTATATTTTGTTCTCTGGCTTCTCCCTTTTTAAAGTCTATTACTCACACCTGTTCTATGAAATCCTTATCTACAGTAACACTAAACCATGCGGAAAATGAAAATCTGTTCTGCACATATGTGCGGAACAGTAATCGTTGATGGACTATTTTTAAATAGAAGTCAAATTTCACTGGAATTTTCTACAAATCGTGCAACGCAATTACAATTTGAATCACTAGCGATAGCTGAAAATTGTCCCGAGTTCCAATGTGTTCTATGTGCCAGTAGGCACATAGAACACATTGGAACTCAGGGGATGAAATATTCCCCTGGAACTTAATTAAGTACCCCTGTTTTTTTTTGCAGTGGTGTTAATAGAAACTGTCATTACTTTCATGCTATCTTTCAGATGGCCATAAGTGATTGTTTGTGGAAAGAATGGTGTCTTGACAAATGAAAGACAACACAATGATGAAAATATGTAGTATTTTAATGGCACTAATTACACATATCTGTCACGAATGTTTTTGATGGAAAAAAGTTCTCTCGACAAGTATGGTGCTGGAACAGTCCATGATGAAACAATACCGGTAATTACTGACAAAAAATTTAACTTGTGATCTCCTGAACACAGTAGCAGTGTCTGACGTCAGTAGCGAGTGTATCCTCCATGTGCCCGGATGACAGTCTGAACCCTCCTCCTTATGCTACCAGGGAGCCTTCTGATATGGTCCAGAGGCAACTGCTGCCACGACTCATGCAATGCAGCTTCCAAATCGGCCAAATTCTGCACACAACGTCCAGCAAGAAAGTCCCAGATGTGGTCTAAGGGATTCAAATCGGGGCTCATTGCAGGCCAAGGTGGTGTTGTAAGAGCGTTGTTCTGAAGGAATGCTCTCACAGCATGGGAACATATGGCCTTGCATTGTCATCCATGAATACAGGGCGAGTAGCCAATGGGTGGTTGTCAAAATGGGGCACGACAACCGGTTTGTGAATGTCCCAGATGTGCTGATGACCATTGAGATTCCCACGTTCTGTCACCATATCAAGTTTTTAATCATGAGAGAGACATCCCCAGTTTATTACTGATCCTCCACAATAAGGAACAGTAGGTCTGATGTTCCAGGGCATGTAAGCAGTATTTCTATGCCTCCACACTCTCATGCAACCATCTGTAACGTGAAGCAGGAACCTACTCTCATCTGACCAGTGGACTCTCCTCAACATCCTCAGATTCCAATGTTGTCATGCTATACACCACTCCAAACATTGTCTTTGATGCTGATCGGACAGAGCTGGATGCTTGATGACCCTTCTGGACCTCATACCCAGTGCTTTTGTACAGTTTCGGACAGTTCTGTTGCACAAATGCTTGTTGGGGAGCCAAAGGCGTTTCAGAACCCTTCTTGAAGCAAAGGGTTCATGTCTAATGAGGCGAGCCAGACTCCAATCTTCCTGAGGAGAGGTCTTTTGGGGTTGTCGAGGCTCGGTCGGTCCTTAGCATCGTAGGTTTGTTGATGTTTTCGGACAAGACTACTGATCACAGAATGACTATAGCCAAGTTGCCTTCCAATAGCTTTGAATGACATGCCTGTTGCATGCATGCCAATGATTTGCCATCTTAGTGCCTCTGACAGTCTCCTCCTTGCCATGTCAACATTTATTGATAAAAGAAGTGACAAATTTTTTTGTTTTATACCCAGATATTGCATGTGGATGATAGTGGTTTTTAAGACATTCGTGGGAAGCATGCTTCACGTGGAAAAGGGGATGTGTTTGGGGTACACTATCAACCAGAAACATTATGTTTCACAAGATGAAATGTACTGCAAGACATAAAAACATAATAATCAGTAACATCAACTTCGCTGTCATGAAACATTGCAGGGGGTGCTTAATTAAGTTCCAGGTGTATACTAACACGGGTTCCCCTTGTAAATTTGGTTGGCGATAAAATGTGTTGTTTTTGTTGATAATTGTCAAATGAATTGCTGAGTGTCCTTCTAATAATTGTTTTTATAGATGTGAAGGCATGTAATAAACACAGAATGACACCTATGTGAATGGGTTAATCAATATGGCACTTGTGCCATATCAATTAACCCATTCACATGCGTGTGTCATTCTGTGTATATCTTCGATTCTAAAATCCATGGGGTGGAATTAGGGCTTTTGAGCTTCCACGCCACTTGTATAACAACTGTTATTTGTTGTTCAAGTTTAAACACTAACTTACATTTTGATATAGGGCTGAAATCACTCTCCTGGTGAAAGACCATATTCATTTTGAATCCCAACCGAAAAATTTAGTGATGTTGTGATGAACTTGGCATCTGTCAGTCCCTTCATCTATCTCAGAAAATGGGTTTTGTGTGGTCTTTGTTGGCAGAGATCTGATGTTAATGAGACTTCATCTTTTTGTGTGGCAAACAAAATTGAGTTATGTGTATTGGTACAAATCATGTCTTGTGAGTCTGTCTTTCAGTTCAGCCAGTGAACGAAATTGCTTTTTGGTTAAGGAAGGGTGTTTGGTTAGGGTCAGGGTTGGGTTGAGGTTAACTATCTTACCCATAATTCTCAAACTACTGTGTTATTTATCTGTATATTTTTTAAGCACCACTTACACCCTTCTATGTTCTCCAAACCACCCCTCCCAGCCCCATCCCCAACCCCACCCCACCCCAGTTTGTTTGGACATCTGTCTCTTTGTAGACAGAAATTTCTAATCACCATAACTACAGAGAAATGTGACAGATTTTCATGTGCTGTTAAAAAACTGGAAATATTATGTGATTTGTCTGTATGTTCGTCTGTCCATAAACTTTTTTTTTGTCCAGAATTTTTATGTCATCTTCCAACCAATCTTTTCTTTTTTTTTTTTTTGAGGGTGATCAGATTAGCCCTTCCAAAGTTATGGCCCTATTTTCACTGCTGTCTGTAGTTTTCTGTCTGGAAGTTTTCTCAGTCGTCTTTCAGCCAATCTTTTTCCAAATTTGGCATGAATAATAACCACAATAGGAACCTGTGCACCTGCGATTTTCAGTGTGATCAGATTAATCCTTCAAAAGTTATGGCCCTATGAATTTAGAATTTACTCTGCTCTCTGATGTCTCTAAACATTTTTTTGTCCAGTGATTTTCTCACTTGTGTTTTAACTGATTATCTCCAAATTTGGAATGAATAATAACCAAAATAGGAACCTGTGCACCTGTACTTTGGAGGCTCATCCGATTAACCCTTTCAAAATTATGGCCAGGTAGACTTGGATTTTTCACTGCCCTCAGAAGAAAAAAATGCTACAATTTGAATTGCTCCTCGGGCATATTAGGTGACAATTATGTGAAATGATTGATTATTCCTTGACAATATTTGTTCATCTTCAGACAGAAGTTTCTAAGTGTCATAACTTTTGAAAGGTGACACAGATTTTTATGATTTAGCACAATTAATATCATAAAGCCTTGTAAGCTCTGTTAAAGAGAATATGATGAACAAATTTGTTAGTTTATTATAAAAAAAATAGCTGGCTGACAATATTCTGATAAGGGAATGTCCTTATATATATTTTGACTTCCAAAATTTATGTAACTATTGAGGAGTGGTATAAAAAACTGAAACCCAATGTCTATATTTCTGTGTTATTTTTAAGTCTCTATTTCTGTGTTATTGTTTCGACTGACAGTAAAGTATAATATCTTTCCAGAAAACATTTTTAGCTCAACTTTGACGTAAGTCAAATTTGAGGTTATGCCATGGTCCGTCTGTCCATCAACAATTCAATACGGCTCAGGCTAGAGGCCGTATTTATGAACTGATCTTTAGTACCTTTGTTATCACTGTGGGACGAGAACGAGTGTTTTTGTGTACGTCCAAAATTCAAGATGGCCACCAGCAGCCATTTTGTACTTTAGTTAGTGCAGTCAGTTTTTTGTACAGAACTTCTGTATGAAAGTTCTGATTTGAATAAATTTTTGTATAAATGTTTAGTAACATGGAATACATCACATATAATACAGGTTTTTTTCTCGTGCAGAAATTATGCAAATTAGATGAATTTTGATTTATTCAGTGCTACTTACACACAGTAAGTACACATGTCAATATGGCTCGGGCTAGGGGCTGTATTTATGAACCGATCTTCACGAAACTTCTTGAGTACCTTTGTTATCACCTTGGGACGAGAACGAGTGTTTCTGGGTGCGGTCCACAATTCAAGATGGCTCCCAGTGGTCATTTTGTACCGAAATTAGGTCCAATCAGTTTTTTGTACACAACTTCTATACGACTCAGGCAAGAGGCCGTATTTATGAACTGATCTTTACTAAACTTCTTGGGTACCTTTTTTATCACCGTGGGACGAGAACGAGTGTTTTTGGGTGCAGTCCAAAATTCAAACTGGCCGCCAGCAGCCATTTTGTACCAAAATTAGTGCAGTCAGTTTTTTGTACAGAACTTCTGTATGAAAGTTCTGATTTGAATAAATTTTTGTATGAAGGTTTAGTAAAATGGAATGCATCACATATAATACAGGTTTTTTTCTCGTGCAGAAATTATGCAAATTGGATGAACTTTGATTTATTCAGTGCTACTTATACACTGTAAGTGCACATGTCAATATGGCTAGGGCTGGAGGATGTATTTATGAACCGATCTTCATGAAACTTCTTGGGTACCTTTGTTATCACATTGAGACAAGAACGAGTGTTTTTGGGTGTGGTCCAAAATTCAAGATGGCTGCCAGTGGCCATTTTGTACCAAAATTAGGTGCAATCAGTTTTTGGTACAGAACTTCTATTTGAAGGTTCTGATTTGAATACATTTTTGAATGAATGTTTAGTAACATGGAATACATCACATATAAAACAGGTTTTTTTTCTCGTGCATAAATTATGCAAATTAGATGAACTTTGATTTATTAAGTGCAACTTATACACAGTTAAGTGCACATGTCAATACGGCTCGGGCTAGAGGCTGTTTTTATGAACCGATCTTCACGAAACTTCTTGGGTACCTTTGTTATCACCTTGGGATGAGAACGAGTGTTTCTGAGTGTGGGCGAAAATTCAAGATGGCTGTCAGTGGCCATTTTGTACCGAAATTAGGTCCAATCAGTTTTTTGTACACAACTTCTGTACGGCTCAGGCTAGAGGCCATATTTATGAAGCGATCTTTACGAAACTTCTTGGGTACCTTTATTATCACCGTGGGACGAGAACGAACGAGTGTTTTTTGGTGCGGTCCAAAATTCAAGATGGCCGCCAGCAGCCGTTTTGTACCAAAATTAGTGTAATCAGTTTCTTGTACAGAACTTCTGTATGAAAGTTCTGATTTGAATAAATTTTTGTATGAATGTTTAGTAACATGGAATACATCACATATAATACAGGTTTTTTTCTCGTGTAGAAATTATGCAAATTAGATGAACTTTGATTTATTCAGTGCTACTAATACACAGTAAGTGCACATGTCAATACGGCTCGGGCTGGAGTCTGTATTTATGAACCAATGTTCACGAAACTTCTTGGGTACCTTTGCTATCACCTTGGGACAGGAACGAGTGTTTTTGGGTGCCTTTGTTATCACTGTGCTATGAGAACAAATATTTTTGGGTTCAGTCAGACCCACTTTGGGACTCAAAGATTTCTTTTCTAGTTTAGCATCTAACTGTCGCCCACCTTTACAATACTTTACCTATACATTTGTTACAGGCTACAGTCAGCATTTATGTACAGACCATTACAATACTTTATATGTACCTTTGTTATCAGGTCATAACCCAAATGTTTGTCATTGCTGTGTCACATACCATACATGTACATGTCTTACTCAAGTTGAGCTACAGTGTCATTGACACTTTCATTTCACAGTAAAAGCAGCCGAGTATTTTCATAGCATTATTTGTCCCCAGGGTGCAATAAGGTGCCATCTGCAATGCTAAAGCATTGAAGATGGCACCTTGTTGCACTCAGGGGATGATTTGTTTCTTAACTAGTAGACTACTGGAAGCCTATATTTGGGCTTTATTCAGAATGTAGGTACTGCAACTTGAAAGCTTCATATTTTGTTGATCTGCTACATATTATCTTTGACGTGAAATTATGTAGTCTGTATGAATTTGCCATGTTACAATTTATGGGAGTGTGCCTAAAGGCACTCACCCATAAGCTGTAACATGGCAAAGACATATGAACAAATTTTGACAACCAGAAATAACATAGACTTAGCACTTTACCAGTTAATAATGGGCACATCATGCTGCTGTGGTTTGCTGAGTGATTTAGCCATTAATGAAAACTGGCATTTCGCTAGTGCTAAAATGGTTACAAATTTATCACAGCTAAAGAACTCGAAATAATCAGTTGTAACTAGGTAACTGCATGTTCTTGAAATAATCAGTTGTAACCAGGTACCTGCAACTACATGTTCTATGACGGTCATGATGGTACTTTGACATCAGTTTCTACCCTGTTGTTTGCAAATGAATTCCTAGTAAGAACCCTCAAAAGTGCAATGGTAGGAGGAAGATTATAGTTTTCTGGTATGATAAGATCTTGATAGCATAGGCTGACAAATCTGTATATAATTATTCTAAAGTTCTGTCTTAATTGGTTTGAGTGTTGGGGTCCAGATCAAAGTGTCATAGTTCGATCCCAACCCTCATTATCTGTGTTGTGTCCTTGGGCAAGACACTTAATTCCAGTTGCCCAATTGGGAGCACAGTGGAGCAATTTGCTAAGACATACTACATGTCAATGGGAAACTGACTTCAAATGATGCCAACTCTTCTCGAGCAGGGTTAGTAAGTTGGAAGGTCTGGCAGTTACTTGTTGCTGTTTGGTGGTTTTACTCCTGTTCCTCCCCCCCCCCCCCTCCCCGGTAAATAAGTAAATAAATAAATAAATTCTGAACCTGATTTACTATGTGTTGGGATGTGTTAATGGGACAAAATAATAATTACTTTGGCTGTCAAAGGTGTTGAAACTCACAAAAACAACATACCAGTGATGAGACAGATCTTCAAGAAAAACACAAGTTAAACTGGGAAACTAAGTGTTCTAGCCATGAAAAATTGTGAAGACAAAATACTTTTCATCCTCATTCAGTTCCCTGGTTGCTATCAGCTGTAGGTTATTGATAAAAAATTGTATCATGGTTAGAAACAGGACCGTAAGAACATTTATTACACATCCATCTAAAATTAAGGTTTGTTCACAACATTCTAGAATGTGTGATAAAAAAGTTGTATCGCACATGTGTGTGATACAGGTTTTTGCACTTTTTCAACATCCGAATGGAACCAGTCATATTTCTAGGGATACATGGACCCATGCCGATACAATGGATTACTTATTTTAATGTTGTACCCTGGAGCCAGTACTATAAAACTTTTATAATAGTATTTTCTAGATTTGTATTTTCTATCTAGTAATATAACTGACTAAAATGAATCATTGACATTTTAAAGGATATGGCAATTTGCCAACTGGCAAATTACAAGCTCTTTGAAAATGCTAATGGATTGTTTTCACCCATTTAAAGTCAAAACTGGAAAATACAATTCTAGAAATACAATTGTAAACGTTTTATAGTATTGACCCCTGATTGTTAGCGGTCTATAGTATCTGAGTTTCTGTGATTTCCAAAGAAACTTAGGTACTGTACACTGACCAAGCATCAGAGGAAACTTTCTTATGTATTTTATTAACGTGAACAATATTGAATATGAACTGGATGACTATATGGGTTAAAAAATGACATGGCAATCACAGACATGCAGTTCAAACTAAGAACAATGTAGACAGAATCTGAAACCATCCTTGAGTGACGTCACTTCGAAAGAAAGATGTCATGCAAGCAACTTTTTAAATCACCAAAATTGAAATACGAAACAAAGTGTGTCGAACGACTGCATGTTGATATTTATTGGAATTTGTATGGATTTTGTACCTCTGTGAATTATCAAAGAATTACTGAGAACACCAAATATAAGCATTACATCCATTATATCTGGTTTAACAGAGATCCATGTGTTTTGTCAAGTAAGATATAACAGAATAAATGCTTTGTTTATCACTAGAGTATACAAATACATGGCCAAGTTCCTGCTTGTTGAATACACCTGTGAATTGAATATTTTTCACACTCACATAGTTAAGGGGCTACAGAGCAAGGGGCCAGCAGGAGCTAAATCCCTTCACTTGTTTTGCCAACTCTGTTCAAAGAAACTACCAAAGACATTAGTTTCAACAACACTCATATTATTATCCTAGCCGATATGTGTATACACTTAAATGCTTATTATTCTATATGTTATCCTTAGTACAAAAGAACTTAACTTTTTGAGTTGGCGATTATCGGAGTCGTCTGTAACGTCATAGTGACCACACCAGTAGCATTTCCGATGACACAATGTCAGTCTGTTGTGCATTTTGGATGATTTTAGGGAATTGGTGAACTAGCAGCATCGGGCGCCAATTGACAATATAATGTGAAGCATCATCCAAGCCGCAAAGCCCTCTTGCCGGTGAGGGTCCAGGAAAATTCACAAAAATTGCACCAGCAACACATGTTGTCCTCAACTCTTGAGCAATTCAGACTTTGCTCAATGCTGTATTATGACATGGCTCTGGCAAAAATAGGGTGGGGGGGGGGGGGGCGTACCTTGTCCTTCAAGGGTGGATGCAGAAATTTGGAATGGGGTGGGGGGGGGGGGGGGGGGGGGGGGTGCCAATTGACCATATGATGCAAAGCATCATCTGAGCGGCAAAGCCCTCTTGCTGGTGGGGCGTCCCAGGTGCGCCACCGGGAATATTTCACACAAATTGTACCAGAAACGTGCGTTGTCCTCAACTCTGAGCAATTCAGACTTTGCTCAGTGCTGTATTATGACATGGCTATGGCAAAAATAGGGGGGGGGGGGCATGTGCTGGGGATGCCCCCCCCCCTTTCCTGGATCCACCCTCTCCCTTTACCCAACGTAACATCCAAAACCGGCCAGCGCTATTCACAAAAATTACCTTTCAATTTTCATTATTCTCAAAAACATGGCTTATGACCATTCTTTGGAACGAGCACAATGAGCTCGTTCCAGTGAGGGGTCAGAAGATAGGTTTTTGATGCAAAAAATGAAAAAAATTAGATATTCAAGAATATTGTTCGCAAATGTTGTCTGCCTTTCATATGAAAGTATGTTAGGTAAAGGGTTAAGGCCTTGAAATCCTGGAAAATGGATTAGGAGGTAGTGAAAAATCTTGGAATTATCATGAAATAGCAATACTGATGATTGCAATGAAGCACATATTCACCCTTTTATGACAATATAATTTTATATGCCATAGTTTGTGAAGGCAGGGGCTTTTAAAATCCTTGAATTTGGCTAATGTGGGGCCTTGAAAATTGCTGAAAAATGTTGTGAAACAGCCTTGAATAGCCTTTAATTTTATCAGTCCTTGCCAACAAGAACCATGTTCATGAGTTTCTCGAAGAGGGTCTCAGAATCCCCAGCCCAACTCTGCAGCCCCTGGCAGTGGATATTCAATTAACAGAGTTCCACTGTCCTTGAGTGCTATTTAAAAAACATTGTCAATATGTCTATCAGACATTCTGAGAGAAAAGGATTCTCTCTCATTTGCACATGATAAAGAACTTGTCATCTGCTTCAATAAATTTATCGATGTGAGTGTAAAGATTAATACCCACTCTCAAGAGCATACCAGAAAGAAGTTCACACTTCCCTGCTATTCTTTTTTCTGAATTCATCAGCTGATTCCTTTAATTTGTTATTCAAACACCTATTACAGAAATGAGGTATATTTTTTTTTTAGCTCACCTTGATAAAGTCAAGCTGAGCTCATCCCATCGCTCTCCATCCATCGTCCATCCGTCGTTCATTCGTCCATCCTCCATCAACAACATGTTTTGGTCTTCTCCAAAAAAACCACTGGGCCAATTCAAATGAAAGTTTGTGTGAGTGATGGTCCCGAAGGGGCATTGCATTTTTGTTCAACTCAACATGCCCAGCCCCATAGGGAGGGGGTGGGGGAAAATGCTCCAAAATATTTTAAAATCTTCTTCTCATGAACCAGTGGGTACATTGACTTGATATTTGTTATGGAGCTTCCTTTTGAGGTGCAGATTCAAGTTTGTTCAAACGAAGTTTGTGAAGCAATATTTGGCTTTGTAATGGGAGGGGTAAGATTTTTGGTCCCGCTCAAAATTTCTGTTTTCTGAACCGGTGGTCCGATTTAGTATGTGGTATTATTGGGTCATAAGTACTTGACTCATGCAAAAAAAAAATTTCTGCATCCCCATGGGAACCCCAGGAGCCAAAAAATAGAAATATTTTCAAATGCCCATATTTCCCAAACCATACGGAACAGAGAACTGTTATTTGGTATGGAGCATCCTTAGGACCAGTAGAATTGAATGGTAAAAAAAAATTGCAATCGGTTAGGGTGTTCTGAAGAGGGCATCAAAAAAAAATGCTGAGTCAGCATATTTGCAAAAATTTAAAAAAATCTTTTCTCCAGAACCAATGGTCAGAAACTTTTGATATTAGGCATACAGCATCCATAGGGGGTCAGATACAAGTTTGTTAAAATAAAGCCCATTTTAACTTGGGGCAACATGAGGAATATTATTTTAAAATCTTCTTCAGAACCACCAGTCAGAATCTTTTAATGTTTGGTATACATCATTATACCCCCACTTTCCAAGAAAATGGGGGTATACTGGATTACATGTGTCCATCCGTCCGTATGTCTGTGCGTCCGTGTGTGAGTCCGTCCGAGAATATTCATAACTTAAGTAAATTATTATTTTTTATAATATTTGTTGGTCATAGATATGCCCACACGAGTTATTTTTTTATTATTACTTGTTCACTTAGAAATTGTGTCTGTCCGAGCCAACTTTTTTCTGTTCAGCCTGTATCTCGGGTATCGAATGTTCTATTGCAATGAAATTTGCCATGAACACTGCTTATGGTATAGGCTTTAAAAAAAGGATTCAACGATATTTCTCACATTCTCCTTTTTAGAGTTATCCCCCTTTTTTGACATTATTTGTCTGTTCAGTCTGTATCTCAGGTATGGGTTATCGGATTTCAGTGAAATATGGCATGCAGTTTGCCTATGACAAAGGCTTGTGCTTCATTGCATAAAACTTCCAAACACCAAACAATTTACCGTACCTTTTGACTTAGAAATTGTTGGGAATTGTTGAAAACTTTCGAAGAAAATGGGGGTGGGGGGGGGTGGGGGATATACTGGATTGGGTTTATCGGATTTCAGTGAAATATGGCATTCAGTTTGCCTATGACAAAAGCTTCTGCATCATTGCATAAAACTTCCAAACACCAAACAATTTACCATACCTTTTGACTTAGAAATTGTTGGAAATTGTTGAAAACTTTCGAAGAAAATGGGGGGTATACTGGATTGTGTCCATCCATCTGTGCATCCGTCCGTCAGTCCATACGAGAATATTCATAAATAATATTTGTTGGTCATAGGTATGCCCACACTAGGCGGTACACCACGTGGGGGTATGCACCGGATGAAAGTCCAGCTCTTGTTGTTATGAGGGTCAGATTCAAGATTGTTCAAACCAAGTCCCTAGGTTAATATTTGGGCTTCCCACAGAAATTTTAACTTAGTTCAATATGGGATATCATTTTTAAAAATCTTCTTCTTCAGATCCACCAGTCAGAATGCTTTCATATTTGGTATACCACACCTCTAGGAGGGTCAGATTCAAGTTTGTTCAAATCGGATCCCTAGATATATCTTTGGACTCGGTATGGTAGCCCAAATTTTAACATAGTGCAATATGAGGAAATTTCGTAAAAAATATTCTTCTTCAGATTCACCAGTCAGAATGCTTTCATATTTGGTATACAGCATCTCTGGGGAGGTCAGATTCAAGTTTGTTCAATTTGAGTGCCTGGGCTAATATTTGGGCTCCATATGGGAACCTGAAATTTAACTTAGTACAAGGGAATTTCTTCAAAAATCTTCTTCAGATTCACCTATCAGAATCCTTTCATATTCGGTTTACAACATCTCTAGGGGAGTCAGATTCAAGTTTGTTCAAATTGGTTCCCTGGGTTAATATTTGGGCTCCCTAATTTTAAAAATCTTCTTCTTCAGATCCACTTGTCAGAATGCTTTCATATTTGGTATACAACTGGGAGGGGGGGGGGGGGCAGATTCAAGTTTGTTCAAATCTTGTCCGTAGGTTAATATTTGGGCTTGCTATGGTAGCCCAAATATTAACTTAATGCAATAGGAAGAAATTTCTTTAAAAATGTTCTTCTTCAGATCCAACAGTCAAAATACTTTCATATTTGGTATACATCATCTCTAGGGAGGTCAGATTCACCTTTGTTCAAATCGAGAGCCTGGGTTAATATTTGGGCTCCCTATGCGAGCCAGAATTGGCCATGTAGCTGAAGAATTAGAAATTTTGTATTCAGTACCCTCTTGAGGTGTGTAACTAAGATTAATCCACATAGATTGTACTAAGGGGCTTCATAGGGGAGCTCCACATTTTACATTATGATCAACTGAAAAAAAGGTATGATGCTCGGACTATTTTTGTCTCTCCTGCGGGGCTCGAGGATTGACAATGTATCCTATGGAGATAGATTGCTTAATGTAGACTCATTCTTGTACTCTGTTTATATTGTGTTCTGTTCAAGGTGAGTGCTTCAGGCCCCGTGGGGCCACTTGTTTTTTTTTCAACCCATTACCTAACACAGATGATATCAAATTTTATTATTTTAAAAATCATTTTTTAAAAATTTTAAAATAAATTCAACACAACCATATCATGTGACACATCATTTGATGAGCTTGTTCCAATGAGGAGTCACATGATATCGTTTTGTTGTCATTTTTTTGAAAATAATATTTTTTCAATTGCTGAATTTCCATATTATGCTGACAGATGTGGCCAATTCATTAGGTAGAGGGTTAAATGGCCAAAATATAAAATATAGTAGGTATATTTTGTTGTACATGTACTTTGCAATTTTTAATTTTTTTAATAATTCTTTTCATAATTTGATTGGAATACTTGAAGTTAGTTGATAGTACAGTGTCCTCTTGCTGATGTTTATCCTGGAAGATACAAATTGAATTTGGAAATGCTGAAAGTCTTTTTGTATGGCAATCATGTTGACCAGTTGAAGAAACATTTCTCATGCATTATTGTTATCCTTTCAGACTAAATGTGTGGTGGAAACTAGAGATGCAGAACACACCAAACAACTGGAGGAAGTTCTGAGGAGCCATTATAAACATGTTTCCTTTGGACCACCTGTATCTATATAATAAAATCTATTGTTTGTATATTATGGTTGATCTTATAAACTAATCCACTACTTGTGTTCATATTTACCATGGGCATTTTACTCATTAATGGGGGTGTTATGCCTGGTTTGATTCCAATTTTTTTATAAGTCTAAAAATAATTCTAATGTACTAATTAAAACTCCTCAATTCAAGGTGATAAAAACCCCAGGCTCCATTATTATCAGAGTTTAATATATCAAATAAAAAAATACATTATATTGTCATCTTTAAAATAAACAGCAAAATGGTATGTCATTCAGAAGGTAGCTGCAGTGTGGGACGGAGTTAGGCAAAAACTAACAGTTATCCAAATTCTTTTCAGTTTTTACTTTACACAGCATTCTAAACAGGCACTGACACCTGGTAAATCCTGTACTCATGCAGTGAAAATTATTCTCTCTATTTGCTGATCAGATGAAAACCTATGACTTCTGTCCTGAATTTCGGTGGTTTTGTTTCTCTCACCATTGTCTTAACCCTTTACCCAATGTAAAGGTCAAAGATCACCAGTGCTATTTACAAAAATCCATTCAATTTTCATTATTGTTTAATATTTTGTCTCAAAAAACATATTTTATGACCACTCATTGGAACGAGCCTGTTGAGCTCATTCCAATGGGGGGTCAAATGCTATATTTTTGAGACAAAAAATGGAAAAAATAGTTATTCAAGAAGTTTGTTTGCAAGTGTCATCTGCCTTTCATGTTAGGTAAAGGGTTAAAGACACAAAGAAGATTTTTTATAACATGAATACCAGATTTACATAGTTACCAATTCACTTTGCCAGACTTGTACCCAATACTATCATAGCTATGTGAATTGCATGCAAATTCTGTCAATTTTTTTTAGCAAGATTTGTGAGTTATTTGCTATTTTAAAGCTTGTTAAAAAATTTGATCCAGGAAATCTATTATTTGAGCAAGATTGGCGAGTTATTTACAGTTTTAAAGTGTGCATGTGGGTGTGTGTGTGTGTGTGTGAGAGAGAGAGAGAGAGAAGTTAAAAATTTGCACTGGCACAGACATTTCCTACGGAAACATTTTTTTCTTTTAATATGCCGCCGAAAAATTATTTTCATTTACTGAACCTTGATGGGTTTCAAACATGACAAAAAATACATAAAATTGATTTAAACTAAGTGATGAGCTTAGGAACTGGTTAAACTGACTGGCAATAATTGATGTTATTCATTGATGGGCTCTAATTATACCCCCCGCAAACAAAGTTTAATTTAGTTCTTACAAGGATGTTACGCAAGCTGTGGTTTTTCTTATAGGCTATGACAGGTCAAAGATTCAAAGGTTCATTTAATTTAGCATTGGTTAAATTGAATTCATCTTTTAACATTTTTGCTATTTTGATATTCATTCTGTTGTATGTTAAAGTGAAAGGAATGATGGACCTCCTTTCGCATTCTCCCTCTGATATGTTCATACCAAATGGCCAGAGGGTTTGAAGCATATTGATCCAAAAAGCTTCACTTTTTTTTCTAAATTCATCCGTTTATTCTAATGTGTCTTTAATTGGTGGTTGTTCAATAGGATGGATTTTGAAATCGTCCAAAGAATGGCCAGGAAGGTTAAAATGTTGTGCTACTGGGGCATCAGCATTATGTTTTATATCCTGTTTGTGTCTAGTAGCACATTCTCAGAAAGGATTTTGACTTTGACCAACATACTGTTTCCTACAGCATTTACAAGTGATAAGGTAAATAATATTTGGTGAATCACAATGGAGGTAGTTATGGATCTGGTAATGATTTTTCATTTGTTCAGAGGAAAATTCCTCTTTCTGATCAGGCACAAAAGTATGCAATCTACAACAATGCTTTTTGCAATTAAATACCGGGCAACTACCATTTTGCAATGGTCTGTTGTGTTCAATTTTCAGTGGTTCGAAATCAGTAGTATCTGCTGGAGTTTCGAGCTTTTTCAGAGTTTGAGATTTCAGGCCACGCAAAAAGCGCAGTGAGTGCCCCCTCGATCTGAGGGCGCCAAATAGAGTAGAACAAGCCTCATTGAAATTTACCTTATCACTTGAATTGCAGTGGAAACGAATGAGCTGTGATTTGATGATACCTTTAAATGTTTGTTGAGGATGAAATGATTTTGTGTGCAACAATTGATGTGAATCAGTTGGTTTAAAATATGCTTTATAATCTAAATGACCGGACGCCTGAAATTGCTTGCCTTTATACACGGTCACATTGAGAAAATCTACGGAATTTTCACTGATAGTAGCTTTTAATTTAATGTTTGGATCATGATTGTTCAAAATTTCTAAAAATTCACCAAAATCTTCTTTTGAATGTTCCCAAATAATAAAAATGTCCTCTAAATATCTGAGATATACAAGAGGATGCTTTGCACATTTGCTTAAGGCATTTTCCTCCCATTCCATTACATAAATGCTTGCAAAATTAGGACTGAATCTTTTGCCCATAGGACAACCCATTATTTGTAGAAAATATTCATTAAAAGTCATTACCTTTTCAGCTCGGCTCTAAAAGATCCAAAATTTGTTCATCCGGGCATTTTGTATCCGGGTATTTTTCAAATGCATTTTTAACCGATTTAACACCTTTATCAGTATCAATGTTCATATACATACTGTCGATATTCAAAGTAGCCAGGATTGCATTTTTCGATATTTTCTATTTCAAAATTTTTGACAGGAAATCCTGTGTATTTTGCATGCATGCGTGAAGCTACATATGTCTTGTGTTTTTTAAATATTGATATTATATTCTTTATTAGATTTGTTGAATTCTGAGTATGTGTGTGTGCATACATGCGTGCATGCATGCATGTGTGTGCATGCATGCATGTGTGTGTGTGTGCATGAAGCTGCCTATGTCTTGTGTTTTTTAAGTATTGATATTATATTTTATTAGATTTGTTTAATTCTGATAAAACGACTGGTGACTGTGTCATAAAGCCCTATATTAGTTTTATCAATCAAATGATTTCACACAAAATATATAGCTGATTTATCTTCAATCCATCATTTGATGACTTCACATTTTAAGTATCACTTCCCTATCACTCCATGCACAATAATGGTTAAACACTCTTTACACACTGAACCACCATTTTCAACTGTTGTCATGCATTTAATTGGATATATCTTAATAAAATAACCCTGTTGATTGCCTCTGACAAACACTCAAACCATTTTCCATACCTTCAGTACAAATTTGACAAACCATTGGATTTCAGCATTTATGGACCTATTTGGCCTCTGTACATCAATTATGTGAATTTAATATAGTATATCTTGTTTGACAGAGCTCCATGAACTTGGCCCAACAAGATATACACAGAACGACACACGCATGTGAATAGGTTAATCGATATGGCACGAGTGTCAGTGCAGAAGGATAAAACAAGAGGCTGCAGGCCTCTCATTTTATCCTTCTGCGATGGCACAAGTGCCATATCGATTAACCCATTCACACGCATGTGTTGTTCTGTGTTTATTACATGCCTTCACGTTTATAAAAAAACAATTATTAGAAGGACACTCGGCAGTTCATTTCACAACTATCAACAAAAAGAACACATTTTATTGCAAACCAAATTTGCGAGGGAAACCTGTGTTACTATTTCGTCCCCTGAGTTCCAATGTGTTCTATGTGCCTACTGGCACATAGAACACAATGGGGAACTCAGGGGACGATTTTCAGCTATCGCCAATGATTCAAATTGTAATTGCGTTGCACGATTTGTAGAAAATTCCAGTGAAATTTCACTTCTATTTAAAAATAGTCCGTCAATGATTTCTGTTCCGCACATATGTGCGAAACAGATTTTCATTTTCCACATGGTTTAGTGTTGCTGTAGATGGGGATTACATAGAACAGATGTGTAATAATTAATAGAGTAAATGCTGAGTTTATCAGTAAACCTGAAAATACGGGAAAATGTCAAAATTCATGTGAAAGTTATACAGTGGAATATCCTAAAACCATTTACCATACCTTCAATACAAATTTGACCTGTTAATTGCATACATACATGTAGGTTAGGGAGTGAACTCCTGTTAATTGAAAAGAATAACTCTAATAACCACTGAATTCCCCAAATTTCTTGACATATTTTTTGCCCCAGTAAATTAGGCATATAATCTATTATATCTTGTTTGACACAGCTCAAAGAGTTCTCTTGTTTGACATAGTTCAAAGACATGTGATCAAAGTTTGATGATCAAAATTAATTTAGCACTCTACCAGTTAATTAATAGGGTTCAATGCATTTTATTAAAGAAGAGAAAACCACATCCTTTTTTTTAGAACCATGATCTATTCTGTAATGGAAACTACAACTTTGTTTAATCATGCTTCTGTTGGAAAGCTACTGTGGATCAATTAACAGGATTCTACTATACTCATATTAACTGAATATCATTCACTGACAGAATGGCTATTTAACTGGTTGAGTGCTGAAAGCCCATGTTTGGACTTTAATTGCTAGTACTCCAACTTAAAGGCTTCATATTCTGTGGATTTGCTTCATGTTATCTTTCAAGTGAAATTATTATACCCCCAGTTATTGTTAAATAATATACATTTATGGACTTTTGTGGTGGTAAATATGATGTGACATGAACGTAAAAAACTTATATTGACCGAGGCATTAGCTTAGGTCAATATAAGTTTTTTAGGTTCATATCGCATCATATTTACCACCACAAAAGTCCATAACTGTTTTATTATATACACCATCCTCAAAAAAACAATCTTCTATTTGTAAATTTAAAGTTCAGTTATATCAACCAGAAATACTTTTATTTAACAATAAAATAGTTATCATCTGCAGAATAACATAAAAATAAACAATGTTATAGAGATTACGTCAGTTGAAATAGAACTAGAGAGGGGATTTCCAAAAGCTACATTTAGAAAGTTGATATTCACTGGAAAACCAGTGTACATGGATTTTTGAGTACCAGTCACGTGTATAAGATACAGCCAAAAGAAATGTGGTTATTTATAAAGCATATAATAAAAGTATTTCTGGTTGATATAATTGAAATTTTGATTGACAAATAGAAGATTGTTTTTTGAGGATGGTGTACATAAGAAAACAGTTATAGACTTTTATGGTGGTAAATATGATGTGATATGAACCTAAAAAACTTATATTGACCTTGACTAACGCCTCTGTCAATATAAGTTTTTTAAGTTCATATCACATCATATTCACCACCACAAAAGTCCATAATTGTATAATATATCATATTAGGTTATTCACAAACTGTGTAACTAATAAGACCACATTATTGACTTGTTAATAGAAACTGCAGATATGAGGTGAGGTCAGTCTTGGTATGAAAACAGTTAGCCCTTTGCCCATTATGAATAGCAGATGACACTTGCCAAAACAATTTGTTTAATAATTAAAATGCTTCATGTTTTGCCTCGAAAACATAGCTTATGACCTCTCTATGGGGTTAATAAGGTGCGTTTTGAAACAAAAAATTTAAAACATTTGAATGGCAATATTTGTGAATGGCACTGGCTGGTTTGGGCTGTTACATTATGTAAAGGGTTACTATAACAGCCCATTTTTGCAGATCAGCAACAAAATACATCTGAATGTTACATGAGCTGGCATCTCAATGACATTATATTGCTGATCAACTTATATTTTCAATCTGCAGCCAAGCCTGAAAATAAGCAATTCTATCCCATACAGTGGGCTAGAATTTCCCAATTTATCTTCAGGATTTCTTTTTAGGCCTGAGTCCTTGATTCAGATTGGGGTTCACAGAGGGTAAATTTAGTAATGCTACCCTGCTGTGCAGGGTAGCATTATCAAATTCATCGTCTGGGGACCTCATTCTGCAGATGACAGTCTGCTTATTTTCAGGCTTGTCTGCAGCCATAAGACAAAAGTTTCAAGAAATTCTTTGCTCACTGTTTTGTGTAGGAAGGTGCATGATGACTTATCTCTATGATGTATTGATGGTATGTCTGAAGGCAGAAAGACTCGAGTTCAATTTTTTTTTAAATGTATTTTGAGGAAGATCTTCATTTATTATTATTTGCTTTTAAAGAGTAGTATATTGATTTTAACTGATATTAAGTGTGCTTTGTTTTGTAACAGCTGTCAATTAATTTTTGCACTGAAACATGAAGAGAGCATATTGGTTTAAAAACAGTGCATCTTTCTATGTATATCGACAGGTTGTTTTTTCACACAATTTATCTGCTGTGATTTTATCCACAGTAATAATAATAATGCTATGTATTTTCTCCTATAAAATATAGCATGTGGGGTAATTTGAACAAGCTGCAACAGATCAATTTTAATAGAATTGAGAATTTACTTGTTTTGAATTGATTTTATATATATGTTTCTCACTTTGCTTCCCATCAATTACTTGAATCTACCCAGCTGTGCATGTAATAACTTCCCTGGGAGTACATGGCTCAGTGGTTAAGGCATTGAACTTCAAACTGAAAGGTCTGTGGTTCGATCCTGACCAGCGGTAACTGTATTGTGTCCATGGGCAGGACATTTAATCCCAGTTGCCCACATAGGGCACAGTGGAGCTGTGTACTAAGGCATACTGCACATTGATGGTGCACTTGCCTTCAACCAATGCTAACCCTGCTTGTGCGAAGTTAGTACCTTGTGGAGTCTGACAGTTGCTCGCCATTGCTCAGTGTATCTCTTCAGGTGCTCCACCTTCCTCCACCCATAAAACTTTCTGGCACGAGGTGACCCTGGCCATCGAAAGTGTTGTTAAAACTTCAATAAATAAATAAAGAAATAATAACTTACCTTTAACCCTTTATCAGGCCAGAAAATAAACAGACTATCATCTGCAAAATGAGGTTCCCAGAGGGTGAATTTAGTGATGCTACCCTGCACAGCAGGGTAGCATCACTAAACTGACCCTCTGTGAACCTCAATCTGAATCGAGGTCTCAAAACAAAACAAAAAGTGGTACCCAGAGTATAAATTGGCCCACTGTATGGGTTAGCATCATCAAATTCATCCTCTGGGGACCTCATTTTGCAAATGTCAGATTGCTTATTTTTAGGCCTGCTCTTTATCTAATACAGGCCTGTACAAATTAGAAATTAAGGAAACCCCAAAAGAGATTACCTTAACTTTTTCAGTTCACCCATTTTTCAAGCTAAGTTGAGAAACACAAATAAATGGGTTTATTTCCTGAGTTTTATTCATTAAGCTGATATGCTGTGTTGTAATACACTGGTGGAAAGGACTTAGGAGCCCTTTCCACCAGAGTATTACATCACAGCAATTCTTTGCCAAAGTTTTATTATCACTTTAATCACACATGTAGTCATCCTCAATGGGAACCCCAGAAAGTAGACCAGTCCTTGTTGTCCCCCAACAAACAGTTTGTCGGAGGACTATTGTAATCAGGTGCATGCGTGCGTCTGTCTGTCCGGAGTGATAACTAAAGTTTGGGTCATCGAATCAAAACCAAATTTGGTGTATATATCCCTCACCTCAATAATTAGGTGAATTCCGAATATCGGCTGGATCCAATAATTTCCATTGGAGTTATGCCCCTTTTTCAATGCTTTTCTGTTCAATTTCACAATTTTGGAAATTTGGTGTCCGGATGATAACTTCAGTTTGAGTTACTGAGTTAACACCAGATCGTACATAGGTTTGTCCCGGGAATACACAGATCAAGTTCAAATTTGGATTCAGTCCGACCAATTTTGGCTGAGTTATGGCACTTTTTCCATTATTTTACTTTGAAAACTGGATGACTGGCTGATAATTTTAGTTTGAGTTATTGAATCAGCACCAAATTTTGTTTATATGTTTGTCTCATGAATATGCTGGTCTAGTTCGCATTTGGGTTCAGTCTGACTAATTTTGGCTGAGTTATAGCCTTTTTTCCATTTTTTTGACTTTGAAAATTTGTCTGGAAATATTTCCAAAATAAGAACTTACTGTCGGGGGACATAGCCTACGCCTGGCGGTGCACTTGTTTACTTTGGTAATCAAGTTCTGCTTTACAGGTAAAAGGGGACCCAGTAACCAACAATGGAAGGCCTTTGAAGTAGGCAGCATAGATATAAACGATTGGCTCAACTTGTCTTCATACCTATGTTGCACTTATGATGCTGACAGTGACCTCAATCTAATATTATAGTCTGTCAAAATGAATTTTTTATCGAACCCGTAATATTAACCCTTAAGGGCCTAATTCTGACTTTGATAACTTTTAAATGCAAAGGAACAAGTGCCACAACATGCATTGTTTGGGTAAACTCAAAATTTGTTTTCTAAATACCTTGTCAGGTGTTTCTAGGCAAGTCTTGGCTGCCTCTGTGGGCACCCAAGACTTGACTAGCAACAACTGCAAAGCCACTGGAGGTAGACTTTCAAAGTTTAGAGAAAATGTATAAAAATCTCCAGTCCCTTAAGGGCTAATTATTTAGCTTCTCGGGCCTCACAGGTTATATAATTACTCCTACTTGTGTGATAAAAGATACAAAAATTATTTTGACACACTGTATAATTATTCTATATGCCAGTAGTTGGCTGACACTGGGAATGCATGTATAATGTCCATCCTTCAGCTTTTCCTGAGTAAGGCATGAAGACTAATCTATTAAGAAATTTGATAAAACTTGATACACATATGCAAAATACTTATCATCAGCTGATTCAGTGTTGCTTACCATGTCAATAACCTCAAGGTTAAGGTCGCATTTGTTGGGCAGAAATGGCCTATTTTCATATTTGATATTTGGAGTACGACATTCATTCTGCTAAAAGAATTTAATGAAGCCTTACATCATTGTTATCATCAGATGATGCATATCAGACCAATTCCATGTGTGTTTCCATGAGCTCAAGATCATATTTGGCAATTTCTGTGTAAAACTGACTATTTTTGTTTGGGGTTTGCTGGTGCCAAGCCTGAAAATAAGCAATCTGTCATTTGCAGAATGAGGTCCCCAAAGGGTGAATTTGCTGATGCTATCCCATACAGTTTGCCAATTTATCCTCTGGGTACCTCTTGCTGTTTAGACTTGAAACCTTGATTCAGATTGAGGTTCACAGAGAGTAAATTTAGTGATGCCACCCTGCTCTGGAGAGTCCAACAGTTACTCTCATCCCCTGGAAGTTGAGAAGTGCTTGTGCTTGTGGGCACCGGACACCATAAACAATTTGGCTAAACTTGACTTTATGAATAATAACATGCAACAGTACGTCTATTCTCTCTGGGTACTCCAGCTTCTGCCATCCATAAAACTGTCCCAACATGATATGACCTTGGCTTTTGAATGCATCGTTAACTCTTTACCCACCACACAAGATATCAAAATTTATTATTTTAATTATTGTTTTTTCAAAATTTTAAAAATTTTTCAACAAAACCATATCATGTGACCTTTAATGAGCTCATTCCAATGAGAGTAGGGGGTAACATGATGTGGTTTTGTTGAAATGTTTCGAAAATGTACACAAAAAACTAATATCAGCTATAGCCTTTGTTTACTCTGTCAGAATGTAAAACTGCCCCCTTTCCATTTGTGATTATGGCTTTAGTTTATTTGAGTATGCAACAGTATCATGTCTGCGTTGTTTACTTGGCAAGGAACTTAATCCAGATTGCCCACATGGTGGACCAGTGGCACTGTGTACTAAGGCATACTGCATGTTGATGGTGCACTTGTCTTCAACCAGTGCTAACTGTGGGAGTCTGACAGTTGCATGCTGATGCTCAATGGATCTCTTGGGTACTCAGTTTGTAAATTGCACATGCGGAGGCAGCTCATTCGTTAGGTAAAGGGTTAAAGCCGAACAAACAAACAGTTACCAACTACAGCACAGTTATCACAAAAGAGGTCTTTCTCACGATCAGATCCCAATTTTACTGCGACACACTGACACTAGTGGGTCAAGGTTTCTGATATAAAATACTGCATAATTAATACAGCATCAAGAAAAACCAACAAAAATAGCATCGTAGATGCAGTATTCTTATCTTTTCTTTTCGACAAGTGAGGTTATACAGTTTTGTGGGGGAGGAAACAGACAGAGAATTTTGACTGAGTTGCAATCCAATCAAATACTCTGTCCATTTTTGTGATAATAGTACTGAAGATGGAGAGAAAATGATGAATTTAATTTCTTGTTTGTGCACTTGTGGTGGTAACAAAGCTGCAGTAAAAGCTGTTAAACACTGGGTGGGATTAGTGTCCTGCAAAGCTTTGAGATTTGGATTGAATTAGAATCTCAAGTCACTTCGATTTGAATCGGCTGCCCGATTCATCTCTTTTCAAATCTTTTCACAGGAATATAGCTGGGTATCGGTCATCTAGTCGTCTCACAAAATATTTAGCCCAGAAGGAAATTGTACTTAAATAATGCTGAAAGTAAAAATCTAGTGTAATTTCCACTATATTAACCCTTTACCTAACATGAAAAGCAGACGACACTTGCAACAAAAATTCTTGAACAACTAATTGTTTTCTGTCTGTGCATCTCTGCATCCATCCGAGTGTGCATCCATCCGTGCATCTGCTCATCTGCAGCAATATCTTGCCAGTGAGTGGATGGATTTCAGTGAAATTTGGTATGAGGGATCCTTATGACAAGCCACTCCTGCACATTATAAAAAAAGTTGCCCACAGTTTTTCAACAGAGTTATGGTCCTTACTTTGTTTTTAATTCATTTATGTTTCATTGGTCCAGCACTGCAGTGAGGGTATAATTGCCTTCAGCAATAGCTCTTGTTTTACTGGCAAAGCAATATTCAGTTAACAGGGTTCCATTGTAATTTTATTGAATGTTTCTTGCCTATTCTTCTTATTACAGTAGAATCCTCTTAATTGAATATCCATTTTGCCAGTGAAAATTATTCAATTAACAGGAATATACAATTAACAGGGAAAAGGTCAGTTTCCTGTGTTCTGGAGGTAAAGTGAGCATTTATTCTATTATATCTTGTTTGTCAGAGCTCATAGAGCTCTGTCAAACAAGATATAATAGAATAAATGTCTATTGGATGTAGTGAGGCCAAAAAGGTTGATAAATAAGGGGAATTTGGTGCATGTCACAGTAATTTTTTCGACATATTACAAAAATTTATATACAATTAACAGGAGTTTACTCTACAACCCATTAACAGATCAAATTTGGGCTGAGGTATGGTAAATGGTTTTGTGTTTGAAAATTATATTCAATTAACAGGGATATACAATTAAGAGATATCCAATTAAATGAGCTCCACTGTATGTGATATTTTCATGATTTTAACATTAGTTGTTTCCTGTCTCATCCATATTAATTTAGTATGTGCTGTGTTATACATGTTTGTGATCTCCAAAATAATATTAAAACATTCTGTGGTGTTTTCCACTTTTCCACTTCACTCCTGTGCATTTCAACAACTCTGTGAATGTGCTGAATGTGCTGAGATTGTTTGAATATCTTGTGTCTGTGGCCATTAATCATATGACTACTGCATTCTACCTCAGTTTGGTCATGTGACACAAAAAACTAATATCAGCTATAGCCTTTGTTTACTCTGTCAGAATGTAAAACTGCCCCCTTTCCATTTATGGCTTTAGTTTATTTGAGTATGCAACAGTATCATGTCTGTGTTGTGTACTTGGCAAGGAACTTAATCCTGATTGCCCACATGGTGGACCAGTGGCACTGTGTACTAAGGCATACTGCATGTTGATGGTGCACTTGTCTTCAACCAGTGCTAACTCTGGGAGTCTGACAGTTGCACGCTGATGCTCAGTGGATCTCTCGGGTACTCTGGCTTCCTTCACCCATAAAACTGTCCGACAGGTGACCCTGGCTATCGAAATTGTCGTTAAAAACCAATAAATAAATAAACAGTATCATGTTTATACACACTACAATACTTTTATAAATCAGACATTTGTTTCTCGTTTTTCAGAATGCATGAATTTTTTCATGTGTAAATCTTTGATCTTGGATTTCAATTTCCCTAGAAATGATGTAAAATGTTGGAATTAATACCAGCAGAAGAAAAAGGATAAAAATGTTGTCCTTGGATTTCGATTATTTTTCCATTGTTGAAATTCCAACCTTTGACACGATTTCTTGCGAAACTCTAAGAAAGCTTCCTAACAAATGATATGAATTATTGGAATTATTAATGGATGAAAAAAAAAAGATCAAAATATTCCCCTGGTGAACCAACTTTTCTTTTTTCACATGATCCTGTAGTTCTTTCCCTAAGTCTTGCATACTACCTACTATTCTCATTCACATATTCAGCAATATATAATTGGGACACACTCGTGGGGAGATTATTGAATGACAAGCAAAGCAAGGGTGGCTATAAGCCTGGGTGTTGTCACCAGCAGCTAGAAGGACTAATTTCTCTTGACACTGATTTTATCTCTCTGTTATAAATTTTTGTCATTGTTGGGTAATATATTCTAACAGTAAGTTTGTTTGTTTGTTGGTGGTTAACGTCACATATTTATGCACCATGGCTAATCGTGACACAACATGGAGATGAAGTCAAGTTTAGTCAATCGTTGATCAACATGTTGCCCATTTTAGAGGACTTTCACCCCAAGCATTGGTGACTGGGTCCTATTTTACTAGTAAAGCGGAACTGGTTGACCACAGTAAACAAGTGCTGCGTACTTCCCGGGGTTCCCACGGGGATAACAGTAAGTTAAAATTATGACTAACTATACTTGGGATACACTACTCAATAATGCCAAAAGGACTAGACTGCAGTACCTATTTGTCTCATTGATGATTACAAAACTTACAAAATCGATTTTTGGGTGCCAGGATTGAAGCTCCCATACCTGTCTCACCCCACCCCCACCCCACCCCACCCCCAATGTTTGTCTCAATATCAAGATAAATGGAAATTTTTCAGGCAAAAAGTCCAACAGTTGGAAATTTGAAGCATTGTTGTAACAGAAGTTTTTTTCGAGTGTGGTATTACATTTCCGTCAAAATTCCAAGTGCCAACTCCCAGAGACAGAATTCTGATCGAACAATGCAAGATTTTCTGACTTCTCGAAGCTGTGAGGTTAATTCCACAATTTACAATATTAAGCTATTTAGGATTCACAATTGAGCAATATTTAATTTCGCAATGGTTAATATTTATGATAAAAATTGTATGTTACTGGAGGCCTGGCAAGTTTCTAAATTCTAGTTTGAGAAAGATTTTCTTTGTTAACTTTATAGTTGTTTGATTGATTGCAATTGTTCGTTTGATTGATTGCAGTTGTCTGAGTTTTCCATTCAGTCTTCCCAATCCTTTATTGCAACTTTGTCAATGGAAGGCCTAATCAAATCCAAAACAGATATTGCCATCCTTCATTTTCAGTTGCGATTTGAAATATTTCATCTTGTAAAGTTTTACTTTTATACAAGCAAGAACTGGAGGTTCATTGTTCTTGAAATTTTTTTACATGTCATAGTTTTGCAAATTAATTTAGCATCCAGTGTACATTATGTAGCCTGTTAGGCTACTACAGTATACAGACATAACAACATGTACATAAGTTTCATTTGGATTATTGGATAATACTTGTTTCATGTTGTAACAAGCATTTGGCACACCTTTTCTTGAATTATATCAGAAATTACAGAAATACGAACAAGATGGTCAATTTGGTGCTCACAATAGTCATGAGCAGTTGATTTATGAGGCTAGTATACAGGGCACATTATGAGGCCCAGACTGCAGTTTGTATTAGGACTCAAAATTGTGCCCCCTGTGAGGATGCGTCCTGAAATTTTTACTACCACAGTTTTCTTGGCTCTGTACTCTCCTGAAAGACAGATAGAGCCAGACTGAAAATTTTGATTTGGATTTTGGTATTGTTGAATTAATATCTCACACAAACTGTGACAAAAAGGCTGAGTTAATTAGCAAACTCTTTACTCATACTTTGTAATCATAATAAATGTTTTTTAGTCATTGAGATCATTTCAATATTAGGGTACTCACTGCTCAGCATGACCTCATATTTGAGATGATTAATTAATAAATTATTGGTTGAATGCTGATTTTTTTTAGCATTCTCCATACATGTACATTCATGTAATTAATTGATACAATGTCTAATGAATGCAGATAGGGCCTACTTACAGACTACAGTACCACAAGAAATTGTCATTTTGTGCTGTTTAAAACCTCAAATTATGTATACAGATATTTAGCAGCAGTCATTTAAACTGCTTGGAAATATTCTCAGAACACCCTAAAACCTACTGGTACTGTCTCTCAGAGTCAGCATTTTGAAAAATTACCCCCTCTGGTGGGGGGGGGGGGGACCCCTTTCCATCCATGATTGGAATTTCCATAGTTCTACAACCCCCCCCCCCCCCCCCCCCACACACACACACACATACACCATTGAAAACCTCCTAGCTACATCCCTGCCAATGTGTTTTTCCCTGGTTCTGTGCAAATGAGTGAATCTATTCTGGATTTGTAGGGTGGAAAAGAGGTGAAAATTTGATTTTAGAGTCCTGTGGGGCTGATTGTATTTTTAGATGCCAAAAAACTACAAGTGAAATTATGTTATTTTAGAAAAAATATTGAGTCATTTTCTGAATGAGTTCAGTTAAGACTAAATGAATTTTATCACATTGGAGATTGCATATGGCTGGAAATGACTCGACTTTGTTTTGTACATACCTATACAATTTTTAATAAAAAATTGATTAAATTAGATGAGATTGAAAAAGTGTTATGTTTTTTAATAAAATATTTGCACAGCATCAAGTATTTTATTTTTCTTTCTTCTGCAGTCATAGTATCCCCACTAAAAAATCAACAGATTTTTGTTTATGTTAATTGGTCAAGGAGTACAATTTTCTTCCAAAAAGAACAAAAAGACAGACCAGATGGAATGAAATAATAAGTGAGGTGATTAACTAGTCGAGTGCAAGAAGCCACTCTCATGGCTCTTTTGAAAAATCCTCTGGCAAGTGAATGTCCACATATTCCAACATTTCAAAATTCCAAATTCAGAGATGTATTTGAGAATGTCAAAATTGGAGGTACAGTTGGTTCCTGTTAATTGAATAGACACTTTGTCAATGGAAATCCTTCAATTAACATGGGGTATTCAAGTAATAGTAATAGAGATTTGGTCATTTTTCTATATTCTTGAGGTAATGGAGCATTTATATTATTATATCTTGTTTGACAGAGCTCAAGAACATTATATTCAATTAACAGGGTTATTCAGTCAAAAGATATCCAATTAAGCAGGCTCCACTGTATTAATCATCATCTGTGATAGTTCTTGGTCATGGCAGATGAAGATTGTTAAACAATGGTAGTGCAAGGGTCAAACCTTTACCTAGTGAACTGGTAAAATTCATCACTTCCAACCTTCAATAATTTTCTTATTATTTTCAGAATTTCCTGACATACAATATCTCTCTGGCAACTCCAGCAAGAAGAGCAATGCATGTTGGCTGTGGTAGAAAAGCTCTGCTTCACTGGTATCAGGACCTTGCAATCAAGCGCAGATCCTCTGAAGTGGGCAAGCTAATTATAATAAATGGCTAAATATCAATTTATACTTGTGCTATGATTGTGATACAGCCATAGATATAGATATTGGCATTAACTTCTTGCATGCTGCTGATGGATATTCCCGCCCTGGACACAAAATCTCTTGCCACTGAAATAAGTATAAATTGGGCACATTTAACATTAAGACCAATGATTTATTTAGTTAAATCTAGATATATTTTTTATCATATCTAGTCATGGGTGCTTCACAGCAGTCATGACTAGATTTGATGGAATATATTTTTAAAATACTCAGCAGGTTAAGAGTTAACCCCCATTAATAACAATCTTTAACCCTTTACCCAACAAATCGCCCGCATCTGCCCACGCAATATGCAAATTCAGCAGCTGAAAAAATATTATTTTTCGAAAAATTTCAACAAAACCATATCATGTGACCCCCTCTTTGGAACGAGCTCAATAAGCTCGTTCCAAAGAGGGGTCATATGATATGGTTTTGTTGAAATTTTTCGAAAAAATTTAAAAAATGATATTTAAAATAATAAATTTTGAAATCATCTGCATTGGGTAAAGGGTTAACCCTCTTCACACTGATGACTAAATGTTAAAATGCAAAGCTGCAAATATTTCCTGTAATTTAACTATGCATTTAACCAATACAATCTTACTAGACAAAGCTCGTTGAGCTCTGTCAAACAGGATTGATTTGGTTAAATTCTTAGTTGCATTATGGGAGGGCATTTCTACTCCAGATATCAGCATTTTGACATCACAGTGCAGAGGATTTTTCAAGAACTTTTCCTTGTGAGTGTCATCATCTATCTGAGTTAGGTAAAGGGTTAAGATATCTAGGTACAACATTAATAGTCTTCTATTCTTAGCATACATGTAATAATATGGTTCCTTTCCGGTTAGCACCAAATCAAATTCTCTAATGTGAATTTGTTTTGTTAAAATTCATTAGAGAGTGTCTTTGAACACTCTCTAATGAATTATAACAAAACAGCCACTGATGACTGAATGTTTATCTATATATTATCCTACACTAAACGCTTAGCTTTGGTCTCATTTCAGAGAGTACATGTTATAATAGTTCATTCAAATGTATAATAGTCCAGTCTCCACAGAGAGAATGAGAATCGGATTTGCACTCTAAAAGCGAGAACTGTAGGAACATTATTTGGGAACGTTGGTAGTGCATATGTGTATTTATTTATTGGGGGTTTAACGACACTTTTGACAGCCAGGGTCACCTCATGTTGGACAGCTTTACGGGTGGAGGAAGCTGGAGTACCCCAAGAGAACCACTGAGTGACAGCGAGCAACTGTCAGGCTCACCAACATACTAACTCCACACAAGCAGGGTTAGCATTGGTTGAAACAAGTGCACCATGATGTGCAGTATGCTTTAGTACACAATGCCACTGTGCCCCCACGTGGGCAATGGGGGTGAAGTATCTTGCACAAGAACACAACACAGTTGCTGCAGGTGGGATTCGAACCGAGGACTTCTTGGTTTGCAGCCTGCACCTCTACCTACTGAGCCACCGTGCCCCCGTGCATATGTGTATAAAATTGAGAGAGAGAATATACAGCTACATGGGAGTGTGAGACGTGGGTATACTTGGATGCTACCTATCTATGCACATTATTGTATATTATGAACTTAACCCTTTTACTATCACGCCCACTTTATCCATATATGGAGGACTTCTATGTACGCCTGCAAGCGAGGAAGTTTAATCAAATTTATGACATACTTAAACCTCTTATCATCTGATTTATTGTTGGAAAGGACTCTCTGAGCCCTTTCCATCAATTAATCAGATGGTAGGTTTGATCTGCACATACCAGGACATACAGATAATCATCATAAAATAGGTGACAATAGTCACTTTCGGCAGCGTAAGTGTTAATGTGTCAAAATGGAATGGTTATGTGTAGAAACTGACATTTCAAATGTATCTTCAACTTTCTGAGAGAGAAGAGAGAGAGCGAGTGTGGGGGATATGTATATAATTAGTGTAACTATTGTATATAAGGTTAATAGTGTCCCATAAGTTCTTTAGGCTGGATTTCATTTTATTGTCTTTTGAAGTTTTCTGAATTTTATCATGTGTAATGAAATGTGAAACTTATTTTACTACTACTAAATATTTACTGGTAAAAATAATCTTAACACTCAACCAGTTGAGCACCATTGTTAATTTGATATGGAAAAGGGTCAGCTGCCAGTCAGGTAATTGATTATTGGCAGAGCTTGATCTTAAAGTCAACATCTGATGTTCGTGACCTTTAAAGTTAACAAAGAAGATCTATATATTCAGTTACCCCTTTGAATGACAAATTTCACAAAATAACATCAAGGTCTAATGGAAATATATGAAATTCTCTTTTTTCACCATGAAGGAAATTGGATTCGCTTGAATATGGCAGAGTCACATAGAAACATGTTTATGGATCTAGCGTCTAAAGTGTATAATGTTAATGATTAATATTACTTTGCTTATCTGTATACTGAGTTTTCTGGTGCAGCCATAAATTAGGTTTTAAAGTACTTGGTAGAAATTATTACATTGGAACTCTGTTAATTAAATAGCCTCTTTGTCAGTGACAAAATATTCCATCAGCAGGAGTATTCAATTAAAAAGGAATAAGGAATTGGGTCATTTTTCTGTATTTTAGTGATAAGCTGGGCATTTATGGTATTATATCTTGTTTGACAGAGCTCATGGAGCTCTGTCAAACAAGGTGTAACACATTAAATGTCTACAATCACTGTACTGGGACCTTTTTGGTCTTAAAATGGGTGTATTCAGTCGTTGTCCGAGTAATTCTTCAGTAGAATACATGATATTTTATTCAGTTAAGAGGAACTTAATCTAAAACCTATATGCAATTAGCAGGTTAAATTTGTTCTGAATGCATCGTAAATGGTTTTGTATTTGAAGCTATAATCAATTACTAGGATTATTTAATTAAGAATTACTCAGTTAAGTGGGCACTGGTGTATTAAGTAGTAATGTTTTTGTAGCACAAGCAAGAGTCTCAGTAGAATTTGTTGAAGGCACATTTTTTCACCAGCCTCCTGTTTGCTATTGCTATGTCAGTGCAGTTGGTGTAAATGCTGAAATAAATTGGAACAAAAATTGCTACCGGTAACCGCACTGTTACCAAGTTGTTTTTATATCATAGAAAGTGGAAAAATTTACTCAAAAACATATCCACTCAAATCCACTTTCTGGAATTTTTTTAAATGTAAAATCAGATAGAAATTTCAAAGATAATTTGATTTCCTATTATGATTGATTATTTTGTATTTTTTATGCCCCCAATCTTAAATCCGGATTGTCTGGCTGTCCACCTGTCCATCCATCCATCCAACTTTATTTGCCCGTCCGGAGCCATCACTCTATAATGTTTTGGTGGATTTCCATTAAACTTTATGGAAGGACCAATGGAAGGACCAATGGAAGGTCTTTTGCACAGCAACACCATGCTAGAGTGACAAAGGTCAAGGTCACAGGAATGAGAAAACTTAATTCTCTCACAGACTGTATTTTACCGTCCAGAGCTATAATTCTATAATGCTTGGGTGGATTTCCATGAAACTTCACACTATGGTAAAGACCAGTGGAAGGTCTGTTGCACATCAATACCATTCTCAAGTGACAGGTCAAGGTCACAGAAATGTGAAAACTTAATTCTCTCACAGACTGTATTTGTCTGTCAGGAGCCATAATTCTATAATGCTTGAGTTGATTTCCATGAAACTTCACACAAGGGTAAAGACCAATGGAAGGTCTGTTGCATAGCAACGTCATGCTTGAGAGACAAAGGTCAAGGTCACAGGAATGCTGAACAGTTTGTGTTGGGGTAAGGGAAATTTAGAGGTAAGTGATGTTTTACTGTGGTGCGTGATGGATATACAGTTGTCATGAAAATGCACATGCACAGCCATATTTTGACATCATTACCATCGTGATGTGTGTTGTTAGTTTGTAGATGCTGTCAAGGTGACATGTGTCTGTTGCCCAGTTTGGTTGATCGGTCCCACCATCATCGTTTTTAAAAGGGAGCACACAGTGTCATTGGAGAAAGAACGTTTTGGTACAGAGTGGAAATGTGTTCTGAGGGTGCATTCAACAGTTGCTTGAGGTGGTTACACTGGTATTTATAATGGATGCCGCAACGAAACAACTGAGGGTTGGAAGTCAAGCTATTGTGAAGGCTGTTTTGGTTATAGTACTGAGCTCCGATCCAGAGGAAGGGAAACACTTGGAAATGAAGCTGCCGAAAATCTTGTTTCTATCTCCGCTTCATTGTAGTTGTTTACCTCGCTGCCCTCCCGACTCCCTCTGGGACGGGGCTGTGGATGGGGGTAACAAGAGTTTGAAGTGGGGAGGGTAGTGGCCGCCTCCACCTTCCTTTCCTCTTCCTTTGTAGTGCCCCCTCCAAGTGTTGGGCGCCCCGACGCTTCTCGTTGGACTCTCTCTTCTTCTGAGTGACATCCCTCTTAGGTCAAGATTCCTTCGAGTGGGGACTAGTTTGAGATGGTATCCAACTTCGAATGAGTCTGGGTGATGAAAATCATCAATTCGATGAAAATGAGATATTTATTTATTTATTTATTGATGTTTAAGGTCACATATTTATGCACAATGGCTAATCATGACCGTGACAGTTTTTACGGGTGGAGGAAGCCGGAGTACCCGGAGAGAACCACCGAGCAACGACGAGCAGCTGCCAGCTCCCCAACATCGTAACTCCGCACTGCAGCACAGGCAGGGTTAGATTGGTTGAAGACATGCGTACCATCGACGTGCAGTACGCCTTAGTACACAGCGTCATCGTGCCCCCACGCGGGCAATGGGGATGAAGTGTCTTGCCCAAGGACACAACGCGGTTGCCGCATGTGGGATTCAAACCGAGGACCTCTCGGCTTGCAGCCTGCACCTCTTCCTACTGAGCCACCGCGCTCCCCTGAAAATGAGATAGCCTGCCACTCGAAGTTGTGGTTTGCGCACGTCGAAGGTCTGCAGGGATGGTACTATGACAGGTTAGCCCTGTTGAAAGTAAAGTTAAATTTTGTGAAGAAAAATCAAAAGACTTTTGACAGAGGCGGAGGAGGAAAAATAGTGAGAAAGGTTAGTCCAATGGTGTTTTTTTCTTTGGGCTGGTTACCCTTTATCCTTAAGCGGTCACTGATGGGTTTGCACAAAGCCGACAACTTCTCTGGTTCGGGTAACAGCCCTGCTTTGTTTTCCATAGTGGTTACTGCCCATGGGTTAAATGAATAACAAAATGGTATGAGATGGGTGACAGCATACCCCCTGAGATGGCGTGTAAGTAGTTTATTAGGGACCAACCTTTCCAATGCTGGGGGGATCACATGTGACGTCATAAACACGTGACTTGGTCAGATGTCGTGTTTGGTTGTCATGGTAAACCGCGTGAGCGGCCATGTGGCGTCATCCCCATAGTAATACGCGGTGTCAATGAGCATGCGCAGCACGTGTTGTAAGGGCGATAGTGTTTCCGTCGTCCATTTTGTATACTGGAGACCGCCATTTTGGTTTCTGTGGTTGCTATGTGACCCAGTGGCCTACAACAGGACAGGAGTATGTTCGGAGTGTGTGTTCCTTTGTATAAGAGTAAATCTAATTACCAAACAGAACCGACAAATACCCCAAATCACCAAAAACTGTCTCAAAATCATCGAACGGACATGGCGACTTGAAGCCCCGTTTTGCGGTTTATGATAGTAGCACGTAGTGCTATAAGACTGTGTGGCTGTTGTTCCTTTGTATAAGAGTATCTTTACTGGATCGGATTTCCCCAGAATTCTCGTTTTTTACCTATTGCAGGCGGTATTATAGCTACTCTAACCTTAGTAGTTTACGTAGTTCTAACTACTCTTTACCTCTTGTTACGACCTTTGCCCTCGTCCAGGTCTTATAATCACCAGTCAGATTGCTTGATTTCCTTAATCTGTACCTACCCATACAGAGTTATCTCCCCGATGTGTAACAAAGGCCTCTATGATTCCCAAACCCGAAAAACAATCGAGCAAGGATAGGTGTTACCCAAACGACTTGCATTTTATCAGGCAAATAAGCTATAGAGCAGTTACTGAAAAGTCGTTGCTCGAACGACTCGATCTCATCGAGCAAATGAGCTATCAAGCAATCAATTGAACGAGTGATTCCACATACTGCTCTAAGACTCGCCTCGGTATTTGAGGATGCCTACTACATGGCTCCTTTTCGGGTCCTAGCTCATATATAGCCCCTAGCTCCTATGTGGCTCCTAACTCATATACAGCTCCTGACTTCTAGACCACCAATCACCTTCATAGCCCCAATGTCACCACTCGTCCGTAGTCACCACCATCTGTCCTATGATAAGCTTTCACTGTATTCACCTTTTGTATGGTGTTCTACCACCCCTGTAATTTTGTACCATTACTGCCTTGTACCATTACTACTGGCTACCTCTTTTATGTCCTGTGCTAGAATGTCTCAACCACTACTATTTTGTCGCACTATTACGGCCCTTAGTACACTACTGCCGCTAAATGTTCCATTTCATATCACTATCATACTTTGTTTTTTCACTACTGCTTGCTCGGACAACTTTTTCCTACCTATTCCAAGTTTCCCTAATAAGCTATCGAGCAGTTACTGAAAAGTCACTGCTCGAACGACACGAATCCAATCGAGCAACTGCTCGAACTAGTGACTCCACATAACGCTCCACAAGTCATTTCGGTTTTCTAGGATACCCAAACATGGCTCCTATACAGCTCCTAGCTCCTATATGGCGCCTCGCTAATACACAGCTCCTGACTTCTACACCATCCATCATCTTCATAGCTCCAAGGCCACGACTTGTCCATAGTCACTACCATCTGTCCTATGATCAGCTTCCACTGTATTCACGATTACCGTGGTGTTCTACCAGCCTAGCAGTCTTGTGCCATTACTGCATTGTATCATTACTATTGGTTACCACTATTCTGTCTTGTGCTGAAGTATCTCAACCATTTCTAACTTGTGACACTACCACGGCCCTTAGTTCAGTAATGCCGCTAAGGATTCCAGTTCATATAACTATCACTTCTGCTTGGTCGAACAAATAAGCTTTCGAGCAATTGCTCGAACGAGTGACTCCACATACGATTCTTCGACGCATTTCCGAAAAAGGGGTCCTGTGTCCTAAAAGGGATTCCGAAAGTCGGATGCCGATAAACAGGGTTGATCATTTCATCAAATGAACCATCGAGCACTGACTGGAAAAAGCATTGCCCGAACGACTCTAATCTTATCGAGTAAATGAGCTACAGAGGAATTACTCGAACGAGTGACTCCACGAACGACTCTTTGGCTCATCTCATAAAAATGGGGTGCCGAAAGTGGTTCTCTGCTACAAAGCTGTTTGGTCTAAGTTCATAGCCCTGATTTCACTTCTCCTTTGCTGATCCTCATTCTGATACATATATACTCTAACATTTCCCCCTAGCCAGTGCCGTATTAACCTATGGTCGCCCCCCTAGGCTTTTAGGTACTTCGGGACGCCCCTCCCTCCCCGGCACTACAGCTGACAGCCTGACCCTGTCACGGCAGGCACTATGCCGCAATACATAGCCCTATATTCATTTTGTGGGTCTCCTGAAGAATTTTACTCACAACTTGACATATTTAAATAAGCATTCAAATAATGTACTGTATATAAATATATATATAGTATATTTATGAGAGTATATATATGGATAAATACATATGTACATGTATCCCTATGGCGCAGCCGGAGTGCAAAGTGCCTTTAACCATTGGAGCCGTAAGGCGCTGGTAACAGTGCCTCAGCAAAAAAAAAAATTGGAAATTGGCGGGCCACCTGTCCCTGAGGGCCCCTAGGCGTCAGCCTAGTCAGCCTTAGGACTAATACGGCCATGCTCCTAGTGGGCTACTTGGTCCATTTTATGGCGACGGACTGAAAACAAATTTGTTTAAAGCATCCAGTTATCATACTTCCATGTAACACATGGAAGTATCTTGACATTTCTAAAATTCAAGTTCCTTTTAATTTTCGAAGGCTATATTAAAATTGGGTTCTACCGAGAGTTAGGACTTTCTAGAATACTTTTCAGAATTTATCTAACAGTATTTTTTTTTTACCTTTTGCTTTCTACTTTTACCCCGGTTTCTTTTCTTTTCGGGTTGTATTTCTACGGTGGCTGATTTAGGCCACCCTCAATACTTTTTTATCTCAGTCGAGATCTCGAGATAATGTATCAAGATCTCGAGATAATATCTTAAGATCTCGACATGGTTTCACGATATCTCGAGACATTGTCTCGAGATCTTGAGATATTATCTCGAGATCTTGAGATATTATCTCGGGATCTCGAGATAAAAAAAAAAGTATTGAGGGTGGCCTAAATCAGCCACCTTATATTACACACCCGTTCAGTCAGAATTTAGCTTACGAGAACTTTTATCGCCACATTTCATTTCTTTCGTCGTCTGTGTGTATTTTTTGTTGTTGTGTCTGAAACCTGAAGAAGGTCTTCATCAGATCGTTAACTAGGTGAAAATTGTTTTTTCCTGTGCTGTTTGAGCTTTATTTAGACGAATTTCTTTCGCTTAAGCTCTTGCACCTCTCAGATCCAGCACACTTTTATATATTATATATCAATATTATTATCAGGTTCTCATCGACAAAAATCATTAAACTCCTCAGTGCACATTGTCGTTGATTTCTTTCTCAAACCATCTTAACCACCTGGGTTTTTTGGCTTAGCGTCATTGTGGTTAATATGGATTACTTTTAATACCTTCAGAGCGTTTAGTGTTTGACAATAGTCTTTCTAGCACCTTTCTTCTCGACAGAATAAAACTGTTCAATTTATGGATCTCGCATACTCTTGAAACTGTTTTTTTTGTTCTGAGCTGGGCTGAATTGTTGGTTAATGAACCAATCATGGTATATATTATAGGTGTCTCATATAACTTTTTATTAAATTGACACATTTTGCATTTGTCCGACGTTTTCACACTTTGATTGCAGTTAGGACTATAGCCGCCCCCTCCCCAGAGAAAATTTTGAAAAATTTAGTGCTCTATGAGGAAACTTGAGGCATTTGCAGCGTGTGTTATATTGGAGATCATTTTGACTCTATTCTGTGAGAAAGTTGCCCCCACCCGTAGCTACGCCACTGCATAGGTCTGAAGTAAACGAAAACTTGGTTTTCGGCAACTGGTTCTCATCAGATCACCGAAGTTAAGCAACGTCGAGTCCGGTCAGTCCTTGGATGGGTGACCGTCTGAGCGATCGTTTCGGACTCCTGCGCTGTGTCCTTGGGCAAGGCACTTAACCCCGATTGTCCACATGGGGGCACGATGACGTCGTGTACTAAGGCGTACTGCACGTCGATGATGCGCATGTTTTCAATCAATCCAGCCCTGCCTGTGCTGCAGTGCGGAGTTACGATGTTGGGGAGCTGGCAGCTGCTCGTCGTTGCTCGGTGGTTCTCTCCGGATACTCTGGCTTTCTCCGTCCGTAAAACTGTCACCCACACGATATGACCTTGGCTGTTAAAGTGTCGTTAAACCAAAATAAAATAATAAATAACGAAAACTTACGCAGATGGAGTATAAACACTCGGATATTTCGACTATGTTCAAATCCCGACGAGGAACATTCTTAAGGTAGAGCTAAAACGAGCAACTTCGTGTACGGGACAAAACTTTTATAGGAATCTACTTACATAGTTTCGTTTGGCCGTGATAAACTTTTTAGCTTAATCCGGTGCTAATTTTCAAAAGGCCAGTTACGGCTTGTCCCGATATGGCATGCAGCTGATTTAACAAGCTCAATCTAGGAAGAGAGACCACACAACGTCTGTCTGACAGGTCGTTGAACAAACACAGCTTTCCAGATTAGAGCTCACAAATTAACTGATTTTTGTCGGCTGGCACATTCATCATGATTATCTCATATCTCGGTTAACTGGAATTAACCTCTATTATTAAAAAAACAATAATGTGACGAGAGGGTTCGTCGTAGTATATACGGAATGTCCCAAGTGATATATAAGAGTCACATAAACAGAAACATTTATGCGGGTGCGGAAGGCTTCTCCACTGTGACCCACGGGCAGGTCACAAAGTGCAGGAGTTTTCAGCACCCTCTACCCTCCTCCAATTCTGATATGATAAACGGTGAAATCTCAGAAAATAAGGAAGACCATGGATATCAATTATCAACAATATCAGCTCCCCCAAAGGGTATGAATTTTGCTGCCGCGGTAAAAAAAAAAAAACAGCTAGTGCCCCTACGGCAAGCCAAAACCGCCAAAGGAAGCAACCAGCTCCCATCCAGGGCAAAATCTCGCCCTTTATCGTGGTTGTGACCAGGATTCATCCTGGCATGGCCAAACAAGCCATTAATCAAAGTATCCCAGAGTGCAGCTAGGACAGGTTCACATCCAGGGCCACAGACAAAAGCACGTAAAAACTGAAAGTGACGTGTCTCAGTCGTGAAGTAAAACTCATAGCGCTGGGTGTCACGATCAACGGCAGAAAACACGAAACTGAGTAGTACAGGTCTACCCCTCCTCCAGTGTAGCGCCATAAATGCCAGAAGTTCTGGCATATCTCCGCCAAATGCAAAGGGGAACTGACTTGCATAAAATGTGGTGGGAACCATATCACAAAATCATACAGATCAGAACCCCCCATCTGCCCAAACTGTAAATGGGGATGGGCACCTCAGCAACGACAGAGGGTGTCTTCACTTTAAAAAAGTCACCTAAACGTAAGAAATGCCGACAACGCCTCCTCTCCCCATACAAACTTCCCCACTCATCGGGGAACCCTCTACGCTGTCCTAAATAGACATCCAAGCGCCGACATGAGTGGCATTTGCAAAGATGTCAGCAGATCGGCGTCTAGACTCTTCATAATCCAGATATCCGATACTTTAATTAAAGCCGCCATCAATTAATCCTTCACCAGCCTAATAAAACTTATAACAACAACCTGACTAATTGACACATATCATGGATAAGCTTCAATTAGCAATGTGGAACGCCAGGTGCGTTCACAACAAAAGATTGTAAATGTGCCAATACTTCAAAGCACGACTTAGTTTGCATCTGCGAGTCGTGGCTTTCAAAGGATAAAAACTTCTCAATAAGCGGATTCAGCGTTGTTAGAAGAGACGGCCCCCTCAGAAGAGGAGGGCCGCCGTGGCTCTCCTAATAAAGATGAACATTAAACATAAAATTATCAAACATGGGACACAGTACATCATTCTCATCTTTGATTTCAAAGTGTCAAGACTTATTGATCGCTCACCATTGATAATTTGGAAATCCCAATTAAACTGAAGAAAGCTTTATCAGCTCTGGGCGTTTCTCGTCCTCTCATCTGGACTCTGCAGATGGAAGGCAAGAGCGTCAACCTGACTCAGAGGAGGAGACCACCACACCACCATCGAGGAGAGGTAGCGCCTTTGGTGAGAGGCCTACCTCTCACACTGGTCCTCACCTAGGGTATGGATCAGAGGAGAAGTAGAGGAAGAAGAGTCCAGCATCCAAGAGCAGGGACGCCCGGCGCTTGGAGGCCTGCTCTGACAGGAGAAAGGCAGAGACGAAGAAACAGGAAACGGAGAGGGAGACAACCGTCGAATCACCTCCACCACCCCCTCCTTCGCCAACCCATTCTTCACCGGAGTGGTCGGGGGGGGGGGGGGGGCAGGGAGACGGAGGAGGAGATGGAAGTCCCCCAATCCCAACCTGGATCTCCTTCCTGCCTGGACAAATCTAGCCACGGCTCGGAGGTAGAGGAAGAAGAAGACCACTCGGGCATTCCATCAGCTGCGTTCATAGAATCCATCAACCAGATCGCCATCCAACTCTACGGCAGCTTAAAAATCGACTTCATCGGCTCCAAAAACCAATACATAAAGTACGCAAAAGATCACTACAATGAAGTAGAACTAAGAGCACTGCTAGAAGAATACACCGACCAGTAATTTGAAGCATATAAGATCCGCGATCAAGGTTTCCATTGTCATATGAAACAAATTCTTGCTCTTCCACATAAAAAAAAACAGAAAAAGAACAAACGCCGCTAACCTGGACCCGGCCGCTTTCCTACTTTAACGCGCTCAGGCATGTCGCAGAAGATTTATCACCATACAGTTACAGAGGGTCGAAAGGGACTTGCCCCAAGCCATCCCTGCGCGCCTTCGGCACGCGAAACCATTCATTCATTCGTTCAAAACTATCAAAACAGATCAAATAGGCGCCGAAGTGGTGCCAATCGAAATCACAACCGACAACAAAAAAATCGCGATGGTCTGTTATTACAACGACCCCAGCAAGATAGTTATTGAGAAAGTATTCGAATCCTACACAGGCGCACTGTCTTAGGAGGACTTCAGTTCTAAACATCAATACTTCGGCTGCCAGTCCACTAGCCCCAACGGTGATGCCCTATTCAATATCGCCGAAAAATTTAGTCTTCATGTAGTCATGAATGATAACTCCGCGAAATATACCAGCAGTAACCCGCAATTCTGATCCGATATCCTGGACTCAATAATAACTAGCGATTCTCTCATAATTCACATCGACGGCCACTAGGTCGGCGATGATGACTTATGCAGTGACCACCTCCCGTCCTATGTCTCAGTCAAATTAGGTAGTGGTCCCCTCAGGTACTCCCCCCCCCCTCCCCCAACATCCGCAGGAATTAAAAAAATATAAATAGGTATCTTTACCGCGAAATAGTCAATGTGAAAATCCCCAACAGCACCCCCTCAAACGTCACTGAACTCGAAGCCTAATGCGCGGGCCTAGAAAAAATAATCAACTCGATCCTCGATGAAATATGCCCTAATTTAAAGCCACAGCCAACCTCAACGAGGCTAGAGAAGCAAAAAAAGTTTGGAACACTTTCCAAGTGTATCAGACAAAAAAGTAAAGGTAAAAAACCGCAACCAAACCCCTTGCTAAAGAAGATGTCTCCACTGCAGATAGCGACAAGGAGAAGGTCGACACTTTTGCCGACCTCCTCGGGAAAACCCACCGCCCACAGGAAGGTTCTGGGTACGACGACGTAGTCAAAGACGCGATAGATCGCTTCATCAATGAACACCCCGAGGTTTACGGTGACCCGAAATTCAAAACCGACCCCGAAGTTGGAGACGACGATGACCTCGTCGCCCCCATCACAAACGACGAAATCATCAACATCATAAAACTGCAAGAACTCTTCTTCACCGGGGAAGACGAAATTCGCTATAAAATCCTAAAATAAAGTCCAAACTCACTTATAAACAGGCTTACAAACCTCTACAATGCATGCCTCACTCGTGGTTACTTCCCAAAATGCCGGAAATCAGCCATTTGTGTCATTATACCCAAACCAGGAAAAGACACCTCTAATCCAGCCAACTACCGCCCAATCAGCCTTCTCAGTTGCATTGGCAAGGTCTTCAAAAGATTCCTTACCAATCGGCTGAGGGAGCACATTGAAGTCACCGACTTCTTTAACGACTGGCAACGGGCCTACAGGAACCGCAAGGAAGGCATGGATCACGTCTGTCGTCTTGTGAAACAAATGAAAACTGCCATCAATAATCAACAAGTTGGCGCCAAAATCCGCGACCGCCTCAAGGACAACAGACTAATATCAGAACTAAACATCTGTGCCAGCCGACAAAAAATGTCACAAAATAATCAATTCGACCGAATACAACTACCCTGGGACCGGCCTGGTCTGGAGCGGTCCGGGACCGGCCGGGCCGGGAGGACCTGAACCTAAGTGAGTTCAGACCCGGCCGGACAGCTCCTGGTCCGCTCCAGTTCAGGATGGCCCTGAGGTCTATACTAAAACAACATAGCCCCAAATTAATACACACACAACTAAGTAAAACCCACGGGGAAACAAGCAGCAAACACCCTCGGGTGTGGCATATAAGGATCAGAGGCTGCTCATCCCGCATCTTCTCCGTCAACTACCAAATAAGCAAATGTAAGACATCGCCACTCCTAAAACCGATCCTCTTTTAAATAAATACAAAACAACTCAAGCAACGCGGATGCGTGCAAGCAGCAAACACCCTCTGGTGTGGCAAATAAGGATCATAGGCTGCTCTCCTCTCACCCACTATCATATTAGCAAAGAAAGATACCTTCCCCCTTAAAACCGACCCTCTATTCTGCTCTATTAAATAAATACAAAAAAATATCGGGCAATGCGGATGTGCGGAGGCAGTAAACACCCTCGGATGTGGCATAAGGATCGTAGGCGGCTCTCCTCTCATAAGCAAGGGCCCTCTGCGAGCCCGACAGTGATCCCAGATCAGGCAGAGATACGACATAAGCCGCGGCTAGGACCAGTGACTACGCTGCCCAGTCCCCCACCCCTACCCCAACACGCCCACTGCTGGGCCAACAAACTTCTTTTTTCATTTCCCCCTTTTTTTCTCTCTTTTCCCGAATAACCGTCACGGAACTATTATAACCGCTATGGATATACTTAGTAACCGCTATGAATTCTTATTATCCTTCATTCCATCCCCAGAGGTGGTCACCCACCTCCGGGGAGGCGAGCGTTGGTTCTGCATCCCTCTTCCAGCCCCCTTTTAACGCCACTAGTGCGCACTTAGGCCCCGGGCAAATAGGTTAATATGCAGGCCTGCCTCCGAACCAGGGAAGTTCGGGTCTTTCTTTGCGTGGTCCCCGAAAGGAGCCGTTGATTGTATACTTGTCTCGGTTTACTCCTGTGAAGGAAGCCAGGTTGCAGAAGCCAGCTCAACCTCTCCGACAATTGCCACAGACAGACTATACTTGCCAATGAAGGCCTCAGAATAAATACTTAACTAGTGGCAGACTATACTTGCAAGAAAACGCCAGCACATCACCCTCGGGGAGAGGTAGCACCTTTGTCGAGAGGACCCCCCTCTCACACTGGTCCTCACCCGAGGGAAGATCTCAACTCATCCAAGAACACCAAGATGATCAGCAAATTGTCCTCCGTCGGCCATTCCTCCTCCCTGCTTCCTGTCATGGTCGACTCGACATCTGTGGAAATCTTCAAAATAACTTCAGAGATGGGTCGAAAGGGGCTTGCCACAAACTGTCCCTGCGCGTCTTCGGCGCGCGAAACCATTGATTTGAAACATTTATTTACCCCCAATAACGGTATCAAATAACAATGAATATAGCCGATGTCAAAATCGAGCTCTGGGGGACAGAGTGTCCTGTGACTGAGGAATTCCAGTCCAGTCCCAAGCAAAGCAAGATCCAAGGTTTCGTGCGTCGGGACGACGTGAGGTTCGTCGACCCCCTTACGACCCCTTTTGCGTTGTGGGTAACAGGTTCACGTCAGCTGTTTCCCATTAGAGCCCATCAGGTTGAAGGTCTGGGGTCGTAGTAGGCTCTTTCATGTATTGGTGGAATTCCTGGTCTCGGATTTTGCAGGCATCCAGTTGTCTATAACTGATTTCGTTCAGCACCTTGTGTTGCACCCCTGAGCCGTGGTATTTGGAGCTGTACTGGATGTACTGCTCTATTGAACCCTGGAAATCAAGCGTGAGGCTGTCATGTTTGTCGGTGACGTGTCTATCCAGGTAGTAGACGAAGTCACCCAATGTGTCTTCGTCCTGACTTCCTTCCAGTGAGTTGCAGCTGAGATCCGAACGGTACAAGCTGTGCAAGCTGTGCAAGCTGATGAGAGATCCGGGTTCGGACAGAGTAACCTCCATCTCCACTTCCTCCTCCCGCTCCATCTCGCTGCCTCCCGACCTCTTCGGTGAAGAGGTGCAGGATGGCGCGTGTGTGTGTGTGTGTGTGTGTGTGCGTGGGGGGGGGGGGGGGGGGGTAGGTGATGATTTGACAGAAGTCGCCTTCTCTTTCTCCTGGATCCGCTCGAGCCAAGCTTCTAACCGTCTGGCATTCAGTGTTCCCCCCACACCCCCCCCCCCACACCCCGCGAAAGGTACTACCACTACCTGAAGAGGGTTTCTGAAGATATTAATGGATAGCTGAATGCGGTCACTTTCAACTTGGATACTCCAGTTCAAAAGTGAGCTGGCATTCAACGCCATTAACCCTTTACCTAACATGAAAAGCAGACGACACTTGCAAACAAAATTCTTGAATAACTATTTTTTTTCATTTTTGTCTCAAAAACATAGGTTATGACTCCTCATTGGAACGAGCTCGTTTCCAAAGAGGGTCATAACCTATATTTTTGAGACAAAAAATTAAAAATGAATGAAAATTAATTACGATTTTTTAGAATAGCGCAGGTCGGTTTTTGCCGTTACATTGGGTAAAGGGTTAAATTGTCTCTAACTTGTTTTGGAAGAAAGTCCATAGCTCCTAATCAGGTGCTAATTAGAGAGCTTTGACAAGTGCGTCCGATCACTTGGACAGCCAAGCAATCAATGTGAGTGGAGTGAGAGTGAGTGAGTGAGTGAGTGAGTGAGAGAAAAAAAGAGTCCAGTCCCTAGATTTTACTAAAGTATATATATACACCATGTAACATTTTACTATGCAATACAGTTTTTATAAATCATAAAACTGCCATGAAGTAATTGTAATTGACCCACGCAAGATTACACTCGCCTTTTCCAATCCATCCGCGTGTGCAGCTGAGACTTGATTGGCAACAATAGCATTCACTGTGCAGTCAACAGTGTTAATGATTACTGATGGAGATTATATACTGAGTCAAAAAAGAAAGTATAATAAACTTTGAGGGGCAATTTTTTTAGTATTATCGACTTTAATCCAAAACAAATGATTGTAAATTCATATTTCGAGTCTAGCTGTATGAATTTGCATAATTTCATGTTCTTACTGTTGCCAGCGTCGCAATTCAGACATGGGGTGAAATGAAAAGTTCACACATGCAGTCAATAGCGTGTATGCCCACCGTTTGCCTCTTGGATGGCAAAACGTCGACGGCGCATGGACCTGATAAGTCTCTGGATGTCACCCTAGCTGTGGTACTGCGTTCCATTCCTGTCATTGAACATTACGTAAATCGCCTAACGTCTGATTGATCCTAAAGATGCTCGAATGGCGACAAATCTGGCGAAAGTGAGGCAAGGGAAGAAGTTCGACGCTCTGCTCCTCAAGAAATTCACGACAGATACGCGCCACGTGACATCGGGCATTGTCTTGCTGGAATAACCAATCCGACGTTAGCGTTGAACGACGGGACAACAACAGCGTTAAGAATTTCGTCCCTATATCGCTGTCCATTCAGATTACCATCGATGAAGATCAACTGCGTTCAGTGGTGCAAGGAAATTCCTGCCCAAACCATCACACTACCCCCACCGAAACAATCGCACTCCCACAAGCATCAGAAAACCGTTCTCCAACATTAGAACTATACTACTCAAAGTTTGTTAAGCACCAGATATTTGACACATCATTGTGAAATTTATTTGTGACATATTTGAGATAATTTTGGTGGATATGATTTATGAATGTATTGAGATGGTTCCCAAGGTTTTCATTAGCTCTCTTGACAGGCAGACTTTTCGTGACAGTCATGGAACGCATTGTACCCCTTGATTTTCATGATGTTTTCGTGTACTGTGTACATGTACATGACATGTGTAGGGTAATCGTCATTTCAACACAAACCCTTGTGATTTAATGATTGAATATGGCAAATGCAAATGTAAGAAGACATTTGTCTGAAGCAGAAATTTGGCGAGCTGTAGGGATGGCGGAGCAAGGGGCTACCCATCGTCAGGTTGGTGAAGCCCTTGGTGTGCACCATACGGTGATCACCAGAGCCTGGGCAAGATTTCAGCAGCATGGCACACCAGTAAGACAGCATGGTGGTGGCGGAGACGGGGCAGCATCTGCAGCTGAATACCGGTTTTTGATCATTCAGGCCCGTAGGAACCGCTTTGCCACAGCAACCCAGCTTCGCAGTGACCTTCAGAATGCATCCGGGGTAAATGTTTCGACGCAGACTATCCGGGCAAGGTTGCACAAATGTGGTCTCCGATCGAGAAGACCATGTATTCGCATTCCACTGTCCCGGGACCACTGCCAGGCACGGTATGAATGGGCCATGGACCACGTTGGATGGACCAGAGAAGATTGGCGACCTGTCCTTTTTACATATGAATCAAGGTACTTCCTAGACCACACAAATAGGCGTTCTAGGGTATGGAGAAGACCAGGAGAGCGACTCCATGCAGCCAACATTGCTGAGCATGATCGCTATGGTAGCGGGTCAATCAGGGTCTGGGGTGGCATCAGCAGGAATGGACGTACAGAGCTCTGTGTTCTTGAACGTGGTACATTGACTACACAACTGTATATTGATGAAATCCTGGATGTCCACGTCAGATTGTATGCAGGTGCAGTTGGTGATAGATTCATTCTGGTGGACGATAATGCGCTATGGTGGCGGGTCAATCAGGGTCTGGGGTGGCATCAGCAGGAATGGACGTACAGAGCTCTGTGTCCTTGAACGTGGTACATTGACTACACAGCTGTATATTGATGAGATCCTGGATGTTCACGTCAGATTGTATGCAGGTGCAGTTGGTGATAGATTCATTCTGATGGACGATAATGCCCGTCCCCATGTTACCCATGCTGTCGGGGAGTACCGACTGAGGGAGGAGATTGAGCTTATGGACTGGCCAGTAAGATCCCCTGACCACAATCCAATCGAACATGTCTGGAATGGGTTGCAGCTTGCAATTTTAGCCCGTCCAGTCCAGCCAAGAAGTGTCCAGGAGCTTGGTGCCATGCTGGTCCAAGAATGGAACAACATCCCACAAAGGATCACCAGGAACCTGTTTGGGAGCATGAGAAGGCGTCGGCAAGCTGTAATTAACGGTAATGGGTCTCATACTCGATATTGAACCCATACTATTTCGCTCCGTCAACTTTTTGGCAAATTGAAAAATTTCCTCTTTTACCAATAATATCCATTTTCCATGGTTATCATATTCAAAAGCTAAAAAATAATGTCAAACACAAATAAAATTTAATTAATTTCTGTACTTAAATCATTAAAGATATAATTAAATAAAAAATATATATACACTTTTCATTACAATATTTCAACTAAAACGTAAAACAGGTAGTTGGATATATTTGGTGCTTAGCAAACTTTGAGTAGTATATTGTATTTCATCCTTTATGCTATTTTTTCACATTTGTTTCTTTTATACTTTCTTTTTTGACTCATTATATTTAGCTTGCTTGTCGCTGCTGGAGTAAATATGGACTTTTATATATTAACCAAAAATATCACAATTCAGAAATAATAATAATTACGTTAGCTTACACTTCAAAGGATAATCTCTTGAATATTCTTCAAACAATTTGTGGGCTTCCAAATAATGCCACGGTCATACTTACGTCTGAAAACCACACCACTTTCTGGATGAAACCCCTTCATACCACAGTGGAAGTAACTGTCAATGATATATTCGCTGGACATTATAAAAAGCTATCTTATTTATTTATTTATTTATTTATTTATTTATTTATTTATTTATTTATTTATTTATTTATTGGGGTTTAACGACACTTTCGACAGCCAGGGTCACCTCGTGTAGGAGCTATCTCATCCAAATCTGCAAGTATTGAAGGGAGTAACTGTCAGGACACCCGTGGCCCCGTAAGGCCTGGGCTGACGTGGGGTTATTTAGTCCCGCTGATGAAATTGCGGGAAAATTGGACCGACGTGGAGAGTCGGAATCCTGGTGCCGCGAACTCGGCGCTGGGAGCTGACTTCGACCGACGCTGTGATTTCTCCTCTGCCAAATTGGCCTAACATAGGTTCGATTTCCGTTAGGTGTGATTCCTAATCACTTCAGGCTGCGTAATGGAAAGAATGATTTAAAGTAACAACGATTCTTTTATTTACACATAAAAATAAAGCCGTTTCAATATTTCAACAATTAACAATTCGATTCTTTTCACAGAAAATGGGTTGATAGGGTTAAATAATTCTCAACACTTTTATAGTCATTCTATAGCCCTGTACTGGCACTATAGTCTACACACTGGAAACGTTACTACCCGTAACCGTGAGCTCGCCATAAGAGCTTCACAAATATGAAATTATATTACGGAGAGCTCGCCATAAGAGCTTCACAAATCTGAAATGTTATTACCGTGAGCTCGCCATAAGAGCTTCACCCGCTTAGGCTCAAATGTCAACGTCTGCGCGTAACTGTACCTCTGGCTGTCGGAGGGTTCCGACCAGCAATGTTTGTCATCTATAAAGCCACCGTACTTCTGATTTGGGTCAGATATTGTCTACTCATACCTTAGGTGCCCTTTGAAAGTCCTCTGTGAAAGTCCTATTGAAATGTACACTGTTCCTGGTTGAATTCACGATTCACAAATGCCCCTTTTGTGCTAGGGCGAAATTGTCACTCACACATATCTCCTGTCGGTATTACGATGCTTCGACAGCAAAACAAACTACTCACAACGCAATCAGTCTAACGCTTCAAAGGGTTAATACAATTACCCTACACTTCTGACTATTGCAGGCTGATACCTGCTACTCAACAATCTAAACTTTAACGTTTCACCTTGGGTTTTCCTTCTCAACGAATTTGGCACTGTAGCCGCCTATCAACCTTAAGCTAAATCAATCGTGGAATGCCCTGTCTGGCGATTCCAGTCGTTTCAGGGTCCTGTGATCGACGGTACCCCTATGCCAGGAAACAGAGTCCGCCTGCCCTGGACTTCACCAACGTGTGTGTGACCCCAAGTGTGTGTCTAATGCTCTGCTCTTCAAGGTATATATACTTTTTACCCTAAACTGTCAGGTGGACAGACGCTCATCTGTCCATCTGCCAAAACGGTGGGAGATGACGTATATCGAGGCAGAATCAATACAAGTCATCTCGCGCGTGACTTAACGGTGATTTCACTTGTCGAGAGAACCGATTCGTTCCTGCCAGTCATTGCTGTACTAATGATCAGGTGACGACACGACAGACATTTCTATCTTTTAGAATCTCGTTTCTCAATTGGCCTTGACGATATCCTGCCACCAACCGATTACGTCTCGTAAGACTCGCGACTACTGTATAACTTAAATGAGATTAGACCTTATCTAACATACCATTTCTCCCCTGGGTCCCTGCCCTGAAGCTGGATATACACCACGTGTGTTTTTTCCATGTCCACCTTCACAGAGAAGTGAAATTCACGTAGGGTTTTCGCCTTGATGCGGAATATCTTTTGAACTTACACTATCTTTATATATGAGGCCCCTTGCCCCTATATTTAGGCTGGCCTTGCCCTGTCAGTAACCCATAGGGCACTTTGTGAACGCATTCATAAAATACTAACCGAGTACTGATTGTCAAGTTTGTTTCTCATTAAGTTCCCCCACCCCCATCGTACTAGGGGGGGGGGGGGGTCGGAAAAAATGCGGGACCCTATGCTGTTTTTTTCATTTGACCCTCCGGTTTCGTAAAAAAAAATCCGGGTAACCCACCCACACCCCCAAATTGTTTCCATGTTTTGCCATTTTTTTCCGGCCATTTTCAGACACCCACCCCTAAGTTATCGTTCCAACATATAACATTTTACGAATATTAGTGTTGAAGAATGTTAAAATAACAATATTGTTCACTAATATCTGTATATATACTACTCAAAGTTTGCTAAGCACCAAATATTTGATACATCACTGTGAAATTTGCTTGTGACATATTTGCAATATTTTTGGTGGATATGATTGAGGAATGTATTGAGATGGTCCCCAGTGTTTACACTAGCTCTCTCGACAGGAAGACTTTTCGTGACAGTCATGGAAAGCATGTACTCCTTGATTTTCATGTTTTCGTGTACTGTCTACATGAACATGACATGTGTAGGGTATTCAATCTTCATTTCAACACAAACCCTTGTGATTTAATGACTGAATATGGCAAATGCAAATGTAAGAACACATTTGTCTGAAGCAGAAATGTGGCGGGCTGTAGGGATGGTGGAGCAAGGGGCTACCCATCGTCAGGTTGGTGAAGCCCTTGGTGTGAACCATACGGCGATCACCAGAGCCTGGGCAAGATTTCAGCAGTATGGCACACCAGTAAAACGGCATGGTGGTGGCAGAGACAGGCCAACATCTGCAGCTGAAGACCGGTTTTTGATCATTCAGGCCCGTAAGAACCGCTTTGCCACAGCAACCCAGCTTCGCAGTGACCTTCGGAATGCATCCGGCTAAATGTTTTGACGCAGACTATCCGGGCAAGGTTTCACGAAGGTGGTCTCCAATCGAGAAGACAATGTATTCGCATTCCGTTGTCCCAGAACCACCGCCAGGCACGATATGAATGGGCCATGGACCAGAGAAGACTGGCGACCTGTCCTTTTTACAGATGAGTCAAGGTACTGCCTAGACCACACAGATAGGCGTTCTATGGTATGGAGAAGACCAGGAGAGCGATTCCATGCAGCCAACATTGCTGAGCATGACCGCTATGGTGGGGGTCAATCATGGTCTGGGGCAGCATCAACTGGGATGGACGTACAGAGCGCTGTGTCCTTGAACGTGGTTCATTGACTGCACAACGGTATATTGATGAGATCATGAGCGGCGTGAACCCCGTTCCTGGTTCCTAGTTCCTAGTTCAATGTGAAACCCGAACTAGGAACGGGATTCACACTGAACAAGGAACTAGGAACGGGATTCACATTGAACTAGGAACTAGGAACGGGGTTCACGCCGCTCATTGAAAAGGTGTATCCCGCTTAATCAGAGTCAGAAAACTATTCCACATTTTTTCTTACCCGGGGGGTATTTGAGCCGACAGGAGTTATCTTCCCTGCCCTTGAAGTAGCATACCCCATCGTCTGACCCCCTTTTGGGAGACAAATAACCGATTTTTGCTATAAAGTCTCTAAAGGGTAGAGACGATTGAACAGTGGATGGATTGGGTGGAAGGGAAGAGGGAATGGAGGAATGAGAAGAGGGATGAGCGGAGGAGTGGCTCAGATTCGGATAATCTAAAGATCATTCTTGGATTAGGATTGGGTCGTTATTGAGTACCGGGATCACAGTTAGGATCGGGATCATCATAGGATAAGGATTAGAGGGCAGGTGCAGCAACCGCTGCTTTGAGGGGTGAAGGTTGTAGTGTGCGTTGTGAGGGCTAACCCTAACCATGTGGTTATTTTACTAACCCCCAATTTGATAAGGATAGACCAAAGTCGGCTGGCGTATGCTATACTTCCAGGACAGGGTGGGGGATAACCTTTACCAGTACAAATACTAGATGGAGACTCCATGCTCCCTTCACAGAGGACTCTCGTGAGATTTTGATCCAGATAAAAAATTCCTAACAATTAGCGCCGGCGTGCGCACGTTACACCTCGTCAGGGTGATGGCTCCGTGACCTCGTACATCACCGTTACGATGGCGTCACACGATAGCAGGTTACCAGTTCTACCAGGGGATTTATAATAGTCACGTAATGAATTCCACTAAATGATTTCCACCGTGGGTAGGACTTCCGTCCACCCCCCCCCCCCCCCCCCAATAAGGACAGATCGACCTGTTCATAACTATCAATCAATCCTTTTCCGACTCTTTCGCAGGTAGGAAAGGGCGGATAAATGTTACAAACGGCATAACACATTCCTATCCATCCCAGGAGGGGTGTCGTAGCCTATAGTAGGTTCTTATTGGCCCTCATTTATTGAGCCATTCCTCGATCTAGTCATGCTCCTTGATTAGTGTTGGAACCTTAAATAAATTAACCTGTCCCTTGGCTGGCGCATGTAATGTCTGGTGCTAGTGAGGTGCCAAGTATGAAAAAGCATTGTATATATATATATATAATAGGCCTATATATAATCCGTTTGCACGGATTAGTAATGGTGCCAAGTAGGAAAAATCATTGTATATATATATAATCCGTTTGCACGGATCCATTCGTATGGATTAGGCCTATTAAACCGCTCGCACGGATTATTCACCTCTCGGGCTCCATAGATTTCCGATTGTCACCAAGACAAACATTCCGTGCTATTCTACCGAAACGCTCGAAATAATTATTATTTCTCCTTTGCCTATCCCCTTGGGCTAAACCACATTTTTCCCTTCCAGAAAACTTGCCAGTGATCCAGATAGGCATAGAGGGCCAACATTTACGAGCGTTTTAGTCTCAGACTCACCTTCAGGAGCCCATGGTTTAAAATTACTCTCAGTTAGTGGCTTTCGGAGAACAAGATGGCGTTCGGGCGACCACCAATTTTACAATAACTTGAGATAACAAAAATTTTCGATAGTTAGGGTCATGGAGAGAGGAAGCGCCCCCCCCCCCCCTCCCTCCCCCCACTACAGCGCGAGCTTTTGGGACCTACACTTCAGCATATACCGGGTACCTACGTTTATTAAAAGAAAAAAAAAACACACAACAGATCTAAACGATTAAAAAAACTGACAGCTGAATGTTAATTAATCCTGCGACAAGACTCAGCTAAAAATACCTCCAACCGACCGACATCCACCCCGCAACAAAACAAAACAACCTCTTTCCACATTTTTGGGGGCTTACAAAAAATACCATTTGTTTTGATTATGAAGCGCTACCTCGTGGTCTCTTTTGCCGCCATTTTGATCAGAAGAAGGTGTGCTTTACAAATTTTCTGATTGATAATAGAGAAGAAGAAATGGAAAGGTACTTTGTCATCATTTAGTTTTCATTGTATTGAGAGATTACAACTTGCCGTTCATTTCAGTACCCGTATACGAGTCTCTAAATCTACGTTCTGTCCTTTTTCTCCATTTGTTACGTCAGTGTGATTTATCCCTGTGATCAGTATAATAACATGCCTCGTTGACCCAATTATCAATGTTTCTTTATTGAACTCTTCTTTGACTTGAGACTGGCGCACTGTGACTCAATGACACACAGATTCTCCTTGTTCATGAACTCCATTGTTTGTGAAAAGAGACGATCGGACAACGCCATAAACGTGTTTATCGAATTTTTTTGGAAACTTTTGTTTTCTTTTTTGGGTATGTAGTATTGTCAACAAGAGACAATTGCGGTATAGTTTAGTTGCGGGTTGTGTCGTCAAGTATTATCCGGTATACACATCAAAATTTATAATTATATAATTGTGTCATCACTACCGATCTATTTTATGTTTATAATTTAGAGCAGTCGCAAGTACTTGTGCTGGTCACTGCCAAAAAAATGAATCCTCTTGAATGAACTGACTCAATCAGTGCACATGAACTTTGTACAGTTGGGAAATAGGCTGTTGGCACAACACTGCCAAATATGTTGTTGCTGATAAAGTCAAATGATTCTGTGCTGAAGTAAAACTGGGAAGACAAAACTTCATAGAAGTATGGGCTTGCACTAAACAGTAATTTCTCTGTGCTGGGAGGAGAGACATGATGGGGGAGTTGAGGAACAGTTGGGAGCCCAGGGGTAACTAGGGATCGGAAAGTTCCGCCCCCGGGACGATTCGCCCCCAGTTAGTTGGAAGTTTCGTTCCCGGGAAGTTTCGTCCTCAGTACTTGTTAAATAATTATAACTTAAGCTTAGGGCTTGGGATTGTAAGGTACATGTACATGGGCAAGTAATAGTATCTTGGTTAATCACATTTTATTCAATTTTTACTCAATGTTTTACAGGTCAAAAACTGATAACAACAAAATATACAGTAAAAACATAACACGAAAATACATGGTAAAATAAAAACGCCAATAATTTGTCACAAAAAAATTTAATGAACACGCAGACAATATTTTATACGAGGATTCACGCAAGCAGCGGCAAGCTCATTAAATTTCTTTTATGACAAATTATTCGAGAATGTCTGTTACAATAACATGAAAATACATGGTAAAATCAAAACACCATTAATTTGTCACAAAAAAATTAATGAACATGCAGATAATATTTTATATGAGGAGCTCATTAAATTGATTTTGTGACAAATTATTGGCCTCGTATATCCCTATAAAAAATCATAAATTAATACAATTAATTAATTATATTAAATACAGTGGCGAATGTACGGACAAAAATAGCGCCTACTATGATTAATTTTTCATGCCTCCATGAAATTTATTTTGTGACAATTTATTAGTGAAAATAAAAATCGATCTGCTTGCGTGAATCAAAAAATCAAATGTCTGAATTTATTAAAAAAATATAAGACAATATAAATATTTTCTTTGTGGAATGCTGGTATTGCAGGTTCGATGCTGTCAACATCCGCAACCATCACAATCAACTGCTTGTTGTCTTGGTCTAACATTTCTTCCACATTCTAAACGTGGGTATTCTGTGGAAGAGACGGTTCTCTAAGGTTGTAAGGCATGTTGAGAGATATGAGGAAATGAATTGAATGAAAGAAAGGTTTTAGCACGCCGAAGGCGCGCAGGAACGATGTGGGATTTACAAATCCCTTTCGACCCGGTTAACCTTATTTTATTGCACTTGGATAACACAGGCCTAGCTTTCCTATTGCCTCTAATGGGCTCTGAGGGGGGTATGCACACGATTAGAATTCCCGACAGTTTACGTTGGAGTGTTAGATTGTCAATACTCAATCCCTCAACGCCATTAAAACTATTAGAGAGTGGGGTCTATTTGGTTCCAGCTTGGCGATGGTAGAGGTTTGAGTCCCATGAGGAAATAATTGATTGCATGCCTTACTAATATACCCCGGGGGGGGGGGGGGGGGGGGGGCGTGGTGACACAGTAGGTAGAGGCGCAGACTGCAAGCCGAGAGGTCCTCGGTTCGAACCCCACCTGCTTCAACCGTGTTGTGTCCTTGGGCAAGACACTTCACCCCCATTGCCCATGTGGGGGCACGGTGACGTCGTGTACTAAGGCGTACTGCACATCGATGGTACACTTGTCTTCAACCAATGCTAACCCTGCTTGTGCGGAGTTAGTATGTTGGGGAGCTGACAGTTGCTCGTCGTTGCTCGGTGGTTCTCTCCGGGTACTCCGGCTTCCTCCACCTGTAAAACTGTCACGGTCATGGTTAGCCATTGTGCAGAAATATGTGACCTTAAACATCAGTAAATATAAATACTAATATACCCCAGATAAAGCCATGCCTTTCAAGCTGACAACATATGGTGCAGTCCGTTAAAAAAACATACCGGTACATGAATGAACATCCCTCCCTTGAACCCGACAATAGTTCAATCAGTTGAAAAAACACCCTAAGATCCATCCGACTGTACCAGTTAAAAAAACACCGTAAGATCCAACCTTGTGTATTCACATCAAAAGAATTATGCAAACATATTTATATCAATAGGGAAAAATAAAGTCAGAAGAGTAACATTCCACGCATACATAACATATATGAACATGATACACACAGGTCCTTGATTAATTTTTTATTAAAAATATGTCAGAATTCTATACAATTTACCATTCAAGTTGGAAGTTTCGTCCTCTATAGAGGACGAAACTTCCCGAGGACGAAACTTCCCACTAACTAGGGGCCGAAACTTCCCGGGGACGAAACTTCCCTGACCCAGTAATTAAGGCCTTCTCATAATTTGAGAACTCTGGCAAACGAGCATTTGTCCAAAATGGTAAAAAATTGTTATTATTATGAAGGTGGTACAGTACTGTGATCGCAAAAGTGATGTCTTTCTCGACCGAAGGCAGAATAGAGAAAAACAAATGAAAATTATTTTCAAAAAGCAATGACATTTTTAGTAATATTGGAGATCACAGCTGGATCCACAACTTGTTGTCCCAATGAGAAACTGGAGTTTAGTGCTCGGCAGCATTTCCGATTCGGTATACTTATTATAATCAGTATTAAATCCAATACAGTCAGTAATACCGGTCAGGGACCAGCCTAGGGGGGAATTTTAGGGAGACTTCAAGTCTCCCTCCAGAAAAAATAGGGAGACTGCAGAGTCATGTAGGGAGACTTCATAGGCAAGTGGGGAAAATTAAGAATATTCATGTACCACCCCCGCCGCCCCTTCATATTTTCAATTTATGGTCCTCCATTAACGCACAAATAACCCAGGTCCAGTTGTCTATGATGCATTTGTGCCAGGTTAAAAAATCACAATGTAATTATTGACTGAAAATCCCCCACTGCTACCTTCTCCTTCATGACCCCTCACCTCTTCTTCGTGCCAATCCCCCATCACCCTCCTGTGGTTGCCTTTTAACAAAGTCTACTAAGCTAATAATTTCCTAAGTCTGAAAGTGTGAACAGGACCAGATGTAAGAAGGTTGCTTGGGAGGTACTTTGTTAGTTAATAAACAAAATACATTCTGGGGTCGAGTATTTTGTAAAAGAAATGTCATTCCGCATCATTTTTATGGCATTCCGGAGTCATTCCGCGTCATTTCATGTCATTCTGATGTTTAGGAGGACCCTTTTTCAAGATCGTCCACATGCACACTTGTGTCCTGTACAAAGCTTTTCTTGACATCACTAAAGCTTTTTTTCATGTGTTTCAATTCCATTCGTGTTTTTCTGGGAATAGACAGCCCAACAGTTAACAGTCGTTAGCAAATCGAAATGAAAATAATGTGTTATAAAATACGTCCGTTGTGTATACATTTTCGGCATCCTAAGCGACGTAACCTACTTTCAAACTGGGTTGTTTTGTTGAGTCGCGTAAGTCACCTATTTTCGTTTCGACACTTGAAGCTCCGACTGGAACGCAACAAAATAGAAATAAAAAAATCCGCCCAAAGCGACAATGGACAATTGCTTGTCGTGTGATTTCAAATAAATGGACGTTTATTTGACGAATTAAAATGCCCATTTATCACACTCGAGCACATTCGATTTTTGAAAATACTCGTTTTCATGTAAACCTCGCATCACTCAGTTCAGCCTTTTCTCATTTTGGCCAATTTTTAGAGGGCGACTTGTAATCGCCCCGACTATTTTTCTAGGCGACTTTGGGCTTAGAAGGGCGACTTAATCGCCCTAGTCGCCCTCACGGCTGGTCCCTGATATCGGTGGATTTTTATTTATTGGTACATCGAAAGACATGGTGGTTCTGTGATATTGTTGTTCCGCGATATTGTCGACAATAGGCATTACACCATCATCCTTCAATTTGTGAATTACAAACTGAAAAATTACGTAAACGTTAACAGCAAGAAATTTCAACTTACTGGACGTTTTTAGAAGAACTAATTCCAAATGACCAACATTGTGCAATTTTCATGAATGTTTGCATGATACTTTGTCTCGACAATTTTGAAAAGTGTGGTCGTATGACTCGTATTAAAATCTTAGAACAGCTGTTATAACCAAAGCCAGTAAATTAAATTTTGAATTCTTTTATTATTATCAAATAGTACAGGATGTTAGTTTAATTTATTAATAAATCATTCTACATACAGATTTTAGTTGATTGCATTCATATCATTTTAAATATTTCAGTAAACACCTGACTAATTTCTGTTGGAAACTTAATGGTTAAAACCATAAAGTTTCCAACAGAAATTTGTCAGGTGTTTGATCTACAGATCAACATAGTCAGGTGGTTTTGTGGGCATGGTCCCAATTTTACTCAAAATGTCAGTGACTTTGGCAAGTTTGGGGTGTGGGGTGGGGTGTGGGGGGGGGGGGCGGTGGTCAAGGATGATAACACCATACAGGGATTTTTCTAGGTGACCACTGGGGCCGAATATAGGCCCCCATTCCCAATGAGATTTAGGCATGATTTTTCCCAATTTCTAACATAAAATTCCCAATTGGTACCCAGTGTCAACTTCATCATAATAATTGCGATTATTTACTGTGAAAGTAGGCCTTATTATGATGATAAAAGAACTGTAAAACCATAATTTCAAATAATAAACCCAACTTCTTCATTTTTAATGTGCCTGTAGAGGAGAAATGTGCATTTTTCTCCACTCTGCAGTGTCACCAGAATTCCCAATTTGGTCCATTATAGGATGGCATTTTTCCCAATTGTATGGGCCCCTGGCCCCATTCCCAATGCCCTTAGAAAAATCCCTGCCATATACCATGGTATTTTCGTGAAATACCCCCAAATCGTCTTCCAATACTCCCAAACCCTGCTAGAGTTGTGGGCAGGCTTGAGAATAAGCAGTCTAACATTTGCAGAATGAGGTCCCCAGAGGGTAAATTTGATCATGCTATTCCATACAGTGGGCCAGTTTATTCTCTGGGTACCTCTTTCTGCTTAGTTTTGAGACCCTGATTCAGACTTGAGGTTCACAGAAGGTAAATTTAGTGATGCTACCCTGCTGTGCAGGGTAGCATCACTCAATTCCCCCTCTGGGGACCTCATTTTACAGATGACAGTCTGCTTATTTTCTGGCTTGGTTGTGGGTGGGTTTGGCAGATGAACACACCTGCAACGAGTGTCAAAGATGCTCACATGCCTGGTGGTCTGGATGAACACTTCCCCACAAAAAGTTTAAAATTTGAAATTGAAACTTTATCAAATGGTGCTCACAGGTGGCACTTTCGACATTTTTTTGCAAAAAGAAATAAGTAGTTTCACAGAGAGGCTTAGATAGCTACATAGAAAACCAAATTTGGCTGAGGGCCCAACCTTGGTATCCAGTATTTTAAAATGCAGTGTGACAGCTTGGCTTGTTCATTCATGTTCGAAGACCTCTGCATGGGTATATAACTTCAACAAGGGGTTGCTGTTTGTGGTCAATTTAGGCAACTATCAACTCTGTTTACTAACATCCACTGTAATATAAAACGCTTACACTGATATCTTCAAGTGAGCTATGACACCCTGAAATATACTGACTGGAGTCAGGATTCTGACGAGAAATTGTCAGCGAGATCATATATTCATGCTATTAAATATATGCTTCTATATTATATATCTTTGTCTCTGGATTAACAATTTTGCAACTGTCGCCTGGGTGACTTGTGCAATAGTGTAATTCTGCCACTGAAGATGCAGTGTTATCGCTTTTAATTCTTTCACTGGCGAGATTCTGCAGAATTGTGGGAAGAAAAACAGACCAAGGATTTCAACCCAGTCCCAAACTGGTCGAAAATCTCTCACAGTCCACTTGAGTAATCATGGTACTGAACATGTGTTTGAAAGAATTTAATGGAGGCTATCACACTCAAATAAAACATTAAAATTATTTAGTGGCTCTACATGTACTGGTGAACTAGCTCATGAAACTCATAAATTGAAACCATTGTGGAACTTTGCTTGCACTAGAGATGGGCAATACTCTGTAAATACCATTCTGTGTTGGTATTGGCAGTGTTGGTCATATGAAAAATCGAGGGTGGCGACAAAACGCTCTCCTGAAACCATTCCAGGTACGCGAATCGCTCGCCTAAATGTATTTTTAGCAAACTGAATGTGGAAGCATTAAAATAATGCAGTGTCGAGTCATGCATTACCGGTACGGTACAGTACGCCTACGGTACGGTGTTACGTGCACACCGTCGCTGACCAAACTTGGATGACAGGTCTTTAAGTTTAAAGGTGACATGATTAGGATGATTATGTCTACAATTTAATTTCGGGAATTTCTACGTACTGGTCCATAAACAAACTAGTCAAGAAAATACTATTTGAATTTTGTGGCCTCCACGTTGTTTGAGCTACAGTCTACTGCCTTTCAGATTCAAACTTTGCAAACTTGCCAAGCACTTAATAATAACAGGCAAGTCTAGTCTAAAATCTAATCACGTGAATCGGTGACACAAACAGAGAATGGTGAAAAATAAAGTAAAAGATAAGATCGCCATTTACATTACCGTAATCGCTGACTTAAGACTTCGCCACTTCGCTCAGAAATTTCAAGAATGTGACTTATGTCATGCATGCTGGTAACAGACAGAAATTCTAATCCAATAAGAAAATCCGTGAAAATTTTGTGTGAAACAACAAAGATGAATTCTATTTTCAACAACGAATTGTCTTCAAAGCACGTGTGATATTTTATTGAATGGATGTTTATTTAATTTTTGCATCATGGGATACATGTAATTTTAATGAGGGTCTTGATGGGAGGTTCACCTGAATAATGAATCGCTGAGGATTGGAGCGGGGGGAGGGGTGGGGGGGGGGTGGGGGGGGTGGCTGGGGCTGTTTAAAAACAAAGAAATTCTTCATGTTTTTTAAGCAGTCCCCTCATAATTTTTGTACGGGAAGAGGACCTTCCATTAATTTACAGTTCACTGTGCAAGCCAAAGCTGTTTCATTTTTGTCGACGATGAAAATCGAACAGCCTGCTTTTTGTTTTGTTTATTGAAAACAGTCCAACAAATAGAATTAATTTAAAAACGTGGCCGTAATGAGGCAGTGGTATGGGGGGGGGGGGGGGGGGGGGCGGAATCGTGCAGATGGCGATGGCATCCGCCGCGAGTGCCGAAGGGACGAGCTTTTGTAGGGGGGTCTTTTTTTTTTGGAAATGAGCGATCAAATGGAGCATTCTGGTGGTTTCTGGGGAGGAAATCCTCTTGGGTTTTTGAACGGCTAAATAACCCTTTTTAAACAGCATGTTTCAAAATTTCAAATTATGTCATACGTTCAAGACAGAATTAGAAAATTTGAAATATGCTCTTCAGAACCGTTACCGTTCACTATAATATCGCATTTTGGACACAATGTTAAATTGTTTACAGTCATAACCGACTTGAGGAGAAAATTTTCCCGTGGCAGGTCTCCCAGATCCCTACCAACAGGAGGGGAGGACTCCGCTCCTGTTACCTCCCCGACCCCCAAACCTTTAACCCTCGGGATATGCGTTCTGCATAAAGCTTTGTGCCCCCCCCCCCCCCCCCCTCTCCAATTCATGTATTGCCAGCCCCCCAAATGAAAATCCTGTCTACGCCCCTCCATGCTAGACAAACACGAGCTATTAGCTTGTGTTTGTCTAGCATGGAGGGGCGTAGACAGGATTTTCATTTAAATGTTAGAGTCTAAATTGAGTCTTCCTGTGGCAAAAAGCATCAAACCTCTTGATCGTGGGCCGATAAACTTCCGCCATCTGAATGTAGGGACTGGTGTGGTAAGCTAACCCGATACATTCTGACAACAGAACCACATGGGCCTCAAAATGATCCGGCTTTGTATTTAATTAAATTTACTGCGAAACACAATTTGTCTTGGTGGAAAACTTGGGGCCAATTAGTTCTGTTATTTGAAGGTGAAGACTGGCTGTACGTGGTGAGCTAAACCCCTTACATTCTGATAACAGAACACTTTATATGCGAAACACGATTTTTCTTGGTGCCAGGTGGTAAACTGTTAGAATCGGAGTGGACAGTGGACAGAGATCTCATAACTTGGGTGAGGGGGCCGGGGGGGGGGGGGGGGGGGGGGGGGGGCGACGGCGTTAATACAGGAACAAAATGCTAACACTTTTTACACAAACCTCGGGAAACGCTTACAACGGTCAACCTAACCATGTTGTGAAGACGAATAAATTTCAAAGTTCAAACTCTGTCATAAAATATGTGTGTGTGTGTGCAACGAGGGGGGGGGGGGGGAGCCAGTCGGGAATTGCACTACTGACTAGTATCCTGGAAATAGTCGCTTTGTTGAGATTCGTGCCATAAACGAGTGAAAATTTACAGCACAATTTGTGGCATGAATTTCAACAAACACTATAGTGCATAGTAAGAAAGACACTGTAAAAGTTTTAGGTGGAACCCATTTATTATAAAATTAACGGGAATATCAAGTTGAATTCTGCAATGGTTTTGAAAAGAAAAAGTTCAACAGAAAAACCCACTCGGGCAGTGTCTAAATTGTCTTATTTCACTATTTTGTGTGAATATCCCTATGGTCAGGTCAGCACAAGTCTACAAGAGTCAGTTATCACTGTCTGTGTCAGTTATCACTGTCTGTGTCAGTTATCACTGTCTGTGTCAGACTCGACATCACTTGTGTCATCTAAAACGTCAGACTCAAAACTTTCACTAAATTCGACGTAGCGGGGAGTCTCAGCCTCCGAATCACTTGAGTCAGATTCCATATATTTTCTTTTTCTTGGCAAATAGTGCAGGGGGTTTACACTGCTTGTGACCTCAAGTTTGATTTTTCGTCTTGCCGCGCCAGAAACATATATTTCAACTGCAGATTCGATTATTTCCGTACGTTCTTGTTCAGTCCACACCGCATTGTTTCCTTTTATTAAAAGGAAGGCTTCCATTGTGTCATGGTTCATAAGTAATCTTCGATCAGTCAGCATTGTTGTGAGAATACTAAAACCCCGCTCGACCTGACAATTTGACACACCAATGCACAAGAGAATTTCTACAACCAGACATACATTTGGTAGCTCAGATCGTTTGTATTGAAACATTTTTTCCCACATTTTACATGGTTTAACTCCTTGATAGTTTCTGTTCACTAGTGTTTTCAAGTCTTTCCATTCCCGTTCTATGCGCGAAAAGTCAAATTCAACGGTAGCTGCAGAAAGAGTGTCTTTGAACTTATCGCATATATGTTCCAGTGCACGCAACTCCTTTTTTGTCGACACCCCTGTTTGCAGGGTTTGTTACAAGTCCCATGTGTTCATGTATTCCCCCCCCCTCCCCCCCCCCCCCCCCCCCCCCCCCAGTTCAACAGCGAATCGATTTTTCAGACAATCTGTAACTGCACCAATGACTCTCCGTTTTAATGTTGCCAAGTTACCCTCATTCCCTGAAACATGTTTTAGAGCAGCTGCTTCATAGTCCAGTATCTGATATTCGCGAGCCTTTAATTTGCGTCTTGTATGACCTTTTTTGGGAATACCTACACTTAATTTTCCAGCATAAAGCCTGGGCCCTTCCTCTTGTAAGCAGAGCTCCATATCAGCCTTACGTAATAACGTGGCTGTGTCGCAAGATGACCTCTCCACATCATCCAGATCTGCCAAACAAGTGTCTACCATTGGTTTAAAGTCACAAACGAGCACAAGTTGTCTTTCAAATTTTTTTTTGAGACGAGCCAGACACTGGATAATTTCGCGATAAATAATACAAGTTGACAGAAAATTGATGTCGGCAAGTTTGGTGCGAAAACCCTGTAATTTTGCATTGACTGTTGAGTCTTTTTCTTTTGCAATTGAGTTCTCTATTGTTAGCAGGAGGAGGGCCCAATTTTTTAACAGATGGTCGACCGCTCGCATGTGATGTCCAACAAAACGTGTTCCACTTGTTTTTGAAAAATTATACACCTGTACATCAAGTGTCTCTGCTGTCGACTTGAAATGAGATTTAAATTTTCCACTGTGTTTGAAAAAATTATACAGGCTTTGCAACATCTCCCTAACAGAATCAAACGATTTTTCAGCAGTGTCACTGTTTTTAATACCAAGTTCGGCTCTGTGAGAGACACAATGTATTTTTAGTAGCCAGGGCCGAGAGTCTTTTACCAGCTGTGCTAATACTCCATTATAAACCCCCAAATTGACATTCGCACCATCACTTGTCGGCGCCACCATGAGAGAGATGTACTTTTCTTTTGGAAAAGAAAGTTTTTGATGAAAGCGTCATCTATTGCCATTTTGATATTGTCGGCATTTGCATTGCCATAACAGTCAATGTCCTGTAATGCAACAATGTAATAACAGGGAAGACCATTTTTCAACAAGCGAGTGAGAATCAATTCCTTTTCACTGCCAGTTTTTCTGGCCTGGGACCCATCACTGAGTACACTGAATGCATTTGCTGTCATCATTACCTTTTTAATTTTCTGTCTTATTGCCGTGGCAATGGCAAGGATAAATTGGCGAGCAGACTTGTGGCTCTCTATTCCTTTTACATGTATGAGTCGTGTCCCAGTTGCCTTTTGTGACCTGACTATGGTTCTAAAGAAACTTAGAGGAGCTCCATCGACAGCCAGAATGTAAGCGTCAGTCACCAGTTTTGTGTATGCGTCTTTTGATGATGCTGTTAATGCGGTTTTAATATTTGTGTAAGTTTTTTTACCCACTACACCACTTGGGCCGCTCTGGGAAGGAGCACCATCATTTCCAGGCTGCTCGCTTGCGTATCTCTCGTCGAGTTCAGTATCAACATTCTTTTCTGCATCTACATGTATTACCTGATCTTTATCCAACTGAAGTGCGAACAGATGGGTTTTGGATCTGAGATGTCTGTCTGCACTGTCTTTCTTCACAAAAGATGTTCCTTCTACATAAAATTCAAGGTACGTAACAGCTTTTCCACGGAGACCTGCAGCAAGTCTGTCTCTATGTCTAGAGCAAATTTTGCACCAGATTTTAGTAATGTATTCACAGCCATCGATCAGTTCTGTTTTTCCTTCTATCATTCCACCCGTATTCCATTTTCTAAAAGTTGAAGACTTAACACGCGAACCCTTTATATTAGATGCCATACTGATAACAAATTTAACCGTACTGATTTGGGCTCTCAAACTTGACTCTCAAAGTACGTTTGATAGCAAACCACGTCACAGCGGCAACAGTCAGTCAAACGATAGAGTTGTCGATTTCAGTGTAATACTGCGGACGTGCGACTGTGTAGTGTGAAATCGGCGTGTGACGGTGTTTGTGAACTAAAAGTTAAACTCTGCAGGTGCAGGTTGTTTCCCCAGAGTATCATTTTTATGGGATTTGAAAATAATAATTTAACCCTTTTAAAAGGGCGACAACGATTAAACTGCCGGCTTTACAAGAGATTACTTGAGCGAGAAGACGGCATACAGACTGTGTGTGAGACAGAAGCAAGGCGCGCGAAAAACCGCGTGCGCGGAATGAGAATCAGGCACGTGGTAGACCCGCGATAAAATCGCGCACGTAAGATTTCAAAGACTGTATTGGGCCCAAACCTATTTTCTGTGACAAGGGATCTCAGTTTATTACATGCCTGTTCAATGAAATTCCCATCTACAGTAACACAAAACCATGTAGAAAATGAAAATCTGTTCTGCACATATGTGCGGAACAAGAATCATCGACAGACTATTTTTAAATAGAGGTGAAAATTTCTCTGGAATTTTCTACAAATTTCTACAGTTTGAATCGCAAGCGGTAGCTGAAAATCGTCCCCTTAGTTCCAATGTGTTCGATGTGCCAGTAGGCGCATAAAACACATTGCAACTCAGGGGACAAAAGAGTAGTATGGCTTTCTCTTGCAAATTTGGTTGGTGACAAAATGTGTTCTTTGTGTTAATACTTGTTAAATGAATTGTTGAGTGTCCTTCAATTGTTTTTATAGACGTGAAGGCATGTAATAAACACAGAAGGACACACACATGTAAATGGGTTAATCGATATGGCACCTGTGCCAGCACGGAAGGTTAAAACTCTTGGCCTGCGGCCTCTCGCTCTATTCTCCCACGATGGCACTCATGCCATATCGATTAACCCATTCTCACACATGTGTTGTTCTGTGTATATACCAAAATTAGTGATGAACCGATAATCAGAATCAGCAATCGGAACCGGTCGGTTATGGGGTATAGTCCGATTATGACAATCGGCAGTTAAAAACCGACAGTTTCCTGTTATTCTATATTTAACACTGACTATTAAAAACTCTTTGATATCTGGACATTTCAATAAAGTTTCCCCATTAAAAACGTGTGTAGTGCATATCAGAATATTTAGGGTTTTGTTACTTTTGTTGAGCGGAGATATTACGGAATTTACCGTTAACCTCCCAGCTCTCGCCAAGAACCCTTGAATAATGAAAAATAAGGCGATCAGAAGATATTCATTTCAACGATAGCAAACTGAATATTGCTGGAGTGGATATTCTCTGTCTAAAAGAATGAGAATCATAGCTTAATTAGATTGTGGATATGATTGTTAAATGACATTAAAATTAGCAATAAAGAATATAAATATTCAGTTTACATGTACTTGTATGCAAATCCTGCAGATGGTCAGCATTGAAGTGTTTCAGTGTTCGAGTATTGGACCCAGAAACTGTAGATTCTGGTGTACCCCAAGGAACTGTCTTGGTTCCAATCAGACCTTTATATCAGTCTAATTTGTGTGGCCTGCATGATTGGAGAAAAAGTACCGGTATTTTCTTCTTCTTGGCATCTGTTTTGGGTTTTAGGTCCCGTCTTAAAATGATAGTTTACAACCCCTGGTTATCGGTCTTCACCATTATCACTGGTTCCCACCACCCTTTGACATAAGTTTACTTGACTAACTCGAGAAGACTTCTTAGTTTCCCAATATCGAGCCAAAGTCCTGTTTGAATGTAAATTATGCATGATGTTTACTGAGAAATGCCACAAACATGAATATAATAGATCTCAAGCTTTAAGTGCATGATCATATAGAATTCGCCACAGAAAAGTAATCGCCGTTGACAGTGTCGTATACGACAATGTCCAATCCAATTGCTTTTCTGTGGCGAACACTGTGGGTTTTTAAAAAATATTTATCTGTTGCATTGTTTGATTCGAAGGTAAGCTCTAACTTGGTAGGATGACTCCTTATGATGTCTAGATGAGAATTTCCCCATTTGGGCGTGATCTGCCAACCGTGACGACTGCCCGAGTCCAAAACCCGAAAACCTTTAGCAAAGTCTACAGGTCATTTATTGAGGAATTTCGTTGTAACTTGGTGGGTTGACTTCATTTTATGTCTAGAAGAGAAAGTCCCCTTTTGGTCCTGATTGGGCAACTGTGACGTCTACAGGGGCCCGAAGCCCGAAAACCTTTAGCACAGTCTACAGGTCATATTTATGAAGGGATTTCATTGTACTTGTAACTTGGTAGGATGACTCCAAATAATGTCTAGATGAAAACGTCCCATTTTGATCGCGATCATTCAGCCTTGATGGGTGCCTGAGCCCAAAAACCTTTGCATAGGCAAAAGGTCTTATTTATGGAAGGATTTCATTGTAACCTGTTAGGTTGATTCCATATAATGCCAAGATGATGACATCCCCTTTTGGTCATGATTGGTCAACTGTTGTGGCTACAGGTGCCCGAAGCCCAAAAACCTTGAGCACAGTCTACAGGTCATATTTATAAAGGGATTTCAGTGTAACTTCATAGGATCACTCCAGATGATGCCAAGATGAGATTGTCCCCTTTGGTTGCGATCATTCAACCATGATGGCTGCCCGAACCCGAAAACTGTTAGCACAGTCTACAGGTCATATTTATGAAGGGATTTCATTGTAACTTGGTAGGTTGACTTCATATACTGTCTAGATGAGAACGTCCCCTTTTGGACATGATTGGGCAACTGTGACAACTACAGGGGTCCAAAGCCCAAAAACCTTTAGAACAGTCTACAGGTCATACTTATGAAGGGATTTCATTGTAGCTTGGTAGGATGACTTGAAGTAATGTCTAGATGAGAACATCCCCTTTTGGTCGCGATCATTCAGCCTTTATGGCTGCCCGAGCCCAAAGACCTTTAGCATAGTCTATAGGTCATATTTATGGAAGGATTTCATTGTAACTTGTTAGGTTGACTGCATATAATGCCTAGATGATGACATCCCCTTTTGGTCATGATTGGTCAACTGTGATGGCTACAGGTGCCCAAAGCCCAAAAATCTTGAGCACAGTCTACAGGTCATATTTATGAAGGGATTTCATTGTAACTTCGTAGGATCACTCCAGATGATGCCCAGATGAGAATGTCCCCTTTGGTTGCGATCATTCAACCATTATGGCTGCCCGAGTCTGAAGCCTGAATACCTTTAGCACAGTCTACAGGTCATATTTATGAAGGGATTTCATTGTAACTTGGTAGGTTTGACTTCATATAATGTCTAGATGAGAACGTCCCCCTTTGGACACGATGGGGCAACTGTGACAGCTACAGGGGCCCGAAGCCCAAAAATCTTTAGAACAGTTCTACAGGTCATAATTATGAAGGGATTTCACAGTTCTACAGGTCATAATTATGAAGGGATTTCATAGTAGCTTGGTAGGGTGACTCCAAATAATGCCTAGATGAGAACGTCCCCTTTTGGTCGCCATCATTCAGCCTAGATGGCTGCCCGAGCCCAAAAATCTTTAGCATAGTCTATAGGTCTTATTTATGGAAGGATTTCATTGTAACTTGTTAGGCTGACTGCATATAATGCCTAGATGATGACATTCCCTTTTGGTCGTGATTGGTCAACTGTGATGGCTACAGGTGCCCAAAGCCCAAAAATCTTGAGCACAGTCTACAGGTCATATTTATGAAGGGATTTCATTGTACCTTGGTAGGATCATTCAAGATGATGCCCAAATGAGAATGTCCCCTTTTGGTTGCGATCATTCAACCATGATGGCTGCCTGAGCCCAAAGCCTGAAAACCTTTAGCACAGTCTTCAGTTCATATTTATGAAGGGATTTCATTGTAACTTGGTAGGTTGACTTCATATAATGTCTAGATGAGAACGTCCCCTTTGGATGCAATTGGGAAACTGATGGCTACAGGGGCCCAAAGCCTGAAAACCTTTAGCACAGTCTACAGGACATATTTACATGTATGAAGGGATTTGAATGTAACTTGATAGGATGACTCGTTTTGGAATAATTTCACTGTAACTTGGTAACTTTCGTTGATATACGTTAACTGTGAGGGCCACATACATTAACTGTGAGGTCATATTAATCCACCCCTCAACTAACCCACCCCTCAGCTCTTTAGTACAGTGTACACCTCATATTATTTTTATAAAAAAACATGACATACAGGGAACAGAAATGAACATATTCCCAATTATCACAATTCTTGTCTTATTTCATAATCCTTTCATAAACATTGAACATTACCCTTTTCATCAAACACAACACACAAGTTAAGCTAGTGTCATTGACACTTTCATTCCTTAATCGATTTTAAAATTGCAAAGTGGATGTCGAGCCATGAACTGCAAGGACATGTCTCAGTCACTAATGTATTTATTTTTCATTGCCAACCGACAGGACCAGGGTACTCCAGCATTTTTTTAATGTATTTGGTAAGGTTACTTTACCTATTTTCGTCGTAATTCCAGGACCTGTGTGACTAAAATCGTCTTTATTCTAAAACTGAAAAGTAGAAGGATGTGCTAAGACTCAGAGGGGTCACTTGGTAGCTCACATTTGTAAAGTTAGTGATGGGCTTATGCTAGAATATGAGCTCAAACACACATGACCAGTCAGTGCAGTACTTAATAGAAGATGGGAAATTAGGGGGGGGGGGGGGGGCTGAAGTTGACCCCCTCCTTCCGAATGTATCTGTGCTCCCCAACTATGAATTACAGGCTCAACCATTGTCCCTGTGATCTTAACTGTAGCTTCAATACCAGGATGAATATCAAGATACGTATCTAGATACTATATTGTATCGTGACTCGTGTATCTAGATACATATCGTACCGTGAATTTGGTGTATCGTCCCAACCCTACTAGATTCAGGCAAATATTTTGCAGCTGGTGTCATCTTTACTACACAAATAACCAACATCTTGGTGTGTCGCCGAAAGTCTGAATTTGTTTAAAGTACAGAACATCCCGACTCCGAAGAATGTCTCAAAGAAAACTCAAAAATTTATTATATTGGCTGTGATGAGAAATGCCATGTGAATGCATTGGATCCCTCTAACCCCTACTGCTCCTCTCCCTGCCCTCCCATGGTAACCCTGGGAAGTGAAGCAGTGCTTGTTTACTGCTAAAATAGGATCCTGTCAGCAATACTTGGGGTGGAAGTCATCTAAAATGGGCAAGACTGGTATAAACAATTGTCTTTATCTCCACATTGCAGTCAGAATTAGCCATTGTGCAGAAATATGTGGCCTTCAACACCAATAAATAAGTAATATGCATCGAACCATCGACGCTGGTGAACTGCCAACATATTACACGCAGAGCATTCATCGGTAATCGATTCAGTAATGGAATCGCAATGCATGTTGGTATGAACCCAGTCTCTTCGAGTAGTTGAAAACACTAGACAAGAAATTGCTCTGTACACATGTAAGGTTGTCGGCTGTGTAGCAAATGTCAACGGTTAACCTCCTTCACTCTGATGTAAAAATTTCAAGCTGTAAATATTTCCCTCGATGAAACTATAAATTTATGCAAATTTATGCAATTCATTGAGCTCTGTCAAACAAGGTTGAATTTGTTGTAACTTCCCAGTGACATGGGAAATATATGCAGCTTAAAATTATGGTAATATAACATTAGTGTGCAGAAGGTTAACAGGCACTTACAGGGATGGATCAAGGAATTTTTGGGGGACATCTGTTTTTCAATTGAGGATGTCCCCAAATAAATTGAGATGTCTTAATACAGATGATTAGACCATTGCATGTGTGTTGAAATTCTCTTTATCAACTGCATGTGTATAGATTTCTACTAAATATTTGAAATAATTGCTTCAAACTGGTAGATTTCTAAGTTGAATGATATTTTTTCTGCAGGAATTTGGGAACATTTGGGCTCCAGAGTTTGGGTGCCCATACCTGTAACAGGTATCAAATCGGCTCTGGATTCGCCACCGACTTGAAAAGAGGAAAGTAGTCAGTGCTTAATGATTAATTAAACATAAATTTAGCTCGTTCACATTGATATCCATTGCTTTCGATGACAAAAACATTGGAGAAAATATTGAAAATATTTGATACATATTCGGTGCCAATTGTCAAATTGAATTTGAATCAGAAGTGATCAAATCGAATATCATTTTGAATATTGAATATTCGCAGGTGCCTATATGTACATCTTTTACTATCAGATAGCAACTGCAACTTAGCAACACATGCTAGAAAACCAAAGGCACTACAGGTCAAACATATGTTCCTTATTTTTCTGCACTTTTTATCATTATCATCTCATCACATCATCATTATCATCATCATCATTATCATCTTATTTATGTACATGTATTCTTCAGGAACAGTGTTCAAACATTATCATACTCAGGAATGAACTCCAGTGCCTTCAAAAAGTCCAGGTATAACAAATGTTATTTCGCTCATCTTGTAAAAATGTTTACTGAATGTTTACAATGTATATATAACTGATTTTTGTAATTAATATATGTGCTTTGATAAATGTGCTTTGAAGCAACACTTGCTGATAGTTTGTTCACCTGTGATATCAAGAAGAAAGGCCTGACTTTTCACTTCTGAGAAAATGTCCCAGCCGTATGTCGAAAATGGTAATTGTACATTCAGGAGAGGAACAATAGGACCCTGGTGTGTGTGTACATGAACACAAGTATAGTATTAAAATGATCATTACATATTACCTGTAGAAACTGTCGTAAGTCTGCATCTTTTAAAACAGAAGTTCTAAGTCATTTAGTAACTGAGGGACACAGAATTAAACAAAATCCTCGTGGGAACCTTAGGAAATGGAGCAGTGTTTGTTTAATTTGGCAGATAAGTTCTAGAGATGGGTAGTATTGGAATTTTTAATTTGATATCAGTATTTTTTCAATAATAAACAGTATTTTATATTATTAAATAATTTCATAATAGTTACGTGACTTCATTCCTCTGTTGTGTTAACTAACCATAGATGCTAATTAAATCCTACTTTTGAGAACTTTTATCAGGTGGGCACCTCGGGTCCCATGGGACCTCTTGTAATTTTAGCAAACGTTTATTCACACCGTGCTGAAAGAGTTAAAAAATAATTTTATTTCGGAGTTAATTTCCTTAGTTTCCTAAATCTCTTCATATGCTGGGCATCCAGTTACAGGGCAAACTGTCCATCAAATCTTTTTCATTATTCATGCATGTGTATCCTTCATGTAAACACAAAATCATTGTTTCTGACCCATTCTTGTTTGTGCTCCTTGCGCTTGTTTTTGGTGTTAATCCATTCTTCATCTTGTAATAATGTATTCCCTGTGAGAAGCCTGGGAAGTGGAGCAGTGCTAAATTACTAAGGCAGACAAGTTCAACTCTAGATATAATAGACCTAGTAACATCGCAGTGACTCAGAAGGTAGAGATGCAGGCTGCGAGCCGAGAGGTCCTCGGTTCGAATCCCACCTGCGGCAAACGCGTTGTGTCCTTGGGCAAGAAACTTCATCCCAATTGCCCACGTGGGGGCACGGTGGCGTTATGTACTAAGGCATACTGCATGTCGCTGGTACACTTGTCTTCAACCAATGCTAACCCTGCTTGTGTGGAGTTAGTATGTTGGGGGAGTCTGACAGTTGCTCGGTGGTTTTCGCCAGGTACTCCGGCTTTCTGCACCTGTAAAAAAGTCTGATACGAGGTGACTATAACCCAAAGGCCCAGACTTAGCTGGTGCAAACTCAAAGTTATCAAGGGCCAAGCACAAATTTTGAACCCCCCTCAATCCCCAAAATTGGCCTGCAAAACCGAAAATTAAAAGTCCTATCTCATAATCTGGTCCTCTGTACTTTTACTCTCTGCGCATGTGCAGTCGCTGGAAGTGACCGAAATTAGCGCCAACATCATTCTTTGTTTGGCCCATAAAGTCAGCAACAATGAACTGACATCTGTGCTTTAAAATCTCATTTTTGAGGATGCCAGACACAAATCAGTTCAAGAATTGGTGGATCCAAGGCTGTTATTGGATGATGGAAGTGTTCAACGGTGGTTTTAGACATTCAGGGCTGTAACTTTATAATAATTAGAAAATTATTTTATGTTTCCCAATTTCAGGACATACGCCTGACGTCATCGTTTGTAAGTGATTATTCCACTGTTTGTTAAGTATTCCTTCCCTATCCTTCCATGAACCCATCCTGTTAAACTCTTAAGTTTTTTGTCTATTTTTTATTGAAATTTTTTATTAAATTTCTTGGGAGTTTAACATGTATTACAGAATATTATTTTGTTTTTCCCCATTGTTACGTCCTCACCCTGGGGGTGTTAGGTTGTTTAGTCTTGCATCTTCTATCCGATGCATCTTTTCTTCTTTGTATGAAGATCCAGCTTTCCATCTGGTAGCATTTAAATTGGTATCTGACTTTGAGCCTCTATCGGGATGCCTTTGGGCTCTTAACTCTTAGCACTCTGGTAGTATTTCAATATTTCCATCATTGACTCCATTTTGTCCATGTAGAATGAAAATTTTAAGAAATTATATTTTGAATTTAATTTTGATTGCTATTATTCATGTATCTTAATTAAATTATATACATTTTGTTGTGGAGTTTGGAGGACTGATATAGACTTTAGTCAATGCACTCCTGCGGACTCGTGTCATTCTTGTGTTCACTGGAATGACTAATGTTGGAGGCGGGTGTCATGGTACGTTGTTGGTGGTGAGGTTCTGAGGCCAGGCCTCTCACCGCGTTATAATTCATTTTGTCAGTTTCTATTTCAGAGGAACATGAACATGGTGATGATATTCTGACACCCATCCAAGTGTGCTACCGTTGTTGCGCTCCATTGAGCATATAGAGCTAGCTGCAGTGCTCATGATTGCAAGAGTTAGGGCCTTTTGTTAAAGGTTTTAATCTCTTGCAAGCAGCTAGCTCGACCGGTGAGGTGGTACTCCGTCCGTGTGTGCCGTGACGGCGGGTAAGTCTGAGGTCTAATAGACCGCGCGTGGGAGAGGCCCCTCTCCTCGATCATCGGGACGTTCTGAGAAGAGATCTATCTCCGACACGCCGCCCCGGAAGCAGCAAGCTGCTAGGAAACAAGACCACTGCTCCTCAGGCATCGATGATGGACTTGCTGTCGCAATTGCGCAGCTGATCGCAGCATCCCAGAACCTGAACTATCTGACGGGGCTGGGTCGGTCCATTCGTTCACGCAGATGCAATGGACTGAGATTCGCAACTGATTCCCTCGGATGGTGAAAGGGATAAGGAAGAGGATTACCCTTCTCCTTCGGAACAGCACAGGGCTGTGATGGATTTCATCCATCAATACTACTAATTTGTTCCGACGAATCAGAATGCTGTTACGATAAGTGAGAAACCCCTGGCTTTGTTGGACGCAGATTTTATACAGACAAAGGTAGAAGTTCTTTCTTTTCCGGTTCGGCCTAGGTAAGGGTCGCAGGCCTTCGGCCATGTGGACAACGCCATATTCACTTCTCGAGTGCAAGGGAAGGGGCGGTTTCTTAACTTAATCTTCCATAAACATACCGTTTCATGGACTAAGTTCATTTAAAAACGGTTGGAGAAGATGTTCTCTGCGTTTGAATGAGCAGCCCGGGGATCTAGATGTATCCTTGCCTGCATCATTCACTATTCGCTCAGACACAATTACAACGGCAATTTCATCAAGTAGAGCGAATTTGGAAGCAATGTCTTACGCATATCACCTTACCAGAGCTATGGCGCAATGTCTCAACGGGAAGGAATTTGAGGACGTTTGTACCTCTCTTAGAGTTCTTTCAAGGGCAATTTGTATACCACGTATAACTCCGCCCTTACAGTGGCTAATCTGGAGTTAATCAGACGTGATGCTGCCCTTGCGTCATCATCACTTATAGATGACAAGGTGAAAAGCTCTCTGGGTCGCTCCGGTCTGTGGACAAACTATTTTGGATGACAAGCTTTCGTTAGTCTATGATCAGGCTATTAAGAAAGCGTCAAGTGATCTGCTTTTGAAGTCGGCATCTCATCAACCCGCTTCAGCAGACAAGAGTAAAGGAGGACATTCCAGATCTAAATGTCAAAAGGGAACTCCTCATGAGGGTACAAGAAGCCCTCTTACATTACTCTAGAGGTCGTCAGTATAGCGACTCGGGAAAGGGGCGTAGGTCTGATCGGGACGCCCGGTCAGGCGCCCCTAGGCCAACGGGATGAGGTTTTTCGTAGGGAGGATGTAGTTTCTCCTCCCGTAAGCCTCACATCCGAGCGGCACCCCCACTAACAAAATGTTTGCGTTAGACAGATCTTCCGTCTGATCCTTTCAAAATAGAGTCTCTCCTAGCGGAGGTACAGGCTCTGTTATTAAAGGAAGCAATAGAGGTCGCCGAGAATCAGGATTTGCAGGGTTTTTACAGTCACCTGTTCCTCATACCGAAGCTAGACGGCTCGTTCCGACCAGTAATAGACTTGTATGAGCTGGATAAACAAGCTCATGGCTCCAAAATTCTATATAGAGACCATTCGGTTGGTAAGAGCGAGTGTTCGAGTGAAGGACTACAATGTATGCAGCAAGCATAGATCTGAAGGATGCAAACTTTCATGTCCTGGTACATCCGACATTCAGAAAGTACCTGCAGTTCGCCGTACAAGGGAAGGTGTATCAGTTCAGAGCAGTGTGGTTTGGTCTGAACCTGGCTCCCTGGGCATTCACTCGTATAATGAACTCGGTAATGTCATACTTCCGAGCTCATTCATTTGCGGTAACGTCAGCGTACTTGTACGACATTCTGCAGAGATACGGCAACAGAATTATTCTTCAGAATGATGTTCAGAGTCTGCTTCTTTTTTTCCGATGTCTCAGTTTCATCGTAAACGAGAAAAAGTCGGATATTGCTCCGTCCAAGTCGTTCACTCACTTAGGAATGAGCTTCGAGACTCACAACAATCTGGTTCATCAGCCATTACCCAGAGCAAAATTAGTCAGTTGTTATGCTTGCTTTTGTCTACACTCAAGACGCATTAACAGCGAAGGAATGCATATGCGTCCCCTCCAGATATTCTTTACTCAGAACTGGAACTCGTGTGAAGACACATTCGCTCGAAACCAGTATTGTTTTAACGGACCCAGTAAAACAAGGGTTCAGATTTGGGCAGATATTCAGTGGTTAACTCGGGGGGTTCCACTTCAACTGCCGGATCCGGCTTTCACGGTTGTGAAGGATGCGAGTCAGCCGGGTTGAGGCGCGACCCTAAGCCCCGCAGACTTGAGGTGTCAGGGTCTTTGGGTCCCCCGGTTCCTAGAGAAGTGCATAAACATCAAAGAGATGATGTCAATATGGCTAGCACTACAACATTGGATTCGCATAATAGCGGACGTCCATGTTCAAATTTTGTCGGACAATTTGACAGTAGTAGCTTACATCAGGAACCAAGGCGACACTCATTCAATGCCATTATGCGAATTAACGAAGAAGATTCTCCTATAGGTCATGCATCGTCATGTTCATCTTTCTGTCCGTCATATACCGGGTCGTCTGAATGTACTAGCAGACTTGCTCTCTCGGAAAGGTTGCCTGTTGCCATCGGATCGGACTCTCTCAACAAGCAAATATCAGGCAGATTTGCTACCAGTGGGATCGTCCCATGATAGATCTATTTGCGACACACCAGAACAATCAGTTACCGATGTTCGTGTTGCCATGCCCAGATCATCGAGCATATGCAGTAGACGCTCTGTTGATGACCTGGGATGTAATGATAGGATAGGCATATCCTCCAACTCCGTTGATTTAGCGGATTCTGTTCAGTTCAAACAGTCTCGTTGCGAAATCCTGATAGTAGCACCTCTGTAGACACAGAAACCTTAGATCAATCTTCTCAGGTGTCTGTTGTGGGACGTTCCCCGGAAGCTTCCTCCACGAGAAGACCTTTTTTATCAGGAGAAGTATTTGTTCTTCACGTCCTTCTCTGCCCTTAGTGGCATTATGGAGTTGGTCAGACGTGAGGGAGCCTTGCGGTTCCTATACTATTTGATGACTAACACAAGAACGATTCAAGTAATGCGGGTGAAGGGGGTTCGATATGATTTCGAATCCCCCCCACACCGCCAGTGTGTTAAGAGGCGATTACCGGGCAAGACGTAGTTTTCTTCCTGTAAGCCTCGTATGCGTTTAAGTACATACATGCATCTCATGATTTCTTGATTGGCGGCTGGGTCGTGTTCTATGGCAACCTCATGGGCACATCCACTTTCCAGTTGGTTTGTTTACTGTGGTTGTTCGTCTATCATGGGTGGATCGTGGAATTAAAATACGGGGGGTGGGGGGGGGGGGGGACCAATGTGATCTGACAGAATCCTAGCATCAGTCGCCGAAGACAACTGCCGCACGTGCCAAAGGGACGTGCGTTTGTGTGGGGAGTCTCCCCCACCCCCTCTGAAAATTTTTTTTTTTGATTTTCAGGTGATCTGAGGTGGCTTCTAAATGCATTCTGGCCTCCAATAATTGGAGGTATATGATGAAAGGAAAACAAACAATTTTCGTTGTAAAAGTTAAAATTATCAAACCATACATCACATACACTGTCACATACTGCTTCTGGTCGTAGAGCTAGTCTGTCGTGGACAAAATATGACAGTCACCTATGACCTGGCGAATGCCAGGAGCCCTCAATAAAATTAGAACTGGGAAACATACGCGACTGGAAATATTGGCTCCCCATTAACTTCAAGTTTGGGGTATGCGATGTAAAAATAATGATACCATGAACATACCATTTCTTTGGCCTTGTGGCGTCAAAATATTCTTTTATACTTATTTGCGTCCCACTTTCGACTATCGATATTGCAAACAGTGGATACTTGCAGACTTGACTGTCGTCAGTTCTATAAATAACCAATATTCTTCGAATTCTAGAAGAGGATCATGTCCCTTATTAGACAACATGATGTCATTAGTTAAGGAGGGGCGTTATAGGACAAGATTGTGTGGAACAAGAGCATGACTTTTTTATTGCGCTCAGGGAGGGGGGGGGGGGGGGGGCTAGTCTCCCTAGTCCCCCCCCTCTGGATCCGTCCTTGTCTATATGTCATATACAAGCATATGATACATCGTCAATAAATTGCTATCCTTTGGGTAACTGGGAGGCTGTCGCGTCAGTTAACTGGTATTCAGATGATTACATGTGGGATTTCAATGCTCACGTGCATAATAATCGCGTCATTAGGCAGACGTATTATTGTATGTTAAGAACCTTAGAAACAATGAATTATTTTGGGGGCCGTCCGTGACGAGTCTGTTAATCATAGCTCGATCCATTTCTAGATCCATGTTTCTATTAATTGCGGTACCCAATCGAATACATCTTGTCTTACACTCTCGTATATTCGCACGTTTCCAGGAACATAGATATCGGATTGAACACGTCTGGGAGTGTTATTTACTGGAATTTATTGTACACCTGAATGGGGTCGCCTGTGGGTTACCCTGGAAGTGTGTCTATTCTCCAGAGATCGCCCTTGTGATTCTATTGGACATGTGTATGTTATATATTATATCACTGGTTTTCGACCTATCTGCGTATGCCGACTCCGGTATACGTTACAAGTGGGCGATATTAATTACCGGGATCGCCGCTACAGCCTTAGCTTCTGAAGTGCCGTAAAGAACCAATTTATTAATAATAATTAATACCTGGGTGTCTATTCAACGAATATTTATATTGTTATTTGGTACCGCTTTTACTGATTCCAGTGCGCTTTCCTCTTCCTTCAAAAATGGGGGGGGGGGGGGGATTTTTTTTACCTCTCCTCCGGCTTGATAAGTATGTAACTATGAGTGTAGCTGTTTTGCCTGTAGATTATATCCTGGATACAGCTTATGTTTTTAGCTCACCTGACTGAAAGTCAGGTTGAGCTTTTCTTATCACTCTTTGTCCGTCGTCCGTCGTCCGCCGTCTGTCGTCCATCGTCCTGCATGAATGTGGTGTTTGAGCCTCTTGTTGTCTCCCATGGATACCAAGGGTACGGGAGTAACAGAGTTAGTGGAAAGTGAAAAATAACATAATGACTTTGTCATAGATTGTGGGGGATGTGCAGCTCCTCCCGCACCAGCGGGGGATGGGGAACGCTGTCGTTTCGGGGCTTCCCGACTCGACCATGTCTGGTGAGAGTTATTCCCCTTCCGTGGGAAGTGTGCAGTTTTTTACCGTGGTGAATACTGCGGGAGCTGTTAGATTTCTGGTGAAGAGATGCCTGGTTCCAGGACTATGCGCCCTCTTCAGTCGACATCTGAGGCTGTCACTAGGGTTGTGATTCCTCCTTTGGAGGCCGAGCTTGGTGGCTCTCCGCTTTTCTGCCAGTTCCAACAGCTCCCGTCGTATCTGCTGCTACTGCTGTTCAGTCTACAACGTCATTGGGCACCGTTTTTAGCCGGCCTTGGCTTATCCCTGCAAGGGTCTGCAGGGATGTCTGTAGTGTGGTTGTGGGGTATCGGCCTCAGCCTTCCCCGACTTCCACTCGGCAAAGTCGGATGGGGCTGCCGACTGAACCCCCTACTGTGTCCTCTCAGCCGTTGAACACAGTAGTTTTATACCTGCAATGGTCTGCTGCGGTGTCTGGTTGTGTAGACGTGGGGGTATCGCCTCAGTCTTCCCTGACTTCAACTCGGCGAAGTTGGAAGTGGCTGCCGGCCGGACCCTCTACTGTGGTCTCTGCGCCGTCGAGCACCACAGTTGTCATTGGATTTGGATGTTCTTAGTGGGACACTATGAACTCCGTGGCATTTCCGTCCACTCATTCTGGCCACACGATCAGTTTTGGGGGACCAACGTCTTTTGTGCAGCCTGGACCTTCTGCCCTGCAGAGGTCTGCGGTAACTCTCATGAGATCCCACTATGTTGATCCTCGGGGGTGTGTCACACCCCTATACACGTCTGCCTTCAGACGTTTTGGCTGCCGCCCGTCGTCCCACGTCGTGTGTTTTGGAGGATCGTGACCCTTCGCTGGTTAAGAGGGTCAGAGGTGAAGCCACTTTGCCGGTTCGTTTCCCTGTCGAACCGGCCAGTACGGGCAGTGAGCTTAGGGAGGCCCTCTCCTTACTCACTCAGGTTCTGTCAAAGAGCCTTCCTGTTGCTTCCAGCGAGGCAGCGAGTGGTTTCCAGGTGCCCCCTATGGCGTCGCCTCCCAGGATTGGAAAACAGCCTGCTTTCTGATCCCCCTGGTGTTCCGACACCATGGGAGGATGTGTCTTCCGGCTCGGGGAAGAGTCAGACATGCTTGATGTCGAGAGCCAGCAGTCTTCGGACTTGGGGGCAGCTCTTGATTTCGTGTTTGGGTTCCTTCCGGATCTCAAACCATCTAACCATTCGACAGTGTCAGCCAGGCTGCGATCATCGGTCGCGCGCCAACAGCCTATGGAGCAACCCGCGTCTGGGCATCGTCGACAGTGCCAGTCGGTACAGTTGTTTGAAGCATTTTCAGCCTTGGACTCTAAGCTAAGTTCCAAGGCTATGAAGGCCCCGTTCTTCACTAGGGTTGACACCTTTTTGCCTCTGGCGCGTTATCGTTCCTACGATTCCACCAATCCGTCGGTCTACCAGACTTTGACGGTTTTGGATCAGGACTCCAATTCCCTTGGGCTTTCCAAGTCCAAGTCTGCCGTCATTTCGATGACGACTCTGGAGTCCACATTGAGCTTATCGAGAGAGATGCTTGGTATGCTTTCTCTCTCCGATCACGTTGTCTCAGCTCTAGCTGCTTATCTGCCTCCAGATAAGTTTGACGAGGTACAGGCTCCTTTGCGTGTGCTGTCCAAGGTGCTCATGCATCTTACTCACACGCATGCCTGTAACACGGCTAATCTGGAATTAGTTTGAAGGGACTCTGTGCTGGACACAGGCCGATCCGTTCCTGAGGAGCAGTGCGCTACTCTTCGATCTGCTTCTTGGGCAGGTCCGCAACTTTTCCATGGTTCTGTGTTGACGGTCCGGGATGACGTCCTACGTCATTCCAAAGATCAGCTGCTGTTTCTTCAGCTTGATCAGCCTTCTAGGGTAGGCAGGGGCTGTTCCAAGCCTAACAAGTACCCTCTGCTTCCTCTGCGAAGCAAAGGGGCTGATCCTTCTGCCACTGCTTCTACTTCTTACTCAAGGGGTAAAGGTAAGCATCGGCAGTCTTGAGGGAAGTCCCAGGATTCTTCATTCAGTAGAGGAGGTGTTTTCTCTCGCGAGCCTCGTCAGGGTTCGAAATGAAGGTCCTCACCTCGACTTGTCCCAGGTTGGAGGAAGGATAGCAGAGTTCGCAGACCGTTGGGCCACCATCACATCCGATCCTTGGGTGTTAGATGTTGTTCGGTCCGGGCTGCGAATATCCTTTCCGAAGGCACCCCACTCTGTCCAGGGTGCCTCTTCCAATCTCAGTTCCGTCAGACATTTTACGTCGGGAACTTTTGTCCACGGAGATAGACAATCTCCTGACAAAGGGGGCGATTGAGGTCATCAAGAACATTAGGTCATTGGGTTTCTATTCCCGCCTGTTCTTGGTGCCGAAGAAGGACGCCTGACTCCGACCGGTTATCGATCTGAGTTTCCTGAACCAGTCTATCATTGCTCCCAAGTTCAGCATGGAGACTTCCAGGTCGGTCCTCCGTTCCATTCACCAGGGAGTTTTCGCTTCCAGCTTTGACCTGCGAGACGCTTACGTTCACGTTCCAATTCATTGGGCGTTACGGAAGTATCTCAGGTTCATTTTTCTGGGGCGAGTTTACCAGTTCACAGGCCATGCCTTTCGGCCTCAACCTGGCTCCTTGGGCCTTCACCAGACGGATGTCGCATATGATAGCTTTCCATCGCACACAGTGCAGGGTGACTACTTCGGCATATCTGGACGATATCCTCCAGGGGCATTCCAATGCTGCCTTACTGGAGTCGGATGTCGCCATCAGTTGAGCTTGCTCACGTCGCTAGGTTTCAGGGTCAACGAGGAGAAGTCGGACCTGGTCCCTTCTCAGTCGTTTTATCATCTGGGGATGGCTTTCCGCACACAATTCAATTTGGTGGCGGTTTCCCAGGCCAAGGCTGTGATTCTCTCAGCTTTTGCTCTGACTCTGTCCCAGTCCACTTCCGCAACGGCTTGGAGTATTCTCCGGCTAATCGGTCTCTGCTGTTCGGTGACGGATCTCATTCCTCTAGGTCGGCTGCGTGTCAGACCTCTCCAACACTTTCTGCTCAGTCGTTGGAGGCCGAATGTAGATTTTCTGGATCTGGTGCTTCAGTTTCCAGAATATCTTTATCCTCACCTTCTCCTCTGGGCAGATGTCCAGTGGCTTTCGCAGGGTGTTCCGTTGGACTTACCCACGTCTGATCGCGTTCTGACGGCAGATGCCAGCGATCTCGGATGGGGTGCGACGTTGGATGCTCTAGGTCTTTCCATTCACGGGATGTGGGACCAGGATCATGCAGCTCTACACATCAACCAGAAGGAGCTTCTTGCTCTTCTTCTGAGTTTCAGGCAGTGGATCCCTCACCTGTCGAATCGCCAGGTCCTTCTGTTGTCCGACCATTCGATGGTTGCTTTCATTCGGAACCAGGGCGGCACGCACTCTGTTCCAATGTATGAATTGGCTCGGGATCTTCTACTGTTTGCTCAGGATGTCCACTCCGGGGTGGCTGTTCGTCACATTCTCGGTCGTCTGAACGTCCTAGCCGACTCCCTGTCCCTTTGGGGCAGGGTCATTGCCACAAAGTGGATGCTCCACAAGGCAGGTTCCATCGATCTCTTGCGACTCGGAATCATCAGGTGGACACTTTCGTGTCCCTGTGTTCAGATGCTCTGGCCTTCGCCGTGGAAGCTCTGGCCCTCCTTTGGGATGGTCTTGTCGGCTACGCCTTCCTACCAGTTCCGATTCCACCTCAGGTTCTCGCCCAGATATGAACCTGCAGTCCTTTCGATCACACCCGTCGCCTCGGTGGGTGTGGATCAATCTGCGCGGCTCTCTGTTAGCGGCGGTTCTGGCATGTCTCCCTCTACCTCGCGACTTTCTTTGCCAAAGTCGCCCGAGGTGGTTTCACGTTGAGCCGACTTCATTGTACCTTCGCACATATCTTTTATCGGGTCCTGTCTCCTCCGTATTGGTTTTTCGAGACACGCAGTGGAGTTGCTTTTCTTCTTCAAGGAGGCACTCACTCCACTGGTTTAGCCTCTATGGCTAAGTGGAAGGTTCTTTGTCGATGGTGTGCGATCACTCTGTTGCTTCTGTCACTCCTTTGATCACACCGCTTGCGGAGTTTCTGGTATATGTTTGTTTCTGGGGTCTCCAGCAATGGGTACATGTCCATGCTTCAGAGACATTTTTTCATATGTGATACCGCATTGTTTCGACACTCATCCTTGCCTCTCCAAGCTTGTTCAGCTTTTTTCCTTGAAAAGACCTAGGACTTTGCAGTTTACTCCAAGATGGTCACTTTCTTGGGTGCTGCTCTGCTTGGGGGTGGGGGCGTTCGCGCCTTTATCCTGGATGAATATGCATTTTCTCACATGCCAGATCTCTCCTGCATCCATTTCTTGATGGATTTGTCTTGCTATTCGTGCAGCTTCCACTTGTCTAGCTCCTGGTAATTGTATTACCAATTGTTTTTTTTACCACGAGGTGCGTGCATTGTCTTCCTCTTTTAATAACTCTGTCATGTTGTCGGATGACGGATGTTATACTGGCAGCCTTCTGGAGAAATGCTACATTCTCCTTTTATCGGCGACAGTTGCAGGAGCCGACAGAGAACCTTGGGGCCCTCTTTCTTCAGCTCAGGCTGTTGTCTATCCCAGCCTTTCAGCTTTTTTCAGGGTCAGTTCCAGCTTTGTGCTGTTACCGCCCTTTCTGTCTGTGCGTCACACTTCACCATATGCCTCCTCTTTCATTGTCTTTTCTAATGTTTGTGATGCTATGGTTTGATAGGCCTAGGGATCTCTTCCTCTGTCCACGGTCCCAGTGCTATTGAGTTATGTGTGGGTTGGTTATGTGATTCCCTCCAGCCTTTTGTCTATTCAGCCTGTAGTAAACAATTGAGGTAGGTTGATAAGAAGTATAAATTTTATAGTAAATTTCCTTTCTTATTATACCTACCGAAATTGTTTACATGGAGGCCCTCCCGTCTTCTTATTCGGGTAAGAATCCTTCCTCCCCGCTGATCACATAACTCCTGTGTTGTTCGGAATCAAAAGAATGACGAATTGACGCATTGCGCACACTGTTTTGCGGAAGTCGTGGATTTGTACTATGGAAGAGCGGCCCATACTGGGTGTGCGCCCATGGCGCTCGACCCAGTTTTGGCTTATTTTTTCGTGGTGTTTTTACACCACTTTTCTTTCCCAAATCTTGGGAAAGATTAAAATAGAGAATATTTTATCCGTGTTAGGTTCTTCCGCTGTAGTGCAAGCCTGTAGTAAACAATTTTGGTAGGTATAATAAGAAAGGAGATTTACTATAAAATTTATAATTTCTTTAAAAATCTTCTTCAGATCCAGCAGTCGGAATGTTTTGATATTTGGTATGCAGCATCCTTAGGGGCTGAGATTCAAGTTTGTTCAAGCCACGTCCCTAGGTCCATATTTGGGCTCACTGTGGGAGCTTGAATTGTAACTTAGTTCGAAATAAGGAATTTTCTTAAAAAATCTTCTTCTTCAGAGCCAGCAGTCGGAATGTCCCTGGGTCCATATTTGGGCTTCCTGTGGGAGTCCGACTTATAACTTAGTCAATATGAGGAATTTTTAGCTCATCTTGACAAAGTCAAGCTGAGCTAATCTCATCGCTTTCCGTCCGTCGTCCGTCAACACCACGTTTTGTTCTTCTCCTCCAAAGCCACTGGGCCAATTCAAGTGAAAGTTTGTGTGAGTGATGGTCCCAAAGGGGCATTTCATTTTTGTTCAACTCAACATGCCCAGCCCCATAGGGAGGGAGTGGGGGAAAATGCTCCAAAATATTTTAAAAATCTTCTTCTCAAGAACCAGTGTGTACAATGACTTGATATTTGCTATGGAGCTTCCATATGAGGTGTAGAATCAAGTTTGTTCAAACGAAGTTCGTGAAGTAATATTTGGCTTTGTAATAGGAGGGGTAAGATTTTTGGCCCGCCCAAAATTTCTATTTTCTGAACCGATAGTCCGATATGAACCAAATTTGGTTTTTGGTAGTATTGGGTCATAAGTACTTGACCCATGCAAAAAAAAAAAAAAATTCCGCATCCCCATGGGAACCCTGGGAGCTAAAAATAGAAATATTTTCAAACGCCCATATTTCCCAAACCCCACATTCTTTAAAAATCTTCTTCTTCAGAACCACCAGTCAGAATCTTTTAATATTTGGTATACATCATTGTTATGAGTGTCAAATTCTAGATTGTTCAAACCAAGTCCCTAGGTTAATATTTGGGCTTCCTTTTTCCAAATTTTATCTTTGTTCAATATGGAGGGTAATTTAAAAAAATCTTCTTCAGATCCACCCGTCAGAATGCTTTGATATTTGGTATGCAACATCTCTATGGGACTCAGATTCAAGTTTGTTCAAATCAGATTCCTAGGTATATATTTGAGCTCACTATGGAAGCCCAAATTTTTACTTAGTGCAATATGAGGAAATTTCTTTAAAAATCTTCTTCTTCAGATCCACCAGTCGGAATGCTTTTATATTTGGTATACAACATCTCGAGGAGGGTCAGATTCCAGGTTGTTCAATTTGAGTGCCTAGGTTAATATTTGGGCTCCATATGGGAACATGAAATTTAACTTAGTACAATATGAGGGAATTTCTTCAAAAATCTTCTTCAGATTCACTTGTCAGAATGCTTTCTCATTTGGTATACAACATCTCTTGGGGGGTCAGATTCAAGTTTGTTCAAATTGGATCCATAGGTTAATATTTAGGCTCGCTATGGTAGCCCAAATTTGAACTTAGTGCAATTCGAAGAAATTTCTTTACAGTTTCTCTTCTTCAGATCCAACAGTCAGAATGTTTTCATATTCGGTACACAACATCTCTAGGGAAGTCAGATTTAACTGTGTTCAAATCAAGAGCCTGGGTTAATATTTGGGCTCTCTATGGGAGCCGGAATTGGCCATTTTGCTGAAGAATTAAAAATTTTGTATTCAGTACCCTCTAGAGGTACTAAGATTAATCCACATAGGTTGTATCAAGGGGCTTCATATGGGAGCTCTACATTTTACTTTATGATCAACTGAAGAAAAGGCATGATGCCCAGATTATTTTTGTCATTCCTGAGGGACTCAAGGATTGACAGTGTAGCCTATGGAGATGGCTTGCTTAATGTAGACTCATTCTTGGACTCTGTTTAAATTGTGTTCTGTACAAGATGAGTGCTTCAGGCCCCGTGGGGCCTCTTGTTCTTTAAAAATCTTCTTCTTCAGATTCAGCAGTCGGAATGTTTTGATATTTGGCATGCAGCAACCTTAGGGGGCTGAGATTCAAGTTTGTTCAAGCCAAGTCCCTTGGTTCATATCTGGGCTCACTATGGGAGCCCGAATGACAACTTGGTTCAAAATGAGGTATTTTCTTTAAAAATCTTCTTCAGATCCAGCAGATGAATGCTTTTGATATTTTTTATGCAGCATCCTTAGGGGTAAGATTCAAGTTTGTTCAAGCCATGTCCCTAAGTCCATATTTGGGCTCATTATGGGAGCTCAAATTGTAACTTAGTTCAAAATGAGGAATTTTCTTTAAAAATCTTCTTCTTCAGATCCGGCAGTCGGAATGTTTTGATATTTGGTGTGCAGCATCCTTGGGGGGGGGGGGGGGGGGGGGGGGGGGGTGAGATTCAAGTTTGTTAAAGCCAAGTCCCTGGGTTCATATATGGGCTCCCTGCGGGAGCCCAAATTATAACTTGTTTCAATATGAGGAATATTTTTTAAAAATCATTTTTAGCTCAACTTTGACAAAGTCAAATTTGAGCTATTGTCATGGCCCTTCGTCCGTCGTCCATCTGTCCGTCCGTCCGTCCGTCTATCCGTACGTCAACAATTGGCTATGGCTCGGGCTAGAGGCCGTATTTATGAACTGATCTTCACGAAACTTCTTGGGTACCTTTGTTATCACTGTGGGACGAGAAGGAGTGTTTTTGGCAGTCTGAAATTCAATATGGCCGCTAGCAGCCATTTTGTTCAAAATTAAGTGCAATCAGATTTTTGCGCAGAACTTCCAAATGAAAGATCTGATTTGAATAAATTTTTGTATGAATGTTTAGTACCATGGGATACATTACATATAATACAGAGTTTTTCTCGTGAATAAATTATGCAAATTAGGGGTCCGGGTGGGACTTAGAAAATTTTGGACCAAAATCCGGAAATTAGTTTTTTGGTTTTTTATGCGTTTTGGTCAATTTTAAGACAAAAAAAAAAAAATTTTTTTTACACTTAAAATTTGGGGTTTGGGTGGGACTTAGAAAATTTTGGACCAAAATCCGGAAATTAGTTTTTTGTGTTTTGATGCATTTTGGTCAATTTTAAGAAGAAGAAGAAAAAATTTTAGTCTGAAAATATTTTGTTTGGGACTGAAAATTTCCACACAAAAATAATAATCTACAATGATTGGTCTTAATCTGTAGTCCATTACAGTCACCTTGTAATTCTTTTATTATTGTTGACTGGGCCAAAACAAATACTAATTCCTGTCATATTCATTATTCAGTTGTCTTGGTCACAGCAAGTACTAATTCCTGTCACATCCAAGTTGAGCTACAGAGTCATTGACTCTTTCATTTTTTAGATCCACTGGTCAGAATCTTTGGATATTTGGTATAAGCTTTTCTTAGGAGGAGCAGATGCAACTTGTTGTAATCAATTCTCTGGGTTGATATTTAGGTTACCATGTCAGGTGAGCACCCTCAGGCCCCCTGGGGCATCATGTATTGTATATGGCGTATGTTTGTGGGGGATATCCTCTTGTTCTCATATACGCCATCCTAATTTCTGGAGCTTAGTCCGGACTGGCCTTAGAATTGGGAACTTGTTACATCCAATCAGTGGGGGGCGCCAGAATTACAAAAGTGAGGGGGTACAGTTGGGGATTGTGCAGTGCCAAGCTGGGGTGGTTTTTTTTTTTGGGGGGGGGGGCGGGGGGGGGGGGGGTCCTCTCCCTAAGTTGAGAAAATTTTGAACTGTTTTGCAACAAAATCATGCGAATATGGATATCATTGGAACCGGCTGAACAAGTCGGTTCCAATGATATTCATATTTGCATGATTTGATTGAGTTATACCTTTGAGAATTTTTCTAAAATATTAAATTTTATTTATTTTTTAGCTCAACTTTGACGAAGTCAAATTTGAGCTATTGTCATGGCCCGTCGTCCGTCTGTCTGTCCGTCCGTCCATCTGTCCGTACGTCAACAATTGGCTATGGCTCGGGCTAGAGGTCGTATTTATGAACCGATCTTTACGAAACTTCTTGTGTACCTTTGTTATGACCCTGGGACGGGACGAGTGTTTTTAGGTGTGGTCCAAAATTCAAGATGGCTGCCAGCAGCCATTTTGTACCGATGATGCAAAAATCAGTTTTTTTTGTTCAGAACTTCTGTATGAAAGTTCTGATTTGAATAAAGTTTTGTATAAATGTTTAGTACCATGGGATACATCACATATAATACGGGTTTTTTTCTCGTACGTAAATTATGCAAATTAGACTGACTTTGATTTATTTAGTGTTACTTTCTGAGCTGTAAGTGCCAAGCTGCTATGGCTCGGGCTAGAGGCCGTATTTATGAACCAATCTTTACGAAACTTCTTGGGTACCTTTGTTATGACCGTGGGATGAGAAGGAGTGTTTTTGGGTGCAGTTCGAAATTCAAGATGGCTGCCAGCAGCCATTTTGTACCGACGATGCAGAAATTTTTTTTTTGTACAGAACTTCCATATGAAAGCTCTGATTTGAATAATTTTTCGTATGAATGTTTAGTACCATGAGATACATTACATATCATATGGGTTTTTTTCTCGTGCTTATATTATGCAAATTAGACTAACTTTGATTTATTTAGTGTTACTTTCAGCACTGTAAGTGCAAATCCCTATACGGCTCGGGCTAGAGGCCATATTTATGAACCGATCTTTATGAAACATCATGGGTACCTTTGTTATCACTGTGAGACGAGAACGATTGTTTTGGGGTCTGGTCGGAAATTCAAGATGGCCGCTGGCAGCCATTTTGTACAAAATTAGGGGCAATCAGATTTTTGCACAGAACTTCCATATGAAAGCTCTGATTTGAATAATTTTTTGTATGAATGTTTAGTACCATGGGATACATTACATATAATATGGGTTTTTTTCTTGTGCGTAAATTATGCAAATTAGGCTAACTTTGATTTATTTAGTGTTACTTTCAGCACTGTGAGTGCAAATCCCAATACGGCTTGGGCTAGAGGCCGTATTTATGAATTGATCTTCATGAAACTGCTTGGTTACTTTTGTTATCACTGTGGGATGAGAACAAGTGTCTTTGGGTGTGGTCCGAAATTCAAGATGGCCACCAGCAGCCATTTTGTACCAAAATTAGTGCAATCAGTTTTTTGTACAGAACTTCTGTGTGAATGTTCTGATTTGAATAAATTTTTGTATGAATGTTTAGTAACATGGAATACGTCACATATAGTACAGGTTTTTTTCTTGTGCAGGAATTATGCAAATTAGATGAACTTTGATTTATTCAGAGCTACTTATACGCAGTAAGTGCACATTTCAATACGCCTAGGGCTGGAGGCTGTATTTATGAACCGATCTTCACAAAACTTCTTGGGTACATTTATTATCACCTTGGGACAGGAACGAGTGTGTTTTGGGGTGCCTTTGTTATCACTGTGCTATGAGAACAAATATTTTGGGGTTCAGTCAGACCCACTCTGGGACTCAAAGATTTCTATTCTAGTTTAGCATCTGACTGTCACCCACCTTTACAATACTTTACCTATACATTTGTTACAGGCTACGGTCAGTAATTATGTACAGACCATTACAATTCTTTATATGTACCTTTGTTATCAGGTCATTACCGAGATGTTTGTCATTGCTGTGTCACATACTATACATGTACATGTCTTAAAAAGTTGAGCTACAGTGTCATTGACACTTTCATTAAAATTGCTGCAGGCTGAATTCCAAACGAATGCCTTGCATGCTCTCGATTCTAGCATTCGTCGAATACTCTTAAGCACTATGTTTCAGTTCTTTTAAACGTGGCATGCCTTGTTGCAATTTGGACCCTTGACTCTTGTTTGTTGTTTGCAGCTAGCGTGTGTGTGGGGGAGGGGGGTGGGAGCTGTGGGGCAAACATAATTTCAAAACTTCTCTGATTTAGTGCACTTGGGAATATGGGATTAAGCATACCGACCATTACACCGCAACGTTCAATACAACAAAAATTCAAATGATAGTATTGTTTTACTACGCTTGGCGAAAAAAGTGGAGGGGTAAGTACCCCCACATACCCCTCCATGGCGGCGCCACTGCATCCAATTAGCATAGTCTTCATGCTAAGAATACGGAATTACTTGAATTTGGCTCCTTGTTGATGATATGTCTTCTCTATTACTGTATAGAGAGACATACATGTAATTCTTTTTAAATTTAATTTAGTTTCACTTTGGATTACAGGCTTGGAACTATATTGGTCTACAAATTCTGAAGTCCTAGGCTCTCCGCCTTTTTACGATTCAGCTAAGTCTGGGCCATTGGGTTATAGTATAAAAATATTATAAATTTAAAGTAATTTGTATATTTTTTATACTTACCAATGGCCCAGATGGGTATGACCCTCCCATGAGTGGGCACCCGTACCTCTCCGCTGAGTTATTATGTAGTACTCTTTTCTACAAAGAATGATGTTGGCGCTAATTTCGGTCACTTCCTTGTGACTGCACATGCACGGAGAGTAAAAGTGTGGAGGACCAGATAGGACTTTTAATTTTCGGTTTTGCAAGCAAATTTTGGGGATTGGGGTGGTGGGGGTTCAAAATTTGTGTTTGGCCCTTGATAACTTTGAGTTCGCCCCAGCTAAGTCTGGGCCATTGGTAAATATAAAAAATATACAAATTACTTTAAATTTATAATTTTCAAAAAGACAAACTGCTCCACCGTTTGCCTTATTTTACATGCATGTTCAGTTCACTGCAATGGGTGTTTTTTTTCGACTTCCATTCTGAGTTGACATCTGAGAGTAAATTTCTTGGCAATTTCCTGTTTTTTCTTCCAATTCGTGGACAGTCCATTAGTAAATAAATAAGTAATAGGGTAAGATAATTATCAACGCTTTGCTTGATGTTGGCAATTCCTGTCGAGGACATAGTAGGCTTGATGCTTGTACATGTATCAATTGGTGTATAAATGATTTCTTCTCCTTTTTTCGCTAAACTTGATGAAGTCAAGATAAGTTATTGCCATCACCTGTGCAGAAGTCTGTTCACATTTTCTTTAGCACAGACTACACCCTGTAGTTCTTGTCCGATCATCACTAAATTGCATGTGCAGGTTTGAGGTCATGTCGAGATGAGAACGTCCCGTTTTGGTCATGATTGGTCAACCGTTATGGCTGCGCAAGCCCAAAACTCGAAAACCTTTAGCACAGTCCACAGGTCATATTTATGAAGGGATTTTACTGGTAAAATAAGATCATATTTATGAAGGGATTTTACTGGTAAAATAGGACCTAGTCACTAATTCTTGTGGTGCAAGTCCTCTAAAATAGGCAACATGGGGCATAAACGATTGACTGACCTTGACTTTATGTCCATGTTGTTGTCACGATTAGCCATTGTGCAGAAGTATGTGACCTTAAACACCAATAAATAAATAAATATGAAGTGATTTCATGATATCTTGGGAGGATGAATCTATATAATGTCTAGATGGGAACATCCTATTTTGGTCAGGTTCGGTCAACCGTGATTCCCGCAGGGGCACATTACTGAGATTCCTTTAGGACAGCCTATAGGTTGCATTTATGAAAGGATTTCATTGTAAATTGGTAGAATGACTCGGTATAATGTCTCGATAACATCCTATTTTGGTAGTGATCAGTAAACCACAATGGCTGAACGGGCATGTGACCTAGATTTGTTTAGCACACTCTGCAATTCATATTTATGAAGCCATTGTAACTTGGTGGGATAACTCTGTATGATGTCTAGATGAGACTGTCCCATTGGTGTCACGGTCGGTCAGCAATTACCGCCCTTGGGCATGTGAACTAGATTACTTTAGCACTGTCTACAAGTCGTTTTTAGCTCACCTGAGCGAAGCTCAAGAAGAGCTTTACTAATCACTTTCTGTCCGTCGCCTGGCGTTAACTTTACATTATCGACTTCTCACAAACTACTCAACCAAATTGAACCAAATCTGGTGTGCATGTTCCCTATGATATGTCAATTCATTCAAGTCTGTTCAAATCAAGTTGACCCGCCCCTTGGTAGGGCCATATCCAAAATGTGAGCCTAAATCTTAAAAATTCTTCTCATGAACCAGCAGTAGCAGAGACTTGATATTAGGTGTGTAGCTTCCTTTTGAGGTGTAGACTCAGATTTGTTCAAGAGAAGATTGCCATCGTTATGGGAGGGGCAAGAATTTTTGCCACGCCCAAAATTTCTATTTTCCAAACCGCGAGGCTGATTTGAACCAAATTTGATATGAGGTTTTATTGGGACATAAGTAGTTAATTTATGCAAAAAAAAGTAAGCATTTTTAGCTCACCGGACTGAAAGTCAGGGTGAGCTATTCTGATCACTCGTCGTCCATCCATCCGTTGTCTCATCCGTCGTCCTGCATGAAGGTGGTGTTTGAGCCTCTTTCTCCCAAACCACTGGCCACATTTTAATTAAATTTCATGTAAGTAGTGGTTATATAGGGGCATTTTGATTTTTATGGAAATTAGGTTTCAGCTCATATTGAGCAGAGGGGTGGGGAAAAATGGCCAAATATTTTTATACTGTACCAATGACCCAGACATAGCTGGTGCTAACTCTTAAAATATAGGGCCAAACACAAATTTTGCCCCCAATCCCCAAAATTTGCATCTGAAACCAAAGAAAACATGTCCTGAATGGCCCTCCACACTTCACCTCTACTGTGCATGCGCAGTGTCAAGAACGTTACGAAATTGGCGCCATTAATCATTCTAAGTTTGGCCCTTCATCAGTTAACATCTGACTGATCTTTGTGCTTGTAAATCTCAGTTTAAATGATGCCAGACACATAAATATTAGTGAAATGGTGATTCTAAGGAGGATAGAGAAGGAGGAGAGGAAAAATGTGTGACAGAATATTATCAGGGCTGTAACTTAAAATTTTTTAATGAAATTATGTTAAGTTACCTATTTTTGAGGCAGCAGCCATTTTGTTGTCATTCTGGTTATTTAGTTACACTGATTTTTCAGTGTTTTCCTCTCTCCCTGGCCTTTAAGTCCCCTCTTGCTATTCTCCCATGCTTTTGGCATAGTTTCTGTAATTATTATTACTAAAATTTCTTGGGAGTTTTAGCTGAATAACAGAATGAATTCTGTTCTTTTCCCCATGTTTACGTCTTCACCTACGGGTGGTTAGGCGTTGTGTTCTGCATCTACCATCTGATGTTCTGCAGTTTCTTCCCTGGAAGTCTCTGTTTTGCATCAGATAGTGTATTTTTGGTAACTGATTTCGGGCCTGGGTGCCTGGAGTCTTATTTTAGTGTTTTTACACTCATTGTTTACATTTACAACAGCCCTCTGTGTGAGGGGGGGATTTCTTGAAAATAATATCTTGATGTTATTTTAATCATAACTAGATACATTATTATTGTTCGTAAGTGTTGAATAAATTGTTTAAAATATTTTTAAAATTTTTTGTCCACGCTTAGGCTTGGGATCCATTGGGGCTCAACGTTACTTTTCAGAAACTTGGGCTATTCTGAAAAAATATTTTTTCAAAATATTTTGATTTCAATTATTTTTTCTATATTAATGGATCATATTATTATTATGTATTTTGATTGCCAGGGGTTGGTGCGAGTACCAGGACTTTGTTTTCTTTTCACATTGAAAGGATTTTGATCAATTGTAATAAGAGGAAGTCTTCCTCTGACTTTTATAATCATTCTATATGTGGTCAGTGTACTCGCATTAACTCCTGTTCTGTATCGTATGATTTCGATGACAACATGGGAAGCGTATGTCACGGTATGTTAGTGGGGAATTGGACACTCCGGTCCTTTCCCCGCAGGGTCACTCTACTTTATCAATTTCTATTTCAGACGATCAAGATTAGGGTGATGTGTCTGTGATGTCTTCCAACAGTGTGCCTCCGTCATCACAATTAATGAAGGGCTAGCAGAAAAGTGTTCATGTAAATACGCCAATTGCCTAAGAGGACCCTAGTAGGTTCGACGGCCTTTGACGTCCGCTAGCTCGCCTGGTGTAGCGTCCATTCATCGAATGGTTCGGCAGCCGGGTTCGTCCGTTGCGGTCTAGAAGGAGTTTTGGGGTGATGCGAGCACTATAAATCAACCAAATGCACACCCAGTGACGGCGGATTAGAGGGAGAACGGAGGAAGGCTTTTAGTCCGGTTCATAGCTCGTTCTGGTCCATCCGGACGACGAGCGAGAGAGGCCCCTCTCTCGTTCAACAACATCTGGCCCCAGATGTTGTGGTACAAAATGTTTCGCATTCGGAGCATACGTCCGTCGCTCGGGACGCTCCGACATATAGGCAGTCCGGAGTGGACTGTCAATAAGGCTTCCTCATTCTCATGGTAGCGCACACGACCGCTCTTGGCTACGTGACCTCGGATATCCAGTCAGCTTCGCCAGTCAGAGAATCATCGGCGACCAGGTCACACCATCCGGTAGCCAGGGACACGAGGCCTGAAGACTCCGGACGTTCGCATAGGAAAGTGTGCGGGAGTCAACGTACACGGAGCTTCCGGCGGCAATGCATCGTAAGACCGCTACTGCACAGGCCTCGGGAACGGACGTGCTTTCCTAAATAACACAGCTTATCGCAGCATCCCAGCATCAACTGAGTCTGTCGCATATTTTTTATCCGACGATGCTGGGTCGGGACGCTCCGCGGAAGCGGGTACGGACGTCCGAAAATTTCATCCGGTCCGACGGGATACCGAAAGGGATTCGGAGGATTTCGAGCTTTCCCTTTCGGAACAACATATGCTGTTGTGTATGTCATCTGACTTGATCTTCTACAGCTTCTTTCGTCGGACCAGAATGCTGCGATGCCGGATAAGAAACTGATAGCGTCGGTGGACTTAGAAATTTTTGGTTCGGTTCAGGGACATCGTCCCTCAGTTCCGACATAGTCCAATAATGTCACACAAACTTTCGAATTATTGAATGACGCTATATATATATTATTATTATATGCTTGCTATTACCAAGCATTTCGGGTTTCTTGTTCGCAAAGTTACGGAGATGTCTTTCAAAAGTGTGCCTCTGTCGTCATAGTTAATGAAGAGCTAGCGGCAATAAGTGCTCATGGAATATGTCTATCGCCTAAGAGGTCCCTTGTAGGATCGACGGAGTGACATTCGCTAGCTCACCCGGTGTAGCGTACATTCATTGAATGCTTCGGCTGCCGGGTTCGTCTGTTGCGGTCTAGGAAGGAGATTTGGGTGATGCGAGCACTATAATTACTTTAGTACTCACCTAGTGACGGCGGATTGAGGACAGATCGGAGGAAGCCTGTTAGTCCGGTTCCTGGCTTGTCCAGGTCCGTCCGGGCCTTGAGCGAGAGGGGTCCCTCTCTCGTCCAACAACATAGGGGACCGCATGTTGTGGTTCAGATATTTTACTTTCGGAGCATATGTCTGTCGGTCGGGACGCTTCGTTATAGTGACAGTCCGAGAGACTGTCGATAATGCTTCCTCATCCTCACAGCAGGGCACACGACCGCACATTGGCTACGTGACCTCGAGTATCCGATCAGTTTTGTCATTCAGTGATTCCACGGCGAATAGGTCACGCCATCCGGTAGCCAAGGGACACGAGGCCTGTACACTCCGTTCGCTCGCACAATAGAAGTATGCACGGGGTAACGATCACGGAGTTTCCAGCGGCAATGCATTGTAGGACCGCTTCTCCACAGGCCTCAGTGACGGCTGTGCTATCCGAGTTAGCACAGTTTTTTCGCAGCATCCCAGCAATCGACAGTTTCTTAGTCGAATCAGGAATTAACTGACGGCGCTGGGTCGGTGCAGTCCGCGGTTGCATCAGGTACGGACGACCGAACGCTTTATAGGGTCCGACAGGATGGCAAAAGGGATTCGAAAGATTTCGAGTTTACCCTTTCGTAGCATCGGAAGCTGCCATTCATATCTTCTGGCATTATCTTCCAGTGATTGTTATTTCGGACTACATTGCTGCGATGTTGGATAAGAGACTTATAGCGTCATTGGACACGGAATTTTGGATCGGTTCAGGGACATTGTCCCTGACTTTCCGACACATTCCAATAATGTCATTAGAACATGTGTATTATTTATCGACGCTATATATGCATATAAGCCTGCTACCAAGCATGATAGTTTAGTTTCTTGTCCGCAATGCTCATTTCTGCCTTTTTATCATTTATACGAATAATTTATTTTGGCAGAGCAGGGCATACCGAGAGTTCATATGCGTCTAGATGGCATGGTTAAAGACTGGAAATATTCTTTTTCGCCGTCTATGTCTTTTCCAACCACAATGTTGGAAACGTCAATGATGTCTAATAGACTTAACTTAGACGCTTTATCATACGTAATCCACCTTACTGAGGCGTTATCATTACGTCTTCAAGAAAAGAATTACGGGATATTATCCTCAATGTGATTTCTTTTGAGGGCAGTAGTTTGTTCACGTGTAACTCCGCCCTTCAGTGGCTGATTGGAGTTGGTTAGACGTGACGCAGCCCTAGCTAAATCCACGCGCGTGGATAGTAAGGTGAAGAACTCTCTCAGAGTCGCTTCGTTCTCGGAGAAGCTTCTCTTCGACGGCAACTTTTCAGCAATCCATGAATTGCTCGATTTACACGTTCTCTTGTCTATCTAGTGTTGCAAGAGATTCAGACTGTGGCAAACATTCGGTGGTTGACTCAGAGAGTGCCACTGCAGTTGCCGGATCCGAGTGTTATAATTATGACGGTTGCCAGTCAAACAGGTTGGGATATAATACTGATCCCAACGGATTCGAAGTGCCAGGGTCTTTGGGTTCCGCAGTCTCTTAGCAACCAATTTTCTTCCGCGGAATAATGTTTTTTAGGCTTGCTTTATGTCATTGGATGAACATTATTCAGAAACGCATGTCCAAATCCTGTCCGTTAATTCGACAGTAGTGGCGTATCTCCGGAACCAGGGAGGCACTCATTCGTTTCCGTTATTCAATTTAATGGAAAGAATCCTTCTGTTTGTTATAGTACACCAAGTTCTGTTTCTGTCCGTCATATTCCGGGTCGTCTGATTGTTTTACCGGACTCCCGTTCACTTATGGGTCGCTTGTTGCCGTCAGAATGGACTCTCAACAAACAAGTATTCAATCAGATTTGCTATCAATGGGAGCGCCCAATGATAATTTATTTACGACACAGCTTGCTAATCAATTGCAGACGTATGTGTTGGCTTGTCCGGATCTCTGAGCTAATGTTGTTAACGCTCTATTGATCTAATAGGACGGAATGATAGGATATGCGTATCCTCCGGCACTGTTGTTTCAGCAGGTATTGCTAAGATAAACAACCACAATACATTTCTGTTGTTAGCATCTCTGTCTTCACAGAGACCGTGGGTAAATTTACTCTGATGTCTACTGTGGGACTTAACGCGAAATCTTCCTCAATGAGAGGATCTTTTTTCGCTGGGTAAAATCGTGTCATCTTTATCACAACCCGCAAGGTCGCAACCTTCACGTATTCCATTGTGTGGTCCTTATTGCATTGTAAGCATTGTACTGGACGAGCTTTGGACGCGATTTCTTACTATAGGAGATCCTCTTCTTCGCTATTCTATGCGGCTAAAGTGGAGGCTCTTCCGTCGTTGGTGTAGGGATCACTATGTTCATATTGTTGATCCCTCCATACTACTCATTGCAACTTTTTAGTATACTTGTTTGACAAGATCTACTGCAGCCTGTTATTATTAAGGTTATAGGTTTATGTTACCTCATACCTATGCACTCTATGATAGTTTACAATTGAGTCTTATGTCTCTTTATCTAAGTCAGTTAGTAACTTTTCGATAAATAGACTTAGAATCATTAGATTAAATTCCTATATGGAATTTAACTTCGGTTCTTATTTAGCTAAGTAATCATTTGAGCCTCTGGAAACAGTAGTTTTCAATTCTGACCTTTTAGACAGTAATTCTGTTGGCTTCTCTTTTACTGAAGAGTCAGTGAGTTTCATGCACTATCGGTGGATGATTTTCACTTTCGTAGTTTCGGAATCACTACTTCCTTTACTATTTAGGTTGGATTTTTGCATAAGAGTTAGGCTCCTAATATCCGGATCCTATTGTTATTAAGGTCCTTCCGTCTTCGTACGGGCATAGGCCTTTACTCTGTCCGGTTAGAGTTTATGTATTTATAAACAGATATCTGTTTATTACTACGGGCGTAAACTTCTAATGTCTTTGATGCCTATTAGAAGGACGTTTCGCTCCATTCTATTGCTAATGGATTCTATTAACTATCGATACTGCTTATGGTATATCTTTGACTCAGCAGTTGTGTTTGAGATTTCGGCTCATGAAGTAAGAGTTCTTCTACATCTTGGGCTTACATTAATAGTGTCGCTATTATAGATTTTTGAAGGCTGCTCATTGCGCTCAGCCATCCACATTCATGAATTTTTTATCTCAGAAATATTGAGTCCATTTCTGGAGGCCTCTATTGTTAGGTCTATTATCTACTGCTCAGAATGTCATTCACTTAACAGTTGCTACTATAGCTAGGTAGGCTGTCTGTTTCGGCAGTGACTCCGTTCTGCTGCCCTCTTCGCTCTGGGCTATTTGACCCAGGGCAAGAAAAGGGGGGGGGGGGGGAGGGTGTACCCTTGGGTCACCTGTTTTACTATGAAAACAAGGGGATACCTCCTCCGGAGTTAGTAATTCTGAGCTGTTATTGGGATGGTTGTTTAGTGAGAAGTTTATGTTTTAAAAATTCATTCAAGTCTTAGTTTTTAAAGTATAGCTTTTGAATATAGCACGTGTCAACGGACATGATTATGCAATCCTCAGACACTTTTAAGGAGTATAAAGAGTCTCTATTCTCTAGACTTACTTTATTTATTGGCTTACTTTAAAAATTATTAGTATAAGGATTATACTAGATATTAATAGAGTACATGGATGTATGATGCTCAATTTTGGAAGGTGTTGTATCTTTCTAATTTATCATAAATAAGAAAGATACATGTAAGGCCTAATACTTCTTTTTCCCTAGAGGGGATGACTCTATTTTATATTATTGAGCGTATTCCATCTTGCTCTATGTCCTTGGCCCTCCAGCCTTTTTACTATTCAGCTATGTCTGGGTCATTGGTACAGTATAAAAATGTTAAAAAATTTATAGTAATTTATATATTTTTTATACTTACCAATGACCCAGTCGGGGATGGCCCTCCCAGGAGTTGGGAACTCTTACCTCCCCGCTGAGTACATAGCGCTTACCAGGCACTGGTTATTAGAATGATTAATGGCGCCAATTTCGGAACGTTCTTGACACTGCGCATGCGCAGTAGAGGTGAAGTGTGGAGGGCCATTCAGGACATGTTTTCTTTGGTTTTAGATGCAAATTTTGGGGATTGGGGGGCAAAATTTGTGTTTGGCCCTATATTTTAAGAGTTAGCACCAGCTATGTCTGGGTCATTGGTAAGTATAAAAAATATATAAATTACTATAAATTTTTTAACTTTTTGAAAATCTTCTAATGAACCACCAGTAGCAGAGACTTGATATATGGTGTACAGAGTCGTTTTGAGGTTTAGAATCAAGTTTGTTCAAGAGAAGTTTGTCGGGCATTATTTGCCTTCATTATGGGAGGTGCAAAAATTTTGGCCACACCTAGAATTTCTATTTTCAGAACCGTGAGGTCGATTTGAGCCAAATTTGATATGAGATGATAATGGGTCGTAAGTAGTTGATTGATGCCAAAAATTTTTTTCTCATTGCCCCGTGGGAATCTCGGGAGCTAAAAAAAGGAAAAACCTTAAAACTGCCGTATCTCCAAAACTACATGGCACAGAGAATTCTTATTTTGTTTAAAACTTACTTTTATCAGGTAGAATAGAATGGTTAACAAAAATCCCTATCGGTTTGATCACAAGGTGCTTTTTTAGGACTTTGAAAAAGTGCTGAGTCAGCAGTTTTTAACACTGGTTAGCAATGGGAAAAACATTAAAAAATCTTCTTCAGATCCAGTAGGCAGAATCTTTTGATATTTGGTATACAACTTTGTAGGGTGGATCTGATTCAAGTTTGTTCAAATCGGCCCCCTGGGTTCATATTTGGGCTCAGTATAGGAGCCTGATTTCGAACTTGGTGTATTGCAGGCAAATTTCTTAAAAAATCTTCTCCAGATCCAGCAGGCAGAATCTTTTGATATTTGGTATGCAACATTGTGGGGTGGATCTGATTCAAGTTTGTTCAAATCGGCTCCCTAGAATCAAATTTGAGCTCACTATAGAAGCTCGAATTCGAACTTAGTGCATTTCAGGCAAATTTCTTAAAAAATCTTCTTCTCCAGATCCAGCAGGCAGAATCTTTTGATATTTGGTATGCAACATTGTGGGGTGGATCTGATTCACGTTTGTTCAAATTGGCCCCCTGGATTCATATTTGGGTTCACTATAGAAGCCCGAATTCGAACTTAGTGTATTTCAGGCAAATTTCTTAAAAAATCTTGTTCTCCAGATCCAGCAGGCAGAATCTTTTCATATTTGGTTAGCAACATTGTGGGGTGGATCTGATTCAAGTTTGTTCAAATCGGCCCCCTGGGTTTATATTTGGGCTCAGGATAGGATCCCAAATTTGAACTTAGTGCATTTCAGGCAAATTTCTTTGAAAATCTTCTCAAGATCCAGCAGGCAGAATCTTTTGATATTGGGTATGCACCATGCTTAGGGGGTGAGATTCAAGTTTCTTCAAGCCAAGTCCCTGGGTTCATATTTGGGCTCACTGTGGTAGCCCGAATTATAACTTAGTTCAAAATGAGGAATTTTCTTTAAAAATCTTTTTTAGATCCAGCAGTCAGAATGTTTTGATATTTGGTATGCAGCATCCTTAGGGGAGTGAGATTCAAGTTTGTTCAAGCCATGTCCCTAGGTCCATATTTTGGCTCACTGTGGGAGCCCGAATTATAACTTAGTTCAAAATGAGGAATTTTCTTTAAAAATCTTTTTTAGATCCAGCAGTCAGAATGTTTTGATATTTGATATGCAGCATCCTTAGGGGGGTGAGATTCAAGTTTGTTCAAGCCATGTCCCTAGGTCCATATTTGGACTCACTGTGGGAGCTCGAATTGTAACTTAGATCAAAATGAGGAATTTTCTTTAAAACTCTTCTTCTTCAGATCCAGCAGTCGGAATGTTTTGATATTTGATGTGCAGCATCCTTGGGGGGTGGGGGGGGTGAGATTCAAGTTTGTTAAAGCCAAGTCCCTTCCTTCATATATGGGCTACCTGTGGGAGCGCGAATTATAGCTTAATTCAATATGAGGAATATTCTTTAAAAATATTTTTTTTTTAGATCCACAGGTCAGAATCATTGGATTTTTGGTATAAGCTTTTCTTAGGAGGAGCAGATGCAACTTGTGGAAATCAATTCTCTGTGTTGATACTTAGGCTACCATGTCAGGTGAGCTCCCTCAGCCCCCCTGGGACCTCTTGTTTAACACTGTGGGTAATGGGGAAAACATTCAAGAATCTTCTCCCAAACCACTGGTCCAAAGGCTTTCATATTTCACATATAACATCATTGGAAGATTGATTCACATATTTGTTGAAATCAATTCGCTGGGTCCATATTTGTGCTCTCTCTGGGAGCCCAAATGTTCAAATTAGTGCAATATGAGGAATATTCTTTAAAAATCTTCTTAAGATCCACCAATCAGTATCTTTTGATATTTGGTATGCAGCATCCTTAGGTGGTGAGATTCAAGTTTGTTCAAGCCGAGTCCCTGGGTTCATATTTGGGCGCTCTGTGGGAGCCTGAATTATAATTTAGTTCAATATGAGGAATTTTTAGCTCACCGAAGGGAGCTATACTAATCACTTGCCGTCCGTCATCGTGAACATTTTTCAAACAACTTCTCCTCTGGAACCACTGGTCCGATTTTCACGAAACTTCATGTGGATGTTCATTACTATATGGCAATTCATGTTTGTTCAAATGAAATGGCCACGTCCTTTGGGGGCTCTGTATGGGGCATAACTGTGATAGCACCGTATGAATTATAGAAAAATTATTAAAAAATCTTCTTCTCCAGAACCAGTGGGCAGAATCTTTTGATATTTGGTATGCAGCATCTTGAAATGGGTCTGATTCAAGTTTGTTCAAATCGGCCCCCTGGATTCATATTTGGGCTCACTATAGAAGCCCAAATTCGAACTTAGTGCATTTCAGGCAAATTTCTTAAAAAATCTTCTTCTCAAGATCCAGCTGGCAGAATCTTTTGATATTTGGTATGCAAAATTGTGGGGTGGATCTGATTCAAGTTTGTTCAAATCGGCCCCCTGGATTCATATTTGGGCTCACTATAAAAGATTGAATTCGAACTTAGTGCACTTCAGACAAAATTCTTGAAATATCTTCTCCAGATCCAGCAGGCAGAATCTTTTGATATTTGGTATGCAACATTGTGGGGTGGATCTGATTCGAGTTTGTTCAAATCAGCCCCCTGGGTTCATATTTGGGCTCAGTATAGGAGCCCAATTTGAACTTGATGCATTTCAGGCAAATTTCTTTATAAATCTTCTCAAGATCCAGCTGGCAGAATCTTTTGATATTGGTTTTGGAGCATGCTTAGGGGGGTGAGATTTAAGTTTGTTCAAGCCAAGTCCCTGTGTTCATATTTGGGCTCACTGTGATAGCCTGAATTATAACTTAGTTCAAAATGAATTTTCTTTAAAAATCTTCTTCAGATCCAGCAGTCAGAATGTTTTGATATTTGGTATGCAGCATCCTTAGGGGGGTGAGATTCAAGTTTGTTCAAGCCATGTCCCTAGGTCCATATTTAGGCTCAGTGCGGTGTGTAGCATCCTTAGGGGGGTGGGATTCAAGTTTGTTAAAGCCAAGTCCCTGGGTCCATATTTGGGCTCCCTTTGGGAGCCCGAATTCTAACTTAGTCAATATGAGAAATTTTTCTTTTAAAATGTTCTTCAGATTCAGCCGTCGGAATGTTTTGATATTTGGCATGCAGCATCCTTAGGGTGTGAGATTCAAGTTTGTTCAAATCAAGTCCCTGGGTTCATATTTGGGCTCACTGTGGGAGCCCGAATAATAACTTAGTTCAAAATGAGGAATTTTCTTTAAAAATCTTCTTCTTCAGATCCCGCAGATGAATGCTTTTGATATTTGTTATGCAGCACCCTTATGGGGGGGGGGGGGGGGGGGCAAGTTCAATCTACGTCCCCAGTTTCATAAAATTTGTGTCTCATGACTTCATTCCTTTTTAGTGTTGATGAACCATGTCTAACTGAATATGACCCCAAATACTTCTTTGAACCACTTTGGCCGGTGAGCGAGTAAGGCTCCTTGGGGCCTCTTGTCTTTACAAATCTTCTTCAGATTCAGCAGTCAGAATTTTTTTATATTTGGGATGCAGCATCCTTAGGACGCTGAGATTCAAGATTGTTCAATCCAAGTCCATGGGTTCATATTTGGGCTCCCTGTGGGAGCCAGAATTATAACTTAGTTCAACATGAGGAATATTCTTCAAAAATCTTTTTTTTTCTTCACATCCGCCAGTCAAAATCTTTTCATATTTGGTATACAGTATCCTTAGGGAGGTGAGATATAAGTTTGTTAAAGCCAAGTCCCTGGGTTCCAATTTGGGCTTCCTGTTTGAGCCTGAATTGTACCAAAATTTCTATTTTCCAAACTGAGAGGCCAATTTGAACCAAATTTGATATGAGAGCTTATTGGGTCATAAGTACCTAATTTATGCCAAAAACATTTTTCCCGTCACCCCAATGGAACTGCAGAAGCTAAAAATAGAAAAAATTTAAAATGCCCATATCTCCAAAACTACACGGCACTGGTAATTTTTATTTTGTGTGAAGCTTCCTTATGAACAGCAGAAAGGAATGGTAAAAAAAAAATGCTGAGTCATCATTTTTAGCTCAACTTTGACGAAGTCAAATTTGAGCTATTGTCATGGCCCGTCGTCCGTCTGTCCTTCTGTCCGTCTGTCCGTACGTCAACAATTGGCTATGGCTCGGGCTAGAGGTCGTATTTATGAACCGATCTTTACGAAACTTCTTGTGTACCTTTGTTATGACCCTGGGACGGGAACGAGTGTTTTAGGTATGGTCCGAAATTCAAGATGGCTGCCAGTGGCCATTTTGTACCGATGATGCAAAAATCAGTTTTTTGTACAGAATTTCTGTATGAAAGTTCTGATTTGAATAAAGTTTTGTATAAATGTTTAGTACCATGGGATACATCACATATAATACAGGTTTTTTTCTCGTGCGTAAATTATGCAAATTAGACTGACTTTGATTTATTTAGTGTTACTTTCAGAGCTGTAAGTGCCAAGCTGTTATGGCTCGGGCTAGAGGCCGTATTTATGAACCGATCTTTACGAAACTTCTTGGGTACCTTTGTTATGAACGTGGGACGAGAACGAGTGTTTTTGGGTGCGGTCCGAAATTCAAGATGTCTGCCAGCTGCCATTTTGTACCGACGATGCAGAAATCTGTTTTTTGTACAGAACTTCCATATGAAAGCTCTGATTTGAATAATTTTTTGTATGAATGTTTAGTACCATGGGATACATCACATATAATACGGGTTTTTTTCTCGTACGTAAATTGTGCAAATTAGACTAATTTTGATGTTTTTTGGGGTTACTTTCAGCACTGTAAGTGCAAATGCCAATACGGCTCGGGCTAGAGGCCGTATTTATGAACCGATCTTTACGAAACTTCTTGGGTACCTTTGGTATCACCGTGGGATGAGAACGAGTGTTTTTGGGTCCGGTCCGAAATTCAAGATGGCCGATGGCAGCCATTTTGTACAAAATTAGGTGCAATCAGATTTTTGCACAGAACTTCCATATGAAAGCCCTGATTTGAATAATTTTTTTGTGTGAATGTTTAGTACCATGGGATGCATCACATATAATACGGGTTTTTTTCTCGTGCAGAAATTATGCAAATTAGATGAACTTTGATTTTTTCAGTGCGACTAACACACAGTAAGTACACATGTCAATACGGCTCAGACTAGAGTCTGTATTTATGAACTGATCTTCACAAAATGTCTTGGGTACCTTTGTTATCACCTTGGGACGAGAACGAGTGTTTCTGGGTGCGGTCTAAAATTCAAGATGGCTGCCAGTGGCCATTTTGTACCAAAATTAGGTCTAATCAGTTTTTTGTACACAACTTCTATACAGCTCAGACTAGAGGCCATATTTATGAACCAATCTTTACGAAACTTCTTGGGTACCTTTGTTATCACCGTGGGATGAGAGCGAGTGTTTTTGGGTGTGGTCCGAAATTCAAGATGGCCACCAGCAGCCATTTTGTACCAAAATTAGTGCAATCAGTCTTTTGTATAGAACTTCTGTATGAAAGTTCTGATTTTAATAAATTTTTGTATGTATGTTTAGTAACATGGAATACATCACATATTGTAAGGGGTTTTTTTTTGTGCAGAAATTATGCAAATTAGATTAACTTTGATTTATTCAGTGCAACTTACACAATGTAAGCACACATGTCAATACGGCTCAGGGTAGAGGCTGTATTTATGAACCGATCTTCACAAAACTTCTTGGGTACCTTTGTTATCTCCTTGGGATGAGAATGAGTGTTTCTGGGTACGGTCCAAAATTCAAGATGGCTGCCAGTGGCCATTTTGTACCGAAATTAGGTCCAATCAGTTTTTTGTCACAAGTTCTATACAGCTCGTATTTATGAACTGATCTTCACAAAACGTCTTGAGTACTTTTGTTTTCACCTTGGGACAGGAACGAATGTGTTTTGGGGTGCCTTTGTTATCACTGTGCTATGAGAACAAATATTTTGGGGTTCAGTCAGACCCACTCTGGGACTCAAAGATTTTTTCTAGCTTAGCATCTGACTGTCACCCACCTTTACAATACTTTACCTATACATTTGTTACAGGCAACGGTCAGTATTTATGTACAGACCGTTACAATACTTTATATGTACCTTTGTTATCAGGTCATTACCTAGATGTTTGTCATTGCTGTGTCACATACTATACATGTACATGTCTTTGTCTTGACAAGTTGAGCTACAGTGTCATTGACACTTTCATTTAACACTGTGATTAATGGGAAAAACAAAGAATCTTCTCCCATACCACTGCTCCAAAGGCTCATTCACATGTTTCATGGAAGATTCATTCACATGTTTGTTGAAATCAAATCCCTGGGTCCATATTTGGGCTCTCTGTGGGAGCCCAAATATTCAGATTAGTGCAATATGAGGAATATTCTTTAAAAATCTTCTTCCAGTAGACCAATCAGAGGCTTTTGATATTTGGCATGCAGCATCCATAAGGGGGTGAGATTCAAGTTTGTTCAATTTGAATCCCCAGCTTAATATTGGGGCTTTCTATGGGTGGGGTGAGCGGGTGGCAGGGGGGGGGGGGGGTGCATGTTAGGTTCAGGTTTGTTCAAATCCATTCCTTAGTGTTTTTCCATAAAATTTGCTTTTCATGACTTCATTCCTTTGTAGTGTTGATGAACCATGTCTAACTGAATGTCACCCCAAATACTTCTTTGAACCACTTTGGCAGGTGAGCGATTAAGGCCACTTGGGACCTCTTGTTTATGAAAGGATTTCATTGCAACTTGGTAAGATGACTCGGTATGATATCGAGACTGTCTTGTTTTGGTTGCGATTGGTCAACCGTGACCGCCGGGCGGGCACGTGACCTAGATTACTTTAGCAAAGTCTTTGAGTCATACTTATGAAGGGATTTTTGTGTCGTCTGCCCCACGAAATGGGGAGCGACATACAGGGATTACTTTTGTCGTCTTGCGTCGTCGTCCGCTTCGTCCACGTCACACTTTCTCTTATCCGCCACTCCTCTTTAACCTATGAATGGATTTTGATAAACTTTCAATGATTCTTTATCACGTAATGGCATTGTGCACCTCCTATTTTATTTTTTGATCCGCTGTATTTTTTCCAGAGTTATGCCCCTTTTCTACTTAGATTTCTGTCTGAAATATTAAAATATAGTGCAGGCGACACACGTCTTCCATGGAAGACTCACATCTAAGTATTGTTTTATTGTAACTCGGTAGGATGACTCGTTTTGGAATGATTGTACTGTAACTTGGTAACTTTGGTTTACATACGTTAACTGCAAGGGCCAAATCAACCCAGGCCTCAATTCATTAGTACAGTCTACACCTCAAATTATTCTTGTTGAAACAATACCATGTAGGGTACAGCACTTGACATATTCTCAATTATCACAGTCTTGTCCTGTTTCATAATCCTTTCATAAATATTGAACATTATCCTTTTCATCAAACATCACACGCAGTCAAGTTGAGCTGTAGTGTCATTGACACTTTCATTGAATTTTCCTTTAAATCCAGTCATGGTTGCATTACAGCAGCAAAAACTGAATTTTATGAAAGTTTTCAAAATAATACTCTGCAGGTCAACCCGTTACCTTATGAATCGGCAACCTTTGCCCCTGAAATTTATAAACTGAGCAGTTGAAAAAATATTTTTCAAATTATTTGTTCCAAACCATAACCTGTGACTTCTCATTGGAATGAGCTGCTTTAGCTCATTTCAATGAGGGGGTGACATCATAAGGTTCTATTGAAAATTTTTTGAAACTTTGTAAAAATGGGTTTACCCTTTCCCCAACGTAACAAACCAATCTGGTCAGCGCTATTCACAAAATTCACCATTCAGTTTTAATTTTTTGTCTCAAAAACATAGCTTATGATCCTGCATAGCACAAGCTCCTGGAGCTCGTTCCATTAAGGGGTGATAAGCTATGTTTTTGACGCAAAAAATGAAAAGATTTAGTAATTCAAGAATTTCGTTTGCAAGTGTCGTCTGCTTTTCATGTTACATAAAGGGTTAAAATAACAAGTTTTAATATGTGTGTTGGGTAAAGGGTTAAGAGTTGAGAAACACCATGACATGCTGCACTGTCTTCTACACAGAATAGCTTAAGTTGTGGAGCAGGTAAGCTGATCAGACGATATGCTTTTATGCTGTACACATGTAGAATGTCAAATAAATATTTTCCATCACCAAACACAGAGGTACATGCCCAATTTCTGGAGAGTGGATTATCAGTAAACACCCACACACTTTGAATCCGCATAACTATTAAAAAGCATTAAAAATACCAGTGTTGAAGCTGGAGGTCCACTCTATTGATTCATTGCATGTTTGCATTTTTAGCTCATATTGACAAAGTCAAGCTGAGCTAATCTCATCGCTTCCCGTCCGTCGTCCGTCAACACCATGTTTTGGTCTTCTCCTCCAAAGCCACTGGGCCAATTCAAGTGAAAGCTTGTGTGAGTGATGGTCCCAAAGGGGCATTTCATTTTTGTTCAACTCAGCATACCCAGCCCCATAGGGAGGGAGTGGGGGAAAATGCACCCAAATATTTTAAAAATCTTCTTCTCAAGAACCAGTATGTACAATGACTTGATATTTGCTATGGAGCTTCCATATGAGGTGTAGAATCAAGTTTGTTCAAACGAAGTTCGTGAAGTAATATTTGGCTTTGTAATAGGAGGGGTAAGATTTTTGGCCCCGCCCAAAATTTCTATTTTCTGAACCGATGGTCCGGTATGAACCAAATTTGGTTTGTGGTATTATTGGGTCATAAGTACATGACCCATGCAAAAAAAAAATTCCCACATCCCCATGGGAACCCTGGGAGCTAAAAATAGAAATATTTTCAAACGCCCATATTTCCCCAAACCCCACGGAACAGAGAGCTTTTATTTGGTATGAAGTATCCTTATGACCAGTAGAATTGAATGGTAAAAAAAAATTGCCATCGGTTATGTTAGGGTGTTCTGTAATGGGCATCGAAAAAATGCTGAGTCAGCATATTTGCAAAAATTTTTAAAAATCTTTTCTCCAGAACCAATCATCAGAATCTTTTGATATTTGGTATACAGCATTCATAGGGGGGTCAGATAAAAGTTTGTTGAAATAAAGCTCATTGGTTCATATTTGGGCTCTCTACAGGAGCCCGAAGTTTTAACATAGGGTAATATGGGGAATATTCTTTAAAAATCTTCTTCTTCAGAACCACCAGTCAGAATCTTTTAATATTTGGTATACATCATTGTTATGAGGGTCAGATTCTAGATTGTTCAAACCAAGTCCCTAGGTTAATATTTGGGCTTCCTACGGAAGCCCAAATTTTATCTTTGTTCAATATGGTGGGTAATTTAAAAAATCTTCTTCTTCAGATCCATCAGTCAGAATGCTTTGATATTTGGTATGCAACATCTCTATGGGGGTCAGATTCAAGTTTGTTCAAATCAGATCCCTAGGTATATATTTGGGCTCACTATGGTAGCCCAAATTTTTACTTAGTGCAATATGAGAAAATTTCTTTAAAAATCTTCTTCTTCAGATCCACCAGTCGGAATACTTTTATATTTGGTATACAACATCTCTAGGGGGGTCAGATTCCAGGTTGTTCAATTCGAGTGCCTAGGTTAATATTTGGGCTCCATATGGGAACATGAAATTTAACTTAGTACAATATGAGGGAATTTCTTCAAAAATCTTCTTCTTCAGATTCACTTGTCAGAATGCTTTCACATTTGGTATACAACATCTCTAGGGGGGTCAGATTCTAATTTGTTCAAATCGGATCCATAGGTCAATATTTGGGCTCGCTATGGTAGCCCAAATTTGAACTTGGTGCAATTCGAAGAAATTTCTTTACAATTTCTCTTCTTCAGATCCAACAGTCAGAATGCTTTCATATTCGGTACACAACATCTCTAGGGAAGTCAGATTTAACTGTGTTCAAATCAAGAGCCTGGGTTAATATTTGGGCTCTCTATGGGAGCCGGAATTGGCCATTTTGCTGAAGAATTAAAAATTTTGTATTCAGTACCTTCTAGAGGTACTAAGATTAATCCACATAGGTTGTATCAAGGGGCTTCATAGGGGAGCTCTACATTTTACTTATGATCAACTGAAGAAAAGGCATGATGCCCAGATTATTTTTGTCACTCCTGAGGGACTCAAGGATTGACAGTGTAGCCTATGGAGATGGCTTGCTTAATGTAGACTCATTCTTGGACTCTGTTTAAATTGTGTTCTGTACAAGATGAGCTCTTCAGGCCCCGTGGGGCCTCTTGTTTTATGTTTTTTTAAAGTTTGGTTGGTTCCTAGATGTAACATGATACAAAGTATAAATAAATCTGTTATCATAAAGTAAACATTTGTTCATGAATAATGAACATTGGGAGATTGAATAGCAATATAACTTTTATTTAATATGATTTGCAGATTATTTGCAATGTTTTTTTTTATTTGAAATACTGTAAAACCTGTCTTGAGAGACCACCTGTCTTGAGAGACCACTGTGAAATGGACCTGTCTTGATTGACCTCAAAACTTTGGCAAAAACTCGGTTTTTCACCTGTTTTGAAAGACCAGAAAATCAATTTTTGGCTATTTCAGAGTAGTAAAATCAATTAAGATCAATGCAATGTGTACAGAAATAAATAATTCAAAAATGTAACCAGGACATCTGCCCAACAGTGAAAATGTCAGACAGGACAACTGTCCCCTGAAACCTTAATATCAGAAATTATACACATGTATGACAAATATCTTTCACTCTTGATTGTCTGAAAACTACATTACGGTAATCGGCTTTCAATTACATTGTTATTCTGTTGTATAACTCTTAAGTCTGAGAAATTTTTTATCAAGATCCCTGTGAAAAGATAAAGATTATTGTTAAAAAAAATCCTTATGGGAACCCTGGGAAGTGAAGCAGTGCTTGTTTACTGTGGTAAACAAGCTCTGTTTTACTGGTAAAATAGGACCCAGTGACCAATGCTTGGATTAAAGTCCTCTAAAATGGGCAGAATGGGTATAAACGATTGACTAAACTTGGCTTTATCTCCATATTGTGGTCATGTTTAGCCATTGTGCAGAAGTATGTGACCTTAAACACCAGTAAATAAATGCATAAATTGTTAAAAAACAAATTTATGTTCATTTTTTGCTTGAGTGTGACAAAATCACAGGATATTCTTGCCCAAGACAGGATTTCTCTTGTTGCTGAAATATGTTTAAAGAGTATATATCTAGTCATGGCTGCTTCACAGCAGCCATGACTAGATTTTGATGAAAAATATCCTAAAAATACTCTGCAAGTTAGGGAAGAGTGGTTTATTGGTTCTGTTCGTTTTTTTTTTTCAAAACCAAAACCAAATCGCCATCTTAACAAAAAAACGAGACTTTCGGTTTCAACAAGTTTCCCAGAATTGGTAAGTTTATGACAACTCAGTCACATGCGTTCTGCATGTCAAAGGCTAAAATGTCGGGCAAAGGTAAATGCTGTGCTGTTTATGCTTACTTCGAAAGGATTGACAACAAATTCCCCCCCCCCCCCCCCCCCAAAAAAAAAAAAAAAAATGATGGTAGCAAATTTCTTATATCTTAAACAATATGTACAGAACCACCATGAGAAGGAATATGAAAAATTATGAAGTCTTATGTTTGAAGCCACTCATGCGATTCAACAATCGTTAAGTAAATGAACCAGGCAAAGTCTCAAGCTTACTCATAATCGACCAAATAGGTATTGAAAGTTACCTGACAATATATGGTGTAAAAGTAATATAAATTATTTTTGACCAAAATCATCTGTGTGTGGTGCTAAGTAAATTAGATTTCAAGAGGGCAAAGTGAAATTGGCAATATCTTCGCCTTGGCACCGCTCACTTCGCCCAATTTCTATGATTGGGCAAAATTAAAGTCAAAAACGAACGTCTGCAGTCGAAATTGGGATATTGAAAAAACATTGGAGTTAAAATAAAAGTGATTCGTACATCACGACTTACGTCAATAATAGTTATCAAAATCACAAGAAATATAATTTGGGTTCCTTTTATTCCACTGTCATTTGAAGCAGGAACCATTAAGAAACCGGGGTAGTCTATTTTGAAGTGATGTGATAATTACCGAAATAAGCACAACAATTGCAGATTATCCACTAAAACAAGGTTGAGAGCTTAGCGACTTAGTGACTCCTTAAAAATTTGGAAATGTTGATATTTGCTTAAATATAGCTTTTCTTGTAAATTTTTGCTTCTCGACAAGGCCCCAAATCTCACTGATAGAACAAGGCAGATCCCCCCCCAGTGGTGGAGCCATGGTTTGAAATCCTGGGGGGCCATGCTTGTGAAGAGTTTGGTGGTGGGGGGTGGGGGGGGGGTGGGGGTCTCAGGACTGTACTTGTACCGAGGGCAAGAAATCAAAAAGAATCTTTTAAAATTTTGGGGATGGGAGGAGTAAGTGGGATTTGGGGGTGGGGTGGGGGGCTGGGGACTAGGCTCCCAAGATACCCGATGGCTCCACTACAGTAGCCCACCACAATATGTCCATTAGCTTGGAAGAGTGGTGATCACTGAGTAACCCGGGTGACTCAACATGCTGTAGGAGACTCATGATTTGGATGACAAATACAGACACATTTTATGTGTACATTACTCTCTAAAATTTGGATTTCTACAATAAAATACAAAACCGAAAACCAAAACCATACCGAAAACCAAGTTTTTGTACAATACCGAACCGAAACACAAATTTCAAAACCTCCCAGCCCTACCACAGGTTAAAAGTTAATCACCTGCACTTTTTCAGCTCTTTTTTTTTTTTTTTTTAAAATAGTATATCAATTAAATTCAGCCCCTGCAACATGGACATCTGAACACGCCTTTATTTTTCAATTTTCACTTTTGACCCCACAAAGTAGATCTTTCTGTTTCTCAGGCCATTTTTAGTCGAGTTGTGATGAATGGCGGGCGGGCGGGCGGTTTTGGGCGGTTGGGTGCGCGTAAACAATTGGTTTCCGGATGATAACTTGATAATGGTTCAACCCATGTTTATGAAACTTCATAGTTAGGTTGGCATCAGTGAGAGGAAGAACCCTATTTATTTTGCACTCGCTACGTGCAAGGTCAAGGTCACAGTGACCTTCAACATAGTAAATCGTAAACAATTGGTTTCTGGATAATAACCTGATAATGTTCCAACCCACGTTCATGAAACTTCATAGGTAGGTTGGCATCAGTGAGAGGAAGAACCCTATTTATTTTGGACTTGCTAGGTGAAAGGTCAAGGTCACAGTGACCTTCAACATAGTAAATCGTAAACAATTGGTTTCTGGATGATAACTTGATAATGGTTTGACCCACATTCATGAAACTTCATAGCTAGGTTGTCCTAGGTGAGTGGAAGACCCCCATTTATTTTGGACTCACTAGGTCAAAGGCCAAGGTCACAGTGACCTTGAACATAATAAATCGTAAAGAATTGGTTTCCAGATGATAATTTGATAATGATTCCACTCACGTTCATGAAACTTAATAGGTAGGTTGACATTGGTTCAAGAAAGAACCCTATTTATTTTGGAATCACTAGGTCGAAGGTCAAGGTCACAGTGACCCTTCACATAGTAAATTGAAAACAATTGGTTTCCGGATTATAAGTTGATAATGATTAAACCCAGTTTTGTGCTGTCACAACTCGACATTGGATCGGTGATCATATAAGCATTTTTTAGCTCAACTTTGGCGAAGCCAAATTTGAGCTTATGCCATGGCCAGGCATCCGTCTGTCTGTCAACAATTCAATACGGCTCGGGCTAGGAGCCGTATTTATGAACCGATCTTTACGAAACTTCTTGGGTACCTTTGTTATGACCGTGGGACGAGAACGAGTGTTTTGGGGTCCGATCTGAAATTCAAGTTGGCCGCTGGCGGCCATTTTGTACAGACTTAGGTGAAATCAGATTTTTGCACAGAACTTCCATATGAAAGCACTGATTTGAATAATTTTTTGTATGAATGTTTAGTACCATGGGATACATCACATATAATACGGGTTTTTTTCTCGTACGTAAATTATGCAAATTAGACTAACTTTGATGTATTTAGTGTTACTTTCAGCACTGTGAGTGCAAATGCCAATACGGCTCTGGCTAGAAGCCGTATTTATAAACCGATCTTTACGAAACTTCTTGGGTACCTTTGGTATCACTGTAGGATGAGAACGAGTGTTTTTGGGTCTGGTCCGAAATTCAAGATGGCCGATGGCAGCCATTTTGTACAAAATTAAGTGCAATCAGATTTTTGCACAGAACTTCCATATGAAAGCGCTGATTTGAAAAATTTTTTGTGTGAATGTTTAGTACCATGGGATACATCACATATAATACAGGCTTTTTTCTCGTGCAGAAATTATGCAAATTGGATGAACTTTGATTTTTTCAGTGCTACTTACACACAGTAAGTACACATGTCAATACGGCTTGGGCTAGAGGCTGTATTTATCAACCGATCTTCACGAAACTTCTTGGGTGCCTCTGTTATCACCTTGTGACGAGAACGAGTGTTTCTGAGTGCGGTCCAAAATTCAAGATGGCTGCCAGTGGCCATTTTGTACCGAAATTAGGTCTACTCAGTTTTTTGTACACAACTTCTATATGGCTCAGGCTAGAGGCTGTATTTAGGAACCGATCTTTACGAAACTTCTTGGGTACCTTTGTTATCACCATGGGATGAGAACGAGTGTTTTGGGTGTGGTCCGAAATTCAAGATGGCCACCAGCAGCCATTTTGTACCAAAATTGCTGCAATCAGTCTCTTGTACAGAACTTCTGTATGAAAGTTCTGATTTGAATAAATTTTTGTATGAATGTTTAGTAAAATGGAATGCATCACATATAATATGGGGTTTTTTCTCGTGCAGAAATTATGCAAATTCGATGAACTTTGATTTTTTCAGTGCAACTTATACACTGTAAGTGCACATGTCAATACGGCTCGGGCTAGAGGCTGTATTTATCAACCGATCTTCACGAAACTTCTTGGGTACCTTTGTTATCACCTTGATACGAGAACGAGTGTTTCTGAGTGCGGTCCAAAATTCAAGATGGCTGTCAGTGGCCATTTTGTACCGAAATTAGGTCCAATCAGTTTTTTGTCACAACTTCTATACAGCTCGTATTTATGAACTGATCTTCACGAAACTTCTTGGGTACCTTTGTTTTCACCTTGGGACAGGAATGAGTTTGTTTTGGGGTGCCTTTGTTATCACTGTGCCATGAGAACAAGTATTTTGGGGTTCAGTCAGACCCACTCTGGGACTCAAAGATTTCTTTTGTAGTTTACCCACCTTTACAATACTTTACCTATACATTTGTTACAGGCTACGGTCAGTATTTATGTACAGACCATTACAATACTTTATATGTACCTTTGTTATCGGGTCATTACCTAGATGTTTGCCCCCGTGGGAACCCCGGGAAGTGAAGCAGTGCTTGTTTAATGTGGTAAACAAGCTCTGTTTCACTGGTAAAATAGGACCCAGTCACTAATGCTTAGGGTGCGAGTCCTCTAAAATAGGCAACATGGGGTATAAACGATCGACTGACCTTGACTTTATCTCCATGTTGTGGTCATGATTAGCCATTGTGCAAAAGTATGTGACCTTAAACAACAATAAATAAATAGATAAATAAATAAATAAATAAATAAATAAATACCTAGATGTTTGTCATTGCTGTGCCACATACTATACATGTACATGGCTTGACAAGTTGAGCTACAGTGTCATCGACACTTTCATTTGTTGTAAAATTGCATGTTTGAAGGTGTTTTTAGCTCACCTTGACACAGTCAAACTGAGCTAATCTCATCGCTCTCCATCCGTCATCCATCGTCCATCAACACCATATTTTTGTCTTCTCCAAAACCACTGGGCCAATTCTCGTGAAAGTTTGTGTGAGTGATGGTCCCAAAGGGGCATAGCAGTTTTGTTCAACTCTACATGCCCAGCCCCATAGGAAGGGGGTGGGAGAAAATGCTCCAAAATATTTTAAAAAATCTTCTCATGAACCAGTGGGTACAATGACTTGATATTTGCTATGGAGCTTCCTTTGGAGGTGTAGAATCAAGTTTGTTCAAATGAAGTTTGTGAAGCAATATTTGGTTTTGTAAAGGGAGGGGTAAGATTTTTGGCCCCGCCCAAAATTTCTATTTTCTGAACCGATGGTCCGATTTGAACCAAATTTGATGTGTGGTATTATTGGATCATAAGTACTTGACTCGTGCAAAAAACAAAATTCCCGCATCCCCATGGGAACCCCAGGAGCTAAAAGTAGAAATATTTTCAAACGCCCATATTTCCCAAACCACACGGAACAAACAGAGAGCTGTTTTTTGGTATGAAATATCCTTAGGACCAGTAGAATTGAATGGTAAAAAACATTTGCCATCGGTTATGTTAGGGTGTTGGTTCTGTAGAGGGCATCGAAATAATGCTGAGTCAGCATATTTGCAAAAATTTAAAAAAATCTTTTCTCCAGAACCAGTGTCAGAATCTTTTGATATTTGGAATACAGCATCCATAGGGGTGGGTGGTCAGATACAAGTTTATTAAAATAAAGATCATTGGTTCATATTTCAACTTATGGCAATATGGGGAATATTCTTTAAAAATCTTCTTCTTCAGAACCACCAGTCAGAATCTTTTAATGTTTGGTATACATCATTGTTTTGAGGGGCAGATTCAAGATTTTTCAAACCAAGTCCCTAGGTTAATATTTGAACTTCCTATGGAGGCCCAAATTTTAACTTGGTGCCATATGAGGAAATTTCTTTAAAAATCATCTTCTTCAGATCCCCCAGTCGGAATGCTTTCATATTTGGTATACAACATCTCTGGGGGGTCAGATTCAGGTTTGTTCACTTCAAGTGCCTGAGTTAATATTTGGGCTCAGTATGGAAACCTGAAATTTACCTTAGTACAATATGAGGGAATTTCTTCAAAAATCTTCCTCAGATTCACATGTCAGAATCCTTTCATATTTTGTTTACAACATCTCTAGGGGATCAGATTCAAGTTTGTTCAAATTGGTTCCCTGGGGTAATATTTGGGCTCCCTATGGTAGCCCGAATTTTAACTTAGTACAATATGAGGAAATTTCTTTAAAATATCGGGTCTGTAGGTTAATCTTTGGTCTTGCTATGGTAGCCCAAATTTTAACTTCGTGCAATATGAGGAAATTTCTTTAAAAATCATCTTCTTCTGTTCAGATCCACTAGTCAGAATGCTTTCATATTTGGTATACAACATCTCTAGAGGGGGTCAGATTCAAGTGTGTTCAAATCGAATTCACAGGTTAATATTTGGGCTCGCTATGGTAGCCCAAATTTTAACTTAGTGCAATATGAATAAATTTCTTAAAAATTTTTCTTCTTCAGATCCAACAGTCAGAATGCTTTCATATTTGGTATACAACATCTCTAGAGAGGTCAGATTCAACTTTGGTCAAATCGAGAACCTGGGTTAATATTTGGGCTCCCTATGGGAACCGGAACTGGCCATGTAACTGAAGAATTAGAAATTTTATATTCAGTACCCTCTAGAGGTGTGTAACTAAGATTAATCCAAATAGGTTGTATCAAGGGGCTTCATAGGGGAGCTCTACATTTTACAGTATGATCAACTGAAGAAAAGGCATGATGCCCGGACTATTTTTGTTACTCCTGAGGGGGCTGAAGGATTGACAATGTATCCTATGGAGATGGATTGCGTAACGTAGTCTCATTCTTGGACTTATATCATGTTCTGTTCAAGGTGAGCGCTTCAGGCCCCGTGGAGCCTCTTGTTTTATTTTATTTTTTATACCCTAACTTCAGGCGATTTTGTTGCTGTCCTGTATGTACGTTCATCCATCTGTCTGTCCGTCCATCCTTCCATCTGTTTGTCGGTCTGTCTGTCCAAATGCAACTCCTACATTATTTAACCAATTTTGATGAAACTTCTCAAACATTATGACTAGCAAGTGAACATGCGCATATTTTAAAAATTTTTCATCTGCGACAATTTTAACCAGGTTATTTCCCCTGAACTTAGATTTACTATGGATTTTCAAATGAGATTCTTTTGTGTCCAACTCCTACATTATTGAATCGAATTTGATAAAACTTCTTGAACATGGTGACTAATGAGTGAACTTGCACATATTTCCAAATTTTCCATCTGTGATGATTTTATCAGGTTATCTCCCCTTCAACTTAGAAGATTTAATCTAGATTTGTATATGTAGATTTTTGTGCATGCAACTACTCTTTACATTTTTAACCGATTTTGATCAAACATGATCAGACTTCTCAAACATTATGACTAACAAGTAGGCATATGCATATTCCAAATTTTTTGATCTGCGACAATTTTAACCAAGTTACTTCGAATGAACTTTTGATTTATTATTGGTTTTTCTAGCTCAACATTCAGAGGTGCATTTTAGTAAGCCGGAAGTGGTAGTATTAATTACCTTTATTGATAGTTCTAGTTATTTTTGTAATTATTTCTTTGCCATCAAAAGTTAATATTCTTCGCTTTATGTTTTAGTCCTCATAATCAAAAGAATAGCCGGTGGCTACATGGTAGACTGTTGAACTTCTATGCTAGAGGACCCGAGTTCGATCCCTGTCCGGGACAACACGCGTTGTGTTCTTGGGCAAGGCACTTTATCCTGGTTGCCTACATGGGGGCTCGATGACGCCGTGTACTAAGACGTACTGCACGTTGATGGTACACATGTCTTCAACAGCTGTAACCCTGCTTGAGCGAAGCTTGAACTGAGTTAGAATGTTGAGGAGCTGACAGTTGCTCGTCGATGCTTGGTTGTTCTCTCCGGATACTCCGGCTTCCTCCACCGGTAAAACTTGTCACACCACGATTAGCCATTGTGCATAAGTATGCTTTCATAAACATTAACCCTTTACCTAACGAATCGCCCGCATCTGATCGCGTAATATGCAAATTGAGCAGTTGAAAAAATTAAATTTTTCAAAATATTTCAACAAAACCATATCATGTGACCCCTCATTGGAACGAGCTCATCGAGCTTCTTCCAATGAGGGGGTCACATGATATGTTTTGTTGAAATTTTTTGAAAAATTTAAAAAAAATTATAATTAAAATAATAAATTTTGATATCGTCTACTTTGGGTAAAGGGTTAAAACAAGCAAAACTGTCATGGTCACGATTAGCTATTGCACATAAGTATGCTTTCATAAACATTAAAACAAGTTTATTAACCTGGGTAAAATATCAGACATAAATCATTTAATTTTTATTTTTGGTCGAGTTATGTTAGCAACCAAGACCTATGGTTTGGCAATGGTCTGTGTGGATGCGGGTGGGTGGGTGGGCAGGTGTCTGGGAGGGCGCCCTCACACTGTTAGCACAATAACTTAAACAAACATTCTCCGTTTGAACCAAAATTTGCCATACAGGTCTTTTTCAATAATATCTTGGAACAAGTTCGAAAACTAGCCCAGCCCAATTTTCATTACAGAGTTCTGGCCCTTAATTAGTCAATATTTACAAATTTTGAGTTTGTAAGCACAATAACTAGAACAAACATTCTTCGATTTGACTAATATTTGCCATAAGGGTCTTTTGCAATAATATCACGAACAGGTTCGAAAACGGGCTCAATTTTTTGTTACAGAGTTATGGCCCTTAATTAGTCAGTATTTTCAAATTTTGGACTCGTTAGCACAATAACTTGAACATGTTCTCCGATTTGTCCAATATTTGCCACATTGGTCTTTTGCAATAATATCTCAACCAAGTTCGAAAACTGACTGACCCTATTTTTAGCTCACCTTACTGAAAGTCAGGGTGAGCTTTTCTGATCACTTTTTGTCCGTCGTCTGTAGTCTGTCGTCCGTCGTATGTTGTGAAAGTGGTGTTTGGGTCATTTTCTCCCAAGCCACTGGCTGCAGTTCAATGAAAATTCACATGAGTAGCGGTTATATTGGGGCATTTGGGTTTTTCTTCAAATTGGGTTTCTGCTTATATTGAGGGGGGGGGGGGGGCCAAAAAGCACAAAATTTTTAAAAATTTTCTTCTCATGAACCAGCCATAGCAGAGACTTGATATTTGGTATGCAGCTTCCATTCGAGGTGTAGACTCGAGTTTGTTCAAGAGAAGTTTGACGGGCAATATTTGCCTTTGTTCTGGGAGGGGCAAGAATTTTTGCCCCGCCCCGAATTTCTATTTTCTGAACCGAGGAGGCTAATTTGAAACAAATTTAATATGGGATATTATTGGGTTATAAGTACTTGATTTATGCCCAAAATTTTCTTCCTGTAACCCCGTGGGAACCTCAGGAGCCAAAAATAGAAAAAAATGAAAACGTCCATATCTCCAAAACTGCATGGCACTGAATTTTTATTTGGTATGAGGCTTTCTTGGGACCAACAGAAAGGAATGGTAAAAAAAAATTGCCATCAGTTTTGTCATAAGGTACTTTCTGGGGACTTTGAAAAATGCTGACTTGAAAAATGCTGAGTCAGCATTTTTTAACACTGTGGGCAATGAGAAAAAATTAAAGAATTGTTTGCTTCCAAACCACTGCTCCAAAAGCTTTCATATTTTACATATAACATCTTTGGAAGATTGTTTCACATGTTTATTGAAATCAATTCCCTGGGTCCATATTTGGGCTCTCTATGGGAGCCCAAATGTTTAAATTATTGCAGTATAAGGAATATTCTTTAAAAATCTTCTTCAGATTCACATGCTTATTGAAATCAATTCCCTGGGTCCAAATTTGGGCTCTCTATGGGAGCCCAACTGTTTAAATTAGTGCAGTATAAGGAATATTCTTTAAAAATCTTCTTCTTCAGATCCACCAATAAGAATCCTTTGATGTTTGCAGCATGCTTAGGGAGGTGAGATTCAAGTTTGTTCAAGCCAAATCCCTGGGTTCATATTTAGGCTGAAAATTTGGGGTCCCGGTCCGGACTTGAAATTTTGAACCAAAATCCGGAAATGAGTTTTTTTTATGCATTTCGGTCAATTTTAAGACAAAAAAATTGTTCTTTTTTACACTGAAAATTTGGGGTCCGGATGGGACTTAGAAAATTGGACCAAAATCCGGAAATGATTTTTTTTTGTTTTTAAGCATTTTGGTCAATTTTAAGACAAAAAATTTTTTTTTTCTTTTACACTGAAAATTTGGGGTCTGGGTGGGACTTCGAAAATTTTGGACCAAGATCCGGAAATTATTTTTTTTGATTTTTATGCCTTTTGGTCAATTTTAAGAAGAAAAAAAAATTTAGTCTGAAAATATTATGTTTGGGACTTTGAAAATTTCCGAACAAAAATAAAAAAAAAATGTTTTTTTTATGCGTTTATCTCAATTTTGGGACGTAAAAGTGCAGGAACTGAAAATAGAAGGAAAATCCTGTGTATTGTGTGGGCATAATCGCTTCATCTTGTTGGTATATGCTTTTTCTTAGGAGCTATTCAAGTCAAGTCCCTGGTTTAATATTTAGACTACCAGGTGAGTGCCCTCAGTCTGAATCAAGGTCTCACTCCAAAACAGAAAGATGTACCTAGAAGATAAATGGGATAGCATCAGCAAATTTTGCAAATAACAGGTTGCTTATATTCAGGCTTGTTCCCGTAACTGGTATTCTTTGAAAAAAGTGAATGAAGCACAAGCAGTTTCAGCCAGTTGACCACCAGGTTTAACTCAATGGCTGCAACATTTCTTGTGTTTCTTGTGGTTTTTCACAGAATTGGTTTAACCCTCTTCATTCTGGTGTCAAAATATCAGAATTTTGACCTCCAACGTTTCTCCATAAAGCAATTAGGAATTTAATCAATACAGTCTTGTTTGACAGAGGAGCTCTGAGCTCTGTCAGACAAGATTGAAATGGTTACATTCCGAGTTGTAAAATGGAAAAAATTTATGTTTGCAATTTTGATATTTTAACTTCAGTGTGCAGAGGCTAATGTCTGGGCAGAAAGTTTTCCATGAGTGTTTTAATTGTAACAGACTCTCCATGTACATGTACTGCAACTTCTCAGGTCAAGATTCTGAAAGTGGCTCAAGTAGCACTTTACATTACTTGGCTTTTAGCAGCAGATTTATTTTGCTTCCTTTTGTATGATGCTGTAGTTGTAGCAGTCATCTAAACTAGAATTCTTTCAACATTTTTTTCTCTTTCATGTTCACCATCTACATCACATATTATTCATTATTTCATTGATTTCTGTGGTTTCATCATACTATTGACATGAACTCCTGATTTTGTTATCTATGAATAATTTCATGTTTCTGACCTATCATTTCACTTCATATCAGAATTGACTGATGATGTATTTTCTGTTTCAGTGACTACTACATGTCTGGTATGAAGGTAAGTGGATAATTTACGAAGCATGTATATCATCCTTGGTGCTTTCTACTGAAGCAGATGCTAAAACTAATTAACCCCTATAGGCCTGGAGATTGTTATACATTTTTGCTACTCTTTTGACAGTAGAGGCATGCTGTGGCTTTGTAGTTGTTTCACATGAAGACTTGGCAGCCCATTTAGGCTAAAACCATTGCCAAGGTACATAAAATTCATCTTTGTGAGTTTAGCTTAAAACTGCAATTTTGGGCATCTATTTTATTGCAGCAAAAACTGATTAAAGTTAGAATTAGATCTTCAGGGGTTAGGTCACTAATTGCTGAATCTTTCTTTTATCATACGAGTACTTTTGAGCAGTGCTTCACATTATTTTGTAACTGCCACTTAATTTAACCCCTTAAATTTTAATTATTGAGATTCCACTTTTTATTTAATTATTTTTATCTTTCTCATACGTACCTGTCTTGATATTACTTCATTGACTGAGATAATTAGTAAACCTCATTTTATTGCTCTAAAACAGAGACCTGTCATTCACATGAGATAACAGTAGTCATACATGTGACATACTTATACCAATTATTCACAAAGAACTTGTGTATTAAACTGAAGTTTTAGCTTTCAGAAATGTGCCTGTCATGTTATTACCCCCCACAGGGATATAATTAAGGGCTTGGTGCGTCTGTCCACCATCTGTCTCTCCTTTCATCTATCCATCTTTCCAGAAACTTGTTTATGAGATAACTTGAGCAATAGTTAACAGAGTTTTTCAATAATTTTTGGTCTCCTTTTTAAAAACAGTGTCTTGAAAAAGTTCAATAACCACCACTATTTGATGGAAATAATGGAGTTATCATCCTTTATTTTAATTTCGTTTGAATTTCTAATGTTTAAGAAATAACTTGGAACCGTAGTCCTCAGTTTCAATAAATTTGGACATGCTGAGCACTTTATATTGTTCATGTCTTGGACACCTACGAAAACCATGATAGTTTCTCAAAAATGAGGGAGTTGTTGCCCTTTGATTAGTCTGTTTAACTTTTTTATCACTGTTTTTGTAATAACTTAAAAATTCATTGTCAGATTTTAATGAATTTTTTTTTGTGCAGCTTCATATTGAGGTTGTCTTGGACAAGTTTGAAAACCACAGAGATTTTTGAAAGATAGAGAGAGTTGTTGACCTTTATTTCATTTAACTGGAAATTTAAATGTTTATGTGTGAACTTGCAAACTACATGTATGAGAATTCTGTAATTATTAGTTGTTCATTACACATCTGCGTATGTCATAGCCCCTCAGGGGTGTGAGGATGTATTTTTTCTTGGGGTCTTTGTCAGGTGTGCACTTCAGGCCTCTATGGCCTCTTGTTTATCAATTGATACTCGAGAGTCTGGCATAACAACTTCATTTTGTGTTAACATGTGTTTGTTTGACATCTGTTGTTCTAGGGAATGTGTATTGTTTTTGTTTTCCCTTTTTCTTCCAACACTTTGGGAAGCCAAATTCTCAAAGGCTGTTACAGAATTTTTTCAAGTTTTGCACAGTCATAGATGGTCATTAGTTGTAGTGACAATAAGTGTTTCACTTACAATTTGACATGTTTGTTGACTAATGTCTCCAGGCCCAGATAAATGTAAAAATGACTTGAAATTTTCACAGGTTTCTGAAAAATGCACTTCATTATAAACTGTTGAGAAAAAGTTCACCAAAAGAATTTCTGATTACCAAAATTTTCCAAAAATAGGCTCCAAAATCAACCATTTTGGCCCATAAACTCGGGACTATGAATTAGCAGAAAACCAGTAATGGATAATGGTCTGAATAGCAAGAAAGCAATGTATCATTATCATAAATGCCAAAATTAAAAAAAAAATTTCCTTAATGAGTCTAAAGCGGACACCCAAACATGTAATTTTTATACAGCTCGAGTTTGTACAGATTATCTCAAGATGCCTTTCTTGTGCTTTTAAAACTTAAAAACTTGTTATATTACAAGTGGTTGGTCTCTTAAGCTTTTCAAGAGTGATAAAATCTGGTTTTCTGCTAAAAATCGCTCAAAACTACCCTAATATGTATGGAATAATATCTCTTTATCCAAACACATGAATGACTTGAAATTTCTCAGTTTGGTCACAAATACACTTCACCATCACTAGCTGTTAACAAAAGTTTAGATTTTTTCTGCACAAATTTTCCAAATATTCAACAGTAAGTCTCAAAATTGTCTCTTTTGGTTTACACAATCTCAGGACTATGATTTAGCAGAACACTAATAATGGACTGAATAATAAGGAAGCAATGTATCATTATCATAAATGCAAAAGAAATTTCTCTTTTATCCATAAGGAATCCTAAATGGCCACCCAAACACTCTTTATATATTATGAGTTTGTATAAATTATCTCAAGATGCCTTTCTGTACATTTAAAAATGGGCAGTCTTCTCTAGAGCTTCAATTGGTTGGTCTGTTGAGCTTTTCAGAAGCGACTATACCTTTTTCATGCAAAACATCACCCAAATTGCCCAAATAATTATTGGCCAATATCTCCTAAATCAAACACACGAATGACTTGAAATTTTCATACATTTATCAAAAAATACTCTTCTCCAATCACAAACTGTTAATGAAAGTTTACCAAAATATTTTTTACAGCCAAACTTTTCAAAAAATTCAAAAACAGGCTTCAAAATCAGCCATTCTGGTCTACGGTCTTTGGACTATGAATTGGCAGAACATCAAGAATGCATGGTTTCTAAATATTTTGTACCCAGAGCATTTTGTCGACATTTCTCAACCAGTTGGACGGTTTCTACCCAGAGGATTGGACTTTTTGTACCATAAAAACACTTAAGCTCTATACTTGAGCTCAACATGGTTGCCAAAAAGGGCCAAATCTGAGCAGAATTACTTTTGCAATGTCAAGAAACACATCTTGTGAACTTGGTTTCTCATCCTGTGTATGGAAAAAAGATGTTCCTGTCTTGCAGATTGTTGCAAACTTACAATTGAGCACAAACCGATTCATGATGATTCTTCCAAACAAAATACTCCTGACATTGTCCGATGACAGTCTGCAACAGCTACATTCATTCCCAATGAATCTTCCTGATTTTTTAATAATATTTTATTTCTTTTTATGTGTACACATACTATGTATGGTACACATAATGCCGGCATCCGGGGTGGCCCTCCGTCGTTCGTCCATTCTTTGTCTGTCCGTCTGCTCGACCGACCGTCCGTCCATCTAGTGTCCGTATCCATTTCTTTGGCATTCGATAACTTGAAAAATATTGCTTGGATTGTCAAGTTACTTTATATTTGTGTTAAGGTTACTGATGTGACAGGCTGTATAGTTTTTGGTGTAAATCTGATAATTTGATCCTGAGATATTAACTCTTTATTCTTCAAATTGAGAATTCTTCCAATCCCTTTGGGAAGAGATAACTCCAAAAATATCAATCCAATTGTCATGTTACTTTATATATATCTTCAGGTTACTGATGTTCCGAGCTGTATAGTTTTTGGTGTCAATCTGTTGTTTTGATCCTGAGATATTAACCCTTTATCCTTCAAATTGAAAATTCCTCCAATCCCTTTGGCATTCGATAAGTTGAAAAATATTGCTTGGATTGTCAAGTTACTTTATATTTGTGTTCAGGTTACTGATGTACCGAGCTGTATAGTTTTTGGTTTAAATCTGATAATTTGATCCTGAGGTATTAACCCTTTATCCTTCAAATTGAAAATTCCTCCAATCCCTTTGGCATGAGACAACTCAAAAAATATCAGTTCGATTGTCAGGTTACTTAATATATATGTGTTCAGGTTACTGATGTGCCGAGCTGTATAGTTTTTGGTGTAAATCTGATCATTTGATCCTGTGATATTAACCCTTTATCCTTCAAACTGAGAACTCCTCCAATCCATTTCTTCGGCATGCGATAACTCAAAAAATATTAATCCGATTATCAGGTTACTTGATATATGTATTCAGGGTACTGATGTGCTGTGCTGTATAGTTTTTTATGTAAATCTAATAATTTGATCTGGAGATATTAACCCTTTATCCATCAAATTAGGCACTCCTCCAATCCATTTCTATATGTACCCATACCATGTATAGTGTTCATAATGTCGGCATCCGGGGAGGCCCTCCGTAATACAGCTTTCTACTAGTTGCACGTATGGGTACACATCTGACGATTTAATCAGCCTATTTTAGAGAAAAAGGTTTGTCGAACAGGCTAGGCCTTTTCTAACGCCTTACCTATACATGACAGTGCTTTACATTTTTTGGTGCTGGTGCACCTGTGCAAAAGTGACAGTAACACAAAATAATCTTACATATATAAAGAAGTCAGGCACATTTGCTGGGAGGATCCTGAAGTGAAAGGAAATACGGGACTCCTAAAATTTTGTTTTGATTGTCTGTCCAATGCCTGACTATTTAGTTCTGGGACATGATTTCCATACCCCAAAACGGGTTGGAAAGAAGGCAGTGAAGAAGGGACACACAAGGAAAAAAAATAAAGGCTAGTGTTATAAATAAAAAAATATATAAATTTAAAAATCCTTTCTGTTCAGGTGGAATGGGATTAGCGTACGTAGCCTATAGATCCATTGGACTTCGTGTTGGCGTCTTCTCATTTCAGATAGATTGCTGTCTGGGTCTGAGCGGAGAACTTGTATGATCGGAAATTTAAGATCGGTGAGGGAATGACCATCATCATATGCGACAGGTGTTTGTCGTGAGTGTTTAATGTCGGCTTGATGTTCTTGTAAGCGTATCCCAAAATTCCTTTTTGTTTCGCCTACGTATTGTTTATTACACTTGTGGCAGGTAAGTAGATAAATGCAGTTGCGGGTCATGCAATTCACATGTTGGGGTCCATTGAATCTTTTTTTTGTTTCTGTGCTCGAGAACCAAACTTGGTTGGGGAGGCGGGGGCAAATTGTACAACTTGTGTTGTCATAGATGTTGAATGGGTTAGGTACAGTGTAACCGCTCTGTTGTTTAATGATGGTCAGTTTCGCCCTCGTGAGGATGCCTTTAAGTGACTGATTTCGTCGTCTGGCCAGCAAAGGTGTTTCACCGAAAATGGTCCTGCCTGCTGCAGTGCTTTGTAAAATAGGCCATAAATTCTTGATGAAGTGTAAGCTTTTGCACTCTCAGGGTGATGGTTTGTCACAAAGGGTGTGCGTTTAGTCGTTTGGGGTCGACTGGTTGGCTGAAGGAGTGTGCTTCTGTCTATTACTAGCTTTGGTTAGGGCATTTTGTAAAGCGTGGTTTTCGTAACCACGTTCACGGAAGTGGTGGAGCATGGTTTGTGCGTGACGGTTAAAGTCTGCTGTATCACTGCAGTTTCATTTGATGCGAATAAGTTGGCTGAAGGGGATGCCGGAAATCTGGCTTTTGGAATGGCATGGATCTGACCTGAGGTAGACGCGTGTGCCCGTTGGTTTGGTGTAAAGCTTGGATTGTGTTGCTATCTTTAGTGACCGTGATGTCAAGAAATGAGACTGATTTACTGGAGTATTCTGATGTGAATTTGATAGTGGGATGTCCATGATTGAGATAATCAATAAATTGGATCAAAGATGCTTCCCTGTGGGTCCAGATTAAAAAAATGCCATCTATGAATCGGAGATGTAGCTCAGGTTTGAGCGTAAACTCTTGAAGAAGTCGTGTTTCTAATTCACCCATGAAAATTATGGCTAGGATTGGAGCTACCTGGTTGCCCATTGCTGTGTCTCCAATTTGTAGAAAATTCACACTGTTAAACTGAAAGTTGTTGCTGTGCAACACAATTTTCAGTAGTTTGAGTAAACTTGTTGAGGAAACTTGCCAATTTGTGCGTTGTCGCCTGATGCACCTGGCGACCAAAACTAGTCCCTCCTAGTTTGGTATGTTGGTATAGAGGGATGTGACGTCTAAAGTGCAGAGTATGAAGTCCTCTTGGAGCGTGGATAAGTTATCTAACTTGTTTAAAAAATGGGTGGTGTCCCGTATGTAGCTGGGGTATGTGGAAACAGATGGTTTAATGTGTTCGTCTACAAAACTGCGATCTGCTTTGGGCTGCTGTTCCCACTGATGATGGGACGTCCTGGAATACCTCCTTTTGCAGTACTCGTGTGTATTTTGGTAAAAGGTAAAGCTGGGAGGTGCGTGGATTTTCGTTCAGAGTGCAGATTTGATTTTCTCTGTGATTTCTCCTTTTGCGAGAAGTTGTGATAAAGCTTGCTCTACTAGAGTATTGTGTTGTGTGGTTAGGTCCTTCATCTGTGTGAGTGTAGTACTGATGATTGTTGAGCTGACACATGCCCTCGTTAATGTAATCGATACGGTTCTGTATTACAATGGCAGATTCCTTGTCCGCTCTTTTGATCACAATGGCAGTGTTTTCCGAGAGAGAGCATATTGCTTCACGTTCCTGTGGTGTCACGTTTGTCTTTCGGAAATTTTTCTCTGGTAGAGTAAGAATGTGGTTGTTGGTCACCCGGTATAGGGCTTCCAGGCATGGGTCTTGTCCCGGATTGGGAGTTCAAGTACTCTTAGGGCAGAATTTCCTCTCCAGGACTGATTGGAAGTCGGGATTGGGTGTGGCGTTATCCTCTTGGAAGAAAATCTTCAGCTGGAGTCGGTGGAAGAAGGCTTCAATGTCACCTGACAGTGTGGCCCGGTCGTTTGTTCTTGGCGTTGGGCAAAAGTTCATAACCTTGGAGATGGTGGAGAGTTCTGCAGGTGAGAGGTCATAATCAGATACATTGATGACTGACTCGGTGTAATCTGAATTATTATATTTTTATACTGTACCAATGACCCAGACATAGCTGGTGCTAACTCTTAAAATATAGGGCCAAACACAAATTTTGCCCCCCAATCCCCAAAATTTGCATCTAAAACCAAAGAAAACATGTCCTGAAAGGCCCTCCACACTTCGCCTCTACTGCGCATGCGCAGTGTCAAGGACGTTCCAAAATTGGCGCCATTAATCATTCTAAGTTTGGCCCTTCATCAGTTAACATCTGACTGATCTTTGTGCTTGTAAATCTCAGTTTAAATGATGCCAGACACATAAATATTAGTGAAATGGTGATTCTAAGGAGGATAGAGAAGGAGAGGAGGAAAAAATGTGTGACAGAATATTATCAGGGCTGTAACTTAAAATTTTTTAATGAAATTATGTTAAGTTACCTATTTTCGAGGCAGCAGCCATTTTGTTGTCATTCTGATTATTTAGTTACACTGTTTTTTAAGTGTTTTCCTCTCTCCCTGTCCTTTAAGTCCCCCCTTGCTATTCTCCCAAGCTTTTGGCATAGTTTTTGTAATTATTATTACTAAATTTTCTTGGGAGTTTTAGCTGAATAACAGAATGAATTCTGTTCTTTTCCCCATGTTTACGTCTTCACCTACGGGTGGTTAGGCATTGTGTTCTGCATCTACCATCTGATGTTCTGCAGTTTCTTCCCTGGAAGTCTCTGTTTTGCATCAGATAGTGTATTTTTGGTAACTGATTTCGGGCCTGGGTGCCTGGAGTCTTATTTTAGTGTTTTTACACTCATTGTTTACATTTACAACAGCCCGCTGTGTGAGGGGGGATTTCTGGAAAATAATATCTTGATGTTATTTTAATCATAACTAGATACATTATTATTGTTCGTAAGTGCTGAATAAATTGTTTAAAATATTTTTAAAATTTTTGTCCACACTTAGGCTTGGGATCCATTGGGGCTCAACGTTACTTTTCAGAAATTTGGGCTGTTCTGAAAAAATATTTTTTCAAAATATTTTGATTTCAGTTATTTTTTCTATATTAATGGATCATATTATTATTATGTATTTTGATTGCCAGGGGTTAGTGCGAGTACCAGGACTTGTTTTCTTTTCACATTGAAAGGATATTGATCAATTGTAATAAGAGGAAGTCTTCCTCTGACTTTATAATCATTCTATATGTGGTCAGTGTACTCGCATTAACTCCTGTTCTGTATCATATGATTTCGATGACAATATGGGAAGCGTATGTCACGGTATGTTAGTGGGGAATTGGACACTCCGGTCCTTTCCCCGCAGGGTCACTCTACTTTATCAATTTCTATTTCAGACGATCAAGATTAGGGTGATGTATCTGTGATGTCTTCCAACAGTGTGCCTCCGTCGTCACAATTAATGAAGGGCTAGCGGAAAAGTGCTCATGTAAATACGCCAATTGCCTAAGAGGACCCTAGTAGGTTCGACGGCCTTTGACGTCCGCTAGCTCGCCCGGTGTAGCGTCCATTCACCGAATGGTTCGGCAGCCGGGCTCGTCCGTTGCGGTCTAGAAGGAATTTTGGGGTGATGCGAGCACTATAAATCAACCTATTGCACACCCAGTGACGGCGGATCGGAGGGAGAACGGAGGAAGCCTTTTAGTCCGGTTCATAGCTCGTTCCGGTCCATCCGGACGGCAAGCGAGAGAGGCCCCTCTCTCGTTCAACAACATCTGGCCCCAGATGTTGTGGTACAAAATGTTTCGCATTCGGAGCATACGTCCAGCGCTCGGGACGCTCCGACATATAGTCAGTCCGGAGTAGACTGTCAATAAGGCTTCCTCATTCTCATAGTTGCGCACACGACCGCTCTTGGCTACGTGACCACGGATATCCAGTCAGCTTCGCCAGTCAGAGATTCATCGGCGACCAGGTCACACCATCCGGTAGCCAGGGACACGAGGCCTGCAGACTCCGGACGTTCGCATAGGAAGTGTGCGGGAGTCAACGTACACGGAGCTTCCGGCGGCAATGCATCGTAAGACCGCTACTGCACAGGCCTCGGGAATGGACGTGCTTTCCTAAATAGCACAGTTTATCGCAGCATCCCAGCATCAACTGAATCTGTCGCATATTTTTTATCCGACGATGCTGGGTCGGGACGCTCCGCGGAAGCGGGTATGGACGTCCGAAAATTTCATCCGGTCCGACGGGATACCGAAAGTGATTTGGAGGATTTCGAGCTTTCCCTTTCGGAACAACATATGCTGTTGTGTATGTCATCTGACTTGGTCTTCTACAGCTTCTTTCGTCAGACCAGAATGCTGCGATGCCGGATAAGAAACTGATAGCGTCGGTGGACTTAGAAATTTTTGGTTCGGTTCAGGGACATCGTCCCTCAGTTCCGACATAGTCCAATAATGTCACACAAACTTTCGAATTATTGAACGACGCTATATATATTATTATTTTATGCTTGCTATAACCAAGCATTTCTGGTTTCTTGTTCGCAAAGTTACGGAGATGTCTTTCAAAAGTGTGCCTCTGTCGTCATAGTTAATGAAGAGCTAGCGGCAATAAGTGCTCATGGAATATGTCTATCGCCTACGGAGTGACATTCGCTAGCTCACCCGGTGTAGCGTACATTCATCGAATGGTTCGGCTGCCGGGTTCGTCCGTTGCGGTCTAGGAAGGAGATTTGGGTGATGCGAGCACTTTAATTACTTTAGTACTCACCCAGTGACGGCAGATTGAGGACAGATCGGAGGAAGCCTGTTAGTCCGGTTCCTGGCTGGTCCAGGTCCGTCCGGGCTGTGAGCGAGAGAGGTCCCTCTCTCGTCCAACAACATAGGGGACCGCATGTTGTGGTTCAGATATTTTACATTCGGAGCATATGTCTGTCGGTCGGGACGCTCCGTTATATTGACAGTCCTAGAGACTGTCCTTAATGCTTCCTCATCCTCACAGCAGGGCACACGACCGCACATTGGCTACGTGACCTTGAGTATCCGATCCGTTTCGTCATTCAGTGATTCCACGGCGAATAGGTCGCGCCATCCGGTAGCCAAGGGACACGAGGCCTATACACTCCGTTCGCTCGCATATTGGTAGTATGCACGGGGTAACGATCACGGAGCTTCCAGCAGCAATGCATTGTAGGACCGCTTCTCCTCAGGCCTCAGTGACGGACGTGCTATCCGAGTTAGCACAGTTGTTTCGCAGCATCCCAGCAATTGACAGTTTCTTGGTCGAATCAGGAATTATCCGACGGCGCTGGGTCGGTGCGGTCCGCGGTTGCATCAGGTACGGACGACCGAACGCTTTATAGGGTCCGACAGGATGGCGAAAGGGATTCGAAAGTTTTCGAGTTTTCCCTTTAGTAGTATCGGAAGCTGCCTTTCATATCTTCTGGCATTATCTTCCAGTGATTGTTATTTCGGACCGGACTTCATTGCTGCGATCTTGGATAAGAGACTTATAGCGTCATTGGACTCGGATTTTTCGATCGGTTCAGGGACATTGTCCCTGACTTACCGACGCAGTCCAATAATGTCATTACAACATGTGTTTTATTTTTCGACGCTATATATGCATACAAGCCTGCTACCAAGCATGATAGTTGAGTTTCTTGTCCGCGTTGCTCTTTTCTGCCGTTTTGTCATTTATACGAATAGTTTATTTTGGCAGAGCAGGGCATACCGAGAGTTCATATGCATCTAGACGGTGTCGTTAAAGACTGGAAATATTCTTTTTCGCCGTTTATGCCTTTTCCAACTTCAATGTTGGAACGACATGATGTCTAGTAGACTTAACTTAGACGCTTTATCATACGTAATCCGCCTTACTGAGGCGTTATCATTACGTCTTCAAGAAAAGATTTACGGGATATTATTCTCAATGTAATTTCTTTTGAGGGCAGTAGTTTGTTCACGTATAACTCCGCCCTTCAGTGGCTGATTGGAGTTGGTTAGACGTGACGCAGCCCTAGCTACATCCACACGCGTGGATAGTAAGGTTAAGAACTCTCTCAGAGTCGCTTCGTTCTCGGAGGAACTTCTCTTCGACGGCAACTTTTCGGCAATCCATGAATTGCTCGATTTACACGTTCTCTTGTCTATCTAGTGTTACAAGAGATTCAGACTGGGGCAAACATTCGGTGGTTGACTCAGAGAGTGCCACCGCAGTTGCCGGACCCGAGTGTTGCTGTTATGACGGTTGCCAGTCAAACAGATTGGGATATAATACTGATCCCAACGGATTCGAAGTGCCAGGGTCTTTGGGTTCCGCAGTCTCTTAGCAACCAATTTTCTTCCGCGGAATAATGTTTTTAGGCTTGCTTTATGTCATTGCATGAACATTATTCAGAAACGCATGCCCAAATCCTGTCCGTTAATTCGACAGTAGTGGCGTATCTCCGCAACCAGGGAGGCACTCTTTCGTTTCCGTTATTCAATTTAATGGAAAGAATCCGTCTGTTGGTTATAGTACACCAAGTTCTGTTTTGGTCCGTCATATTCCGGGTCGTCTGATTGTTTTACCGGACTCCCGTTCACTTAGGGGTCGCTTGTTGCTGTCAGAATGGACTCTCAACAAACAAGTATTCAATCAGATTTGCTATCTATTGGAGCGCCCAATGATGATTTATTTACGACACAGCTTGCTAATCTATTGCAGACGTATGTGTTGGCTTGTCCAGATCTCTGAGCTAATGTTGTTAACGCTCTATTGATCTATAGGACGGAATGATAGGATATGCGTATCCTCCGGCGCTGTTGTTTCAGCAGGTATTGCTAAGATAAACAACCACAATACATTTCTGTTGATAGCATCTCTATCTTCACAGAGATCATGGGTAATTTACTCTCTTGTCTACTGTGGGACTTAACGTGAAATCTTCCTCAATGTGAGGATCTTTTTTCACTGGGTAAATCGTGTCATCTTTATCACAACCCGCAAGGTCGCAACCTTCATGTATTCCGTTGTGTGGTCCATATTGCATTGTAAGCATTGTACTGGACGAGCTTTGGACGCGATTTCTTACTATAGGAGATCCTCTTCTTTGCTATTCTATGCGGCTAAAGGGGAGGCTCTTCAGTCGTTGGTGTAGGGATCATTATGTTCATATTGTTGATCCCTCCATACTACTCTTTGCAACTTTTTAGTATACTTGTTTGACAAGATCTACTGCAGCCTGTTATTATTAAGGTTATAGGTTTATGTTACCTCATACCTATGCACTCTAGGATAGTTTACAATTGAGTCTTATGTCTCTTTATCTAAGTCAGTTAGTAACTTTTTGATAAATAGACTTAGAATCTTTAGATTAAATTCCTATATGGATTTTAACTTCGGTTCTTATTTAGCTAAGTAATCATTTGAGCCTCTGGAAACAGTAGTTTTCAGATTCTGACCTTTTAGACAGTAATTCTGTTGGTTTCTCTTTTACTGTAGAGTCAGTGAGTTTCATGCACTATCGATGGATGATTTTCACTTTCGTAGTTTTGGAATCACTATTCCGTTACTATTTAGGTTGGATTTTTGCATAAGAGTTAGGCTCCTAATATACGGAACCTATTGTTATTAGGGTCCTTCCGTCTTCGTACGGGCATAGGCCTTTACTCTTTCCGGGTAGAGTTTATGTATTTATAAACAGATATCTGTTTATTACTATGGGCGTAAGCTTCTTCTGTCTTTGATGCCTAGTAGAAGGACGTTACGCTCCATTCTATTGTTAATGGATTCTATTAACTATCGGTACTGCTTATGGTATATCATTGACTTAGCAGTTGTGCTTAAGATTTCGGCTCATGAAGTAAGAGTTCTTCTACATCTTGGGCTTACATTAATAGTGTCGCTATTATAGATTTTTGAAGGCTGCTCATTGCGCTCAGCCATCCACATTCATGAATTTTTATCTCAGAAATTTCGAGTCCATTTCTGGAGGCCTCTATTGTTAGGTCTATTATCTACTGCTCAGAATGTCATTCACTTAACAGTTGCTACTATAGCTAGGTAGGCTGTCTGTTTCGGCAGTGTCTCCGTTCTGCTGCCCTCTTCGCTCTGGGCTATTTGACCCAGGGCAAGAAAAGGGGGGGGGGGGGGGGAGGGTGTTCCCTTGGGTCACCTGTTTTACTATGAAAACAAGGGGATACCTCCTCCGGAGTTAGTAATTCTGAGCTGTTATTGGGATGGTTGTTTAGTGAGAAGTTTAGGTTTTTAAAATTCATTCAAGTCTTAGTTTTTAAAGTATAGCTTTTGATTATTGCATATGTCAGCGGACATGATTATGCAATCCTCAGACACTTTTAGGAGTATAAGAGTCTCTATTCTCTAGACTTACTTTATTTATTGGCTTACTTTAAAAATTATTAGTATAAGGATTATATTGGATATTTATAGAGTACATGGATGTATGAAGCTCAATTTTGGAAGGTGTTGTATCTTTCTAATTTATCATAAATAAGAAAGATACATGTAAGGCCTATTACTTCTTTTTCCCTACAGGGGATGACTCTATTTTATATTATTGAGTGTATTCCATTTTGCTCTATGTCCTTGGCCCTCCAGCCTTTTTACTATTCAGCTATGTCTGGGTCATTGGTACAGTATAAAAATGTTAAAAAATTTATAGTAATTTCTATATTTTTTATACTTACCAATGACCCAGACGGGGATGGCCCTCCCAGGAGTTGGGAACTCTTGCCTCCCCGCTGAGTACATAGCGCTTACCAGGCACTGGTTTTTAGAATGATTAATGGCGCCAATTTCGGAACGTCCTTGACACTGCGCATGCGCAGTAGAGGCGAAGTGTGGAGGGCCTTTCAGGACATGTTTTCTTTGGTTTTAGATGCAAATTTTGGGGATTGGGGGGCAAAATTTGTGTTTGGCCCTATATTTTAAGAGTTAGCACCAGCTATGTCTGGGTCATTGGTAAGTATAAAAAATATAGAAATTACTACAAATTTTTCAACTTTCATTCATTAAATTTACATTGTTGTTGTGCTGGTGTGTGTCGCAGAGATTACGCAGTTCTTGCAACAAACTAGATGCGTTTGGTATTCTGTTTGGTTGATAGCTGGTGTATCTGACTTGGAAGTGGCACTGCCCGTCTTGGCACTAGTGGTTTCTTCCTATATCTCTTGTTCGTCTGTTCTGTCTTGGTTGCTCTTGGGGTCGGCGCCGATTTGTGTAACCAGATCTTTTTTGGCACAGTGGCAGTAGTATGTGAAATCTTGTATCCTGTCGTTGGTTTTGTATGTGGACCATTTTGTTTTCATACATTCTGTTTATTTCTGCCCTTTGTCTGTTGACAATGGTGCCAATTGCAGAGTTTAAGGCATTGACTTGTTCTGGAGTCGTATTTTGCCCGTATTTTGTTCTTTTTGTTTGAATCTTTTGTACCAAGTTGGTGTTTTCTCTTCTTGCATTTTCAAGCGTAATTTTACTCTCCATACTGGAGTGGAGTAATACCTCTTGTATTTGTTCTTTGAGCATATCGTTTCGATTGGATTTAGCTGGTGGTATGGAGGTTCTAAGCCCCTTAGGCGGGATCTTGTTTTCTATGCATTTTTCCAGAAATAGGGCCTGGAGTTCAGTTTTTAGCTCACCTGACTTTCAGTCAGGAGAGCTATAGTGATCCCTCACCGTCTGTCATCCGTGAACATGGTGTTTGTGTTTTCTCCTCCCAAACCGCTGAACCAATTTAATTGATATTTGAGATAATAGTTTGTTATGACATCGCAATTTGATTTTGTTCAAATCAAGTTGCCTCGCCCATTGGTAGGGCCACACCCAAAAAGTGTGCTGAAATCTTAAAAAATCTTCTTCTCATGAACCAGCAGTAGCAGAGACTTGATATTTGGTGTGCAGCTTCCTTTTGAGGTGTACACTCAGATTTGTTCAAGAGAAGTTTGTGGGGCTATATTTGGCGTCGTAATGGGAGGGGCAAGAATATTTGCCCCTCCCAAAATTTCTACTTTGCAAACCGAGAGGCAAATTTGGACCAAATTTGATATGAGGGCTTATTGGGTCATAAGTACTTAATTTATGCAAAAAAAAAATGTTCCCGTTGCCCCATGGGAACCGCAGGAGCTAAAAATAGAAAAAATTAAAACGCCCATATTTCCAAAACTACACGGCACTGAGAATTCTTATTTGTTGTGAAGCTTCCTTAGGACCAACAGAATGGAATGGTCAAAAAAAATTGCCATCGGTTTTATCGTAGGGTACTTTTTGGGAACTTGGAAAAAGTGCTGAGTCAGCATTTTTAACACTGTGTGTCATCGGAAAAACATATAAGACTACTTTTCTCCCAAACCACTGCTCCAAAAGCTTTCAAATTTCACATATAGCATCTTTGGAAGATTGTTTCACACGTTTATTGAAATCAATTGCCTGGGTCCATATTTGGACTCTCTATGGGAGCCCAAATGTTTAAATTAGTGCAGCATGAGGAGTATTTTTTACCAATAAGAATCTTTTGATATTTGGTATGCAGCATCCTTAGGGGGGTGAGATTCAAGTTTGTTCAAGCCAAGTCCCTGGGTTCATATTTAGGCTGAAAATTTGGGGTCCCGTTGCGGACTTAGAAATTTTGGATCTGAAATTTTTTTTTGTTTTTTTTTATGCGTTTCGGTCAATTTTAAGACAAAATTTTTTTTTTTTTTTACACTGAAAATTTGGGGTCCGGGTGGGACTTAGAAAATTTTGGACCAAAATCCAGAAATTAGTTTTTGGGTTTTTTATGCGTTTTAAGAAAAAAAAAAAAAAAATTAGGCTGAAAATATTTTGTTTTGGGAAAAATCTGTTTTCTATGCGTTTATCGCAATTTTGGGACGAAAAAGTGCAGGAACTGAAAATAGAAGGAAAATCCTGTGTATTGTGTGGGCACAATCGCTTCATCTAGTTGGTATATGCTTTTCTTAGGAGGGGGCGTATGCAGCTTATTCAAGTCCCTGGTTTGATATTTAGACTACCATGTCAGGTGAGTGCCCGCAAACCCCCTGGGGCCTCTTGTGCATTAAAGCACCCAAAACCTCGCAAGATAATGATGAGTCCCTCTCAAGGAGCCCAAAAGCTCAGAGTAAATGTGAGTTCGGCCTTTCCTGTTATTACAGTAAGTCACATGTGCACTGGTTCTGTCGAGTGGGTTACCCCAGTTAGCTCCTCAAGCACCAGTTTTGCGTTAAAGCACCCAAAACCTTGCAAGATAAAGGTGAGTCCCTCTGAAGGAGCCCAAAAGCTTGGAGTAAATGTGAGTTCGGCCTTCTCTGTTATTACAGTAAGCCACATGTGCGCTGGTTCTGTCCAGTGGGTTACCTCAGTTAACTCCTCAAGTGCCAGTTTTGCATTAAAGCAACCAAAACCTCGCAAGATAAAGGTGAGTCCCTCTCAAGGAGCCCAAAAGCTTGGAGTAAATGTGAGTTTGGCCTTTCCTGTTATTACAGTAAGCCACATGTGCACTGGTTCTGTCGAGTGGGTTACCCCAGTTAACTAGTTTTGTGTTAAAGCACCCAAAACCTCGCAAGATAAAGGTGAGTCCCTCCCAAGGAGCCCAAAAGCTTGGAGTAAATGTGAGTTTGGCCTTTCCTGTTATTACAGTAAGCCACACCCAAAACCTCGCAAGATAAAGGTAAGTCCCTCTCAAGGAGCCCAAAAGCTTGGAGTAAATGTGAGTTCGGCCTTCTCTGTTATTACAGTAAGCCACATGTGCGCTGGTTCTGTCTAGTGGGTTACCTCAGTTAACTCCTCAAGTGCCAGTTTTGCATTGAAAGCACCCAAAACGTCACAAGATAAAGGTGAGTCCATCTCAAGGAGCCCAAAAGCTTGGAGTGAATGTGAGTTTAGCCTTTCCTGTTATTACAGTAATCCACATGTGCACTGGTTCTGTCGAGTGGGTTACCCCAGTTAACTCCTCAAGCACCAGTTTTGCGTTAAAGCACCCAAAACCTCGCAAGATAAAGGTGAGTCCCTCTGAAGGAGCCCAATAGCTCGGAGTAAATGTGAGTTCGGTATTTCCTGTCATTACAGTAAGCCACATGTGCACTGGTTCTGTCGAGAGGGTTATCCCAGTTAACTCCTCAAGCGCCAGTTTTGCATTAAGGTAGAGTCCCTCTCAAGGAGCCCAAAAGCTCGGAGTAAATGTGAGTTTGGCCTTTCGTGTTATTACAGTAAGCCACACCCAAAACCTCGCAAGATAAAGGTAAGTCCCTCTCAAGGAGCCGAAAAGCTTGGAGTAAATGTGAGTTCGGCCTTCTCTGTTATTACAGTAAGCCACATGTGCGCTGGTTCTGTCCAGTGGGTTACCTCAGTTAACTCCTAAAGTGCGAGTTTTGCGTTAAAAGCACCTAAAACGTCACAAGATGAAGGTGAGTCCTTCCAAGGAGCCCAAAAGCTTGGAGTAAATGTGAGTTCGACCTTTCCTGTTATTGCAGTAAGCCACATGTGCACTGGTTCTGTCGAGTGGGTTACCCCAGTTAACTCCTCAAGCACCAGTTTTGCGTTAAAGCACCCAAAACCTCGTAAGATAAAGGTGAGTCCTTTTCAAGGAGCCCAAAGCTCGGAGTAAATGTGAGTTTGGCCTTTCCTGTTATTACAGTAAGCCACACCCAAAACCCTGCAAGATAAAGGTGAGTCCCTCTCAAGGAGCCCAAAAAGCTCGGAGTAAATGTGAGTTCGGCCTTTCCTGTTATTACAATAAGCCACATGTGCACTGGTTCTGTCGAGTGGGTTACCCCAGTTAACTCCCGAAGGACCAGTTTAGCGTTAAAGCACCCAAAACTTAGCAAGATAAAGGTGAGTCCCTCTCAAGGAGCCTAAAAGCTCGGAGTAAATGTGAGTTCGGCCTTTCCTGTTATTACAGTAAGCCACATGTGTACTGGTTCTGTCGAGTGGGTTTCCCCAGTTAACTCCTCAAACACCAGTTTTGCGTTAAAGCACCCAAAACCTTGCAAGATATAGGTGAGTCCCTCTCAAGGAGCCCAAAAGCTCGGAGTAAATGTGAATTCGGCCTCTCCTGTTATTACAGTAAGCCACACCCAAAACCTCGCAAGATAAAGGTGAGTCCCTCTCAAGGAGCCCAAAAGCTCGGAGTAAATGAGAATTTGGCCTTTCCTGTTATTACAGTAAGCCACATGTGCACTGGTTCTGTCGAGTGGGATACCCCAGTTAACTCCTCAAGCGCCAGTTTTGCGTTATAGCACCTAAAAACTCGCAAGATAAAGGTGAGTCCCACTCAAGGAGTCCAAAAGCTCGGAGTAAATGAGAGTTTGGCCTTTCCTGTTATTACAGTAAGCCACATGTGTACTGGTTCTGTCGAGTTGGATACCCCAGTTAACTCCTCAAGCACCAGTTTTGCGTTAAAGCACCTAAAACCGCGAAAGATAACGGTGAGTCCCTCTGAAGGAGCCCAATAGCTCGGAGTAAATGTGAGTTCGGTATTTCCTGTCATTACAGTAAGCCACATGTGCACTAGTTCTTTCGAGAGGGTTACCCCAGTTAACTCCTCAAGCGCTAGTTTTGCATTAGAGTCCCTCTCAAGGAGCCCAAAAGCTCGGAGTAAATGTGAGTTCGGCCTTTCCTGTTATTACAGTAAGCCACACCCAAAACCTCGCAAGATAAAGAAACATCCCTCTCAAGGAGCCCAAAAGCTTGGAGTAAATGTGAGTTCGGCCTTCTCTGTTATTACAGTAAGCCACATGTGTGCTGGTTCTGTCCAGTGGGTTACCTCCGTTAACTCCTCAAGTGCCAGTTTTGCATTAAAAGCACCCAAAACGTCACAAGATAAAGGTGAGTCCCTCTCATGGAGCCCAAAAGCTCAGAGAAAATGTGAGTTCTGCCTTTCCTGTTATTACAGTAAGCCACATGTGCACTGGTTCTGTCGAGTGGGTTACCCCAGTTAACTCCTCAAACGCCAGTTTTGCGTTAAAGCAACCAAAACCTCGCAAGATAAAGGTGAGTCCTTTTCAAGGAGCCCAAAGCTCGGAGTAAATGTGAGTTTGGCCTTTCCTGTTATTACAGTAAGCCACACCCAAAACCCTGCAAGATAAAGGTGAGTCCCTCTCAAGGAGCCCAAAAAGCTCGGAGTAAATGTGAGTTCGGCCTTTCCTGTTATTACAATAAGCCACATGTGCACTGGTTCTGTCGAGTGGGTTACCCCAGTTAACTCCCGAAGGACCAGTTTTGCGTTAAAGCACCCAAAACCTTGCAAGATAAAGGTGAGTCCCTCTCAAGGAGGCCCAAAGCTCGGAGTAAATGTGAGTTTGGCCTTTCCTGTTATTACAGTAAGCCACACCCAAAACCCTGCAAGATAAAGGTGAGTCCCTCTCAAGGAGCCCAAAAGCTTGGAGTGAATGTGAGTTTAGCCTTTCCTGTTATTACAGTAATCCACATGTGCACTGGTTCTGTCGAGTGGGTTACCCCAGTTAACTCCTCAAGCACCAGTTTTGCGTTAAAGCACCCAAAACCTCGCAATATAAAGGTGAGTCCCTCTCAAGGAGCCCAAAAGCTCGGAGTAAATGTGAGTTCGGCCTTTTCTCTTATTACAGTAAGCCACATCTACACTGGTTCTGTCGAGTGGGTTACCCCAGTTAACTCCTCAAGCACCAGTTTTGCGTTAAAGCACCCAAAACCTCGCAAGATAAAGGTGAGTCCCTCTGAAGGAGCCCAATAGCTCGGAGTAAATGTGAGTTCGGTATTTCCTGTCATTACAGTAAGCCACATGTGCACTGGTTCTGTCGAGAGGGTTATCCCAGTTAACTCCTCAAGCGCCAGTTTTGCATTAAGGTAGAGTCCCTCTCAAGGAGCCCAAAAGCTCGGAGTAAATGTGAGTTTGGCCTTTCGTGTTATTACAGTAAGCCACACCCAAAACCTCGCAAGATAAAGGTAAGTCCCTCTCAAGGAGCCGAAAAGCTTGGAGTAAATGTGAGTTCGGCCTTCTCTGTTATTACAGTAAGCCACATGTGCGCTGGTTCTGTCCAGTGGGTTACCTCAGTTAACTCCTCAAGTGCGAGTTTTGCGTTAAAAGCACCTAAAACGTCACAAGATGAAGGTGAGTCCCTTCCAAGGAGCCCAAAAGCTTGGAGTAAATGTGAGTTCGACCTTTCCTGTTATTGCAGTAAGCCACATGTGCACTGGTTCTGTCGAGTGGGTTACCCCAGTTAACTCCTCAAGCACCAGTTTTGCGTTAAAGCACCCAAAACCTCGCAAGATAAAGGTGAGTCCTTTTCAAGGAGCCCAAAGCTCGGAGTAAATGTGAGTTTGGCCTTTCCTGTTATTACAGTAAGCCACACCCAAAACCCTGCAAGATAAAGGTGAGTCCCTCTCAAGGAGCCCAAAAAGCTCGGAGTAAATGTGAGTTAGGCCTTTCCTGTTATTACAATAAGCCACATGTGCACTGGTTCTGTCGAGTGGGTTACCCCAGTTAACTCCCGAAGGACCAGTTTAGCGTTAAAGCACCAAAAACTTAGCAAGATAAAGGTGAGTCCCTCTCAAGGAGCCCAAAAGCTCGGAGTAAATGTGAGTTCGGCCTTTCCTGTTATTACAGTAAGCCACATGTGTACTGGTTCTGTCGAGTGGGTTTCCCCAGTTAACTCCTCAAACACCAGTTTTGCGTTAAAGCACCCAAAACCTTGCAAGATAAAGGTGAGTCCCTCTCAAGGAGCCCAAAAGCTCGGAGTAAATGTGAATTCGGCCTCTCCTGTTATTACAGTAAGCCACACCCAAAACCTCGCAAGATAAAGGTGAGTCCCTCTCAAGGAGCCCAAAAGCTCGGAGTAAATGAGAATTTGGCCTTTCCTGTTATTACAGTAAGCCACATGTGCACTGGTTCTGTCGAGTGGGATACCCCAGTTAACTCCTCAAGCGCCAGCTTTCCGTTATAGCACCTAAAAACTCGCAAGATAAAGGTGAGTCCCACTCAAGGAGTCCAAAAGCTCGGAGTAAATGAGAGTTTGGCCTTTCCTGTTATTACAGTAAGCCACATGTGTACTGGTTCTGTCGAGTTGGATACCCCAGTTAACTCCTCAAGCACCAGTTTTGCGTTAAAGCACCTAAAACCGCGAAAGATAACGGTGAGTCCCTCTGAAGGAGCCCAATAGCTCGGAGTAAATGTGAGTTCGGTATTTCCTGTCATTACAGTAAGCCACATGTGCACTAGTTCTTTCGAGAGGGTTACCCCAGTTAACTCCTCAAGCGCTAGTTTTGCATTAGAGTCCCTCTCAAGGAGCCCAAAAGCTCGGAGTAAATGTGAGTTCGGCCTTTCCTGTTATTACAGTAAGCCACACCCAAAACCTCGCAAGATAAAGAAACATCCCTCTCAAGGAGCCCAAAAGCTTGGAGTAAATGTGAGTTCGGCCTTCTCTGTTATTACAGTAAGCCACATGTGTGCTGGTTCTGTCCAGTGGGTTACCTCCGTTAACTCCTCAAGTGCCAGTTTTGCATTAAAAGCACCCAAAACGTCACAAGATAAAGGTGAGTCCCTCTCATGGAGCCCAAAAGCTCAGAGAAAATGTGAGTTCTGCCTTTCCTGTTATTACAGTAAGCCACATGTGCACTGGTTCTGTCGAGTGGGTTACCCCAGTTAACTCCTCAAACGCCAGTTTTGCGTTAAAGCAACCAAAACCTCGCAAGATAAAGGTGAGTCCTTTTCAAGGAGCCCAAAGCTCGGAGTAAATGTGAGTTTGGCCTTTCCTGTTATTACAGTAAGCCACACCCAAAACCCTGCAAGATAAAGGTGAGTCCCTCTCAAGGAGCCCAAAAAGCTCGGAGTAAATGTGAGTTCGGCCTTTCCTGTTATTACAATAAGCCACATGTGCACTGGTTCTGTCGAGTGGGTTACCCCAGTTAACTCCCGAAGGACCAGTTTTGCGTTAAAGCACCCAAAACCTTGCAAGATAAAGGTGAGTCCCTCTCAAGGAGGCCAAAAGCTCGGAGTAAATGTGAATTCGGCCTCTCCTGTTATTACAGTAAGCCACACCCAAAACCTCGCAAGATAAAGGTGAGTCCCTCTCAAGGAGCCCAAAAAGCTCGGAGTAAATGTGAGTTCGGCCTTTCCTGTTATTACAATAAGCCACATGTGCACTGGTTCTGTCGAGTGGGTTACCCCAGTTAACTCCTCAAGCACCAGTTTTGTATTAAAGCACCCAAAACCTCGCAAGATAAAGGTGAGTCCCTCTCAAGGAGCCCAAAAGCTCGGAGTAAATGTGAGTTCGGCCTTTCCTCTTATTACAGTAAGCCACACCCAAAACCTCGCAAGATAAAGAAACATCCCTCTCAAGGAGCCCAAAAGCTTGGAGTAAATGTGATTTCGGCCTTCTCTGTTATTACAGTAAGCCACATGTGCGCTGGTTCTGTCCAGTGGGTTACCTCCGTTAACTCCTCAAGTGCCAGTTTTGCATTAAAAGCACCCAAAACGTCACAAGATAAAGGTGAGTCCCTCTCATGGAGCCCAAAAGCTCAGAGAAAATGTGAGTTCTGCCTTTCCTGTTATTACAGTAAGCCACATGTGCACTGGTTCTGTCGAGTGGGTTACTCCAGTTAACTCCTCAAACGCCAGTTTTGCGTTAAAGCAACCAAAACCTCACAAGATAAAGGTGAGTCCCTCTCAAGGAGCCCAAAAGCTTGGAGTAAATGTGAGTTTGGCCTTTCCTGTTATTGCAGTAAGCCACATGTGCATTGGTTCTGTCGAGTGGGTTACCCCAGTTAACTAGTTTTGCGTTAAAGCACCCAAAAGCTCGGAGTAAATGTGAGCTCAGCCTTTCCTGTTATTACAGTAAGCCACACCCCAAACCTCACAAGATAAAGGTGAGTCCCTCTTACGGAGCCCAAAAGCTCGGAGTAAATGTGAGTTCTGCCTTTCCTGTTATTACAGTAATCCACATGTGCACTGGTTCTGTCGAGTGGGTTACCCCAGTTAACTCCTCAAGCACCAGTTTTGCGTTAAAGCACCCAAAACCTCGCAATATAAAGGTGAGTCCCTCTCAAGGAGCCCAAAATCTCGGAGTAAATGTGAGTTCGGCCTTTTTTGCTCATCTTGACAAAGTCAAGCTGAGCTAATCTTATCGCTTCCCATCCGTCGTGCGTCGTTCGTCAACACCATGTTTTGGTCTTCTCCACTGGGCCAATTCAAGTGAAAGTTTGTGTGAGTGATGGTCCCAAAGGGGCATTTCATTTTTGTTCAACTCAGTATGCCCGGCCCCATAGGGAGGGTGTGGGGGAAAATGCTCCAAAATATTTTTAAAATCTTCTTCTCAAGAACCAGTGTGTGCAATGACTCGATATTTGCTATGGAGCTTCCATATGACGTGTAGAATCAAGTTTGTTTAAACGAAGTTCGTAAAGTACTATTTGGCTTTGTAAAAGGAGGGGTAAGATTTTTGGCCCCGCCCAAAATTTCTATTTTCTGAACCGATGGTCCGGTATGAACCAAATTTGTTTTGTGATAGTATTGGGTCATAAGTACTTGACCCATGCAAAAAAAAATTCCCGCATCCCCATAGGAACCCTGGGAGCTAAAAATAGAAATATTTTCAAACGCCCATATTTCCCAAACCCCACGGAACAGAGAGCTTTTATTTGGTATGAAGTATCCTTATGACCAGTAGAATTGAATGGTAAAAAAAAATTGCCATCGGTTATGTTCGGGTGTTCTGTAGTGGGCATCGAAAAAATGCTGATTCAGCATATTTGCAAAAATTAAAAAAAATCTTTTCTCCAGAACCAATCATCAGAATCTTTTGATATTTGGTATACAGCATTCATAGGGGGGTCAGATAAAAGTTTGTTGAAATAAAGCTCATTGGTTCATATTTGGACTCTCTACAGAAGCCCAAAGTTTTAACATAGGGTAATATGGGGAATATTCTTTAAAAATCTTCTTCTTCAGAACCACCAGTCAGAATCTTTTAATATTTGGTATACATCATTGTTATGAGGGTCAGATTCTAGATTGTTCAAACCAAGTCCCAAGGTTAATATTTGGGCTTCCTAGGGAAGCCCAAATTTTATCTTAATTCAATATGGAGGGTAATTTAAAAAAATCTTCTTCTTCAGATCCATCAGTCAGAATGCTTCGATATTTGGTATGCAACATCTCTATGGGGGTCAGATTCAAGTTTGTTCAAATCAAATCCTTAGGTATATATTTGGGCTCACTATGGTAGCCCAAATTTTTAAGTGTAATATGAGAAAATTTCTTTAAAAATCTTCTTCTTCAGATCCACCAGTCGGAATGCTTTTATATTTGGTATACAACATCTCTAGGGGGGTCAGATTCCAGGTTGTTCAATTCGAGTGCCTAGGTTAATATTTGGGCTCCATATGGGAACATGAAATTTAACTTAGTACAATATGAGGGAATTTCTTCAAAAATCTTCTTCTTCAGATTCACTTGTCAGAATGCTTTCATATTTGGTATACAACATCTCTAGGGGGGTCAGATTCAAGTTTGTTCAAATCGGATCCATAGGTCAATATTTGGGCTCGCTATGGTAGCCCAAATTTGAACTTAGTGCAATTCGAAGAAATTTCTTTACAATTTCTCTTCTTCAGATCCAACAGTCAGAATGCTTTCATATTCGGTACACAACATCTCTAGGGAAGTCAGATTTAACTGTGTTCAAATCAAGAGCCTGGGTTAATATTTGGGCTCTCTATGGGAGCCGGAATTGGCCATTTTGCTGAAGAATTAAAAATTTTGTATTCAATTCCCTCTAGAGGTACTAAGATTAATCCACATAGGTTGTTTCAAGGGGCTTCATAGGGGAGCTCTGCATTTTACTTATGATCAACTGAAGAAAAGGCATGATGCCCAGATTATTTTTGTCACTCCTGAGGGACTCAAGGATTGAGAGTGTAGCCTATGGAGATGGCTTGCTTAATGTAGACTCTGTTTAAATTGTGTTCTGTACAAGATGAGCGCGTCAGGCCCTGTGGGGCCTCTTGTCTCTTATTACAGTAAGCCACGTCTACACTGGTTCTGTCGAGTGGGTTACCCCAGTTAACTCCTCAAGCACCAGTTTTGCGTTAAAGCACCCAAAACCTCGCAAGATAAAGGTGAGTCCCTCTGAAGGAGCCCAATAGCTCGGAGTAAATGTGAGTTCGGTATTTCCTGTAATTACAGTAAGCCACATGTGCACTGGTTCTGTCGAGAGGGTTATCCCAGTTAACTCCTCAAGTGCCAGTTTTGCATTAAAGGTAGAGTCCCTCTCAAGGAGCCCAAAAGCTCGGAGTAAATGTGAGTTCGGCCTTTCCTGTTATTACAGTAAGCCACACCCAAAACCTCGCAAGATAAAGGTAAGTCCCTCTCAAGGAGCCCAAATGCTTGGAGTAAATGTGAGTTCGGCCTTCTCTGTTATTACAGTAAGCCACATGTGCGCTGGTTCTGTTCAGTGGGTTACCTCAGTTAACTCCTCAAGTGCCAGTTTTGCGTTAAAAGCACCCAAAACGTCACAAGATAAAGGTGAGTCCCTCTCAAGGAGCCCAAAAGCTCAGAGTACATGTGAGATCTGCCTTTCCTGTTATTACAGTACGCCACATGTGCACTGGTTCTCTCGAGTGGGTTACCCCAGTTAACTCCTCAAACGCCAGTTTTGCATTAAAAGCACCCAAAACGTCACAAGATAAAGGTGAGTCCCTCTCAAGGAGCCCAAAAGCTGAGAGTACATGTGAGATCTGCCTTTCCTGTTATTACAATAAGCCACATGTGCACTGGTTCTGTCGAGTGGGTTACCCCAGTTAACTCCCGAAGGACCAGTTTTGCGTTAAAGCACCCAAAACTTAGCAAGATAAAGGTGAGTCCCTCTCAAGGAGCCCAAAAGCTCGGAGTAAATGTGAGTTCGGCCTTTCCTCTTATTACAGTAAGCCACATGTGTACTGGTTCTGTCGCGTAGGTTTCCCCAGTTAACTCCTCAAGCACCAGTTTTGCGTTAAAGCACCCAAAATCTTGCAAGATAAAGGAGAGTCTCTCTCAAGGAGCCCAAAAGCTCGGAGTAAATGTGAATTCGGCCTCTCCTGTTATTACAGTAAGCCCCACCCAAAACCTCGCAAGATAAAGGTGAGTCCCTCTCAAGGAGCCCGAAAGCTCGGAGTAAATGAGAGTTTGTCCTTTCCTGTTATTAGAGTAAGCCACATGTGCACTGGTTCTGTCGAGTGGGTTACCCCAGTTAACTCCCGAAGGACCAGTTTTGCGTTAAAGCACCCGAAACTTAGCAAGATAAAGGTGAGTCCCTCTCAAGGAGCCCAAAAGCTCGGAGTAAATGTGAGTTCGGCCTTTCCTGTTATTGCAGTAAGCCACATGTGCACTGGTTCTGTTGCGTGGGTTACCCCAGTTAACTCCTCAAGCACCAGTTTTGCGTTAAAGCACCCAAAACCTCGCAAGATAAAGGTGAGTCCCTTTCAAGGAGCCCAAAGCTCGGAGTAAATGTGAGTTTGGCCTTTTGTGTTATTACAGTAAGCCACATGTGCACTCGTTCTGTCGAGTGGGTTACCCCAGTTAACTCCTCAAGCGCCAGTTTTGTATTAAAGCACCCAAAACGTCGCAAGATTAAGGTGAGTCCCACTCCAGGAGCCCAAACGCTCGGAGTAAATGTGAGTTCGTCCTTTCCTGTTATTACATTAAGCCACATGTGCACTGGTTCTGTTGAGTGGGTTACCCCAGTTAACTCCTCAAGCACCAGTTTTGCATTAAAGCACCCAAAACCTCGCAAGATAAAGGTGAGTCCCTCTCAAGGAGCCCCAAAGCTTGGAGTAAATGTGAGTTCGGCCTTTCCTGTTATTACAATAAGCCACATGTGCACTGGTTTTGTCGAGTGGGTTACCCCAGTTAACTCCCGAAGGACCAGTTTTGCGTTAAAGCACCCAAAACTTAGCAAGATAAAGGTGAGTCCCTCTCAAGGAGCCCAAAAGCTCGGAGTAAATGTGAGTTCGACCTTTCCTGTTATTACAGTAAGCCACATGTGTACTTGTTCTGTCGAGTGGGTTTCCCCAGTTAACTCCTCAAGCACCAGTTTTGTGTTAAAGCACCCAAAACCTCGCAATATAAAGGTGAGTCCCTCTCAAGGAGCCCAAAAGCTCGGAGTAAATGTGAGTTCTGCCTTTTCTCTTATTACAGTAAGCCACATCTGCACTGGTTCTGTCGAGTGGGTTATCCCAGTTAACTCCTCAAGCCACAGTTTTGCGTTAAAGCACCCAAAACCTCGCTAGATAAAGGTGAGTCCCTCTCAAGGAGCCCAATAGCTCGGAGTAAATGTGAGTTCGGCATTTCCTGTGATTACAGTAAGCCACATGTGCACTGGTTCTGTCCAATGTATTATCCCAGTTAACTCCTCAAGCCACAGTTTTGCGTTAAAGCACCCAAAACCTTGCAAGATAAAGGTGAGTCCCTCTCAAGGAGCCCAAAAGCTCGGAGTAAATGTGAATTTGGCCTCTCCTGTTATTACAGTAAGCCACACCCAAAACCTCGCAAGATAAAGGTGAGTCCCTCTCAAGGAGCCCAAAAGCTCGGAGTAAATGAGAGTTTGGCCTTTCCTGTTATTACAGTAAGCCGCATGTGCACTGGTTCTGTCGAGTGGGATACCCCAGTTAACTCCTCAAGCGCCAGTTTTGCGTTAAAGCACCTAAAACCGCGGTAGATAAAGGTGAGTCCTTCTCAAGGAGTCCAAAAGCTCGGAGTAAATGTGAGTTCTGCCTTTTCTCTTATTACAGTAAGCCACATCTACACTGGTTCTGTCGAGTGGGTTACCCCAGTTAACTCCTCAAGCACCAGTTTTGCGTTAAAGCACCCAAAACCTTGCAAGATAAAGGTGAGTCCCTCTCAAGGAGCCCAAAAGCTCGGAGTAAATGTGAATTCGGCCTCTCCTGTTATTACAGTAAGCCACACCCAAAACCTCGCAAGATAAAGGTGAGTCTCTCTCAAGGAGCCCAAAAACTCGGAGTAAATGAGAGTTTGGCCTTTCCTGTTATTACAGTAAGCCACATGTGCACTGGTTCTGTCGAGTGGGATACCCCAGTTAACTCCTCAAGCACCAGTTTTGCGTTATAGCACCTAAAAACTCGCAAGATAAAGGTGAGTCCCTCTCAAGAAGCCCAATAGCTTGGAGTAAATGTGAGTTTGGCCTTTCCTGTTATTACAGTAAGCCACATGTGCACTGGTTCTGTCGAGTGGGTTACCTCATTTAACTCCTCAGGCGCCAGTTTTGTGTTAAAGCCCTCAAAACCTCACAAGATAAAGGTGAGTCCCTCTGAAGGAGCCCAATAGCTCGAAGTAAATGTGAGTTCGGCATTTCCTGTCATTACAGTAAGCCACATGTGCCATGGTTCTGTCAAGAGGGTTATCCCAATTAACTCCTCAAGCGCCAGTTTTGCGGAATAAATGTGAGTTCGGCTTTTCCTGTTAGTACAGTAAGCCACACCCAAAAACCTCGCAAGATAAAGGTGAGTCCCTCTCAAGGAGCCCAAAACCTTGGAGTAAATGTGAGTTCGGCCTTTTCTGTTATTACAGTAAGCCACATCTGCACTGGTTCTGTCGAGTGGGTTATCCCAGTTAACTCCTCAAGCACCAGTTTTGTGTTAAAGCACCCAAAACCTCGCAATATAAAGGTGAGTCCCTCTCAAGGAGCCCAAAAGCTCGGAGTAAATGTGAGTTCTGCCTTTTCTCTTATTACAGTAAGCCACATCTGCACTGGTTCTGTCGAGTGGGTTATCCCAGTTAACTCCTCAAGCCACAGTTTTGCGTTAAAGCACCCAAAACCTTACAAGATAAAGGTGAGTCCCTCTCAAGGAGCCCAAAAGCTCGGAGTAAATGTGAATTTGGCTTCTCCTGTTATTACAGTAAGCCACACCCAAAACCTCGCAAGATAAAGGTGAGTCCCTCTCAAGGAGCCCAAAAGCTCGGAGTAAATGAGAGTTTGGCCTTTCCTGTTATTACAGTAAGCCACGTGTGCACTGGTTCTGTCGAGTTGGATACCCCAGTTAACTCCTCAAGCACCAGTTTTGCGTTAAAGCACCTAAAACCGCGCAAGATAAAGGTGAGTCCTTCTCAAGGAGTCCAAAAGCTCGGAGTAAATGTGAGTTCTGCCTTTCCTGTTATTACAGTAAGCCACATGTGCACTGGTTCTGTCGAGTGGGTTACCTCATTTAACTCCTCAGGCGCCAGTTTTGTGTTAAAGCCCTCAAAACCTCACAAGATAAAGGTGAGTCCCTCTGAAGGAGCCCAATAGCTCGAAGTAAATGTGAGTTTGGCATTTCCTGTCATTACAGTAAGCCACATGTGCACTGGTTCTGTCGAGAGGGTTATCCCAATTAACTCCTCAAGCGCCAGTTTGGCGGAATAAATGTGAGTTCGGCTTTTCCTGTTATTACAGTAAGCCACACCCAAAAACCTCGCAAGATAAAGGTGAGTCCCTCTCAAGGAGCCCAAAACCTTGGAGTAAATGTGAGTTCGGCCTTTTCTGTTATTACAGTAAGCCACATATGCACTGGTTCTGTCGAGTGGGTTATCCCAGTTAACTCCTCAAGCACCAGTTTTGTGTTAAAGCACCCAAAACCTTGCAATATAAAGGTGAGTCCCTCTCAAGGAGCCCAAAAGCTCGGAGTAAATGTGAGTTCTGCCTTTTCTCTTATTACAGTAAGCCACATCTGCACTGGTTCTGTCGAGTGGGTTATCCCAGTTAACTCCTCAAGCCACAGTTTTGCGTTAAAGCACCCAAAACCTTGCAAGATAAAGGGGAGTCCCTCTCAAGGAGCCCAAAAGCTCGGAGTAAATGTGAATTTGGCTTCTCCTGTTATTACAGTAAGCCACACCCAAAACCTCGCAAGATAAAGGTGAGTCCCTCTCAAGGAGCCCAAAAGCTCGGAGTAAATGAGAGTTTGGCCTTTCCTGTTATTACAGTAAGCCACGTGTGCACTGGTTCTGTCGAGTTGGATACCCCAGTTAACTCCTCAAGCACCAGTTTTGCGTTAAAGCACCTAAAACCGCGCAAGATAAAGGTGAGTCTTTCTCAAGGAGTCCAAAAGCTCGGAGTAAATGTGAGTTCTGCCTTTTCTCTTATTACAGTAAGCCACATCTACACTGGTTCTGTCGAGTGGGTTACCCCAGTTAACTCCTCAAGCACCAGTTTTGCGTTAAAGCACCCAAAATCTTGCAAGATAAAGGTGAGTCCCTCTCAAGGAGCCCAAAAGCTCGGAGTAAATGTGAATTCGGCCTCTCCTGTTATTACAGTAAGCCACACCCAAAACCTCGCAAGATAAAGGTGAGTCCCTCTCAAGGAGCCCAAAAGCTCGGAGTAAATGAGAGTTTGGCCTTTCCTGTTATTACAGTAAGCCACATGTGCACTGGTTCTGTCGAGTGGGATACCCCAGTTAACTCCTCAAGCACCAGTTTTGCGTTATAGCACCTAAAAACTCGCAAGATAAAGGTGAGTCCCTCTCAAGAAGCCCAATAGCTTGGAGTAAATGTGAGTTTGGCCTTTCCTGTTATTACAGTAAGCCACATGTGCACTGGTTCTGTCGAGTGGGTTACCTCATTTAACTCCTCAAGCGCCAGTTTTGTGTTAAAGCCCTCAAAACCTCACAAGATAAAGGTGAGTCCCTCTGAAGGAGCCCAATAGTTCGAAGTAAATGTGAGTTCGGCATTTCCTGTCATTACAGTAAGCCACATGTGCACTGGTTCTGTCGAGAGGGTTATCCAATTAACTCCTCAAGCGCCAGTTTTGCGGAATAAATGTGAGTTCGGCTTTTCCTGTTATTACAGTAAGCCACACCTAAAAACCTCGCAAGATAAAGGTGAGTCCCTCTCAAGGAGCCCAAAACCTTGGAGTAAATGTGAGTTCTGCCTTTCCTGTTATTACAGTAAGCCACATGTGCTCTTGTTCTGTCGAGTGGGTTACCCCCAGTTAACTCCTCAAACGCCAGTTTTGCGTTAAAGCACCCAAAACCTTGCAAGATAAAGGTGAGTCCCTCTCCAGGAGCCCAAAAGCTCAGAGTAAATGTGAGTACTGCCTTTCCTGTTATTACAGTAAGCCACATGTGCTCTTGTTCTGTCGAGTGGGTTACCCCAGTTAACTCCTCAAGTGCCAGTTTTGCGTTAAAGCACCCAAAACCTCGCAAGATGAAGGTGAGTCTCTCCCAAGGAGCCCAAAAGCTTGGAGTAAATGTGAGTACGGCCTTTTCTCTTATTACAGTAAGCCACATCTGCACTGGTTCTGTCGAGTGGGTTATCCCAGTTAACTCCTCAAGCCTCAGTTTTGCGTTAAAGCACCCAAAACCTCGCAAGATAAAGGTGAGTCCCTCTCAAGGAGCCCAATAGCTCGGAGTAAATGTGAGTTCGGCATTTCCTGTGATTACAGTAAGCCACATGTGCACTGGTTCTGTCCAAAGTGTTATCCCAGTTAACTCCTCAAGCGCCAGTTTTGCGTTAAAAGGTAGAGTCCCTCTCAAGGAGCCCGAAAGCTTGGAGTAAATGTGAGTTCGGCCTTTCCTGTTATTACAGTAAGCCACACTCAAAACCTCGCAAGATAAAGGTGAGTCCCTCTCAAGGAGCCCAAAAGCTTGGAGTAAATGTGAGTTCGGCCTTTTCTGTTATTACAGTAAGCCACATGTGCGCTGCTTCTGTCCAGTGGGTTACCTCAGTTAACTCCGCAAGTGCCAGTTTTGCGTTAAAAGCACCCAAAACGTCACAAGATAAAGGTGAGTCCCTCTCAAGGAGTCCAAAAGCTCAGAGTAAATGTGAGTTCGGCCTTTCCTGTTGTTACAGTAAGCCACATGTGCACTAGTTCTGTCGAGTGGGTTACCCCAGTTAACTCCTGAAGCACCAGTTTTGCGTTAAAGCACCCAAAACTTCGCAAGATAAAGGTGAGTCCCTCTCAAGGAGTCCAAAAGCTCGGTGTAAATGTGAGTTCGGCCTTTCCTGTTATTACAGTAAGCAACATGTTCACTGGTTCTGTCGAGTGGGTTACCCCAGTTAACTCCTCAAGCGCCAGTTTTGCGTTAAAGCACCCAAAACCGCGCAGTATACAGGTGAGTCCCTCTCAAGGAGCCCAAAAGCTTGGAGTAAATGTGAGTTCGGCCTTTCCTGTTATTACAGTAAGCCACATGTGCACTGGTTGTGTCGAGAGTGTTATCCCAGTTAACTCTTCAAGCGCCAGTTTTGCGTAAAAGGTAGAGTGCCTCTCAAGGAGCCCAAAAGCTCGGAGTAAATGTGAGTTCGGCATTTCCTGTTATTACAGTAAGCCACATGTGCAATGGTTCTGTCGAGAGGGTTATCCCAGTTAACTCCTCAAGCGCCAGTTTTGCGTTAACTCTTTGCATGCTGCAGGCGGAGATTCCTGCCCAGCAGAGTTTCTCTTGTCTCTGAAGTAAGTATAATTTGTGCACATTGAATCATATTGTTTCCCTGTAAATGGAATAGATTTTTTCACCAATGATTTCTTGTGTTAGATTGAGATTAATTTTTTTATCAAATCTAGTCATGGCTGCTTTAAAGCAGCCATGACTAGATTTGATGAAAAATATTTAGAAAATACTCAGCGGGTTAAGAGTTAAAGGTAAAGGTGAGTCCCTCTCAAGGAGCCCAAAAGCTCGGAGTAAATGTGAGTTTGGCCTTTCCTGTTATTACAGTAAGCCACATGTGCACTGGTTCTGTCAAGTGGGTTACCTCAGTTAACTCCTCAAGTGCCACTTTTGCGTTAAAGCTCCCAAAACCTCGCAAGATTTAGGTGAGTCCCTCTCAAGTGAACTGAAAATAGAAGGAAAATCCTGTGTATTGCGTGGGCACAATCGCTTCATCTAGTTGGTTCTGTCGAGTGGGTTACCCCAATTAACTCCTCAAGCGCCAGTTTTGCATTAAAGCACCCAAAACCTTGCAAGATAAAGGTGAGTCCCTCTCCAGAAGCCCAATAGCTCGGAGTAAATGTGAGTTTGGCCTTTCCTGTTATTACAGTAAGCCACATGTGCACTGGTTCTGTCGAGTGGGTTACCTCAGTTAACTCCTCAAGTGCCACTTTTGCGTTAAAGCTCCCAAAACCTTGCAAGATTTTGGTGAGTCCCTCTCAAGTGAACTGAAAATAGAAGGAAAATCCTGTGTATTGAGTGGGCACAATCGCTTCATCTAGTTGGTATATGCTTTTCTTAGGAGGCGTGTATGCAGCTTAGCTTATTCAAGTCCCTGGTTTGATATTTAGACTACCATGTCAGGTGAGCACCCTCAGGCCCCCTGGGGCCTCTTATTTGTTTTGATGCCATGTTCCTAATTTCTGTGTACACAGCCATGTTTTGTTCGGTGATGCGGACCCATTCTGGTTCGGTCCATTGGAGTTTAGACGGCCGCATATCTAAGATGGTGGTTCTTGAGTCACTGTTGGACTTGATGCCAAGGCTCATAGAGCTACTCGAGCTTCCGGCCGTTTGGGTTTCAGTCGCCATATATCGGTAGGGTAAAAGCCTAATGCGTAGGCAGGGATGTTTATACTTTCCATAACTACAGAAAATGGCATTTGTGTGTCCAATTTACAAAGCCAGTTATAAACAACGCCAGGGCCTTCAATGCCACAATAGAGTAACCCACTGCCAGGTAGGCTGGAAACGATGCTCTATATGCCAAGGAGTATTCAAAAGAAAGAAATATTTGCATAAACATTTAATGAACCATAACATTACAGTACGGGATACCAAACACACAAGGGACTGCGGGACGCAGACCGACCGTGAACAGCAGCCAACCACCAGTGTTCTAACCACTTCAGTTTCAGGAAATTATCCACCAAAGGAAGACCAACACGACAGGAGTGAAGATTCGTTCAGTGTTATCATGGTAGCATGGAACACCATTTAACACCCCCCCCCCCCCCCCCCACTTGAAGGAGGAGGTCAACATGATGGTAGATTATTACTTACCGACAGCTCTCTTATACAACGGAAATGTTGCCTCTGCCCAGTGAAAGCCTGTGATTCTACAGAATTACACCGTCTAGTTGGCATTTGTTT